>JAJALE010000888.1:0-624355 GCA_022627125.1 Fusarium chuoi | reverse complement strand
GTCTACCATAATTTAAACGTTCCTTGCCTCCCAGGTGGCAAAGCTTCATTAAGTCAATATCATTAAGTTAGCTGCCTCAATTGCAGCCTGAACCTTGATGCACTCAATTCAGCTGGAGAGCCCTGTCACCAAGAGTCAGTGATGTAAATTTACAAGGAGGCGAAACACATACTTACTTGCTCTTCAGCTGGCCGAAATCTTCCTCCTGCAACCCCACTTCAAAGGCTAAGACATTTCAAGTCAGCTATCAGTACAAGGGATCAAGGTCACGATCGCATGCCTACTCTTGTGTTGACCCCTGTAACCTGTAAACCGGTCAGCATCGATGACGACCAGTTACAAGACAAGGCAGAGGCGAAGATACAATAGAGAAAGAGTAAACTTACATACCACGCTTCAATCGTCCGACACGCTTCGACTTCTAGGTCAGCTAAAGCCTAAGCACGAGACACCGGACCGCAAACTCACCAGTAAGTCACCCAACCCGGCTTCCCTTATCATATTAGCCTAGCTTCATCATAAGAAAGCCAACATACGTACATACCTTCTGATCGCAATCGCTAACAACACCGCAGCTGCCCCATCACGATGCCTGCTGCCAGGAGACCGAGGGTTAGAAACTAACAGGATATAGGAACTAACCAAGTGGTAGAGGGATACTTACTCAGAAGAAGCCTGCAGTCCGATCCCGACGAGGCTTATCTAACCGAAGACCTCGACATGATCCCTTTGATCGACCTATTTATCAACAGAGACGATCACGATGACCTCCGTGATATGGCCATGGAAATCGTATCGGCCTGGGAGCGTACGGACGATGCCAGCCGCGTCACTACAGAAGAGTAAGTATCAAGAAAAGACAGAGACATACTTAGATAAACTTACACCTGGCAGCCTTTGGTTGCAAGATCCTTGAGGTCTTGCAGCCTCACCACCGGCTAGTCGACAAAGGATTCCTCAAGCTCGAGATAAGGGAACTCAACGAGCTGAAAGGCAAGTTGGTCAGAGGGGTAGCTCCAAGCTACGATCAGCTGGTATTCATCGAGGCCATTCGCCTACTTGGTAAGGTAAGTAAAGATATCATTCTGGTAATCAATGAACTTACGGCGGCTCGTACGACGAGTGGCTCAAGGGCATCGAGTGGCAGGCCGAGAGGGTACTGAGGAAGACCGAGCCGCTGCGACTATGTTGAAGGTAACAGTATTAGTATAGGTATAACAACAGAAAAGGGCTTGATGTAAGACAGAGTAGCATACACACCAGGCTCGTCATGATCTCAAACCACGAGAGCGCGACTACCCGTGACAATAAAGTAAGTGGCAACTCGGAAGAGCGTTGAAAGGAAGGGCAGATGCATGCTTACAGACGAGGGGGACGGCGTACCGCGAAATCTGCTATCCGGGGATGGTCAATGGAGGAGAAGACGAAGGAAGAGGGCGAACCTACGGATGAAAGAGGGGTAATCGCGGGGTTCTGGAGACGTGTCAGAGCCGTGGCAAACGGGCTTGGCTGAGAGAGGCAGAGGCAGAGGCAGAGGAGAAGGAGGCGATGGCGGAGCAGTGAACGACGTACCGGAAGGAAAATGTATTGAGTCTACGATCGGTCAGCGACATCAACATGCAGGCAGAGGAGGTAGGACTTACTTTGTGTAGGTTCGGGCGGGTCGCCAAAAGTCAATGACCTGAAGTCGTGACTGGCTGAGTAAGTTGGACCGGGATGAGAGAGCAAGGTTGAAGGAGGGCGAAAATAGATCACGCTATACAGCACGTGACCAGTTCACAATCATAAAGACCCTGATGGACGACGTGAGCAACACTCGATCGGAATGGAAGCGAGGGAAACGGGGGGAGATACTTACAGCCAAACATCAGTGCACCATCAATATAACAGGGGCCTCATAGTCAGATGAATGACGTGAGTGAGGAACCCTGAAGACGCGAAATGGAATGGATGAAGAAGGCATAAACCAACAGAGGAATGCAAGGATTGAGTTATGGGTGAACCTGGTCCGGCAACCTCATCGTCTTCCAAGTCTCGTGTGTGGGAGCTTAAGAGCTCCCGGAGTCGACATAGAACATAGAGTCTAGTCGAGCTAATGAAAACTGTTCAAGCCCGAAATACATCATGGCCCAGTGAACAGCAACCTTCAGGTTAGTTGTCAGAAGCGTCTCCCATTTGAAATGCTTGACCTTCCGAATTAACAGTAACCTGGCATCATGGAGATTAGGACACTCCATGAACATGTGATAAACCGTCTGGTTGGGGTGCCCGCAGGTACAAGTAGCTTCAACTCGGACCCTGACGACCGTATCGGAACCAGGAGACTTGACCTCCCTGAACACGTGGCACTTGTTCAAGTACCAGTTGAGTCCAACGCACTCAGTCCGCAGTTGCATGCCAAGTGTAGACTCGGGTCGCGTCATACCTCGGTAGTAAGCTAAACTCTCTCCGCCCCATTCCTCTTCGAATGCGGGAGGCTGATACGTAGTGGTCTTCGTATCTTTTCGTTCCCTGCGGTGGGCTTCCCATATCGCTTTACTTGCCTCGGTCGCCTGCCGAATCGCTTGTTGTCGGATGGCCCTGTTGCGGTTTGCCGGGATTATCCAAGCTTCAAGAACTGTTGTTGTCGGCGGACACTTCCAAGTATCTTGAAATCGTTCTCCGGCTTCTTTGACTAGCACTCGCGCGTTGCGCTGGAGGACGTCAAAGGCGCTTTCGTTGTAGTCGTGAAACTTCCCATGATGGAATCTTCCATCCTCGTCGTGTTGGGGTACCTTGTTGAACCAAAAGTCGTGAGGGCGCACCTTTAAAGACTTGGCGCGACAAGACCTTGACATGCGGTAGAGGAAGATTTCGATGCTGTCAATGTAACACTCCTTCTCCAGGACAACTCGTGCGGTGCCACGTATTGCACCGGACAACAGCTTGATGCACTTGTACTGCAGCTTCTGGAGTCGTGCTATCTGGCCAGGTGGCAACGAGCGGTGCAGACCCGGCAGATCTGGTCTGTATGGACGCCAGACAAACCATGCTGCGCAAGCATAGGAAATAACAGGCCGAATCTTGCAGATGTAATACTGCCTAGTCTTCTCGAGAGTCATCCCCCAGTTGGCCCCAGATATCCGTCTTTGATACATCAATGCTGTCTCAACCTTTTCCTCGATAAGTGTCAAGTGGTGTTCAAAAGACAGCGTGGGATCCAACATAAGCCCAAGAACCAAAAGCTTGTCCGGTTGAAGACATTTTGGGTTGTTCCTGAGCTCGTCGATGTCGGGCAGTAGCGTACATGGGGGTTCAACCTTTGGCGGGCCGGTCAACCCGAGGGCCTCGCGTTTCCGTTGGTCACTCTTCTGTTTAGCGTCACTCACGCCAGGTCGAAAGTGCATCACCTGTGACTTCTCCGGAGAGAAGGAGAGATGAGCGTCTTTGGCCCACTTCATGATTAGATCGTGGAACACCTTCAAGATAGAACAGTTCTCCTCGTAGGAGGGAGAGACAGCCATGATGTAAGTGTCATCCACATAGGCAAAGACATGAACCTCAACATATGGCCGATCCAGCTTCTTGATTTCTTCGGCAAGCATTATAAGCAATGGTGCCGTGTAGAATAAGAAGAGTAGGGGGGACAGCGGGGATCCTTGGGGGATGCCAATGTTGACGAAGAAAGTGTCTGAAACGCTCTGGGGCAGTTTGAGAACGATGGAGCGGTCGGAAAGAAACGAGTGAATAACGCGGAGGAACCATGTAGCGACGCCGCGGTCGGCAAGAGTCTGGAGGAGTAAGATGCGATCTACACAATTGTAGGCTCCAGATACATCAAGTGCAACCATTGAGACGTACAATTGAGATATGTGGCCTTTAGGTTTCCAGACCCAGGCCTTCCGAATGACACCTGACATGGCCTTGAGAGCATCTTTTGTTGATCTGCCTGGGGCACCGTACTGAGTCTCGGGAAGAAGGTTGTGATCCAATGCAAGCTTCTTCAGGCCTTGGGCAAGAAATCGCTCAAATAGCTTGCCAAGACACGATAAGAGTGCTATAGGTCGCCAGCTACTTGGGTGGTCATAGGAAGGCTTAGAAGCCTTAGGTAACATCATCGTAATGGCTTTCCGGAAGGCTGCCGCGTGGTAGCCAAGCCTGATGCATGCGTTGAAAAGCTTAGCGATGTAAGGTGCTACCAACGTGCGACACAGCTTGAGGGCCTCGTTGGGGACCTTGTCTTCCCCACAGGCCTTCTTTGACGGGAGCTTCTGGATCATGGCAATGATCGAAAGCTCCGTCAAGACCAGATCCATCTCGAGTTCCTCCCGATCGGGGCTCAGGTCTGGGAAGGGAAGTTCCGGAGGGGCACAGTCGCTCGTCTCTGTCCAAGTGAAATTGCGGATACAGTTCTGCTTTTCTTACTCTGAAGCAAACGTAGTTCCGTTATGGACAAGTGCGGGCATATTGATGACATTTCGAGGCTGGCATTGCGCTTTGCCCATCGAAGTCGCCACCCAGAGTGCCTTACTGCCGATGCGTTGGCGATATGCCTTTTGGGCATGGCGTTGCATATGCTTGACGTGGTCATCCAGTCGAATGTCGGAGCTCGCGGAAGTTGAGAGCCAATCAGTCGAAAGTATGTCCCGCAAGCGAGGATCTAGCAGCTGTTGTCTCGGAGGGGGATTTGCAAGGCAGCTGTCGACATGCTTCTGTATAGACTCATAAATAATCTGGATGAGTATCGATGCAAAGGCATCCGCATCTTGACGGGAAACCAGTGGCATGTCATCGAGATGACGAAGACCCAGTGCGACAGCTTCGAGGAAGGCTCTGCTGTTGACACGGTTCCAGAGCAGGATCCTGCTGTCGTCTCGGTCACACCTCAAGTCCAGGACTGTCCTTATAGGGCGGTGATCGCTCGGCTTTCAAGGGTTGTCTTGAAAGACTCCCCAATGCTTGACTTGGGGAAGCAATGCGCGGCTGATGAAGGTGAGGTCGATGCATGAGGCTGTGGAATGGCCATCGCCACTACCTCTAGTGCAAGTAATAGTTCCCGGCTTGGTCAGCAGTGCCATCTTCGCCTTGACGATCATCTCATCCTCGAGTGTTTTGGCAGCCGTGGTATGATTGGTCGATTTGTACAAAGGCCCTCCCCATAAATGGCGATGAAGATTAAAGTCACCGACCACGATGTTGAAACCAGGGCCCGTTGTGTCCTTGACGAGGCTCTCGACATCGATATGTCTCTTTGGTCGACCGTCCTTGGCCGGCTGGTTCACATTGTAGACACAGTGGATGGCAATCTGCCCCTGTTGAGTCTGAAGAAAAAGCGTCGCCGCCATATCTTGATTGGGACCATCATGATATCTCACATCCCAATGGTCTCTGGGGATGGAGCGATGAATAAAAAAGAAGACTCGGCCGTATTCGACAGGTTCTGGTTGGCCCGGAGCTTGCGACGACTTGTTTTTGTTGCCTTTGCCGCTCCGTCGATTGTGATCATCGGGGTTGTCGGTTGGGACAACTGGCCTGGCTGGGTTCATCGCGAGCTAATAATACACACAGGTTCGCCAAATGGTTCGAGATTACGGATCACACCCGCAAATGATGTCGGCAGAGCCACCATTTCGGCCTTGTCGCTGATGTGACATTAAGGCCTGCGTGCGTCGCCATGAGCCGTCGAAGTTGGCTTGATCAATGATCATATCAAGCCTCGGGACGCATCGCGCCCGCTCGACCTGGCGCTCCTTGCGCCGGGCCTGTCGACGTCCCATGTGCAGTGACCGAAAGCGTTGCAGGACAGGTAATGATGGATGCGGATGTAAGCAACTGTGCTGGTCTGTCAACAAACGAGCTGTCAGGTAATGTCGATCCTCGTTGACAGCCAGAAAAAACATGTGATGAGATGATGGTAAACGAAAAGAGTCTGAATGAGTTTTAAGATGGAGAGAGAATATTGAAGAGATGCTATGCGCGTTGTAACTATGACCTGGCTTTGTCTGTACTATTTGCAGTGCCAATGGAGGCAGTTGTACGAATAAATCATTGAATGGTGGAATGATTGAAGGAATAAATGTGCCAATTGGCGACTTGGGGTACTGATCAATTTAATTCTGATCAGTTTCGCCAACAACTGGCTCTGCATCCGACCCGAGACAAAATACAACATCCAAAGGTACACTTCGTTTTTGCCCCGGAGAACGACCGACCTCGGCACGCAGATGAGTGGCGACCGATCGCATGGGCAATGTCGAGGGGAATTTGGTGAAACTCGAAGACCAGCTAGCTACTTGGCCGACTCGATGAGTATGAACATCAATATCGGAGCAGGCTACGTGATGGCCGAAATTCACAATTAATTGGATCTCGTTTCGGTCTAGAGTTGAAGACGCATGCCTTGATTGAGCTCATGCAGATGGTCCAAAGCCCAACGCGGACCCTGGGCCAGAGTCGATGCCGCCAAGTTGTAACAAGCTCGATCAAAAGGACAGTCCAATTTCATCATCATATCGCCTTCTGAATGGAACACTAGCGATCACATTCGGAAACGGCCTACGAACCAGGAAAATCTCTTTCAGCACGAGCATGGCTGCTCCAGAGATCGAGCTTTGCGGGCCTGGCGTCAAGAGAAAGGCTTCGCACCAGCGGCTTATCCTACAACTGAGCTTTTGAACACAGCCAAGCGACTTGTACTTACAAGCGTCACGTATTCAGTCATGATTATAAGGTCAAATAAGTAACCATCCCCTTACGTGGTCAATCATTGTCAGGGTATGCTGAATGAAATGATTAAGGCCCTACAGGCTACTGGGCCCAGGGGACCCCGCCTTTTTGTAACAGTGGAGCGGGATGCTTCAAACCCAACCACTTTGCCAGCGATTACAGCGCTAACGCTCCGCGTTGCTGCCTTTCATTGTGCAGAAGTCCATGACCCGTTCACTTGCGACGTCTAAAAGAACTTCTAATACTGCAATTGTGGCGGAGCCTACAAGACGTGGGATCCATGTTGTAACTGTTACCCTATTAATAAACCTATCTGTAATTAGTTGCCAACATGCCCTGCTCGGACTTCCTCCCTTGTCTACAGGGCTACTAATTCTCACGGTCCCTAAGGCGCCTACGTACTGTTGATGCTAAGCCGGAGGGCCCTCCTCCGTATACTGACAGCAAGCCCGTTCATTTTGCAGCAGCCCGGAACATCCGAGTGTATTTCTCAATGTAACAGGGCGAATATACAGTCTTAGGCACGAGACGAATGAAGACGAGGTTTGTCGCGGGACCAAAGCGCTGACAGGGACCCATTGGGGTGCATACATGTCGCATTCAGTTGTCTACAACCTACCTGTGATGTACTATACCTCAGAAAGCCTTGCCCGGTAACATCCAATAGTTACTACGAGAAACCTACATATTTTCCTCCTTCAAGAGTCTTGATTGAAGAGCTGAGTCGATTGCGGATTGGCCACGAGTTGGCCATCGTCAGTCCGAAACTCGAACAGGTCAGCCAGTTTGTCATAGTTCAGTGCCGGGGGGAGTTCTCGCTTCAGCGAACCCCATTGAAGCCATTTCGCGGCCCATTTGTAGCTGTCGAGATCCTCGGTCTCTTTGGCCAAGGCCTGCGCATCTAACGAGACGCCTGTATTGAAGTCGGCAGACAAGACTCCAGATGTCCGGTTCACCAACTTATCAATGGCTTTGGCGTCTTCATCACGGATCATACTTCCGTCATAAACTGTGCGGGAGATCATTTTGTCATCATGGAATATGCCGCGCGCATTCAACAGCTTGTATGCCCGATACCATGCGACATCTCGATGGACTATCCGCTGGAGGAGGTCCGTGCAGAAGTCCTGATGGGAGCCTGCCTCGAGACGAAGCGAGAAAGATTTGGTAGGGATTCCAACAATTTTCACATCCAGTGCGTCCTTAATCCAGTAGCTAATGTTGAGCGAGAGGGAAGATATGATCCACTTGGGTTCAACTTTGATCCTCCCACCACGTTGCAAACAAAGCACCACACCGGAAGGCCGAACATACCGGAGTCCGACAATACAATCAAGCATACTGACTCGGCGGACAATCAGTAGCGAGGGGTTTTCTTCGACGAAAGGAGCGAGACCGCGGGCGTGGGTGTGGGGATCGTTCACTGAATCAAAGTCTTCGTGCAATACGAGATCCTTCAAATGAACGCGCTGACCGGGAATGCGTTTCAAGAAGCGGATGGCGTTCGCGGCGGCTGAGAATCGAATCTTTTCTCGACATTGAAGACCACAGTAATTGTAATCATTAGTTTCAGGATCACATATGTCGTCCTCATCGTCCTCAACGTCTTCGTCGTCCTGGTCATCATCCTGGTCGTCGTTGCTGCCATAATCGCTATCATACTCCTCACTATCGGGTTCCAGCAGCAAGTCTGGAGCCAGAGGAGGAGGCTTAGAGTGCCACCTATCCGGAAACTCCCAAATCCCATCAATGTCCAGGAGCCTGATAGCGTTCTTCACCTCCTCCTCTGATGGAATATCCCAATTATCGAAACGAAGACATAGAAAGCTTTCGACTATGTCTGGCCCAATCCAATGCGGAAACATTGTACGGAGGTGATTTGCGAACTGGACCGGTTCCTTGTCTGCGATGAGCCTTAAGCAATACGACAGGGCATCCTGAATCTCCGAGTCGCTTCCAGGCCCAAATTTCGATGGACGGCGCCTCTCTCGCAAGCTATCAACATCCGAGAAGCCAGCATAGCTTTGATCTGGCCCCTGGCAGAAGACAATCGAATTGACGTAAATATTGAGGAAGCCTTGAAGCGACATACAGCAGCGCATGCCCTTCAATCTCTCGACCTCGTCGCGTGTTCGCTCATCACCAGATCCAGATTCGGCAGCCATCACTTCGGTGGCTCTTCTGTTGTTATGAACCGACCACTCAAGTCGATGATTTCTCGACACGCCCTCGAGCTGGTTGGCAAAGTTGGGATATTTCAGGGCGATCTGTCCATAAATCTCGGTAGTCATAAACTCCGCTAAATGAAGGACCAAGTCTGCCTCTAGGTGACGATAGTACGCTGTGACAACGTTGAAGCAACCGGCTAGACTTCGCCAGTCCTCGCGATATAGCGTCGAGAAGGTAACCGTGTTGACGGATAAGGGGAGATGGCTGGACTCGTTGGCGATGGTACGGCACGTGAACATGAGGGCGAGGTCAATCGGTTGACCGTCACTTGTCTTGAGCTTATCGGACTTCGCATCGTAAACGTATCCGCCTTCGAGTTGGAAGTAGTCGCGATAGATGTGAAGGCGTAGCTCCGACGGGAGACAGAGGAAGCAGCGTTTGGTCGACATGGCCCAAAGTGAAATGGCCAAGTCAAAATCTTGGGGTATGCACGAGGGAAAGCGTGTGAACCAAGAGGGGGAGACGCGGGGCTTTTATAGTGCATTGTCCGAGGTTAGAGTTTTAGTGGCAGAGCAAAGTCCACGTCACCGCCGAACCTTGAGGGAATGAAATGAAGCTATCAGCGACGAAGTTTATGCATGCACTGTCACTTGGGATTGGATGCTTCAAGATGGATGAACTTTTTTTTTATTTATCCTTTTTTATTCCCCTTCATCCATCCACGCCTCAGCCTTCCTCCGTCTTCGCCCTCCGTCTTCGCCCTCCACCATTCCTCCCCATTCCACCGACCTCCCTACAGACGAGTTTGTGGGCACAGCACGCCTTATTATATAGCTTTGACCCAGTAACGACCAATAAATGGGATCCAGGTATTCCAATAAGCCACAAAAGTATCAACAGTAAAGTCTCTGGCCAGACTGAAGTCTCAATAAACTTAATCAATAAGGTTACCTTTAGGCTGCAGCATCTCAAGCAACTCTAATCATGATGAACATATCGCCTGACCAGCTGAAGAGCTTTAAAAAGCCCTTTTGAGGCGATCTCCATATCAGCGATGGCTATGCGAAAGCGGGAGGAAGAAGTGTACTTACCGGCTGAGCCTGCGAGTCCCCCGCAACTTCGACCTTTCCTCTTTCATCCATCCCTCAAAGCTGTGAAGTTAGGAATCAGCCCTGAACCCCAATAATACGATATAATAGCTTACATACTCGTATCGACGATCACAAAACATCAACAAACCAAGTAAGCCTCCGCTTTGTCAGTTAGAATCACGTCTTGAGAATATAACAGACCACTTACTTATCAGCAAGTTCTCCACCCTGACTACTTCTCTACAAGGTTAGCAAGGACGTTTAATGCCTGGAAATATCACATAGACATACCATCAGATCAACAACGCTGACCTCAATCATAGTCAAGATGGCAAACGTGCCCAACGCGCAACCGGTAGGCACTAGTTAGAAGGTACCCATCAGTAACTGCACAAAAAACATAAGTCAGAGGTTCATGAGGTCCTTACTCGATCGACTACGCCTGCAGCCCATCCCGACTAGCTACAGCTACCCCCGAAACGTCCGCAACAGACATATCGAAGCCCTAAAAAGGACTATACTCTATGGGGCTAGAGTTAGGGTCAGAAGCGAAGCCAGTCAGTTATCAGCAATCAGCCATAATCATCAGACAGATAACCAGTTACTCACTAAATAAAAGTTATATTAATTTAAAGCAGTTCCAGGACCAGGGAATAACTTACGCCTAGTCATCTTTGAGTGCAAGCTCCTCCGCCGCGTGACTAGGAGCTTCCGCCACAGAAGGTGGCTCGACAGGGAGGTGCAGAGGCTAAGCACCCTAGATCCAACAGATCCGTACCTTGGTACGCTGAGGACCCTAAAGTAGCCGCATTAGTCAAGTCGCTGTCTGTATGAACTAATGGTACTTACGAGCACAGCCTCTGGATCTCCAGCATCATCACGCTCGCAAGCGTGGTCGCCGCCAATCTGTAAGTGGGCTGAACTTAACAGTTAGCAATAAGTCCAATCAAACGGAATAGCCGGCATAAAACACAAGCAGATATCTGCCTTGCAGGGCGGGGGCAGAACCTTCCATGTCATTGGATAGGTGGCGTTTGGAGTTCTAAATTCCAGTGCGATCAGTTAGAGTACCCTGTAATGCGCAGTGACATGAGGACATACCGTGCGCGATGGAATCGCCTGGAAAATTCTGTCAAAGTTAATTGCTGCCCGAGTCAATCAGCCACCAAATCAATGATCCGAAGCGAGGCGAAAAAGGTTCGGACTCCTCTACCAAATGACAAAAAGACATGGCAGAGGACTCAAGACCAAGGCATTTCGGCAGCTTGACAAGCTTTCTTGCTGCCTGACGGGGACGTGCTTACTGTGGGATGAAAAATTCTGTGCGCTGCTAAACATTAGCCCGAATGTGCTGGGGGGCGGAGTGGAACCTACGTACCAAGAGAGAGTTTGTGTCCGAAAGTCAAAGCCTGTACGCGACAAAGGGACAGACATCAGCAATTTGTAGTGGCCCAAGGCAAAGGATATCGAAAGAAATGTTACTCACCTTCGGCGGGCGAAAAGAAGCCGTAGTCAATTGAACAGAATTCGCCTGACTAAGCATATTCCTCCCGTGAAATGATGACTGACTGGAGATGAGCGTCAGAAGGATCCAATTGAACTGGAACGGGATGGGGGAGGGGGAGCTTACTGCCATGGAAGGCAACAAACAGTAGTATCAACAGTGATTTCAACAAAGGCTTGTCTGCAAAAAAATGCAAATAAAGCCTTGAGAGTGGTTACTAAATTAGAGAAGGATCTGAGTCCGGAGCTCCGGGTTCCGGAGTAAGGGAGACGTCAATAAAAACTTGGACACAGTCCAGTTCATCGGTCCCAGTCACTTCTGTAATTAGTTAATTCGGCAAGATGAAGCTTCGGTGTCATCACTGGCAAATTGAGAGTCCTCACGAGGAAACTCAAACTGTGCGAGCTTAAAATGGGTGATAGCCCAATCAGCGGCAACAGCGCCGTGCGATGTCAGTAGCTGCTTGAAGTCCAGCTTCCCGACCTTGTCCTCCAATTGACGGCGCGCGACGCGAAGGTCGGGGCATTCAATGAACATATGGAAGACTGTCTGTCTGACATGCCCGCAAGGGCACGTAGCGGGGATGGACTCCATGGCGGCCTCTGAAGACTCTGTTGAGCCAGTACCTGGAGCTTGCGCTTGCGGGGATTGGCGCTTCCCGCCAATTCCGTTGAGGAAATAGTTCAAGCCAATGAACTCGGTGCGACACTGGAGAAGCATTGTGCTCTGGCCACGAGACAGGCCGTTGTAGTAACGGAGACCCCATGCCTCCTCCAAGGCCAGGGGATGATGCTGTTTCGGGTGTCGGGCAGCCCGCTGGCGTCGGTAGTTGTCCCAGAGCTCTGAGCTCCACCGAGTGGCATGCTTTTGAGCCAAACGGTTGACAACAGCGCTGCGCTTCTCCTTGTTCCGCCAAATGGCGAAGAATTTCTTGTCGCTGCCATTTTTCTTCTTTGTTATTTCGTTTTTCGCTTGATTCGCCCAATTCCGTGCCTGGAAATTGAGTATAGAGTATGCAGTGGGGTATGAAGCTGCTGAAGATGACCGAATAAAGACGTCCTCGATTTGGTGTTGATTTGACGACTTTGTGATGATCTTCAGCTTCTTAGCCCGTGCGGCTAACATGGTACGACGGAGGAAAATGCGGACGCTGTCGATGTGGAGCTCTTTCTCTAGAACGCGCTGGGAGGTATTGCCGAGGGCGCCAGAAACTTGTTTTAGACACTCGTACTGGAGCTTTTCCAGGCGGTGGATCTGCTCGCGCTTCAGCGACCATCGTAGCGACATGCCGGGGCTGTGAATGAACCAAGCCGCGCAGCCGTAGGCGATGTTGGACCTGATTTTACCGATAAAAAACTTTCTCGCTGCCTGAACTGTCATTCCCCAGACTGATCCAAGTATCTTCTGCAGATACTTGAGCGACTTTTCCACCTTCTCCTCAATGTCGGTGATATGATGCTCCCATGTGAGGCCTGAGTCGAGTACGAGACCCAGAACCTTGACCTTCTCCTTCAAACATGAAGTGTTGTCCTTCAGGCCCTTGATGTTTGGCAGTAACTTGCAATCGGGATCCGTGTCGATTGGGCATTTGAAGTGCATGATGCTGTACTTCTGTGGCGAAAACTTCATACCAACTTCCGTGGCCCATTCCATGATGCTTTCGTGAGCGACCTCAAGTCCTCGACAATTCAATTTGTACGAGTTCGAGACAGCGACAAGATAGGTGTCGTCCACGTAGGCAAAGGTATGAATAGTGACATCCTTGAACCCATGCTTGTTGATGCGGGCCATAAGCGGCGCGGTAAAGAAAAGGAAAAGTAGTGGTGAGAGTGGTGATCCCTGGGGGATGCCGATGTTGACAAAGAAGACCCTAGACATGCTTCTTGGGAGCTTGAGGGCTGTTTGTCGTTGGGATAAAAAGGAATGAATGAGAAAGATGTACCACTTAGGCAGGCCTGCATCAGCAAGAATCTGCAAAAGCTTCTGTCGGTCAACATTGTCATAAGCAGCAGATATGTCAAGGCCCATGAGAGTGACCTTCCTCAGCATCCTCCACTAGTATCGCCTTGCTCTCCTGTTTGGCTTGCCCGACCACGCTTCATAGACAACCTTCAGAATGTCCTGAACGGCGTCGGTAGTTGACATTCCGGGCGCGCCGTACTGTGTTGTAGGTAGGAGAGTGTGTGAAGTAGCAGCTTCCTTGAGGCGATCGGCCGCGATTCTCTCCAAGAGCTTGCCGAACGCTGGAAGAAGAGCGATGGGCCTCCAGCTCTTGGGGGTGTTGTAGGAATCCTTGCCGGCCTTGGGAAGGACGACAGTAATAGCGAGCCGAAACATGGGAGGGATGATCGAGAATTCGAAGCAAGCACTAAAGAAGCGAGTGATGAAAGGAACGAGCTGTTCGCGAGCGAGCTTGATGGCCTCATTGCCAATCATGTCATTCCCCGCGGCCTTACCGCTTGGTAACCCCCGGATGTACTTGTCGACTTCGTCCTCGGTTATTGTTTGTCGCATCGACAGTCGCGGTATGTCTGGATCCCATTTGGGGAATTGAAGCTCCGGTGCGAATGTGTCTGAAGTCTCAGACCACAAGCTTTGCTTCATGCAGGTCTGCTTCCCCTCTTCGGTCGAGTAATTTTAGCCGCCCGTGTCCTTTGTCAAAGGCTGCATATTGGGCGCGGTCTTTGGTTGCGCTCTCCGTACGGTTCTCTTGAGTATGCTCCAAACTCCATTTGTGCCTTTGCTTGTCTTGGCTACGCCGCGGCGGTATCGGCTGTATCCCTTGAACTTGACTCTGAAGTCCTCGTTCCGCTTCTTTTTACGCTCGGCAGCGCTCAACCCCGGGCGGGTCTCGGCAATCGTGGTCGCTTCGTTCTGTAAAGTCGCTCGCTTGCTAGGATTCATAGGTCGACCGGTCGGTAGGGGCGGGTTCGCGAGTTCGGTAGGTATGTTGTTATCCATAGCGTTCTTGACGTTGGTAAGAAACTGCTCGCCCAGCTTGTCGGCTGCATCCTCTCGTCCTCTTAGGGATTCGAAGTCGAATTTGTTTAGCGATGCCATCTTGTCTTGGATTTCTGCTTGGTAACCCCCTACGGCGGCCTTATTGTACTTGTAGCGGAGAGAGTTGTCGAGTGGGGGTTGGATGTCAAGAACTGTGCGAATTGGGAAATGGTCGGATTCGTCCCAGCAAAGATTCTTATCGACTCCCCAACTCAGGCACCGAGCTGCGATATCCTGGCTGCCGAATGTCAAGTCGATACAAGACTCGGATTTTCCGCGGGTAAAGGTACGGGTACCACTTTCTGTGAGAAGCTTCATGCCCGCTCGCTTCATCCCCTCCACAAGTGCCTTGGCCTTTGAACATGTTCGACCAGGCTTCAGAAGCGAGCCAGCCCATATAAGTGGTGAAGGTTGAAGTCGCCGACCATAAGCTGGAGGCCAGAAGTACGTGCTCGACTAACCAGGGGATCGATGTTGATTTGCTCCTCAGCAGTGTTGGGGTTGTGAACATTGTGAATCGATATCTCACCTAAAGTGGTTCTCAAGTAGAGGGTGGCGGCGAAGCCCTTGTTGTCGTCTTCGTGGAATTCGACGCGCCAGGCATCTAGTGGGATGGACTTGTGAACGCAAAAGAAAACTCTGGACAAAGTAAATGCTTCGTAGGGTGGCTTCTCGTCCTCTTTTACTTCTTCGTGCAGTGCTTTGAGTAATCGCTTCGTCTTCTTCTTGGCCATCTTACGGATAAGCTTCTTGTCGTTGGGGTTATCACCTTCGACAAGCGGTCGGTCTGAATCAATCACCAAATGGTAGCCAAAACTGCTCGCCCAGGCGACTTCTTTGGTAGGATCGCTGAGAGCCAAGATATGCGCACCGGGGCCATTGAGTCCGCTGTGTTCAGCACTCATGATCTGGCGAAATCTTAACCCCGACTGCATCATGTTTCCTTGCACAATGCGCAATTCACCATCCCAGTCGAGGGGTTTCTGATCAGGGCCCCCTGATCCTCTAGGCTTTCCCAGACTCTTGGTCCTGTTCCTCCTCTTATTCTTCCCGCCACCACGGCCTTGTCGATGGTAAGCCATGATAACGGATCAAATGAGAGACAGAAGTGGGAGCAAAGGGTACGACGGACGGCTGCCCTTTGGAATGGCTTGGGAGGGCAGCCGTCCAGGAGGAATTGAGAGATGGAGAAGACTAAAAAAAATAAAATAAAAATGAATGAATGAGAGTATGTTTCTTACGTAGCGATAGAAACCACAATGAAAGACTCAAATGATTGATATGAAAGGATACAGAATAAAAAGATCAATGAGAGACTGCGATAACTTCTGTTGCTGAATCGCGAAAGTCCAGGTAGTAAGATGATATGGAGCGACGAACGGGCAGCCAGCATAAGATTCTTCCATAGGTAGGTACTCTGGGTCACCGCTGTCGCCAGCCAGCGCAGGGTAAGAGACAGGATGGGCAGTCCGTATCCGGAAGGCGTTGTGTCAGTGCAGTTGCCTCGGGTGCCTCTCTACGGTAGTAACTACCTACCTAGGTACTGTTGGCACTACGAGACCCTCAGGGAGCAAGAAAACACTGGGCCTGCTCAGTGGATGACAGCGGAGTACTGGTGGAGCCTACCTACCTAAGGTTACTCCAGCATTGCGAGGAGGGCCTGTAATTTAGTGGATATCGATTCACAGCGAAAATTTTCACCGCCGACTGGACTCCCCAGAGGGGCCCTAGACTTCGCCTACCTTGCCCGCCTAAATCCTGCTATAAGTGACCCCAGAATTTATCGCTTCACAGGGGTCGCAATTAGAAGGACCGCATCGGCCCCGTACACTCGCAACAGGGGCCGGCGGTCCGAATAGCTTCGGCCAATTCATCAACCTTGAACGTTTACTAACTACACACCGTAACACGAAGTAGAGAAGAAAAGAATATGCGGCTAAGAATCGTACTTGCTTTTTTTGCGGCAAGACTCGGAGATTGACGTGGAGATGAATGTTGCTGTTCGGACCTCAGAGCGTTGCCGAAAAGAGAGACGTGCAAGTTGAGATGCTGCGCATATCCATCCAAGTAACAAGTAGATACTTTGGCAAAAAGCGACCTTTCGAGCTTGGAGACTCTATTATAAGACTATCCAATTGTACAAAATAATTCTTTTACTCGTCAATTGATACTCTGCGTTTTTTTGCAACATCCTTTTTATTGTCTCTCAACGGGACAAGTCTGATTATCTGATCTACTACCCGGCCCTTTTGACGCTATCGCAATGGACGAAGTTGTTGAGGATGCGAGCCCTCCGAATGGCAACCAATATTGTTGCCAAAACGGCCAAAAGGGTCACCAGCAGCTTGAACAGGTCATGGCGAAACTCTCCGATCAGTTGATCGCCTTGAAAGATGAGGTACGAGACCTTTGCCGCTACATGACCACTGCAGCACCTTCGGATGCAATTCTGGAGATCAAGACTCAGCTCCAAGAACTTCTCAATCGAACTCCTTCATTTCCCGATGAGCTTCTTCCTGGCGACAGTCCGACGCTCAGATATGTTCTGGCTGAGGATTCAGATGTGAGACTCATCGAGGAGAAAGGCCTGATCAATTCCAAGATTTGCGAACGTCTGCGGAAGCTCCCGGGTAGTCATTGGCAGGACATTTCTGCTGCAACGCTGCTCAAGCCAAAGGTTGCCAATCGCAACAGCAACCTGCGCCCATGTATCTTGATTGATGTCAAATCATGGGAGTCTGACGATGCGATTCGGAAACAATCTGCCGCGATCGGCAAGGAATTCGGTTTCTCGACCAACTGTTGGCTCATCGAGCCTCGCTACACCGTCGAAGTTCGAGACATCGGTACTGACCATTTCATCAAAAAGAACTACAGCCTGAAGCAAATCGCCAGGCAAATGCAGTTCAAAGAGCTTACCATCACCGCAAGGGTATCATACAACAGACTCCTTCTGGACACTTCGGACCTCAGTGTTGCCTTGCACATCTCCAAAAAGCCAATCACCATCATGGGAAGGCAATATGATTGCATGTAAGGTTCCATTCCAAAACCTGCTGTAACTGACTGCGACCAAGCACTAACCAAAATCACTCCAGACCATTCCCCGCCCAAGGCACCCCGCTATTTTGTTACAACTGCTGGCACCCCGATCACTTCCAAGAAGCCTGTCAATACGAAAGCGTGCGATGTGGTCGTTGTTCCGAGGCACATCACACCAAAAACTGTTCGTCACTAAAGGAAAAATGCTGTCTCTGCGGCGGTGATCATCCAACCTGGGACTCCAGGTGCACAGACATACGATCGATCCGACAGCACGACAGCTCCTCCAAGTTCCGAAAGGCGGGGCCCCACTGGGCTAGCTTGCTGCAACGCAACACAGGCTCCAACGCGTCTGCGACCAAGGAGACACCAAAAGCGACTAAAAAGGCAACAAACAACAAGAAAGCAAACTCGTCCCCGGCAACTAAGCAGGCCTCGAAGGCAAAGACTCCAAAGTTGGCAAATTCCTCAGCCTCCGATGAAACCACCACGAAGAGACGAGGCAGGCCGCCCAAGTCTGCAGAGATTGATCCAAAACAAACTACGCTTAATTTTGGAACTCGAATCGCAAGACCCCCCGCCGACGAGCATGATCCTACTGCTGATGATTCAGATGCGTCTATGGAAGAAGCTACCTCTCTTGACGAGGATGCGGACATGGCAGACACCAGCCAGAGCCTTGTGCCAATTCTAGCAGAGATTTGCGATGACCCCGACAGCAAATTCACGCCTATATGGCTGAGGACAGAGGAGACCCTTCTCGTCCTCTAAGCCCCATTATCATTGACTTTGGGGTGATCGACCGCTCTTTTGGCAATATCGTGCCGGAGGCACCTGTACCGAAGACAGCCATGTCTGACACCATCTCCTCGAGTACTCCACCGAAGCCTGCTGCACCGAAGCCTGCTGCACCGAAGCCTGCTGCACCGAAGCCTGCCGCACCGAAGCCTGCCGCACTGAAGGGACCTTCTCCGACAACTCCCGTTTCGAACGGACGCGAAGTAGGACCTGCCGAGCCGAAGAAGAACGCGCCGAAGGTTGTTTCACAAAACCGCCCCCCCGCTATCGTTAAGAACGCGAACGACGATAAGACCGATGGCGGAAATGCCGATAACGATAACAAGCCAAAGAACAAGAACAAGAAGAACAAGAATAAAAACAAGAACAAGAATAAGAACAAGAATAAGAGCATAGAGCGGGAAGAAACTGGCAAGGATAACAACGGTGATGTCACGACTGGGAACTCGCCACGTGGGAATATCGGTGATCCTATGGATGTGGAGGGGAGGCAGGTCGAGGCCGCAGGCGACCACAACGGGAGTGAGGCCATTCCTACATCACTTGGGGAAGACAGGCTTGCGGATGAGGCCAAGTGCTCTAACCAAGCAGTACCTGGTCCAAAGCCGGGTGCAAGGCCTGGTAATGCGAAAGGTGGTATGAGTAAGAGTCAGCGGAAAAAGGAACAGGCAAGACGACGAGCGGCGGCTAAACTAGCCAACTCATCCTTATCCCTCCCATCATCAGCATCCTCTGTCCAGAATACCCCGCCGTCTATGGTTTCTAGCGAGACGCAAACCCTGCATTCAACAGTAGCGGCAATGGATATTGCTGCTCCTGACCATGGTGCGGAGGGAGCTAGTGCCATGAACACCCAGCCTGAGGATCCCAGCCAAGCGTCGCCGCAACCTCTGGCCTTACCTTCAACGGTCGCTCCTATGCAGGGCATTGTTATGAGGGATTCTACTGTGATGAGTGTTTTACCTGAGGGACCTGGCGAAGTGCCTCCTTCAACCCAGGCCATGCCTGCTACCAAGACTCCCAACCAGAGTACTGTACTCGAGGGCTCTGGCGACGCGCCCCCTCTGCCCCCAGCCTCACCTTTAACCGATACTACCGCAACCAATACTGAAACCTTTACTGCCGCGACCGACACTGCTATGACCGAGACGCCTGCGACCGAGACTTCCGCGACCGATACTGCCGCGACCGACACTGCTGCGACCGATACTGCAGTAACCGATACTGTTACAACCGATACTGTTGCGATTGAAGCTGCTGCTGCGACCGACACTGCTGCGACCGATACTGCAGTAACCGATACTGTTACAACCGATACTGCAGTAACCGATGCTGTTGCGATTGAAGCTACTGCTGCAACCGACACTGGTTGCTGCGGCCAATACTACTGCGACGCATACTGCTGCAACCGATGCTGCTGCAACCGACATTACCCCCCGAGCAGACACTCCCGCGTCAGGTACTCCTAATATGGACCCTCCAACAGGGGGGTCTGGCGAGCATTCCCCTTTTCCCTCACAATTTTCTGTCAGTCCTGATATGCCCAGGCCCTCTGTTGAGACCCAGATATTGGAGGGGCTTAACAGCCAAGCTGGTGGTGTTCAGGACGCAGATCATAGTGCAGAGGCAGGTAAAAGGGAGGGCTCTCCATCATTACTAGAAAGCCGTCCCAAGAAGAAGCAGCGTTCGCAAAGCGCTAATAGGAATAAGGATACGGAGGATGATGTTAATAGTAGAGTAGCAGATGTGGGGATGGAGCAACAGCCTGCAGTAGCTCAAAGCGAGGTCTCTAGTAGTTAGCATGTTGCATTTCGTGCTTCTTCCTGTAAATTGCTTTCTCTTTTGATGTCAGCTTTAATAGAAGAGGGCAATGTATATAATCCCGCTAATTGACTCAATACCAGAAACTTGATGCTCCTTATGTCCGATTTCTTGCCATGTTGTAATCTAGACGAACCAGAATTTATCGTAGTGGTTATCGACATCTTTGCCCTCGTTTGCCTGGTTGGTCAGGCCACTCTGTTTTTAGCCCCAAGACGCCATTTCGAGCGACACATTCATGCTGCCCTGGCCAATTGGCTCAGCATCGCCCAGCTTATTCCCTTGCAATAGAGGCAGGACCGAAACCTGCAAATGTAGAATTGCCATGTTGGTTGATTGGATCTACTTACAATTTTTCGGCGTGCATTGAGGGTGCTGTGGCGCGAGGGGGACACCAGAGGTCTTCTCTAAGAGGCGAGGCAATACGCGGCATTGAACACATGGTCGAGGCTAGCGTAAAAGGTAGACTGCGGAAGCCAGCACAAACAGAAGGGTATGCACCCAAGTTCAATTCAAAGGTCGAGCTCAATTGGTCTAAGTATTGTAGTAATCTTTTGGCACAAATCCTCGTCATTCATTTCTTCCATGGCCCAGCGCGACGGGACTACCCTAAAGAGACTTCCTCCAATTTTGAGTTAATAATAATGAGACGGAAGAGGTCATTGCTCACTCCGAGGTCCGATGGGAGTGATGCGGACGGCGGGTGGAGGTGCATAAACCCAACACCGCGCCCAGGGATCTGTACACTCTGGGCTGAGGAGCCATTCAGCCTCTGCCCTTGAATTCGCACCCTTATCTGGGCAGATATGTTAGACCATCTGATGCACGGAATTTGCCAAAACAACTCTTACTGTTTGAGCCCTTCACTCCATGACAGAGTGCCTTGGCTTCCTTCCAAGACCCAACGACGGTGGTCCAGTCGTAGATCCGGACCGCGTAGAACGGAGACTCTTTAGTGCGAGCCATGTTGAGACTCGAATCGGGTGATGTTAAGGAGGTTGATTGCAGTCGGGGCTGGATGGAATGGATTCCTGAATTAGAGCTGTTGATTTATACAGACCTTCACATCCGAACGAGGCACATGAGTCGAAAGGCGGAAATTGCGAAGCATGCATCAGTCGCTCTAAGTCCCTCAAACCGGCGAGCCAAGAAGCAATTGATGCGAAGCCATCAAGTCTGCACGGACGAAGCGTCGGCGTCAGCATTGACAATCTCTCTCACAGCTCCGCCTTAGTCGAAGCAAAGGTTGAATTCAGGGACATTGACCTCGAGGGTCCACTACCAGACCCAGTTTGAGAAGCCCATCTAGGACAGAAAAGGTTTGCCGATATCTTCCATGGGCAATTCGGGTCTACACCTCCTCCTTCTGCTTAAAGAGATTCGACCGTAATTCGTATCGGGGTGAAGAAGAGATTTTACAGGGCAAAGAGGCCGCTCACTTGGCTCGTGCGCGTAGGCGATTCTCGGTGAGCTCTACTCTTTGTTTCTCGTGATGCCGAGACCAACCCGGGTTCCTGCGTTAGTGGGGAGTACCTAACTCAGGTCCTCGGGGGGGCAAGAAGACAGCGAACCTTGCTGTGGGGTGTCAAAATAAACTTCGCAAAAGTCATCCTAAACTTGGGCTATTTTACCTAAGACTTTTTGTAATTCAGTATTGAGGTCCCGTATTTTCTTTCCTCCCCTAAGTCCTCCACCGTGAGAATGTGGAGCTCAGAGGATTCAGTTCTTCAAGAACGGGGGCTATTGTGCATCCCAATCTCCCATTTACGAGAATGCGAGCGGGTGCCATCACAGATGAGCCCTGAAGGTGTCTGGATATCATCTCTTCCTGGCGGCCCCTCGGTGTAATTGACGAGAGAACCCCACGCCGAATGAGGAGTACTCCATAACGGAAACCAGCGGTACTGGCCGTTGCGGGTGTGTCTTGAAGTTCGGCGTTTGCCCAGTTTCGGTGGTGGCTAGCGTCAACGCCAGTTACACGAAAAGCTCAATGAGCTCTGGTTCCCCGAAGCTATCAAAGACGAAGACCACGAGAAATGCCAAATTCGGAAAGACCATCGATAATTGTCGCAAGACACGGCCATTGATGCCTGCAATAGAACGTGCCCTACCTACCTAGCTAAGACACCATGGATCAACTCGCCAGTGACCTAATGCGAGCTTTTCGTTACCGCCGTAACATCACTTTCCGCTTGCCCCATATGCGCGACCTTTGCCTCATACGGGATTTCACGGGCGTTAAACAACACAACAACAACAGCAACAACAGCAACAAACGTGCTGACCAGTGAACCGTTGATTGACTATGCCGAACATGGTTACATGTAATTTAGAAATGAATCCTCCACGTTCCAGCTTGCACGGGGACTCGGGCGGCAAGATTTTCAGGGTCTATGCCATCGCCACCTGCTGGTCATTCCATTGCAGCCGTATGCTTTGTTGCACTCTTTATCTTCCGGATGCGGGTGGATAGATAAGACTTGGTGGGGC
This sequence comes from Fusarium chuoi, assembly GCA_022627125.1. Classification (NCBI taxonomy): domain Eukaryota; kingdom Fungi; phylum Ascomycota; class Sordariomycetes; order Hypocreales; family Nectriaceae; genus Fusarium; species Fusarium chuoi. The sequence continues at coordinate 601,735 of JAJALE010000888.1, read as the reverse complement.
CCCAGAAATCATGTGATGATATCGCAGCCATGGATCTCATGAAATGATTATGGATATAGCCTTCTCGGCAGAGTAGTAGCAGTAATGTGTACAAAGTCACGAAGACGGGATAGATATAGAACCAGCATAAGGAGTCTAATCTCAAGATATAATTTTTGTGATAGGCCATTAAGGGCCAAAGAGCAAGAAGCAGGCAAAGCAGGTAAATCGGTTCGTTTTGTCGATGACACTACACAGACCGACTACAAGACCAAGAAGTGAATTGACACCACGCATCTTTATGCCAAAGTGATCCCTGATACCACAGAAGAACATTTAAGGAGCTTAAGACTTCGAGTCTGTATACTGTATATAGGACTGGGGATATCGAGCACCAAGAGAACGACGCAAGCAGTTCCCACCTGCACCATATAAAAAGAGCCACCATAACAGCTGGCAGACTTATCGAGTTAATATAACGAAGGCTTAAGTTTCCTAGTCTGCCCGCAATTTCTTAATTAGGAATATAGGATATATCATTAAACACTTATATATAAGCTGCCAGCTGTAATAGAAATAATATGACCTTCCAGTAATACAGTACGGAATGGAATAGCATTTCACACGAAAGCTTTCATGGTGATACTATCTCACACACACTGGGATGTTGTATTGTAACAAGTGTTCTGTACGAAGAGTATATTTTGCCTCTAGTGCTCTGATAGCTTCGTGCTGGTTACAACCCCCCAAAAACATCAGTGTAGCCAGCCATCCACGACTGCTCATAGTTAACCAGCACTCAGCATATTACAGCGTAAGAATAGCCGGAGCTCAGTAGTCTTCCTACACATTGGCTGGAAGAGGTGAAGGAAAGCATCGGCACATTAGAATGGTGAAGGTATCTCGATTCCACAAACTGTTTAACTGTCGCTATAATGACGACCTGAGATGAGCAGACAAAGCCTGAATGAACCGCGTGAGCATATCGCAAGGTAATCTTATATTGCCTATCGTTTGACGAGAAACGTATGAGGGAACTTGATGCGTTGAAAAGATCACATAGGTTATGAAAGGGGACTTTATATCTCGAAGGCAGCCCAGCTTAGAAGGTTGCAGGATCGTGGTTTGACCAGGCTAATCAGAAGCCAATCCAGGGTAACTGATTTAGCTGGTACCATGTCGTGTGCTTGATCACATGAGGGTCGACAGGGGGCATGAGATCTCAGTGATGGCGCGAAAGAAGGGGCTGGCAGCACACTGCAGCAAGCTACGATGACTACCGGTGCAAAAATGAAAGAAATTATGCCAGTCAAGCAACTCCCCAGGATCATCTTCAGAGCAAGCCAAGGTGCCAAGGTGAAAACCGAGGCAGACCGACCTGCCATGCAAACGACTGCTTCCGCGAGCGCGCCATACTTGCCAGTCACGAAACGTCGGGCTAGAGCACCACTTTGGCAATGGATCCACGTTCGGCGTGGTGCAAAACCGCATTTTCAACCAAGGGGGGTTTGGTGTACTGTTCGAGTTGGGACATCGAAGCGCCGCCTCAGCGAAAGCATCGGGCTCGGAGTTGGGCGTGACTGCGCGCCTATGTATGTAGGGGGTAATGTACATCTTGAGACTGGAAAAATATCGCAAGGAGCGCAGTTGCCAATTACTGAAGGGCGCGGGATCATGGAAACCTGCAACGATGGAAGTGCTGAAGCTGATGACGATTGTCGACGAGTACTGATGCCGTACCCAGGCGTTCGTTTCGACAGCTTCGGTACCGTGGATAAATTTGTGAACTCTTTTTTGCCATAACAGCCAAATCACTCACGGAAGGGAGGCTAACGAGCGAGGGAGGGACACTGTCAGTGTCGATGATCTCGTCGTACAGGTCGAAAGCGAGGCCCCTTTCGAGCAGGCGATTGGTCTTGTTTGCAAGAGCAAACTTCATCCCTTTGGCTGATTTTGGATACTTTCGCTACCACAGATGCGCACAAGTACAATCTCGGACCGTGACATGGTCTGATCAGCATCAAAGTGCGTGAGCCAGATGTGAAAGACATCCTCTGCCCAAACAGGGCGATCAGCGGCGTCAGCAACGTGGTGAAACGGCAGAACGAATTTCTTTGTCATTACGTCTAAGACACGAACTAACGGTCGCAGCGTTACTTACCTAATCTAGATCAGGATTCAGCTCAAACCGGGCCAAAGCCATAGTCCATTCCAGTACGACTTTTGGCCATAGAACCACTTCATTCTTAGATGCCAGCTTTCCATCAGAGGCTCCATACGGGAAGCCTAAGACTGGCCTATCGATAACCGTGATTCCCGGAAATTGCAAGCAGGAGTAACTAGCAAGCCCTGATTGATGTCCAGGCTATCAAGTATCGATATGCCAACAGCCTCAGAAGCAAAGGCCCAGGCGTTCGTTTCGAAGCGCGTAGTACGGCATACCAGAACATAATCTATGTATCGATCTACCTTATCATCAGACAGTTAAATGACGCGACCATGGTGACTGGGCCACGACGGGCGATTACAGGCACAAAAGGTAGTGTGAACTGATGTTTTAGAGGCTCCCTTTGAACAGAATCCGTTGTGTGACGGCGCAGCACGGATGTATTGTTCTACGGTCAATCGTTTTAGCTTAATTCGTTCAGCGTAGCCATTTCAGAATCACTTCTTTGCCGTACTATGTGCAATATTGTTGCATGGCCAGGAGCATGTCCTATATATCAGCTCAAGTTACGGGAAACGAGTTCGTATCTCCCAGTCTGCTTATCAAGTTACGTAATCTGGGAAAAGGCCGACGTAAGACACAGTTAAGAGGCCAATTTCGAATAGAGGCTGCCATTCCTCTGGTCGACAGTGTACGCTACAGCTATGAATGGATCAAATCAGAGTCCCTTACAGACCCCTCCTTCTTCACTGATGCTTACTGCTGTATTCAGTCGTACTATTAATGTTTCTTCCTCCGCCTTCATGGTATCTAGGATCTTGCACCTGCATATCGATGCTAGGAACCGCAGTCTCGAAGCTCACAGCAAGATCGGCTGATGCTATGACCGCGTCGAGGATCCCATAGTTTTGGAGGCAAGATGCTCACTTTAAACCCATACTTCTCTTACTGGAGTTCCTGTGATATAGGTTTTATGTTACGACCTAACAGGATATGGCGCTTACGTCACGTATACCCTATAAATCCCACCAATTAAATACTGACTTATATTACATCACGAAGGATAACTGTAAGTTGCCTAGACGACTTATAACAGACTTATAATCCAACTCATGACTTACTTATAAGTAAGCTATTTTAGTATATATACATATTTATTTTACATTAAATAGAACTTAGCTTACTAACTATTAATAATACTTCTTTACCTTAATAAGCCTTATCTATACTATTAACTATTAAGAGATATAATACTTATAATATACTTAATATAAATGCTTTATATATTCTATAAATATAAACTTAATATAAATTAGTTTTTCTATTTAGAACCTTAACTGTTATATTTTATTAAGAAATCTTTAGGTTAAATTTACTCAACTATATATATCTTAACTTAAAATCCTCTATTTAATATAAAGCTAATATAAATTAGCTTTAATTAAATTAATTTATTTTAATTTAAATAAAGTCTATTAAATTTTATTTATTTACTTATTTTAATATAAATTAATTAATTATTAAATTTATAAATTCAAATAAAAAGCTAATTTAATAACTTTTAATATATTTATTTTATATTATTATTTATTTTTATTTATTTTTATTTATTATAATTAATATATTATTTCTTAATTCTTTTATATAATAAGGCTATATAACTTTTTTTTATAGTTTTAATTTAATTTATATTATCTTTTTAAAATTATTTAATTACTAATTAAACTAAAATTAAAAATAGGGCTTATTTATATCTTTATTATTAAGTAGTAAGCCATTGCCTAATAACACTGCTGCAAGTTGCATTAAATCCAAGCTCTTGACGTTTCTCCTTTATCCCACGGCATCTGACTTATCGCGCTTCCGCTTCTCTCTTTGTGGTATCATCGGAGCTTGAGTTTTGACATTAGATTTGTACTCATTATCGACCAACTGCACAACAATGCGTTCGGCGAAGCTCGAATACGGTTCAAATGGAACTTGGAAGTGGCGTATCGTCGGCCACTTAATGTTTTCCATATCGAGTGTCGGATGATCGAGTGTCTCCAGAACGTCATAGGGAATGTCGGTCTGGAAAATGTGCGCGTGGGTTGTATCGGACTTGTTCGTTACAAGCAACCGTGCCTGAGAAACGTGAGTGGAATGAGGGGTGGGAGGTAGAGAGACGGACTGACGTTGAAAGTCTTCGGTCGTGGCAATTGACTCCTTCGCCGTTGTAACTGAGCCAAGGACAATAAAATACAGACCAAGTACGGATCTTCAAACCATAGCGCAGGAGCCACGTTGCGCAATCGGCGCTGATATATTCTCGCCACAGGTAAATTATAACTACCGTTAGGATGGGATCTTGCCGTCATCGCTCGTTGTCGCTCCCGAGCAACATTGTCATAATGGTAATACCCAACAATTGGCCGCTGTTGAATGTCTGTTGCGTGCACCCGAAAGATATGGCATTCTGGTATTTGCACGCTACGCCCGGCGAAGAGGAAAGCATGCGAGCCATCGAGTTTCTCCAACGGACTGCCCTGATGGCACAGCAAGTGGCCGACAGAAATTGACTTAACAATTGGCGAGCGGATCTTTGCTAGGCGGCGGGAATGCAGTGTGAGGTCCTTGTCGGCGACGCTCGAGGGTGATGAAGAGGTAGTGATGACAGAGTCGAGGTGCTGGAAATAGCAGTGCAAGAGACGCAGGTGCTGTGATGTCCATAATAGAGGATGCACAGCGAACCATGGATTATCGATGCTTAGCCTGTGAAGAGACTTTGGCGTTGGCGATTGCATCGTGGATGGCGCATCGCGGGCGACAATGTCACGATTTGATTTGATGTAAGAAATCGGAATGCCATGATGTGACGCGCATTGTTTGAATGGGAGGACGGAGACGGAGTTACTCATTCCCGTTCCACCAAGCAACCTGATAGCCTCGTATCTGATACTTCGGTGGGATGCACGGCGCTATGCCATTTCAGTCAATTGGTAAACATAATATCAGCATCTTTGCCTGGTATCCACCGGGATATGCAAATACTGTAAGACTCGAGGATGCATCTTATGGATTCAGGTGCATAATAATTTGTGGAAATAAATGATTAAGCAGCTGGATAATCAGCTTGAGTGAGTAGTAATGTGAGTAAGCCTGTGCGGGTATGAGTCCCTACGCACCAGCCTCCCCGCATTCTTGTAGTGGCTTTAGCATCAGACCTAAGCGGAACACAGAACTTTAAGTCTTTAATTCCGCTCTAAAAGTGACAAAACTGTATTTCGACGCTATAACATCAGAATATGTATATAATTCATACATTCAGTCTAACTTATCAAATTATCCCTCCCTTTCCCTCTCCTGCCTTTAAACCCGCGCCAGCAATTAGGGTCAGGAATAACTCTTTATATGCCGTTTTATCGTCTTGCCAACGCAGCACGTTCTCCTCCCTGCATACAAGAATAAATACATCGCTATTAACCATAATATCTTAGATAAAGCCAAAAGGCAATTAAATAACTTCCTCTATAGACCAGAACCCGAACTCGTGGGCCAAAGCGAACATTACCTAGCCCATAAGTACGGCGTAGCTCTGGGCCAAGTCTGGGCTGCGTTGGCAACTGTCAAAGAACGCCGGTCAGACTTAACTAACGTGGATATTAGCCAAGGCGCTGTATCAACAAGCAACAAAGGTACTCCCGAAAGTAAAAGAATGAGGCGGAATACAAACTACAAGGACTTTGTCCATTCAGGTACTTATCAAATCAGCTCCAGCAGTCCTACTAGTAAACTACCCGGATCTACGCCTGACTCGTCTGTCGGCTATGTTGATTAAGTACCAATTGAAGACCTACCCCTCGAGGACAACAACGTGCGGCTCATTTCCTGCGTTATGCGGCACATTCTACACTATACGCAACTACCTGGGTTGACACCTGTAGTTGAGTTCCGGGATACACGGCAGCATCTGGGTCTAGAAATGCCGGATTTAGGCGGTCATATCATCGCTGTTGATGATGGCGGATTGTGTCTAAAGATGGAGGAGGAAAAGGACCGGTTTGTGGTGGTGAGGAATATGGTTGCGTTACTTGAGGCGAAGAGAAGTCTCAAGATTGTTGAGGGAAAGCCAATAATTTCAGATGAGTGCTTGGCGCAGATGACATGTGAAGCTATCTTGGCAAGAGCAACTGATCCACTGGACGAGTTTCAGGACGAAAGGTGTGTGAATTTATTGTTTTTCGATGCAGTGACTGACTGAAGCAGTGTGACTATCATAAACGCTACACAGAACTATGTCTGCTTTCTACAATTCAATGTAGAGAGCAAGTATATAGACGAGCTAGGATTCGGGGTTACACCATCTCAGCCACTGATAGTCACAGCGACACAGTGGTTTGATCTCAGTACGAAGACTGGCAGGGAATGTGTTTTGAAGAATATTCTTGGGTTGATAGCGTTGGCAAAAGAGCCATTCGCTTTGGAAATTGACGGTGTGGCAGAATGATTAGATCCCCATTAACAAAGGCCTTGGTCTTGTATGTTTTAGAGCCATTGGAACCAGATGCGTATTGGTTATATCCAAAGCAGGGTCATTCTGTTAGTCTTTTATTTTTTGATACACAACTTTTCTCTGCTGGTCAACGATGTGCTGGCTCTGAATCACTGAATGATGGCCTCGTTGTGGCTGCCTCCGGAGCTTGATTTGCCATTCAATGACAGATCCGGAGAACTCAGCCCGATAAAATCTCCCCTGGAGGCTGGCCAGAAAATCTTGTAGTTGCCTGACTATTGAAGGGAATGCTAACGGATCAGATGCTGAGCTTATTAGCATTGTATCCCAAGGTCTTGGACGGAAGGGAGCTGGATGCCCTTGAGTTTCAAAACCAATCCGAAATCGACCATTGTGGGGGTCTCGATAGGGTAACTGCAGGATGCGATGAGCTCGGTGTCATTGAGTAATGGTTCCGACAGCTTGGGTTATGGCATGTTTCAGCAACGCAAGACGACCCTTGGTATAAATACGACACTCTTCTAATTTCATGAAACCATTCATGACTTGGTATATTCAGACGAGGTAGTCTCTGAGATGGATGCATATTGAGCATTATAAATCGACTGTATTGAAGACTGATACAGGAATTATTCCTTTTGTGATTCCGTCGCGGGCAAGGTCGGCTTTTAACCGACGAAGACACAGACCCAGGACTGCCATGGTATTTCGTTAGTTTAAAAAGAAAATACGGGTCTAATATCTGGACGAGACCAGAACTAGAGGAGCTTTGATCAATGTAGATACAGCCTAGCTCAGGTAGCAATCCGGACAGACGCTCTGGCGCAAAGTATTGTGCGCACTTTTGTCGAACAGGCTGAATAGCTTGTTTGATGGTGGAAAACGGAAGGTATATTGTCCCTTTCTTCTTATCGTAACCATGGGGAGTGTGTTTTGGGGCCAGATTGGGATTCGTAAACGTGTCGTAGTTAAGACTCATGTAGTACCGGTCCTTGCTTCGAACCAGTGTAGCTATAGGGGCGGCGTAATTTCCAACAGAACAGGGCGTGCGGTGACTTGGATGACGGCAGACCATGAGGACTTCTCTGTGTGTTGCCCCCCCATCCGGGACAGGATCTCGGATGAACCTTTCGAAGTCATGCCAGTAGATTACCTTATGCTCACAGAGACGGATATAACCTGTCCTTGCAATACACACTTTCTGACCAGCAGAAAAGCATAAAGATGGATGCTTGACTTTACACGCAGTGCAGAATTCCCAGTCCCATACATTTCTGGCTGCAAATTTACAGTTTAGTGACATAGGCTGTTTCTTGCGGCCTTCTTTGCATGCGGTACATAGACTTTCGTTTCTGATGAGGTCGCCGAGCCCTTTTGAGTCTTCTCTGTTGATCTTGTGACCAAAACAATGCTTTTCCTCGGAGTAACCATCCCTATGTCACCAGATTGAAAAGTCCGGGCGTGGCTCATCACAACACGTTTGCCACAAAGCACTGGGTTGCGAACATACTCTGCAGCAGTCGTCGCTTGAGAAGACGTGCGAAAGAAATTGACGATCCTGCGTCAGTCGTCTGAAACGTCTCGAGACTTGACGAAGGACAAAGAAGGCGAATATGGAGGTTTTATCGTTCCCTTGATAGATATGATGAACAATAAGTATCATGACCTCGTCCGGTAGTCCGTTCAGCTCGGGTCTTGTACTTGGGGCCAGAGTAGTAGTAAGGCCGATCAGATCGATGTCTATTGTCGATATTCGTTAATTCTCTATAGGAGTCCGGGGTATTTTATGCTTACCTGACGGCCTCGGCTTCGCAAAAAAGAGGCTAAACATTGCTTGGAGCCAGCTTAGTATTATGAGTAGTATAATCATGATGGATCCGGGTTCGTCTTTGAAGTCTCTGCGACTGGTTTGTCGAATAAGAAATGGAAATAGAAATTGATTAAGGGGAAGATTTTACTCCACATCCCAGGACTGAGGGTTGTCTTTTATAAAAGGACGAGTAGAGTTCTTATCTTTTGCATATTGCATAATGTAAAGTTCAAAACTTTAAGCCATCCGGCAACTCTATGTTGACCAATCAATCTTGAACTGTAGAAAGTCAAGTCCTGTTGAGTTTGAGGGAAAAGGGAGAAATGTATATCGACCAAGAGGCGCTTGTTCATGTCGGGAACGAACTACCTCGCCAAGTTCAGTGCCCTTCCAAAAGGAGGTAAGAAACTTGAGAGATTTTTTTTACAATAACAGAAATACTACTAAAATTAAGAAATATTTCATGTACTCGGTTTACATGAAGCTTTTTATTAGACGACGTGGAGATCCTAAGTTGTGTTATCTCCTCTTTGACTCGTGATTGAAAGGCTTGGGTTTCCACCTGCTGTCCAAGCCACGGATCAACCTTTCAGCGACCCCGTCTCAAAATGGACCAACCACCGTTCGGTGATGTGATGCAGGCAATTCGAATTGTTCGGCGCTTAGCTCAAGCTCCATCATCTCGGCCTGGCGAATTTATAGTCATGGACTCACCGCATGAGGCGCCATACTATTGTATGGCAGATACAAGATGCCGTCTCTGTCAATTCGAGTTGCGGGAGGGCGACTTGGTGATCTCGCGTCCGTTTACCAATCCATACCACTTGACTTGGGCTTAGCTTACATAAAACCAGATATAGGAAGTCAACGATTTTCTATGGATTTCAAGCTCCGCATGATTGAAACTGTACACGATAGCTACGAATGGATCAATCTACATACTTGCGCCAGACGCCGGTGCATGATGCAAGGTCACCGTGTACCATTCTTTCACCATGAATGCTTCTGCTTTAGACTTTATGACATATCGGACGCCCTGACCACTTCTGCAGAATGGAGTTTTGAACCGCCCGCAAGCGAGATCAGTCGACGTTCTCATCGTATCAAGAACCTGCTGGCCCCAAAGCTTAGAGACCAACTTCAGACCAGACTGCCTCCCGAGACTCTGATGACTGTTGCTGGACATCTTGTGCGAGAATGTGCCGCTGTCACGGCTGAAGAGCAGTCGCTGGGTACCGCGGTCTCTGATACCACTGTTGACGTTACGCGAGAAATATACGCCAATTATACTGCCGTCGATGGCGTGCGTTATGTCAAGACCCTTTGCAATACGGCGTCAAATTCCGGTGACCAAGATCACCCCACGCTACTGAACAAAAAGAGTAAGCCAATTGACAAAATTTGGATCGCTGAAGATCATCGTGGAATTCGGTCTGTCGTATTCTGTAGTAAGGATTCCCCACTGGTAGGGCCAACACCGATTTCGAAGTCATGGTGGAGGGCTCTTACTATCTCGAACGATACCAAAGAAATTGCAATAAAGTCTGATGTAAGTACGATCTGCCCATTGACATCTTCATCCTAACCTTCTTTAGGGTATCAAGTTGCGAGACATCGTTTTATCTGGTGAGACTGGACCGAAACCTAGCAACAACTATGTTAGTTGGGCAGATCCTTCACACCCGGAGAATGTCATTGACATCATGACGCTTGAGCCAATTGACGTTTTCCCCGAGAGACTCAGTATGATGCCCTTCACTTGCAACGCTAGTGGTACAACAGGATACACGGCAGTGACAAGCGGAACATCTGTTGCAATGATCCATGCTCACGGACACGATGATACTAGCTTCTATGCAGATATGGATGCTGCTTACCCCCGCGACCTTTTATCCACATGCCTCTAGATGATGGGGAATATGTTACTGAGATATGTCGAAGGCATGGACTGGGCGCAGGGAATCGGCCCTCGGCTTGCTTCGTGGTATGACAATGGTTACTGCCTTATTATATGCGATGACATTCGGAACTAACAATCCACAAGTTCACACCAATAAAGGAAGAAATACACTTTTTGGAACAAGTGGTCCTCCAGAGTCTTGCTTAGCGCTTGAACGGATCGTTACACCTGCAGAAAGCGGAACCACGATATGGCTCAACGACTCATCATCGATGCAATCAAAGTCACTCAGATATCTTGCATGCGACGTGACTGAACCGCCTTCTCAACGACCCTTCCCAGCCTCATTGGTGCCAAACGCCCCGTACTTTTGGACTACGAGCACTGAGCCATGGTTCGTTTCATCCTGCAGCATGGAAGAGCTTGTGGCTATGACCCTCTGCAGGGATACAACACTTGCTCATCGACCCATCATCGGGGTTCTGGTAGAATATGATAACGGCCATCGGGAGTGTTTGGGTCAATTCCGATTTGATAGGGCTCTTGAGAGGTTGCGGCTGGATCATGCTGCAGACCTGTATATTGGCAGCCTGAGGACCATAAGATCCTATCTGTACGTTGCAGAAGTCACCACGTCTCCACCTTATGAAAGTGGTGTCTCGTCTTGGATGCGCGTTTCTCGATATGGTAGACTGGAATGGTGGTCCTCACTCCGTCATTCTATCGTGCGTTACACATCAACAACAGGACAGTTCACCAATATTGGAACAAGAACCTAACTCCAGACTATGCTAATCTCAAAAACAATTCAGTCTCCCAGGAGTCCTCATTAGCGTTTTTAGATCGGGTTGTATCAGCTACGCAACACTGAAATGGGACAAACAATAGCCCTTCCAACCGGGAGACACTCTGGACACGGGACGAAACACCAAAGGTAGTCATGATATATTCAGACCCTAGATCCTTGGTTCTGATGCAATTTCCAACTGCATCAAGAATTTGGCTCTCCAGCTCCCAGAAGCTACCGGATGGCCATGAATCCTAACCACAGCATAGCCGATACAGTACCATTGCTGGCGTAATACCTCTCCACTAACGCGTCTACTCTTTTGAGTGACTGGTAAGCTTTACACAAGACCCAGTACGCATCTTCAGGGAAGGTTTGTTACAGCCATAGAGAATCTAGAGGGCCGATGCTCGATGTTCAGCGAAGCATCCCGGGAGAGCCTTCGAAAAGGTCTAATGGATGGCACGACGCTCATGTCGAGTGTTGTTGTTCCCAGATAAATAATTGGTCCACGGACCTTACCCTGCATGGTACATATATAAAGAACAGTCTGCTGCCTAGATGAAAATGACAGACGCTGCCAGGTTGTGAGTAGTACCGCGAGGCCATCGGTCGCATTTCTTTGGCTGATTGAACGTACCGACTCCGGACGCGCCATCCCTAAGATATCCAAACTTGAGAAAACCTTGAAGAATAAATTTAAGATAAAATCACTGATTGCAGTTTAATTATGACCTGCAAGTTACAAGTCCAAAATTGTGAAGGTAATGAATATTAAGCGACTTTAACATACTGCAGGGTATGTGACTGCCATCGCACAGGCCATTTCTTCAATTCGAAATGCTTCAAGGTTTCAGCCAAGGCAGAATCCCAGACCGATATCAACCGAGCTAGCAGTAGCGGCTGTGCCTTAGCGCAGGTTCCCCCGCGCCAGGAAATTGACCGTGAGCTGCCAATTGAGAAGCAAGGCAGATGCCATTTCGCAAATAAAGCATACCTTGATTAAAAATTGAAAATTATGGCCAACGAAATATCTTTTAGGCATGATAACAAGCAAGCTCCTGGCAAAGAGGAAGCTCGGCGTAGCAGGCAACAGAATTGGGACTTGTTGGCCCAATCAGATCGTAGTGTCGACTAGTTTCAGCCAATCATGCGGCTAGGCAGAATTAACAGGCAGGCAAGGCAGCCATCGACGTCAATTGAGGCACAAACACCCCGGGCTGACTCACTCCGGCAGACCCAATGCATATAAGACGTACTGTGATGTCGGGCACTTTTCATCTTTCTCTCCTCAAAACACTTCTTACATCGTCATCCAATACAACCGTAATCAGGCTAGAGTGCTGCGCCTCAGACTTGCTTGCTTCCCGGAACCCTCGCTGGCTATCGCTACGACTTGCGGTTCCCCATCGCCTCATTATTTCACACCAGTTTCTCACCTGATATCGCTGTCGATTTGAGTCTTTGACAGCACCGGTCAACATCGCCTATACCCCGCGTCATCGAGAATAAGAAACAACATGTCACTCTTTGGCGGTTCACGAATTGGCAGTCGTAGGGTTACCCCGCCATGCGGCTGCTACATCTTCATCCAAGAAACGCCCAGGTACCTCCCTCAGGTCCAGATCAAGGCTCACACCACTATCCTCGCCACAACATCTCGCACCAACCTCACCCAGACCTTTGTCAACCCCACCGGCGAAGCAATTGATGAATTGCGCTATGTCTTCCCTCTCTACGATGGTGTCTCCGTTGTCGCTTTCACCTGCACCGTTGGCTCTCGCGTCATCAAAGGCGTAGTCAAAGAACGACAGAAGGCTCAGCAAGTCTACAATAAAGCCAAAGCCAAAGGACAAACCGCTGGTCTGTTCAAGCAGTCCCTTGAAGCAGCTGATACTTTCACTACCACTATTGGAAATGTCCCCGCTGGTGAGAAGGTGCAGGTAGACATCACGTACCTTGGAGAGCTCAAGCATGATGCTCAAGTCGATGGTCTTCGTTTCACTATCCCAACACAGATTGTTCCACGATATGGGGACTCGCAATCCCTCCCTTCGTCGAATGTCATCCAGAAAGAAGGGATCTCTTTCACTATCGATGCAGAGATGCCTGACGGCTCAGCCATCAAATCCATTCAGTCACCGTCTCATCCTCTTTCAGTAGAGATCGGCACTACCTCTACCACGAAGTCCCAGGATCCCTCCCTCCAGAGAGCCTCAGCTACCCTCCAACAGGGCACTACCCATCTGGAACAAGACTTTGTTGTCCAAGTAGTCGCCACGAAGCTAGGAGAACCGTCAGCTATCCTGGAAACTCATCCCACCATCCCGAATCAACGCGCCATCATGACCACGCTTGTCCCCAAGTTCAAACTGCCTGCCGACAAGCCAGAGATTGTGTTCATCTGTGACAGAAGTGGAAGTATGGGTGGCCAAATACCTGGCCTCAAAACAGCTCTCCAGATCTTTCTGAAGTCTCTACCAGTTGGCGTCAAGTTCAACATCTGCAGTTTTGGCTCTCATTTCAGCTTCCTCTGGGATCGGTCTCAGTCTTACAGCCAAGAGACACTCGACAAGGCTGTTCAGCACGTCGAAACTTTTGACAGCGACTATGGCGGCACTGAGATGTACCAGCCATTCGAGGCTACTTTCCAGAAGCGCTACAAGGACATGAACCTCGAAGTCTTCTTGCTCACAGACGGCGAGATCTGGGACCAAGATCGACTTTTCCAGCTTATCAACAAGGAAGTGGCTGATAGCAAGGGTGCTGCACGAGTCTTTTCTCTTGGTATTGGAGCGGGTGTCAGTACCTCTCTGATTGAGGGTATTGCAAGAGCTGGCAACGGTTTTGCTCAGACTGTTGCTGATGACGAGAAAATGGACAAGAAGGTAGTCCGCATGCTTCGAGGAGCTTTGTTTCCTCATATTTCCGACTATTCTCTGGAGATCAAGTATGATCAAGGGGATTCTTCGGCCGAAGACGACTTCGAGTTGGTTGAGAAGGTCGTTGACGCGTTGAAGATTGACACTGTCCAGGACGAAGAGAAGACCAAGGAAGTGGAAGCACCAAAGAAGCCCATCTCCTTGTTTGATGCAGCCGCAAACAATGATGACGATACTGAGATGGCCGATGCGCCGGACGTTGACAACAAGTTTGATCATCTTCCTCATGTTTCTTCCCCTCGTTATCTTCAGACACCTGGCACTATTCCTCCCCTCTTTCCTTTCAACCGTACCACCGTGTACGTCCTTCTCTCCGAGGACACTCCTTCACAACAACCCAAATCTGTCATCCTCAGAGGCACCTCGAGCCATGGTCCTCTTGAACTCGAGATCCCCATCACGGTAGTCACACAGAAAGACTCTGTCATTCATCGTCTTGCAGCACGGAAGGAAGTCAAGGAACTTGAAGAAGGCCGGGGATGGCTCAAGCATGCCAGAGACTCTGACGGCAAACTCCTCGTGGAGAAGTACGATGGCCACTTCTCTGACATGGTCGAGCGTGAGGCTGTCCGTCTTGGTGTCAAGTATCAGGTTGGAGGCAAGTGGTGCTCGTTCGTCGCTGTGGAGGATAACGGAAACGAGGTTGAGCGAGGAGAGGTCCAAGAGGCTGTACCTGATGAGCCTTCACGGCGCGCCATGCCACAAATGATGGCTGCTAGCTTCGGTGCAGCGAGTAGTAGCAAACCTTTTATGTCGCTTTTCGACCGTGCTCGCGTATGGATTCCAAACACGCGTAGCGCAGGCTTTGGGAGCTCTGACAGTGTTGCATTCGGAGCGCCAGCTCCAGCTCCAGCTCGCTACGATGACCTTTCTTCCTCGGGTCGAGGTGGTGGCCTTTTCGGAAGTTCTTCTTCATCCAGCACTGGTGGAGGAGGACTGTTCGGCAACTCGAACGCCAAATCCCGCAGTTTCGCCCCAGGGACTAGTGCATCATCTGGTAGTCTTTTTGGAGCCGCGCCGCAGAGATCGTTTGGCACAGCTGAAACTCTGTTTGGCAGTGCTTCTATACCTCCGCCTCCTCCTCCTGCTGCACCAACTGTTCAAGCCGCAGCACTCGCACCACCCGCGGCTGCAGTTGATGAAGGGCTTATCGATGAGTATCGGAAAGAGATGGATGAGGCTGCGGCTATGCCATTAGAGGATGAAATGGAGGATGAGTCTTGTGAAGACATGGGATTTGGATTTTTCGACGGCGGGTCTTCGGCTCCTGCGCCCAAGAAAAAGTCCATTGGCGCCATGGAGCCATTGCAAGCTTTGACATCTCTTCAAACCTTTGCAGGTAGCTGGTCATGGAGTTCGGACCTCGAGCGTGTTCTCGGCGTGACCTCTGAGCAGGTTTCCAAGTTGGCGCTCCCGACTTCAGTCAAGGACCACTCAGAGAAGGACGATATTCTGGCTACGTCATGTGCTGTGTTGTTTTTCAAGAAGAAGCTGCAGGAGGAAATGGATACTTGGGAAATGCTGGTTGAGAAGGCAGAGGGATGGTTGGAGGAAAATGTTGGGGAGGATGGTGCTTCTGAGCTGATCAGTGTACTCGAGAAGTTGTTTTAGACACTTTATGTATGGCCATCTCTTGTCGTGGTCAAGTAGTTAGTTAGCAGTATGAAATAACAATTTAGTTGTTTATATGTTCAAGTTTCTTTCTAGCTTCATATCTCCTTGTAGCAAAGCTCAGAGAACTCAATGAAGAGCAAGTGTCAACGTTGTGTAGCTCTGCTTATCTTCGAGACAAGCCAAACAAATTATTGCAAAGTAATATGTTTTTTCCTCCAAAGGCAGGCGACAATGCCAGAAAGAGAAATGAAACAGTTTGTCTGCCAGCAAAGCAAGGACAAAATACAAGGTTAGATGCCGGGCTCGTGAATTGTTGTCCGAGAAGAAGTTGCATGTAGATAATATATTCGTCGCAATGGGCATGATTGGCAGCATCAATTACTCATCATGTTTTGTCCCATCCACTTGATTGTGTACTTAGATGGGGGAAAATATCTGGTGCAAGTTAATTTTTCCCTCTAACAACGCAGGTTGACAAGGATTAAAATTTCCAATCCTCCTATCCATCAATTCAATGTCAACCAAGAACCACAATTCACTTTACAATTGACTATTTCCATTTTCAACTTGTGTGAATTGAAATTTTGCCAATTCTGTAATTTAACAGTAATACTCTTGGAGATGCAGGCTGAGCGCCATGCAGCTCTGAAAATTATTCTCTTGCGCAACAAACACTTTTGCTGTAGTATTCAATCAATTCCCAATCATACAGCTTTCTTTTTTTACTAATATAATTTTCTAGTCGGTATGGGAGTTGAACAAAAAGCGTTGAAAAGTTTGGCCAACTTTCGCGTTTGCAATTTCCTATCCTCCAATCTTACTATGTGTTGTGTTT
This sequence comes from Fusarium chuoi, assembly GCA_022627125.1. Lineage (NCBI taxonomy): Eukaryota > Fungi > Ascomycota > Sordariomycetes > Hypocreales > Nectriaceae > Fusarium > Fusarium chuoi. The sequence continues at coordinate 585,209 of JAJALE010000888.1, read as the reverse complement.
TTCTCTTATCCATTGGAATGAAAGTCAAGACTGGAAGCAGGTTTTGACAATTTTCCCAAAGCCGAATTTGGTGTATATCGCAGCAACAAAACACCATGACAGCCAGTGACTGATGCACTACATTCTATATGAGCGCAGACGAGTGAATAAGCCAAGCTAATTGGCGATGCACATATCTTTACCACGCGCAGATGAAATTGTCTGAAAGCGTTGTAAATGTAACCCAGTTCTTTTCGAAATTAGTCCGCACTTTCAAGAGCAGCCATAAATTCATTGGTCACAGTCTCCATCCAATTCGAATCATCTTTCCTCGGTTCCCATCCCAACTCAAGACTCCTACTGCCCCTTGTCTCGGACATATCACCGATCAGTGATGCATAGGAAGAATAGCTATCTAGCTTACAATCGACCCAAGTTTTACTAACCTCCTTCAATCCTACACTCTGCGGTTCCGCGAGTCTGCCTCGTTGATGTCCAACTCTTGCAATCTCCTTCGCTATGTCAAACCAATACTGTTTGCCATGGTTTGCAAAGAAGAATCCACCTTTCCCCTTCGAGAATCTTGGCCAGAATTTGGGTAGAACTGCAATGTCTTCAATATGGGTATGATACCAAACTCCCAATCCATCCCCGGCGTAAATTGCCCGTTCCCTCCTAAGAGCAGCCCTAACTATTGTCGGAATCTGGATCGAAGACTTGTTAAACAAGCCTGTTCCTCCACCGTAGATCAAAGGCGAGCAGATGATAAACGCCTTGATATCCAACTCTTCGCCGAGTTCAAAAAACCGTAACATCAGCAGTTCGTTGATGGTACGGCTCAATCCTTTCCTTCATCTTCTCATAAGCATGAGCATCATCTTTATCGGAAAACACCTTTGGAGACAGGTCTGTCGCCGATGTTTGATGTTCCCGCTTCCGTTGCACAAGACCGTGAATAAAGGCTTGAGCGGAGGGAACGTTTGCTGCGTGGATGACAATATCGTGTGCTGAAGCTACTTCAGTGAGGCCTATATCGCCGAGGCCTGAGCTTGAGTGCGGACCAGGGCCGTAGTGGGAAACTTCAGGATTTTCGAGGATCGCTGTCAATACGCTGCCACCACTGAACTTGTAAGTAAAGGGTTTCAAATGATAAAGGGCGGCAATTACACGTAGCCGGTGGCGCCGGTGACAAGAATTCTCCGAGTTTCCATGTTGTCTGTGGTTAACTGAACTTGTGGGTATTGTTGAGTATCATTCATCATCACTGTTTGACTAGGGATAATGGCCATTTTATATTTTAGACAGAGGCTTCATGTCCAAGTCATACATACTGATGAAGTGTAGGGAGTTTCCCAAAGGAGAAATCGGAGGTTGCATGGAGACGGCTTCGGGGTTAAGGGACCAGACTTAGCAACATTTGACCTCTCAAGCGGATATAAGTGAAGTACGTAATTCTTATGCCGAGGTCCTATTAGATTTACAAGAGTTCCCAACCGCCGGAGTATACATCGGTTCGCATGTGCAGGAGCCGTATTCATCGAATGGAGAAGAGCTGTGAGGCACAGATGCCGGTTGCTGTTGAGACCTGTCATTGAAACCCTTTCAGTCATCATTTATCAACCAGACCACTAATGACAGAAACTTCCTCAGCCTTGAGATTGCCCTCGCACGTCGTGCTGACTGTCAGCCAAACAACCAGGATCTGCCTCGCAGCCGAGGCGGGAAGCGTTCAGCTTTGCACGTCAGGAGACAGAGCATTTTATCTGCCGGAACGAGACCTTGGCCAGTCGCGATCAGATTCTCACCCACCGAATGGCCCAGGCTCGTCTGTGTATGCGAAACAATCGAGAGGCGATGGATTAGTTCCTTGCTGAAATGATGGACTCCATTCTTGGTCACCGTGCCAACTCTGAGGTATCCGTCGACTTCGTCATCTCGGGTATTGGCCATACCCTTCTTGTCACCAACCAGCGCAACCTTTATGAATCATCACTCACACAATGAGACAGGAGTCTTTGGCTGATAGGATGTGTATTGGAGATTGAAATCTGGTTCTAGGAGAAAAAAGAAATGCTACTTCATGCATTACAGGCAGGAGAGGACATTCCCGGGGAATGAAACCAACTATTTTGTCTGATGATTTAAGCTCTCAGCCACAAATCTCAACTGCAAATAATAATTTCCCACGATTTTCCTATTCAGAGACTGCAACACTTTGTGGACCGGTAATAAGACCACCAAGTTCATCGACAGTCTTCTTCATCTTTTCAGCAACTTCCAACAGACTGAGCTTGGGGTCGTCTGCAATTCCGCCGCTGGCGTGGGTAAGAAATAAAAGTACTAAGTGCAGCGCACGCCTCCGTCGCCAGAGGTTGAGAGGAAAAGGCAGGACAGGAAAAATGGAGGGGGCCGAGAAAAAAAACTAGCGAAAGGAACTGGAATTGGTGCACTCCAATTCCACTTTTTTCTCCAATTCGCTGTTCCCCACTTCTGCTGAACTCCCATCCCCTCAGTTCAATTAACTCCAGCTTTGTATCTATCTTACATTTACCAAAGCTTTGAAATTTTAGACCATTTGGAATAATGCAAAGACTGCTAGTAAATGGGACGATGGAGAAAGTGAAAGGTCATGGGGAATGAAATAGTCAAGTCTGGAATCCGTGCAATGTCATCCTGGATCGTGTTTAGAAGAAGGAAATCTTGTGAGAAAAAAAAGAAGAAGAAAACTCGCTCTGTAAGTTGAAAACCCTAATTAAGCGTGGCATGCGGAGCTAGTGTATGTGTTGTCCGAAAGTTTCGACATTTACTAGGCAATACTTGAAGGAAAAAGGGTTTTTACAGACATGCTTATCTCGATGTATGCATGCAAAACACACGGCGAACCTAAGTACCAACGCACAGACCCCACCTCTCCAAATCCTCAACTCTTCACTTCTCATCCTCCACCGTCAACATCACCGACAGAGCGCATCACTTGCAACGACCGCCATGGAGACAGGCGAGCCATCATCGCGTGGCCGTGGAGAGGGTAAGGCTCCAAGTTCAAAGCAAATATCATTTATCGCCTCAAGCTAACAGGTTTTCCAGCCCGACTCGATGCAGAGCCCATCCTCGAGCAACCACAGGGCATCTCCAGCCCGCCAGAGCGGAGCCACCGTGCCTTTACTGAGCTTTTCGACAGCTCGATGAATAAACTCATGAACATGGACCGCATCGATGACAAGGGCAAAGCCCTCTGCAGGGTGGTGAAGACCAATTTCGGAAGAATCCGAAAAGAGATGCCGGTCGAGCTGGCCCTACATCTCTACATCTTCACCAAAGAATCCTTGACGTCCGGCTACGACATTCCCGAGAATAATCCGGTCTTCCAAAACGTCACCGCCGCTGTCAACAGACGAAAGAACTCAACCGAACTCCTCGCGGTTACCTTTCCCCAATGGTTCTTCTTGGCCGTTACCCTCGGGGCCAACCACCTATCGCTTGCCCCAGTCAAGGAGTTCATGGAAACCCACTGGGGATGTGAGTTTTCGTCCAAGGACATCAACTTCACCTCCCTCTCAGCGGAAAAGTGTCAAAAGCTTTTCGCGGATATCGACGTCGCGGAGCTGCACCAGAGCGCGACCGATGGCGCAGAGGACGGATTGTCGCAGCAGGCAACGGCCCTATCTTTCTACAGCGATGATGAAACGAGCGGCGAAGACGACGATCACTCAACAACCTCGGGTCCGGAAAACGTTAATTCTGGTAAACGTGTGACATGGGACAAGAACATCCGCAGATTCCCAACACCTTTCCCTTATCTCATGCCCACGTCGTCTGATGAGATTGATACGTCAGCGGACATCGATGCACGCACCTCGGGGTCCAGTGTCACAGATGCTTCAGCAGCAACCGTTGCAACAACCTCGAGTTTTGACGATTCTATCAATTCGCCTGAAGTCAGCGATGGAATCTCGGGCTCTGGGAATACGGATACATCAACAGCTCCTGATTCCGGGGGCTTGGCTGGTCTCGGCAATGGCATGGCACTCATCATGAAATTCAATGCAGAGTTAGACAGGGTTATTGGTCGATCCGAGGACGAAGCCTCGGTGCCTTCTGAGTCACTTGCACAGGGGATCATCTCGTCTTCAACCAGCCCTGCTGCTCCATCCTCTGCTGGGGCAATTATTCCGTCTACCTGCATTCTTCCTGAGTCAAATGACAACGCAACAGACTCGTCTACCGGGATTCATACTGAACCATCTGCCCACAACCCAGCCGAGTCGTCTGCTGCCAGCGTGCTTGATCCATATCGTGTTGGGGTGGCTGTCTCTTCCACTGCCAACACGGCTAATTCGTCGGCTGCGAACCCACGTAGCGTATTCCCAGAGACAATCGATCCATCTGCTAACAACTCTGCGGGGTCGTTTCCCGCCAACACAGCCAGCAACATGGATGGCATCTCCCTTGATCATCCTTCCTTTGATGATCACATGAAGGTTATTCAAGACTTGAGTTTTTCGCTTTCTCAGAGACAAGGCATCGTCATGACCTCTTTGGCAACAAACGTTCAATCCCTACGACAGGAGGTGAATGATGCTACACAAGCGAAAACCCTCGAGTTGAACAAGGTTCGCGAGGACCTGGACGACGTGCGGAATGATATTCGAGCACTCCACAGTCGACAAGACCATCTCGAATCGAATTTTGAGGGGATTCACAGCAAATCAATTGATGAACACCGAGAACGGCTTGATGCAATCAACGAGGATATGAGACGCTTCACAGGCGAGTTTCGTTCTGATATTGGGAAGATCTACAACAGTCACAACCTTATGGTAGACCAGTTAACTCGCGCTGAGGAAGGTATCACCGCTATCGAAAACCAAGCTACAGACACTGCAGCACATGTCGCTGCTCTGTTACCACGGATTTCTGAGGTGGAACAGGTCCTGGATACGATATTTGCTCCACTGATGGAATTTCTGGACCGCCAAGGGCTTGGTTCCAACAGTCGTGGTAACAAAAGACCCGGTGAACCATCCAAACATGGCAATGGAAAGCGACAGTGCACTACGGAGAGTCAACCCGAGTAAATGACGAGAGGAAGGGATTGTATTGGATTGTCGCCCCGATCCCCGGGGGACATTGAGTGTCCCGAAACATGGACTAAACGGGAACTAGACTCTGTTTCTGTTGCCAGGCTTGAGTGGCATTAGAAGTGCACACTGAGAAGGGGATATTGTTGTACTGGCTCTGAACGACGTAACCGAGACGGTAATTGAGCTTGATAATGATAATTATCTGCGACTAACACAATTTGAGCTATTGTACAAGCATGGCCCTGAACTCCAGTAGTCATCTCCGTAATTAACACTAATCATTATACGGCACCACCCAGATATGAGAAGTGGGAGGAACCCACTATTCAGCGAACAGGAATGATTTACCTTGCGAAACCCGTTACCCATGTTTCTGCAATAGACTTGGCACACAGCTTGAAATTTGTTGTCCAGATCATCACGACAAAAGTCAGCCGTCCATCCGTCTTGATGTTGACCTAGTGGGACGAGCTCGCCGACTTGCTCACCAACTGCGTAAGGTGTGATAGCCTGTACCCCTTTGCCCATGTCACTAGCTGGCACTGTGAGAGGCACAACTCGCAAAACGTTAGTGGCAATGCAGTCACACATTGACAGCGAGCAGAGCTGGCATTGTTGCTCTGTTGATACAATTGAGCTTGGGTCATGTGGGCAATCCATCTGCCAGCCATTGGCTTGGTTTCCAGAGGTTCGCAATAATGTCAGTGGAAACATTGCTGTCGTCCTGCCAGTTTATGTAACCGTATGGAGCTGGGACCGGCAGCTTGCAACAATGCCGAGGGCCGAATGCTTGAGTTTGGATTGAATTCGGAATGGCAAGTCCATTCTTTACCCAACAATACTGCTGGCGAATGCGACCATTTTGAAGAAAAGTCTTGGACAACTCCTGAACCAAACCTTTGCCGGCGAATGAGCCCCTGTTCAACATACCCTGAATATGTCGGGATCCAGCGGGAGCGGAACAAATCGTCTGCTGAAACAGCGCTACGTCAATCTTGAATCGCCAGCATGACACGAGGATTGAAGCTGAGATTCAATATTCTTAACGTGCTTTCACGGCGAGTTGACTGGCCATTGACGATCTATAGTTGTCAGCTGATGGGCATTTAGATACCGTCTTTTTTTGTTGTTATTGTTGTATTATTTTTCGTCCTGCTAGGCTTCCCCCAGCTAACCTCTAAAAAGGAGTAAAGAGATATATTGAGCTAGCTAGATTAGGCTATTTACAGTAAGTATTCACTAAAAATAAGGCTTATAAGGCCATATATCCTAAATAAAACAGAATCTTAATAACTTCTCTGCCCTTTTTCCTAAAGGACCCATTTCTAGGGTTCAGTCTCTATCAGCAGAGGCATATAAATGCAGCTATTGCCACCTATTCAATCCGATTATTTTAGCAGTAAAAATCGATACAAACCCGATATTTTTATAGCGACTGCCTGCAGCCATTTAGATACCGTCAACGAGTAGCATACTTTTCTGCAGGGTAGTCTGGTGTGTCACAGTATGATACTTCAACTTGTCTGCTCCCCCGGTGAATTTGGCACCACAGATACCACAGAGCTAATCATACTCAACTTCAATGGCAAGACGCTTTTCCATGCCTATGAAAATTTAGCCGCATGCTCCTCCAAGCGTTCTCAAAATCTTTACCTACAGCTTTGTTGTGGTGAAAACCTTTCCACTTTTGATTTGGCTCTTTTGTCCACGCTTCAGCTTGGTCTGGCATACGTGCTCAGACTGATGGTTGTTTCCAAGAATGGCTACCTCGTCGTATTTAGCTTCATCAGCCATTATCGTGGTGTTCTCATCTTTGGACAGAATCCACACAGCTATATCCCAAGAGAGTCATCCTCTAACAAGAGCTTGCAGCCCGATCAAGATCTACTTTCCGCCATATCGCCAGCCAACCAAGACCTCGTCCGTGCCAACTGTGAGGCCAACCATTTCATCAAAGCATCGGCATACGATGCTGTCGGATTTCTCCCTCTTGGAGAACCCAACGAAGACACGGAGCCCAGCAGCATGGGCCATGATGTAAACGATGAGCAAGCGGCTGATCCACCTCCGTGCTTTCCAACCGCAGCCCAAGTCGGGACAGAGGTTTCACTCATCGTATAACACTTCGGTTAAAGCATGGCTCAGCTGGGGGCATTACAGGGTTTCTGACCATAAACTCCTACAGATTTCGTACACCAGAAGGCTCATGTTATCAAGCGCAACTCAGACCATCAACAACCACAAACATGAACAAGCAAGAAAAGGGGACTTACAAGCCTTCCCAGACGCCGACTCGCTTCCGGCCGTCGAAGGTCCCTGGCATCCTGGGATCCCTCGTATCCGCGACACCGAGTTGATGTCTGCTTCTCAAACTCAGTCTGGCGCCACCTCAGCGACCTGTATGTTTTGTGAACCGTCATTCCTCGGGCGCAGGTGACGCTATACTTCTTATAGCTTTATCTGACGCCTCGGTTGTCGTTTCTGTTGATGGATCTGGATCACGACGCCGAAAGTGGCGCAGGAATGGCAGCTCAAGTCGAACCAAACCCCCACAGGCCCATCATCGGCGCCTCCATCCTATGTTCCATCGACTTTGAGGTCTGCCGCTTCACCATCTGCTCCATTAACCTTGCCAGATTGCAAATCCAGGCACCCCTTCGAATCTTCACAAGTTTGCTCAACCAGCCCGAACCCTCCAAGCCGCCCAAGTTTCTGTCCTAATTCGAGCTCCTCGGCCACAAGTCTCAGCTGTAAATACCACATCTTCCCCCGACTCACACATGGGGATAAGAGCAACATAGAACGCCCGACAGTGCTACTGTGTGAGTATCCTAGTTGTCTTGCTACCTTGAGTATGCTTTTGAGAGTGGTTTCCGGAGTCGATGGATCTGACCCTCAGGTCTCCCATCGTGCACCTTACCTCAACCTCGTATCATGACCAGCTTGGGGCTTCCTGCCATCCGCAGGGAGAACAACATCTTGTGCAAGTCAGCTCAGGTTGGAAGACGAGTCTCTTAGTGTTGAGAGTCACGACGAGGCTCAATACGTAACAGTCAATGATGGTGATGCCTTTAGAGTCATTCCAACTGGCACTTCAGCGGTTGACGAAAACGGCGGGTCCTGACTGTCTGAATGAATGCCGCCTGTAAGGTTAAGCTTTAGGCCGCGAACACATGTGATGCATGACAACACGAGGCGAGCACATGGGTAAAGAGGACAGTCCTGTTCCAGTACGGAACAAACAACAGATGGCGATTATCACCTGACCAAGAACCTTAATCCAGCATGGAGAAATATAGACCTTGACCAGTGGTTCGTGCAACAGAAAGACAACCACAATAAATGAATACTTTTGCGACTAATCGATCAACAAATTTCTCGGGAAAATGGTCACCGGAACGCATCGATGAAGCCCATCTGTCTATTTGCATCTACAAGCAGACAAATCGGATACCACGTCAAGCCAAATGTAGCAGCCGTGATGGCTAGTCTGAACATGATAAAGAGGAAAGATCTGCCTGTCATCATCCCATTGCTCAGCTCATGACTTTGTGCGACAGAAATCAAGGACTTGAAATTTGCAAAGCACGATTAACCTAGCTCTCAATATCAACAACGACCATTTCGTCGGAAAGTTGATCAATGCCAATGTACAGAGGAGACAGAAATTCGATACCTGGAAGACTTGGGACGATGAAACGTGTGAAGATGTCATACATACCCTGCACCATAAACACAAAAGGCTCCAACTCACGCCAGAGCTTGCAACAACTCCAAATACTCCCCATTCCTCCCCCACGCCAACGCCACGCTCTCCAAAACCCTCCTCCCCTCCTTCAATATCCTCTTGGGCGCATTCGAAGAGTAAATATCCCCAACACCACTAATGTACGCCTTCAACACGCCCGTCCTGACAAATAGTTGCACCATCTCATCATCGTTAGGTCGATCCAATCTTATAAACGTGGGATTCTCGTCGTCTGATCGATCAGGCGATATTTGGCGCGTTACACTTCCGCTGCGGGGTTCACCTCCAGGTCTTCGTGATTTACTGCTGAATACGCTGTAGGCCCAGAGAGTCAAGGTCGCCCAGAATACGCAGGGGGGTTCGTAGAAGGTCATTTTTGCGTAGCGACGGACGTGCCAGAGGAAACAGCCGCATTGCAACGCTGCGAGACGAGCTTTGGACTGTACTGATGTTAGCATCCAACCAACTGTGAATACGGACGACTTACGCCATCTTGCTGAGCCCATTCCGATATCTCCCGTTCCGCCTGCAGCGCCTCCTTCTGACTCGCAGCCTCTTTCCTCAAATGCTCCGGCGCCCTGAGATACTTCGCCAGCGTGATTATCGCTCTCCGTGGGACGAGCAGCACAACGCGCGAAAAGTGCAGGTGCAGAACCGTAGGGTGCTCAGCGCCAAGTAACGACGCGATAGTGGCGTTCGCTGCCCAGTGAAGCGTATCAACGCAATCGAGAGCAGCGTTTCGCCAGTTTGAGTCCGAGAGCTGAAGATGCTGGGTCTCGTCGCTGCGAGGCTCGGGGTTGTTCTGGGGGATCCAGGATGAGAGAGGGCGCTTGCAGTAGGTGCTGACGGTGGTGTATTCTTGGTATACTGCGTGCAGGAGGAGGATGCGGGAGATTTCGCCGAGGTCGGGTTTGGCGGTTCGTTCGCGGAAGAGCTTGCTGATGGCAACTTCGAGTGTTGGGTTCGCTTGTAGCGCGTAAGCACGAGTATTTAGGCAGGGAGAAGTGTAGCTTACCTTCAACGCGGCGATGGAGTTGTATCCAATCTGATGACGTTACTTGTGACCAAAGGCCATCATGCGGCAACGTCAAGTCCGCGACGTTGAATGTGCCTGTCTGGTGGTCATCGAAGAAGTAGCATCCCATGCGATCTAATAACTTCTGTGTGTCAGCGTCGATACTCAAAGACGAAACAGTGTAATCTCACCCAGATGAAATAGCACAGTCGACGCCAAGTCTCATCTTCAACCCAGCCTCGCCATTTATCTTCATCTCCCCCACCATTATCCGAAAAGCCTTGTCGAGATTGGTAGAAGGTGATGACTCTCTGCAGACTTCCCATTCTCTCGTGAGCAACCTTTTGAAGTTGACTACCACCAGAGTATAACAAACCAACTTGACTTAGTACAAGAGCCTGAGCCAGCGGCAGGCTGAGCTCTGATCCTTCCAGTTGAGTGACCAATGTCCTTCTGAGAAATTCATGGAATGGTACGACGCAGGCGTGGATGTCCGCTGTAGCTGAGTACTGGCTCCCGATGACGCAAATCGCCAGAGCAAGAACCCAGTTTCCGTTGAGGTCTGTTGTATGAGGATGAACAAGAGGAATTATCGGGTCGAAGTGTTCGAAGAAGAGTTTGACAAAGTATTCGAGCAGCTTCAGTGACGGAAAATCAGCGGAGGCGTAGGGCTGATGGAACATGGAAGATTCGAGACATGTTTTTGTAAAAGCGTCACAGATCTTGCTGTAGGTCAGCTCTGTCATGAAGGACTCTCTGTACGCTTCGTCTTCGAGGATAATATGACTCAAATCCGGGAACGAAAGCGCGTTGGCTTGGAGGCCTGAGTCTTGGGAAATGGTGGGTAGTTGCGTGTATCCTTGAAGGCCGGGCGGTGGAAACAGCTGCTTTGACTTGGCGGTGCAAGGACGTCGGGCACCATTTGAACTCGTGGCGTACAAGTCTCCGGGTACGGTGCGTCCAGAGCTCATACTCAACTGGGGAGAAACTCCCAGGCCGCTACCCGGGGAAAGCGACGTTACGGCTGATAAACGGCGTGGTGGAGCATCGATCATGGGAAAGCTGGGAACTGGCTGATCTATCATGGTTGCGTTACCAGCATCAAGCGGTTGGGCCATATCAAGGCCTAGGATTGAGTAGTAGTTTGTCTCAATCTCATTGTCGTACGGTAACCAGTTGATGGGGAAGTCCCAGTCGATATCGTAAGCGGACAGATCATAGTCAAAACCCGGTTGCTGCTCATTCCCAGCACTGTCAATGAAGGGACTGTCTTGTGAATGCGGTGTTTGATGTGAAGCTAGCGCCAGCTGTAAATCTGACTGCGCGTGCTGAGGCTGCGACGCGTGATCTACCGTCTCGACTGGACTGATGAGAGTTTGGTTCGGGGTATGCGCAATGGCACCAGCTTGTGAGGCCGGGGATGCTTCGCCTGTCTTATCTCTGGTCTGGGGATAAGCGCATTCGAGTGCCCTGGTCGAGCAGCGCAGACACGGGAGGTTTCTCGAACACTTCTCGCGTGCCCTAGCGCACTCCAAACACGCTCTGCGCCGCGCAACATCGCGTCTCGACATGCCGGACGGATGATCGTGGATGGCTACATGCTTTGTCAAGATATCACTTCAATCACATCAGTACCTCCTCCATCAAACGACTCTGCGCCACGTACCTACGCGTGAAGCTCTTGTGACAGACATCGCATTCAAACCCCCTCAGGCTATCGTGGCTCTTTTGGTGTCGTTTGAGATGCTCTGGTCGCTTGAAGCTTCTTGCACACTGTGAACATTGGTACTTCTCCATTGCGGACAAGGTTTCGGACGTTTTTAAGCTTGTTGGAGCGCAATTGATGTTGTTTTGTGAGGATGGTTTGACGCTGAGCGAGGTCGGGGACTTCCCCACTCGTGCATGGACACATCGGGCTAGAGCTGGTCTAGAATAGAGTCTGGGGTAAAGGTCACATTGGATGATCAAACTAGGCGCACCAATCCGTAAGAAGATGGAGTTTTTATACCATCCCCGCTTCATTGAATCGGTGAATTGATGTCAAGTTTGTCGACATATTCGGGGAAAGAAAATGACACGCAATAGCGCGATAGTTGTTCTCATTACTATTTGTGAGGCAATGTATTTTGCAGGTCAAACCAAATGCATCAAGTCAGTCGTTGTCGATATGAACCGTGATACTTCGGATACCATATACCCGTCAATGGAGACTCATCACGAGAGACGAGGGCGAGGAGATGGCTTTTCGCCGCTTTATCTAACCAGACCTCTTTCGGGCATCAGGCGACTGTTCAATCCACTCTCAAGAGCACTTGGCCCTTTCCCCTCTTTGAGGCGACTGATCCCCGGTGGGAGCTCCGGTGGGATATCCGGGCCTCCCACCACGAACTAACGGCATCCACCAATTGATCAACAATCATCAGTCATGACTCGCATGCAATTATGAAAGCAGTATATCATGTTAAATCAGAACTATTTCTGACACCGAATTCAGCAATCTTTACCTCAACACAACACCAACATGTCTCATCCCCAGTCCATCTTTCATCATACCACCTTAACACCAGGTTCCCTCCTCCACCGTCGAAGGGCCACCGTCTCAAAGACAACACTGCACACGCAGCTCAAACGACTTCGCGAGACAGGCCGCTACGATTGCTTCAAACTGCAATGGCATGAGATCTACGCCGACAAGTCCATGTGGCCTGTCCCCTTCCATCTCTTCTGGGACAGCGACGTAGCCAAGTGGATTGAGGGCGCCTGTTATTTCCTTCATGATGAGTTTGATGCTGAGGTTGACGCTGCGGTGAGAGAGTTGGTTGACATGATTCGAGGGGCGCAGCAGAGTGATGGGTATCTGAACGTTCATTATACCGTTGTTGAACCGGGGAAGCGGTGGACGAATCTGCAGGATATGCATGAATTGTAAGTCAAGTAGCCGCATTCTTTTGTTTCTTATACTAATGTCTCAGATACAACGCTGGTCATCTCATCGAAGCAGCCCTAGCCCATCACCAGTACTACAAGAACAACCTTCTCCTGGAGCCCATTGAGAAATACGTCACCTTGATTCACAACACCTTTGGACCGGGCGAAGATCAACTGCACGGATACCCTGGACATCCCGAGATCGAGTTGGCGCTGTTCCGCCTGTACCAAGTCACCGGTAACAAAGACGCTTACGACCTTTCCCTATACTTTCTCGAAGAACGAGGGAACCACAAAGGTCAGCATGGACAGCATTACTTTGAATGGGAGTCGAAGCAGCGTGGCCAGAGTCTCTACCATCGACCTGATCCTTACCCCGAACACGGATCTCACTGGTACTGCCAGGCTCACCAACCCATTCTGGAACAGCAAACCGTCGAGGGTCATTCCGTACGCGCCATGTACCTCCTCACCGCCGTAGCCGACATGCTCTGCATCGACATATCCGGCTCTCAATCCCTCTCCTCCTCATCATCCTGGAAAGACGCCGTATACCGCCTCTGGGACAACATGGTCACCAAAAAGATGTATCTCACCGGCGGTATCGGCGCCATCAAGCAATGGGAAGGGTTCGGACGCGATTATTTCCTCCCCCAGTCTACCGACGAAGGCGGATGCTACGCTGAGACCTGCGCTTCCATTGCGATCATGATGCTTGCCGAGCGATTGCTGCATATCGAGCTTGATGCGAAGTTTGGGGATGTCATGGAACTTTGTTTGTATAACAATGTCATGACAGCGATGAGTCTTGATGGAAAGGCGTTTACGTATGTCAATCAGCTGGGGAGTTCGGAGAGCGATAAGAGTGTGAGGGAGGAGTGGTTTTGGTGCGCGTGCTGTCCGCCCAATGTGACGCGTTTGTACGGGTCGCTGGGAGGATATCTGTGGGATTTTGGGGAGGGGAAGGAGAAGGATGTTTTTGTGAATGTGCATTTGTATACGAATGCCGAGTTGAAGTTTGGGGTTGGGGAGGGAGAGGTTGTTCTTCGACAAGAGACGGATTGGCCTTGGGATGGACTCGTCAAGTTTCGACTTACGAGTCCTTCGGTGAGCACCACGATACGGCTCAGGATTCCAGGCTGGTCTCAAAATCAGTATACACTGGATCCAAAGCCCAGCGAAGGTAGTGTTCACTTGCACAAAGGCTACCTCAGGCTCGATCCACCATACACAGCAGCACATCCCGTCTTTTCACTAACCATCGGCAACTTCACGCCTCGATACATCACTCCGCATCCCTACACCAACCAGCACACTCTGACACTTGCTCGAGGGCCACTGGTGTACTGTATCGAGGATGCAGACAACGCATGGGAAGACAATCACTTCAAGGACGTTGGACTCAAGGCTGGTAGTGCGGTCAAGGAGGAGAGGCTGTGCATTAGCGGGACGGATGAAGAGTATATCGCGTTGAGGACTTCGTGCTGGAGACGCAGTGGGAAGTTGGATGAGGCGGTTTCTTCACCTGGTTTTGTTGTTAAGGGAAGGGGTTCCGGGTTTGATGATGAGAGGGAGGGTGTATTTGTGCCGTATTATCTTAGGGCTAATAGAGGAGGAAACGGGCATATGAGAGTTGGACTACATCATATACAGGGCTAGTTCCTCTCTTAACAAGAACATAGAAGATATATGTCAGAATTTGGTCAATTAGATTTGTTAAGTTCCTTATATCGGTCGGACTTCATTCTCTCCAATTATCATACGTAGAAGTTGAAACTGGGGTTGGAAGAGGAGTATTAGACTACCATGAACCTCCCAAAAACATCTCAACGAGAAAGTTTTCAGTCATTCTACTCTAAAAACTTCATGTACTTCTCACTCCTAAGCACAACCCTATGCGGAAATGGCTTGACACGAGAAATAACACCCGGCAACTGCTCATACCCAACCTCAATCTCATTCCCCTCACCATCCAACTCTTTCTTAATCTCAAAAACCGCCAATGTCTGTGCAATACTCAAGAACAAAGTCTGATCAGCGATCCACCGCCCCGGACAAGCTCTCCTCCCAAAGCCAAACACAAGATCCGACGGTGAAGGTTCGTTATACGGCTCAAAATACCGTTCAGGCTTGAACTCCATTGGATCATGGTAGACTTCAGGGTCGTGCGTGAGAGACGCTACCGCGGGGAAGAGGAGAGTGTTCTTGGGGATGAAGTAACCGCGGTATGTATCGTCTTCAGTCGTCATATGCGGGAAGCCTATTGGGGCGACGGTGTGCCAGCGGAGGACTTCTTGGGCTATGGCGGTGATGTAAGGAAGGTTTGGCTTGTCGGCGAAGGAGGGGAGGCGAGAGTCTCCTATGATGCTGTCTATTTCTTCTTGGGCTTTCTTTTGGACGTTGGGGTTGAGTAGCATGGCTGCGAAGAAGGCGAGGAGTGTTGCGCCGGAGGTGTCGGTTCCTGCGTTCATCATCGAAGCTGCAGTCCACGCAATGACACTCTCTTCCTCGTGATCGATCTTGCGGTTGACGTCTTTGATGAGACCGGCGACGTAGGAAACATCATCCTTACCGTTAGTCATTTGATCCTTAACGTATTGATACGGGTCTTGGACGTTTTGCAAGAGATGCTGCCTGAAGAGTTTGGCGGTCTTCTTGAACCCAGCGCCTGGCATCCAGTCTGGGATGTGTCGGAGCCATGGGAGGAAGTCTACCATCCATGCACCTGGAGTCGTAGCCTGAGAGAACTCTTGCATCACGAGATTGGCCATGGTGACTATGTGATCGCTTTTGCTGGGGTCTGTCTCGTAGTTGTATAGAATGCGGAGCATGATGGAGCCGGATAATCTGTAGTCTTGTTAGTATCTGCTCCGGAAGCTAGGAGGAAGAAGTACTGGTTCAAATGGTCCGGAAGATTCTGACTGTTGCAGTCTTGATGTAGTTTCTTCAATAGCTTGAGAATCTCTAGTTCTTGAATGGGCTCGAATCGAGTGATTGATTTGGGGCTGACTTGGGTAGCTGTGAGTTTGCGATGCATGCGAAAGGTTCGATCGTACGGCATCAAGCCCATGATACCATCATATCCAACACTACAACAGATCGTCAGTTTATCACATGGTCAACTGGGTGTCTGTCTTACATATCGCCAGCAAAGACCAACTTGGGACGTGAAGCACTCTTCATGGCTCGCGTCTCGAGAAGATCCATGATGACCTGTCTGTCATGCAAAATGACAAAATGTTGTCCGAGCACAGAAACTGAAGTGATTGGACCGTATTTCTCTTTGTGGCTCTGCCAGTGAGGCCATTCTAGTGTGCCAGGTGGCGGGAGGTCATGGATGTTACCCAACAGCGGTAGCCCTTTGGGACCTGGGGGCAAGGGAGGTTTCTGGGGTCTTAGTCTGTGTTTGATGATGAGAAAAGACAGCGAAGCCAAAATGGCTGTGACAATGAGAATAGAAGCAGACATGTTGAAGGATGAAGCAAGAAGTCTTCGGTATGGAGTGTTTTCATATATGGGAGCAACATGGTATTTAATCTTCGCTCGCGTGAGGGATAGCCTTTACAGCTTGCTGGGCTAACCTCCTTTGCACTACTGTTTGGACTAAAGGCGTCTGACATGGTTCACTAGTCTTGATCTTGGCATCAGCGCCTGAGAGATTATCTCCGTGCCTCTCCCGTGCTTGGCTGCAGTCAGATTTTGGGGCTATGAGCGGGACCATCCGCTCTGACGTGTGTGTGATTGGGCAATTGAAGATGGGACAACTCGCAATGGGCTTCACCTTATTGGATGTCGTATTCGCCGGCATTAAAATCCTTTGACTGTAGTGATTGCGAGGTCAGCGTTGAGGGTGATGGGACTCTGTTCTGTAAGGATCCGTCCTTCTTTCAGGTTGTTTCAAGATTATTCGTTTACTTTTGACATCGCCTTGTTCTCGCAGATGTCAATCAACAGCCCGACAGGAGCAATGCTCCACTTCGCTGCTGACATCAGGATTTGTTGATAGTATAAGTTGCTCGCGACAAAACAAGTCGCCTCTACAAATTGATTCATACCTTCAAGACATCCTCGAAGTATAGGACAATCCAATCGATACTGGGCCATTCTGTGCGGCGATATTTGAGGAATAATTGTTTCGTGCACCAATTGAAAGATGGCTTTGAGAGTCATCTTCATTCACTTGACTTGAAGTCTGTGTCCTTGAACATCTGGGACTGAGCTCGTTCAACATCGGAGGAGACTTGTCGAGAATTTCGTTTTGAACATGTTGGCAACATCAACGGATGCCCCCGGAGCATTGAGGGCCGGCGCCGGCTTGAGAAATATTCCGTTGATCCCGAGTCAAGAGATTAAATTCAGCTTTGAGACTCAATTGCAACGGAGAGAGCTGGCTTTGACTGGGTCTGTGCTCTGGGGTCCCACCTTTTATCGCCTTATAGATCAAGTGAATGAGAAGCAGACCCGCGAGGCTGAAGTCCTAATTCAAAAAGATTCTCTATGTAAATGTATGGGGATTTTTATCTGAGTAGATGCGCCTAATATCGCACCGCATAGCCATCTCGCTGCAGTAAACTCCTACTCCTCCCGCCTTTGGATTCTCAACTCACAACCTTCACCTCACCTCACATCACAGGACTCATCCTATCACCTCTCACATCGGGCTTCACAAGCGACAGAGGAAGACAACCAGGTTCGTTAATTCATGAGGTCATCACCATTCTTTCTTCATCGATATCTCACTGACGCTTATTTGTAGTCACATCGTGCAACCGCACAACGAGGCAATTCGCGCAGAGCCACAACTCCTTCAGCCAGAGACCGACATCATCATGGCTTCCAACAATAAAGTCTCCTTTCTTGAATCGCTCGGAGTCGAAGGCTCTATCTTGGACAAGCAAATGAGACATGTCGGCGGTATGATCATAGACTTGGTGAACCGCACTGGCCAAATCGGACAAGACAGAGCCGTTGCGCATTCCGCTCCCATCATTGCTGAACTCAAAACACGTCTTGAAGCCGCAAACGGCCGTGTCGCTCAACTCGAAGCCTGCCTTAATGCCTTCAAGGCTGGCGCTGCTCAGACCAAGGCCGACGCTGATGCCCGTGTGGCTCAGCACACGTCTGACCTCGAGGCTCGCAATGTGCAGATGGTCAACACGGTGACGGAGACCGTTGAAAAGATGAAGAGGGATGCAGCCGCTCGAGTTGCCACGGCTGAGACTCATGCCCAGGCCTGCATCGACGAACACCAGGACAAGACTGATTCTCAGATCCGACAGTTGTCTCGGGACCTTGAGCTTCACAGAGACATGGTTGGCCTTGCTCGTAAGTTATTCCAAGCCGCCCCAGTTGATCAAGCTAAACATGTACGCAGGAAAGCATACCGGATGGGTAGCACACAAACTGTTTCTACTTGACCATGGGCTGAAGGAAAGGGCGCGACTTCCCGACAAAACAGCTCTGGTGCATTGCCTGAACTATATGTTCAAGGAGCTCGCTTGGTACAGAAACGAGTGCGATGTGTTTCTCAAAAACGACCCCGTGGACGACGGTGAAGTACGCTGGGGACCTGTCCCTGACTTCGAGGGTGGCGCTCTCCTCAATGGATTCTATGCCAAGTCCTCCAAAGTCACCTCAGCCAACAACACTGGAGAACGTACCAACCAGCCTCACGCTCCAGTCTCTCCCAGCAGCAAGGACACCACTGCCAATGGCCAGGCCAGCCGTGAGGAAAGTTCTCTTTTCGTAGATGATCAAAACGGTGATCAGGGCGATCAAAGCTGTGCCATCAAATCTGAAGATGATGATAACAGCCAGCAAGCTCTCTCCGGTTTGCCTCAATCTACTAAGCGAGCCAGCGACTCTGAGGGCCGGGCTAGACGTGGTGGCAAGCGTCAGCGAACAAAGTAGGGGCGACAACCACCAGACGCGACACACCCAGTGTACTCCTCGCAATGGTGACGAGTTACTGGCTTGGGAGATCAGGTCTTTGGTCGTATAATGGGAGACGAGGTAGAATGATCAACGACTGTCTAAGGGTTAATATCTTTAAAGATAATAGAGGTTTCGGGGAATGAAAAAAAGGCTCGACATACTCAATTAAAGACACCAATACATTTCATTGTATCCAGTTGCCATCATCTTGTTACCACGCTCGCGTTCCGATAAAAGGTCAAGTTACTCCATAGACGCGTCTTCTGTGCATTCTCACCAGTCGCGTCGATTTGGCGTTCGGCGAGTGGTGACCAATTGAGCGTAGTACCATGTTTTACTTACCTACCCGGGACACTCAAGTCGATTGAACCTCTTGGACTTGCGGGCCGGTCAATCCGCACCGCGCTCTGCATGACATATCCGACTTATTCCCGACCAATCGACGACTTGATGGCGAAGTCGCCCCATGTGAAAGAGATATAAAAAAAGATATTCCCTCAGACCTGGTTCGAACAGGTAACCTTTCAGTCTACAGCCGAATGCTCTAGCCAATTGAGCTACCGAGGGCGACCCACTTTAGTTAAGCAGGGGTCAGAGTTTTCAGTATATGGCACGTACAAATACTAAATAGATAAACAGACTGATAATAAGTCAAACTTGCCATAAACAAGTCTATATATCATTCCGATGTGATTTCAATAGAGAGACTTGTTTATAACAATTTTAGTTACAATCCATTATGCTATCTTAACCCACTTGCAGTTTCTTGGGCGCAATGCAAGTACCGGGAATAACAGGCTAGAAACGCTTTAGAGCCGGATCTCCATATTTCAGGCGAGTTTGCGGCCCGACCAGCGCAAAGCTCATGGACGCGACCTCGGTCTGTTATTTCCATGCAAGGATCCCCAAGTCACAGGCTTTTCGGGAGTGGACTTCGGCATGTTTTTAATTAAAACAAGATCCAAGTTTGCAGTGACAGGATGCGACGGCGGACAGCCCCGTGAGTTAACGTTTTAGCTCCTCTGTACGGCTGCCTCCTTGAATGCACAGGCCGTGTCGCGTCGTGCCGAGGTGACTGACTAGCTACGCCTCGCGACAACGGGAAAAGCATATGGCGCTGGTATTGAGTTGAGTATCCAAGGGAACCCAAGGGAGGCCAGTAAGCGCTGATCGACGGGTGGACACGTTTTTTGCGCTGCATTATTTGGGACAGACGCGTGGTTTGCTGCTCTATGCTGTCCCTTGTGTCGGCTGGTGATGTTTTGTCTTAAAACACGGCCGCTACCCTATGACTCGACGATAAGTCAACTTTGCGCGTCGAATACCAGCAACAAACAGAGGTGAAAGGGAATACATTGCAGTAAGTGCAATTAAATAAATAATAGCATTCATTTGATCAACATTTATCCCGCAAAAGCGATCGCTGTGCGACGTCACGGCATTGTCCAAGCAACCACGTGGTCAATGTCCAAAACTAGCAATTACCAAAAGACGAGGCAGTGAATTCATCACGGTCGCATTACCACCACAAATGACAAAAGGCCACTAAAGTAATACAAATCGCTTGCAATTAATTGACAAAGAAAATCTAGAGTAAAGAAGGTCTAAATACATCCAATTAACCCGCCATACATGTACACGAATTGAAACCCCCATCATTTTGCCATCGCAACTCCAGAACTTTTTAATCCAGGCCCAAACTTTTACAATTACATGTCCCGCCATTTCATACATAATAAAATACACGCTAAACCACAAAGAATCGAGGGTATCCTATGATGTACAAGTAGCCAAGCTTACAGGTCAAAACTCCAAACGATTGTGACAAACAGAAAGAAAATTAGAGGCGGTTCGTGAGAGCAATGCCCGGCGACGCAGGGCGGTCGAGCTCAAGACGGTGCATGTGCGCGTCGAGAGCGCTGACGGATGTAGACGCGCCGATGGATGTGTGGCGCTTGTGACGCGACGTCTTCTTGGTGACGCTCATCTTGCGAGGGCGTCCGTTCTTCTCGGCCGGTGACTTGGGGCACTTGTCGTCGCATGTAGCGGTCGAGGAGATGGAGGACGTGGATGAGTGCGTGGATGTCGTGCTGGCGTAGGATGAAGCGCGGGAGATGGAGGAGTGGACGGACGAGCGCGACGACGCTGTCTGGGGACGCTCGGCGATGTCGGAGAGGATCTCCTGCGGCGTACGAGGCTTGTCGTTCACCATGCCCAGACAGCGCTGCCACCAGCCCTTGTCCTTCTCATCAGAGAACTCAACCATGTCGCCCAGCGCCTCCTCCGCGCGCTCTGTCTTGTCCTCGTCGAGGCGCAGGGCACCGTGCTCAGAGGCCAGCTCCAGCAGGGCCGCCGCATCGCAGGCATCGCGACGCTTGCTGTTGTCGTTCTCGTGCAGGCCGCAGGCGTCCATCTTGAAGATGATGAGGTCCTGGAGCGATGTGTAGGGCAGGGTCGCTTCATTGGTGACGTCGCGGACGCGCTTCGCTGACTCGGGGAGGTATGGGCTCAGCCAGTCGGGAATGAGCTTGACTTCAATCTCCCAGCCGCTCGTGTGGCGGTACAGAACGGTGCCGGACTTTTCGACGAGGGGGCTAATCGGGTGACCGACGATTTCCTTCTTGACGCGGCCGGGGGAGGAGGATTTGCTGATGACCAGGTCGATGCTCTACAACGGTCAGTGTTAGATGGTGCGTAATAGTGGTCGCAATTGAGGGAAGACGTACTGCTATGCGGTTCTGACGCGAGAGATACTTTGCGACAGCCAAATCGCCAATGACAGCGAGTTTGGTGTTGTCCAGGCCGGGAATGTCGGCGATGAGACGAATGATGTGAAGTGCAGCTTGTTCAAGCTGGGCGAAGCTTAGTCTTTGCGCCATGGTCTGCACAGTCTTGCTTTCTCTCACAAAAGCGACTAGAGACTTCGCCCGCTGCGTGTTCAAAAGGTATGAGATACAACAAGAACCCCTTCCATTCTCTGCCTGCGCAGTCCCCTAGATATAATATGAATTGGCTGTCGTGTTTTTTTTTCGTGCCCTTTGGTCCCTGCGTCTACGGCACAACCCAAACAGTGCCCAACTTGGCCATAGCTACAGGGAGTCCCAGGGATTCTGCCAATGGGATGGTCTGTGTACCTGACCTGCCAATCTTAAAATCTCAGGGTATCCCAGTGAATTGCCATGGCTTCCGCGCGTTGGGTTTCAATGCCCAAGGGGGGATTTTGTCTTCCTTGGAATGCGGTTTCTCGGGCGAATCGAATTGACAGCGATATCCTTGACAATTTGTTTTGTTGACTCGAGAAAGCAAGGCTCGCAGCTATTTCTTGGGGAGACGAAAGGATCTCGATGGTTGGAATGAGTGTGCTGGGAAATGAGATTTTTCAGCATTGACCTGAGGGCAGTGCTGACACGAGCTTCGAAGCCAGGGTTTTCTTTTTTCTGTCCCTGATTTTATTCCTTTTTACACAATATCTGGAATATTTCTCGGGCAATAACGATGTTAATTCTCGTGCGAAAAGTTTTATCGCATGACTTTTACGGGTATTCACTCTTAATTGTCCCGGGTTGATCCAATGTGTTTTGATCCGGGCATTTTAATGGAAAGGCCCGAGGATCGTGATCAGCGGCGCAGTGAAACAGGCAGCGCAGTTTCAGGCTGACATTTAAGTAGCGCTGGAATGAGCCCTCCCTTCAAAACAATTCGAGTCATACAATGAAAATTAATGGACTTTTCGATTTCCCCAGGATCACGGGCCGTAGCGGATTTATTTCCATTGACTATCCACTCCATGCACCTTGCCCGATTGAAGATGCTTGCGTAGTTGGTAGCGAATGACGTCGCGTACCCTAAAGATAAGCATTTAAGGATCAATTGAACCAGCCACGTATTTATCCAGACTTGCGATGCTTGAAAGAATTAGCCTCTACCTACTCTGAAATGATTTGAACTGGACGTCACCATAATAAATAATTGTGTTGTGATATTGCCTTATTGGCATGCAAACCGAGACAATGCCAAGATTAAGCTCGTTTGGCCATGACAACGAAAAGTCATCTGGTCGGCAACAGCCTTCGTTCCCGTAGAATCAAGCATCGCGTGATTGAAGTTGACTACCGACTGTCTTAAATGAAAACACGGCGATGCGATGCACTTGGCGCTGCCAAACACGGTCAAAAACCATCATGGTTGTCCATAATTGTAAAGTGAAGTCAATTTCATGAGGTCTCGCAGAACGCGAGTCTGCTCTGGATTTGGTGCTAGCCAGTATGCGGTAGTGATAGTGCCGTACATATCCCCTACTACGGATCCGAAACTTTAACAACATCCGGTATGGTGTAGTGGCTAACATTTCGCGCTCTCATATTCTGAGGGATCAGTACCGCGGAGCCCAGGGTTCGATTCCCTGTACCGGAGTTTCTTTTTGCCGTTTTCGCTACTAAGACTCTCTCCCAATTCATGTTTCAATTAAATACTAGTACTATTTATACTCATGTATACCTTCCATTTTTGTTTCTTTACTCTATATGTAATAAACCTGTAAATTTTAATAATATTGTCCTTCAATGTCCTGCTGTTGACTCCTCCGAAAGTCAGGCCCCAGAATCTCCTCCTCGCTCTGATTCTCACCATATCCCCTCTCCGCCCCTTTCGCAAACACCTTATTCTTGTTATATGAACTTCCAGCGCCCCTCAGCTCATACTCTTGCACGGAGGCTTCGGACGTGCTGTCCTTCTTATGTACCTGGGCTGGATACTTTGTACTTCCACCAATGGTCTGCAGAGGAAATGATGCGCCAGAGTTCTGCTGATACTTGCTGCTGCTCCGAGAACTCCATTTGCTGAAATATTTCTTGTAAAGTGGTCTGCAGACGGGAATGCCGATGCAGATCATTGTTACAGTCATTTCGGCGGCGGACCAGACGATCAAGCCGACAGGGTCCTCTGATGGATGTTAGTGCTGATCCGTACAGGTTGAGAGGTAAACGCACTAGTGTGATTCGGACTCTTGAGTTTTGGCACTTCGAGAGTTCTTTTGATGCCAAATGCTCCGGCACTAGAATATCGTTAGCCAGACTTGGAGAAACATGATTGGAGATGTCCATACATGACGCCGAGACTGAGACTGCTGAGGATCACAATCTTCTCTTTCATCTTCATCTGCAACCCCCAGATAAACAACCAAGGGAAGCCAGCCAGAAAAAAGTCCACCACAACGCAAAGAACTGCTCCCATTAGTTCTATCCTCAGCAGGCTCGCATGAAGAACTCACTGCAGAGCAACATGGACGCAGGAGCCGTATCCACCGTACATCGCCCACCAGGTATAGTCCTATCCCAGAGATAATTCGGCGGAGTGCACTGCAGCCAATACACGAAGCAGACAGTAATAGAAGCGCACATCAAACTAGTCATGGATATCCAAATAGCCACCTTGTGCCATTGCTGCTTCACCAGGCGAAGCAGAAATAAGCCAAGCGACCACTTGGCTAAACTCATTCCTACGATCGTAAAGCTTTGACTGACGGCTTCGAAGATGAGCGCGGGGGCTAGGTCGGAGGGGTTGTTCTGGATAACATCGTCCATATCTCGGCCTACGCCGTAGTCGACTGCGACGGTTGTGAAGACGGTGTCGAGGAGAAGGAATATCTGCTCTACGTCAGCGGATTTCAGTTTGTTAATATGTCGCAGCTTACCCAGGCTAGATTGTACACATGGTCGTCAACGCCGAATGACTTGACGACAAAAATTCTCGTATACGCCCTCAACACGACACAGATCAAGGCAACAACCGTCAAAGCCCACATCGCCCCGATGACCCAGGGCCCTTCCCCTTTGATCGCCATGATGAGCTCTCTGAGAAAATGCGCTGTGACTTATAACCTGACAGTCAGCCCAGTCAGCGAGTGAGAGAGAAAAGAGTAGCCACTGAGATGATTTTCGCGACGAACAGAAGAGGCAGAACCAACAGATTTCCTTCCAAGCCACGCAGAATAAATACAAACACAACGTACGGCTTCATTCCCAAAGCGGCTATTCTGGACCCGAGATGGCGAAATGCCAATGCTATTGATACAGACACTCAGCATTCCAAGCAGACCCAGGAAGTCGGATAGGAATCATTGTATCGGCACAGGCGATATTTCTCATGGTTCCTCGTACGGCTTTAACCCTATTTTGTTGACGTGGCTTGGTGTAAGAGGGTGTGATTGGTCAAACTTCAGCCAGTTTGCTCATATGGCGCTATTTTATCGAGGGAATCGGAATAAACATCATGGCGATCTGACAATAGCTTTATGGAGGGTATTGCGGGCGCTTGTCAAGACGATCTGATCTGAGATCAATATGTTCAACGACACTGGAAGCGATCTAGCGATCTAGCGCTCAAGCGCTCTCGACGGTTCTACGATAATGCGCTTATCGGAATTCCACGGTCTACTGCAGTTGAGATCTCTATGATGTCGATTTAATTGATCTTCGTTCTCGGGTGTGACGAAAACGGTGTGCATTCCTTTATTGTCTGGATCGAGACGAACGTGGCGTTGGCGACAATAGAAACCTTGGGTGAGATGCTCCGCCTACGCCCGCTGTTGATCCACGCTAGGCTTCTACAAGTGGGTATCGACCCTGGAATTCGATCGTGAGTTTAATTGATTTGAGATGCGGATTCTTAGGGGATCTATATAAATGATGTCGCGTATGCCGATGGAGCGAGGATGTGAATGTCGGGTTGTTCTCGCCATTTGCGCTACGAAGTTGATACCGCCTCGGCATTAGGACGGGTCTTAGTCCGTGGAAACGCGCAAAGCCCGCACTATTGCCGACACCACTATGCTCCGTATGGTCACATGTTCACGGAAGACCCTTACGCCCTGTTCTCTCCTGCGCAATTATAGCTCTACTGGGATAAAGGTGTCGACGATTAATCTCAGCATGATACCTGCCATACATAAAGCTATCGGAGGAATGACTGTAGGCATTGATCCGAATAGCTTGGTCTTTCAGTGCCGCAACGTTGAACCCAGCCTCTTGAGGCTTAGCATGCCCCTAGCGTCGCGAAAGCAGTATGCGCTCGTTGGATTGAATCAGACCTAGATGAAGCTGTACATAACTCGATGACATGATACTACCTTCAGTGTTAAGTCTACAAGTAGATTGAACTTTCCACGCGAGGGTTCTCGCTGCTTATTCTGTTCATTGGCAGTAGAATTCCTTGAGTATCATATCCTGGATCCCGGCATTAATCGGTCACCGACGCTAGAGTTATTCCCGGTGCCGTCATTGAGATGCATTGGGAAGCCTGTTCAATATCTCGAATGTCCTAATTTTAGAACAGTTAGTCTTTCTGGGGAAATCGTCCAGAGTTGGCAATCTGCCTGCTATCACGTGGGGGTAAAGACTATCTGTAAGCTCCAGGGTTTAGACGCATCAGTGAGAGCTCCTTCATCCGTCAGCAACCTTATCCCAGCCGTTGCATCGACAACGCTCAACGACATGGAAGCCGAAAGGCTTGCTCAGATTTGACTTGGGCAAAAATGTCTATTATCATGACGAGGTAGCGACACGACTAAGAGAGTATAGAAGACACTTATATATACAAATACAGTGAATACTTAACTCTTCCCTTTTGGAAATACCGACCAGCCTATTGGCACTCAACTCCTACGGTCAGACATCATGTAGTCCGTGATAAAGCACCGGAATCCCGTGCTTGCAGGATCCTCCTCCATGCAAGTCTAGATGCACCCATAAAATCCATCAACATGCACCGATCGCGGTAGGGCGATGTAACAGATAAGTGGCAAGCTGCAATAGGCTAATCCAGATCTCCAGAACCAGATCGAGAACAGTAAAGCTCGGTGATGGCCAGAATCAGAGGATGCGGTAGGGCTAGGAAATGCAACCTGACATCCGCGATAAGGCATACGTCGTCGATCTCCCATTCTAGAGCCCGCTAATCACGCGCTCAGTCCGAGCATGATGCAGCGAATCGCGGCCGACCGTTGCAGGCTCATTACAGGGCCTCGAGCGGGTCATTCCACCGTTTGGGATAAAGGTGGACCAGGGGTTGAGCAGTTCCTGGATGGAGACACGCGGCGGGGATGAGTGATGCTGACATGTGTAATGAGGATTCTGTCTAGATCATAAGACAGGTCCGAAAGTTGCGACAGACCTGCCTATTCAGTAGTACTCGCGATTAATAGTGCCAAGATGACGGCCAAGAAATGCATCATGAAATTTAAATCCGAAACCCGAACGCCAAGTGACATTGCGTGCGATTCAGCGGAGAATTATCACCTGGCGCCGAGAAAATGGCCTATCGTACCCGTCTTGGCCCAGCCTGTCAAAAAAGACACGACATGCGGCTCTGCACCGACCTCGAGAGTAAGTAACCCGCATTTCGCATCTCAATTACGAGATAATAACAAGGTGTCAAGCACGATATCTCAACTGTATCTTACACCATGACTCAAACCCCAAAAAAGAATCTGGGGGAAAACGTTTTCATTACTTGATAAATTGGAGAAACGCCATTGGGGAAAACTGACCGAAGTGGAGAAACCAAAAAAGGGAGCCCGAGGCGCTAAGCAAAGGGACCTCTGCACTGGGAACTTCTGCCCGGGTCTGCAACTTTCGACTGCAGGGGGTGAGGTCCAACAGTCTTGGCGGGTTCCAAAAGGCCCTGGGGCCGCTGAGCAGCGTCAAAAGTTCCGACGCCACGCGCGTGTAGGTCTTTTCTTGGCAGGTTGATTAAACGCGCGAAGCAGACGGAAGAAACGTTAGTAAAGGGACAGTTGGGTAATGTCAGATTCGTTGGTGGTCGACTCTTACATAATAAATAGAGTTCCCCCGCGAAAAAAGAACCTTGTTTGCAAGCTTATCTGGAGAAGAGCCAAAAGGGGAAGCTGAGTGTTGAATCTGTGAGGTAACGAGATCCGTTTTACGAGGTTTTGACGTGTACGCGTGCGTCTGATGTTTAAAATGTTAATGTTAATTCAGTGGGGACCGGGGACGTTAACAGGCGATATCTCTGCATGCAGTTTCTGAGTGAGGTAGCATCGTGCACTGCATGATATCGCATCATTCAACATTTAATTAATAGATTGCCACTATCTTTCTTCACTTGATCTTGGCCGGCGGCAGTGAAAATTCGTTTAGCTGGGCCGGGAATAATAGGCAGACATATTTCCGAAGCTGTAACCAGTTTAACCGCTTTAGGAAGGTTACCGTTACATGAACTTTAGGGTAAAAAGGAGGTTGAAGGAGAAAATGTTAGAATGGCGTGCTGAGATCAGGCAATTTTGAAGCTCTGGAGAAGGATTTTAGCAATATGAGATTACTGACCCAGCTATGGGCTTACGAGACATGTAAATTACGCGCATATCTCGATTTAACTTGATCGCGAAGAATTGAGGGTAATGAACAAGCACGCGACTTGCCCCTCCAAATGTGACCGCCAAGACCCCTATGACACGTTCAAGACACCACTCAACGCTCAATCCCTTTGCAAAACGGAGAGGCGACGTTGATCTTGTCGCATGGCAATCACCAACATCCAATTACAATGTCAATGTAGGCGAATCGGCTTCAGCGCTCTTGGCATATTGGCAGCTGAAGACGCCACGCTACGCCTCAGTGTCGGCAGCTGGTGGCTTGGTCCAATCGCAGCCAAGACGTAATATTCGGAGCCGGACGACGGCCAGCTCCGACGTCCAAGCCGAGGTCCTTCAACATTCATACCGTGCTTAAAGAATTATTTGCATTGTTCAATGTCACTGTTGCAATTCTAGACATTCTTTGCCAGGTTCTTCCCTGATGGCAAACCACTTCTCTGGGTCAAACCGATACGGTCCTACCGTTTGAAATGTTCTCGAACAAAAAATAGAAGCAGTAACCTCCACTTTGTTCGGCCGACGTTACGAGAATGTCGACCTTCCCCGTTGGGTATCATGGCAAAAGGACCGATCCCGTACAAACTAGTGCTCGGGCCAATCCCCGCATATGGCCTAACCTCCTTGCAGGAACTTTTGTCGTCAAATACATCGCGCTCTCATTGGCCCCGCGGGCAGATAAGGTCGTTCTCCACTAAACAACTCTGTTCTGTAAGGTTACTTTGACCTGCGACTCTGGGGTTTTCTGTATCAAGCTGGGATCGTCAACTTGTTCACTTTTGAGAAGGTGGCAATCAAGGGGATCCATAATGGAGTGATTGCTGTACCCCGTAGATAAATCGTCTCATGTATAATTATCCCTTCGCATCCCCGCCTCAGACCCAGGCCTTTCTCCTCATCCCTCTCAACCCTTCTCTCTCTCATTTCTTTTGACAGAAAGATCGTCAAAATGACCACCGCAGGTCACCTCGACACAGACGCCATCGCCCGCTCTGGTCTCGCCGACCCAGAGACGCACGGCATCCCCCAGATCGCCGGCAAGGGCTCCATCGACGTCACGCGCCAGCGCTCCGTCTCCGACTCGGACGATGAGCTCCCCACGGAGGAGGAGCTGCACACGCTGCGCCGCGTCTCGGGAAAGATCAAGTGGGCCATGTACACCATCGCCTTCGTAGAGGCCTGCGAGCGCTTCTCGTACTACGGCTCTGCGGTCCTGTACACAAACTTTGTCGGCCAGCCGCTGCCTGATGGCTCCGTCACTGGCTCGCCCCTCGATCCCAATGCTAAGAATGCTCAGGCTGGTGCTCTTGGTATGGGACCCAAGGCTGCGCAGGGTATCTCTTTGTTCAACCAGTTCTTTGCCTATCTCATGCCTCTTGTCGGGTAAGTCTCATTCTTTCACGTCCTTCGTTGTCTGTCTTTTGCTAACGTCTCTGAAAGTGCCTGGATTGCAGATGCCAAGCTCGGTCGTTTCCTCACTCTTCACATCGCCATCGCCATCTCTACATGCGCTCACGTCATCCTCGTCGCTGCTTCCTCCCCCACTGTCATCGTCCGCAAGGATCCCGCTTTCGGTGCCTTCATCATCGGCCTCCTGGTTCTCTGTGTCGGCACCGGTTTCTTCAAGGCCAACGTCTCTCCTCTCCTCGCCGACCAGAATGAGGACACAAAGATGCGCGTCGAGGTCCGCAATGGCGAGCGCGTCATTGTCGATCCCGCAGTGACCAACACTCGTGTCTTCCTCTACTTCTACCTCGCTATCAACATTGGCTCCGTCTGCGGTCAGATCGCCATGGTCTACGTTGAGAAGTATCACTCATTCTGGCTCGCCTTCTTCATCCCCACCATCTTCTTCCTCATTGCTCCCATCGTCCTCGCTCTCAACAAGAAGAAGTACAAGCTCAAGCCTGCCACTGGCTCCGTCCTGTCCAAGTTCTTGCGCATGTTCTTCTACGTCCGCAAGCGCAGCTCTTTCTTCAGCTTCAACTGGGAGCATGCCAAGCCCTCTCAGATTCCTGTTGATCAGCGCCCTGCTTGGATGACTTATGATGATGCCTGGGTCGATGAGGTCCGTCGTGGTCTGATGGCCTGCAAGGTCTTCCTTTACCTGCCCGTCTTCCATCTGGCCTACAACCAGATGACTGGTAACCTCACCACTCAGGCCTCCACCATGCAACTCAACGGTGTTCCCAATGATGTCATTCAGAACTTGAACCCCATCTCCATCGTCATCATGGTTCCCCTCATTGATCATCTTCTTTACCCCGGCCTCCGCAAGC
Source organism: Fusarium chuoi (assembly GCA_022627125.1). NCBI lineage: Eukaryota > Fungi > Ascomycota > Sordariomycetes > Hypocreales > Nectriaceae > Fusarium > Fusarium chuoi. The sequence continues at coordinate 554,854 of JAJALE010000888.1, read as the reverse complement.
TGGGTATCTCCTTCACCCCCATCAAGCGTATGACAGTCGGTTTCATCATCTCTGCTCTCGCCATGGTTGCGTCTGCGGTTATGCAGCATTTCATTTATGAAAAGAGCCCCTGCGGTAAGTATGCCAACGGTGATGGCTGTGAGCCGGCCGACATCAACGTCTGGGCTCAGTGCCTACCTTACATCCTCATCGGTCTCGGTGAGATCTTCACCAACGTCACATCTTACGAGTACGCCTACTCCAAGGCCCCCGACAACATGAAGTCTCTCGTAATGTCTGTCAACCTCTTCATGTCCGCCTTCGCCTCCGCCATCGGCCAGGCTTTCACCCCTCTCTCCGGCGACCCTCTCCTCGTCTGGAACTATGTCGTCGTTGCTGTCATCGCTTTCGTCGGTGGTACTGCCTTCTGGTTCAACTTCAGGCATCTCGACGCCGAGGAGGACAAGTGGAACATGCTCAAGGCGTCTGAGTTCAAGGGTACCTACCAGCCCAACGCTCTGGAGAACAAGATTGCGGAGGAGCATGAGGCGCCTGCTGCTCCTCGGGACATTGAGAAGATGTGATTACCTTCCACTTGTAAAAGTTGCTCTAAATTTAGTTGTTGAGATACCACCATAGTCTATGATCAGATTGCCTGTTTGAGCAATGTCAATACATATTACATGGCTTTAACTTTGGATTGCTTGACGTGATGAAATCTGTTTTGTCTCTGAATTGTATTTGTACATTGTGTTTGCATCTGAGAAAACTTGTGCTGGTAACAGGCTTGATTCAATTGAGCCTTTGTTATAGATCCATGTTAACGTAAACGCTGTCAAAGTTTCATTGAATTTAGTTCCACTATCCAACTCATGCATACAAGGTTTATGACTTGGCAGACCCTCCAACACAACTAGCACTGATACAGACACCAGCAATCCTCCCTGTTGCCGTGTTCTCAGCGGAGTTGGTGCTTTACAAGCCATAAATAAACAGCTAGGAGAGGAACGAAACCGCAAGACCTCCATCATAAATAATAAAGAGACTTGGGTGATTCAAAGTGAACTGAGGACGAATTAAGAACATATTTCAATGAGTTTACCTTCATATTTTATCTTGGGCTCTGATGTCTTGTTGCTCTGAAGACAGTTACTTGAATGGAGTCGATAAGGTTGCGATAACAGATAACAGATAACAGATAACAGATAACAGATAACAGATAACAGATAACAGATAACAGATAAGACAGATATGCACATAGCGGGGTTCATGTTTTATCAGCAACACTCAAACGAAGACGGAGACAGAGACAGAGCTCAAGGATAACGCAACTTCATTTTTATACAAGACATGTTGCAATCATGACAGTATGAGGCATGCTACTGGTTGTGAGGATGACACAATTACACCTCAAAATGTCGCCAGCTCTTTCGTCTATTTATTTTCCTTAATTCCCTGTTTTGAAGTCTTGTAAGGCTATGACAGGGCCGCTATGCAATTGATGAGAAAATTGAATTTTTTTGATCCTGCTCAACTGTTGAATTGGTGCAAATTGTGGCAGTGTTCGAAGATTACGAGGTTTGTTGAAGATGTAGGCAGCCGAAATGTGAATATGGAACGCAGCTTGAAATCCGGAAATAACACGGAAACAATCGTACATGTTTGCCCTCGCAGCCAACACCGTTCTGCCCTTCTTGACTGCCCATTCAATACAAGAGAGACCATTAAATGTCCCGCTAGATCTACATGTAACCCTCACTGTCCAGGAGAGATCCAGCGTTGGCGTTGGCGTTCTTGAGAACTCTCAACGGACCACGTCCAACCCTCGACTCAAGATCCTTCTTGATCCACGCCAACTTCGGCTTGACCCGTCCATTCGGGAGAAAGACATTCGGCATCCCCTCAAAGAAGCCCTTTCCAGTGAGCGGACCGTCAAGAAAGACTCCACCGGTGGCGCGACGTCTCGCAGGAACAGACTGCCACATATCCTGAGCGAGCTTGACGTCAAAGTCAGGAGCTTCCATTGGGGGAAGGTTGAGGTCGATATTCATAGCCTGGTGAAAAGTTAGAACAGGGAGGAGAGAAGGGAAGAGGGGAAGGGTTCGGACCTCGATTTTGGCAAGCTTTGCGTGGCGTTCAACGTGACGCGCGAGGCTGCCGTTGCGGTTGACGAGCACGGCTTTACAGACAGGGCAGTTCTTGAAGGAGCTGCGGATTGTGTTGACAGATCGAGCTTTGGGAGGTGAGGAAGAGGGGAGAGACTCGGAGACGGGAGAAGATGGCTTGGGAGGGGAGGAGGGAAGAGGTTTGCGCTTGAGTCTGATGTTGCGAGTCATGATGATGAGCTTTTGTGAAGGTGAAGAGGAGGAGTTGAGGAGTTTTGAAGAGTTTTGAGGAGATTGGGAAAGGCTGGAAGGAAGAATGAGAAGAGGGCTGACAAGAGATGATACTCTAGGTACATTTGTGGATGCATACGAAGAAGTGGACGTGCCACTGTTGACAGGTGCTGGGTCAGAATGGCTCGAATAAGGGCAAAGGGGCACGGAAATAATACCCTGTCGACCCAGCTGCAGCATCAGAGTCAGACTAAGTGAACCACCAAGTCAAGCGTTGCTGGAGTCATTGGATGCTGAACACACTTTCCTTTCACCATGAGGTTGCAAGCTATCGTGAACTTTAATGAGAAAGCAAATGTCTTCAAGGCTGAGTGTCCTTTGGCTGTAGTTATCTAGTTCGCTCCGTATCCCATACCCATCCCAAGAGCATTCGCCTGTCCATACCCATGCCCAACGCCGTATCAACCTCTCCCAGGCGAGGAAATAGAACTTAGGACCTCAATCCCAAATTACATAAAGACTTAGGTAAAGAAGCCTAAGTTTACGATGCCTTCTGATGAGTCTGGTCTAATATCCCATATCAAGGTCTTAATGTTTTTCTACCCACCAAGGCCTCCATTGTATCAAGCCCCCCGTATCTAGTCCCTAAACGGGCGCTTGTTGCCGCCCTTGCGCTCCAATGCGCTTCCAGGTCTCTTCATCACACCGCGTGAGATCTCCTCAACACGCTCCTTGCACTTATCCTCCAGCTTCGCGAGCTGACTGCATGACTCCCGGAGAATTCGATAGTCGTTCGGCTTGAGACACTCGGCATGAGTTGTAGCGCTTACAGCGCGGTGAGCCGCGGTGACATTGTTCCCTGACGTTGTGATTAGATCTTTACCTTATGTAGTAGGGCCATTGTACTCACGGACTTCCTTGGCAAGATTGAGTAGCGAATCGGTCGCTTGGTCCTTGATTTGCTTCTCTAGCTCGTCGTTGCGGTCGGTGAGGCTGAGGACGAGGGCTTGGGTTTCGTCGTCGGGATGGAGGTTGGCTTGTTCTCGACCGGCTTTGAGACCAAGGTCATAGGCGCTGTTGCTGATGTCCTCGAGAAGCTTCTGGTGTTCGAACGTAGCGACGAAATGGAGCTTCTTCAGCTCGGAGGGTCTTTCGTTTGAGGGATCGCTTGAGGAGCTGTTGGAGCTTTGGGATGACATTGTGTTTGGTGAGAATGTTGAAGAAGTGAAGTGAAGGGAAGTTTGCAAGCTTGAAATTGATGCGTTTTGAACGCGATGAAGGTTGTAAGAAAGAGAAACAAAGAAGGAAGTGTGATATAAATAGAAGAATCTCAATGGGTCTGGGTAGGGTTGATGTTGCTGTGAATCACAAGTGCTGATGGTGTTTCAAATAGAGGAGGGAAGCCAGCGATCTCGGCGCGTTGAAGGGAGATGACACGGACTTCACCTTTTCGACTAATGTATTTCTGTGGATCTTCATATTTGCACAAACTGATTTCAATCAGGGCGCTTTGCATCCTCAACTCCACAAACAACAAACATATACTTGACATCGCATGCCTACCACTCACGCATCACCTCAGGATGGTCAAACTCCGTCTCACAAACAACTCCTCCACGAAAGAAAAGGATACTCCGATGCCTGCAACACCCTCCAACGGGCAAGTTGACCTTCCATTTCGACTCGGGCTTCGGTTCCGCCCTCACGATGGGACTACAAGAGTCCAAGTATGTACAGAAACATCATCAACAAACGCTTCGCGCCTAACATGTTGCAGGATAGAGACTTCATAAAGCTCACCAATGCGCCAGCGAAGGTCCCAATGCATCATCGCGACCTTCCATGCGTCCGCAAGGCCGCGCGCCTGGGAGAGAGCATCATTGCTGCCTTCAAGGAGGTGGAGCAGACAATGCCATTTGGCCTTGCAGTAAAGCTCAAGGAGACTGTCATACAGACGTTGGGAATCACGTCGACCATGGGGTGTATCAGCAAGGCCAAAGTGAGCACCCTGATGCCATACCAGAGATTGGCCGGAAAACATGGCATCAAAAAGCAGCTTGGCTATCCAGACTGGTTCTTCATGGCTGCTTGGCTCGGTCCAGGCCACCCGTTTCTCGAGTCTATTCGCAAAGACATGTCAGATGTCTGGGGCGTAGAGTTCCCAACCGACGCCATCATTTATCCCGCGATCCTCAACCGCGAAACCGAAGAGAGGCTTTTCAATGGAGAAATTGCCCCTGCAACCAACGAAGAATCCCTTGAGGAGCGTGCAAAGGCGATCATGAAAACAATCAACGACTCAACCGTGAATGGTCTCAGCGCTGCTATCAAAGACCATCTCCCCGATGCCTTTGAGGATTTCGGAGACAGCAACAGAATGCACACGTTTGAGACCAACCTTGCCTCGACCAACCGCGAACTTGAAGGCGCACGAAAACAAGTCACCAACCTGGAGAAACAACTCGCCGAGGCCAAAGCATCACATGCCCGCGCACAAGAGAAGACAAACAGCGACGTGCAGGCCCTCCGAACAGAGCTCAAGCAGCTCAAAGCTGCACAAGGTTCAACCGACAACGTCAAGAAGGACCTCGGAGTACTCCGGGCGACAGTCACCGGTATGGAAGCCAAGGTCCTCAAGGGGGAGAGGGACACGATCACCTTGCGCAATGAGGTCGCTCAATCAGCAGAGAAGGCGGAAAAGGCTGTGGAGACTGGGGCTCTGGTCCTGAGCGTCCTGTCAAATTCTGGAGGTCAGAAGCGAAAGAGGGATGAGATTTCTTGAAGGCCAGAAACACCTAGTCTAAAGTGTACTAAACTTAGGTTAAGATATACTAGATTCATATGGATTTTATACCGTTTACCTAGGTTATACCAAATCTACCAAGTTTTTAGTAAATGTATACTAAATTATCTTAAACTTACCAAAGTCTTCATATCACCTAGCCTAAAGATCCTAAGTTTTGTCCATAAATCAACAGATCATATATCCTCAACATCATATGCTTAAACTCAAACAGCAACTTAATGAGATCAAAAGTATGTATTCATAAATCGTATCCAACTCCGTCATATATGGTATATCCTATGACAAGTCCAACGTACATAAACCGTCCAAGATCCAATCTCAAATGCCAATCGAAACGACCAAGATCCTAGTGTGTATCCAAAACCTAGACCTTACCCTGTTTATCATCAATGACCAACAGTCCAGCATCAATCCCAGCCCTAGCAAACCTATCACCCAGCACACCAACCGTGCGCTGAAAGTCCCTCTCGACACCAAAGTCCTCAGCAAGAACTTCGTCAAAGAGCGTGTGCGCACGACCAACAACGATCAAATCGCCAACGCTCAGACGAGACTTGCCAACGGTCTCGCGTGCGTGAGCGACAGCGAGGTCGGGAAGGTTGCGGACTGAGTCAACAGAGATCTCGACAAAGGTCACGCGGCCCTCGAGCTTGCCAGAGGCGTTGCTCTTGGCAGTGTTGAGGAGATCCAAGTCGCTTGCGGAGGGGACACTCTCGATGTTCTTGCCGTCGTGAGCATCGTGTTCGTCTTCGTTGAAGTGAAGATGGATGACGTGGATTGAGACATGAGAGTTGTGAGCGAGCTGAAGCGCGAAGAGGAGAGCGGCGCGGTCGTCTTTGCCGCCGATGAAGGGCACGAAAATACTCTGGCGCTGGTCGACAGGTCTGTGGATGATGGCGCCATCGTGAGCGCTGTGGACTGAAAGACCGGTGCGGGTTCGGGTGAGAGTCGGCTTCCTGGACAAAGCATCGCTGTGAGGATTGCGATTGATGAAGATACCAGTCGTGCAAGTTGAGCGTTGAACAGCGGCAGCGACGTAGTCGATGTACGTTCGGCTAAAGAATCGATCGTTGGGGTTGCCGGTCTCGGTCAAAGCAGCAGCACCAGAGCTCTCCTCAGCCAGACCTCCGTAAGTACTCCAGGGAATGAGCATAAAGTCGGATCTGGCTTCCTCGGCATACTTGACAATGGTCTCTGCGTAAGCGTTGGTAGGAATGATGGAGACTTGGCCAGCAACAGCTACACCGTTGAGGCGAGAGAAGGTCTGGAACGCGGAGAATACAGCATCGCGTGAAGCAAATTCGTCAAGCTCGGCAGACTGCATGACTGAGGATGTACGGTCTGTCAACTCCATGAGACGCACGCCGCGAACTTCAAGAGGGCGATTGGGAATTGGCTGGGTCTTGTCCTCAGAAGTGGAGTCGGCGCCCTCGACGCTTGAGTCTGGAAGAGCATGGGTAGTCTTGCGAGACCCTCCAAGAAGCGACACGAGGTTGAACAGTCCGGGCAGGGCATCGAGGCGGAGATGAAGAATGAGGCGATGAGTTTGAGACTTGTCGAGAGCCTCTTCCATCTTGTGCTCGGAAGTTTGAGCTTCAGTCTGGAGAGGGTTTCCATCCCAGTCGATCTCTCCACGGCGCCACTTCTCGACCTTCTGGCGATACCAGACGGGGTAGAGCCATCTAGTGAGCGGGGAGGTTGTCACGGTGGTAACCTGGCTCAATCAGCGGTGAATCGGATGAGTAAAGAGGAGAATACTTACGACTGCCATGACGACAAACATGGTAAAGGTTCGGCGGGAGAGAATGCCGGCTTGAAGACCAATGTTCTAGAATTGTTAGCGCCGTGCTGCTTCCGTGACGAGTAACTTACCAATACGATGAGTTCTACAAGACCTTTGCAACTCATCAAGGCGCCGATAGTCAAGCTCTCTCGCCAGAGACATTTGGTGAGACGGGCGGCCAGTGTACCGGCGATGATTTTGCCAAAGAAGGCGCATGCAATGATGGCAATGACATAACCCCAGGTAGTGCCATCGTTGAGCAGACCAAGATCAGTGTTGAGACCTGAGAGCGCAAAATAAAGCGGCAGAAGGATAGAGCCGACGAGATCCTCAATCTTTTCGGTCAATTTGATGGCAAAACCACCGTCGTGCGGACAAATGAGACCTATGAGAAAAGCGCCGAAAATGGCGTGAACACCAATGGCGGCTATAAGATGTTAGATATGACAGTGGATGAGAGCAGTGGTCTTACCGGTGAACCAGGACGAGGCCAAGACGAGAAGCAGAGTCAAGGTAGTGATGCCCTGGGATGGGCCATTCTGGATGCTGTCGGTGCGGCGCAGAACCCAAAGAAAGACGGGTCGAACAGCAAACACCAGGAAGAGTACCCAAGCTACGGCAGTCAAGAAGACATAGAGCGCCGTGAGGCCATTGGCGTTGTTGACGAGAGCGACGCTCAGAGCGAGAAGAACCCAGCCAACGACATCGTTACCAATGCCCGCAGCAAGAACAGTGACACCGACCGAAGTTGAGAGGAGTTGAAGCTCAGAAAGAATACGGCAAAGAACCGGGAAAGCGGTAATGGCGAGCGCAGTTCCAATGAAAAGAGCAAAAGTGCCAAACTCCATGTCCTTCATGGTCCCCTCATCACCGTATTCTTCATACAAGCCCCAAGCAACAGCAACACCGAGACCAAAGGGTAGCATCATACTAGCCAATCCGACGCTGACAGCGACGCGCCAATTGGACTTGAACATGCGCGTATCGACTTCGAGACCGACGAGGAAGAGGAAGAGCAGGAGACCGATGGTAGCGACGTTGCTGAGGACGGGCATGGACTCGGTGGGGAAGATGTTCTCCTTGAAGCCGGGGATGCGCATCATCACTGAGGGACCGAGGACGATGCCGCCGATGACTTCTGCGATGACACGCGGCTGGCCGAACTTGGAGAGAGGCCATTGCAGCAGGCGGCAGAAGATGATGATGATGAAGGCTTGCACGATGAAGAGCGAGATGGGGTCTTTCGGATTGTAGTGGATCGGATTGAGGCCTTCGATAATGCCGCCCTGGGGATGGGCGCCCGTGGCAGCGGCCGCTGCAGCCGTCGCGGTAGAGGACATGGCGACTTGAGGTACGCTCGCGTCGCTTTCGGTGTTGGAGGGTCGAGACGGTGAAAGGTTGACAGAGTATGGAAGAAGAGAGGGGACCGTCAGCCCTTTTTTGTGTCTGAGGAGCGACGGGGATGAAATGAAATGGAGGCGGAGCTGGAGGTTGGTGACCGTTCCCAAAGGGCGGGCGGTCTGGGCGGGGAAAAAGGCCAAGGGTCTAGGCTGTCGTAATGGAGGGTGCTGACGCTAAACCTGAATCGCCCTTGTCAGAAGCCTTTTTCTCGCGTTACCGCTCTAACCTTCACAGTGGAGGCTCCATACAAGGTTGATTTCTTGTTATTTAGTCGCATTTTGGCCGATGATCACTGACTTGTTGCATTAGACGTACGTTCTATTCTGTTCTGTTCTTTCGCGTCGTGGCCTGGTAAGGTACAGCGCTTAGCTAGAGGTTATTCGGTGGAGAAGTTGGGGAACCCTCCAGAACGGTCTTGGCGGGTGAAACAGCAACAACAAGGCTTGTGATTGTGACTGTGACTGTGTCTGTGTCACGATAAGCACGTCAATTGCGGGCGCATTCAGTATCGCAAACATTGTTTCAATTAATACGGGCGTTACAACCGATACTTTTGGTGCATCTTGAGCTTGGTGCTTGGCGCACGAGATCAAAGTTGGTGGTCAATGTGACAGTAGAGAATAAGCTTGTTGAATTGACACTGTAGATCTCGCAAAATGTCTCATCTCAAATGTCTAGTCCATTCCATTTCTTTGTCGCAGCCTGCTTCGACTTGACTGCATGTGATGCCCTGCCCTTTCATCTCCATTGGACCCCTGTTGCTCACGCGCCTTTTTTGGTGTCTCACCGCTCCACGTCTAGACCCCCGAACTTATCGGCGGGCGCTATGATATGATTGAGGCTGGGTCAACTCGTGATGCCAGTGTCACAAGCAGATGCGGGGAGTTCACTGTCGCATCACGCTAAGGGTCGATTCTTGCGGAGATAAAAAGGCTGATGACCTTGACCCTTGGCGACGAAAACATTCAGGTAAATCTTTCCTTGGCTGACGGGACTCTTTACAGAATTTATTTTGGCATCTTTGTCCCAAGTCTTGGGTATTCTTGCTTTCTGAGGCCATTCTCCCCGCCGGATCCCCACGATGCGCGCTCTGTAAATGTTAGTGGCTCGTGTTTTATTTCTGGGCATCGCGGCAATTCATCACCAGGGGCTGTCAGCTGGATCGGAGCCAAGATAAAAATATGAGCTAAGCGGATCTTGGCGAATGGCCAATCAGGATTTCGCATCCTCCATTACACGAGGACTAACTCCAATTTGGACAAATTGAAGCTATTCCCAGATTCATCATTATTGGGTAGCAAGCGATCTCATATTTCCCCCACTTTCCTCTCATTTTTGATCAATTGAGAAACGCAACTTGGCATCGCGGACTCTACGGATCTTTTTATTCTTGCCCTGTCCACAGACGTATATTTATGATGACGAGAATGCGCGATACCAAATGGGCGCGCGATACATGCCGTAGAGGATGAATCAGTATGAATTGCCATGTGTAAGGCGGAAGTCCAGGCAAAAGGCTCAATCGATTAGGGCATGATAGACATTTGAGAGAGATAAAAAGCCTGGTAAACGGATAAGAATTAATGCCATACCGTGCAGGGAATTACATCATACAATTGAACGGCAATACTCAGCCACGAACATGTTCAATAAGGTTACTTTAAGCATCGCAGCCATCTTGTCTATTGTCGCCTCAATTACTGGTACCCTGATCACGTCTGAGAGACACTGCGACATGCTCGCGGAAGCCCAAGGTTCGTCCAGACTATTGATTGCCCTTGCGCCATTGACGATGCAAGGCGTAAGATATACAGCAGCACCATGCTGACTTCGCGTCTGAAGATCGTTGGAGATGGACGACTTGGTAATAAGCGGTAACTTGTTGAGATGGTACAGACTCCGGATGAACCTCAGCGACCGGAGTGGACGTTCTAGGGGGCAAAAGGCGTACGAGTTCGAGCTGTAGTAATCAGTTCCCTGAGAAGGGCGACAATGTTTTGCACTATGGGCGGTACTCAGGCGGACGTTGGTGTTTTAAATAAATTGATTTGAAGCTCATAAAGGAAACTATTGTACTAATCTGCATCTTTCAACCCCCAAAGTGTCCAGAACGTCCAAGCGATCTTCTCCCTCCAACCCGAATCTCCATAGACAACGTTGATGTATGGTCTGACAAGACTCGGAACCGCGACCGTCCATGTTGCGTATACACACCGACCAATCACTCAACATGGCTCATGCTCTTCTCCTTGATGTCAGCATCCTGGTCGAATCGTCGCTCGGTCACCTCATAAGGGTTGACATAGGTCGTAGCAAACTTCCTCGCCGAGACTCCCTGGTCGAAAAGCATGTCCAGCTCGGCGTAAGAGCGGTCCTTGGGCTCGGGAAGTCGGAAATAAGCCCACAGAAAACACAAAGCGCAGTTACCAGCCCAGAAGAACGCAGACTTGGCTCCCCAGTTCCAAGCCGTAGGGTTGAGCGAGTACAAGCCGATGATGTTGGTGTATGCGACACCGACGATGTTGTAGGCGTTTCGCGCCAACACGATGGTTCTCTGGCGAAGTCGAGATGACGGCAGCTCGGCGACGAGGGAGTAACAGACGGGACCGACGGTGATGTCGTAGGTGAAGGTGTAGACGAGAAGCAGCGATCCGATTGCCCAAGAGTAGCTAGGTGCCTTTGCAGGAACGCCTAGGCAGCCGACGACGAGGAGGATCACAGTGAGGGCGAAGAGGCCCCAGACGTAGATCGTGCGGCGACCTACACGAGACATCAACGGCCAGGAAAGCACGGTACCGACGAATCCGAGGGCGAATTGGGCGATTGTCATAGTGAAGGCGTTAGACTCAGCGAGACCGGCTTGTTCGTAGAAGTATGTCGAGTTGCCCATGAAGGAGGAACCGCAGATGGTCTGGCAGATCCAAGTCAGGCACGCGATCTCAGTTCTGCGGAGGTTAACTCGTCCCCGGAAGCAATCGAGGTACCCGGTTCCTTCGCTGATCTTCTTCTCAACCCTGTCAGTGTGGACCATCATGGCAACGGTATCGTCAGCATTGACACTTGTGCCCTTGCGCTGCAGACGCTCAACAGATCGCTTAGCGTCCTCAACGCGGCCCTTGCGGATGAACCACCAAGGAGACTCGGGTGCAAGCAGCACAGCGATGAGGATCGGGATCGGCCATACCCATTGGACAGCAAAGGGGATCTTGTATGACCATTTGCTATCCAGGGTGATGACTCCCCTCAGCACGCCTGAAGCAATGAGTTGTCCGATGACCCAGCAGAGGTTGATGTAGGTTGTGAGGTAGCAACGAAGGTGAATTGGGCAAACTTCAGCGGCGTAGGTCGTAGTCAGTGTCTGAAAGACGCCCCAGGGAAGACCGCAGAGGATCTCGCCGGCCAACAGCATCGACAGGCTGACAGAGAAGAACTGTATGAAGATGAAGGCAGTCATCATGACGAGCGCTGTCGCCAGTACCTTCTTGTATCCGTAGCGGTCGGCGAGCCAGCCGCTGGCGTACAGGCCTAGAATCTCGCCGACGCTGGCGCCGTTGGTGAGGCCGGACTGCCAAGCAGCGGAGATAGAGTATCCTCCCTGCCCGTCCGGGTGGCCGTAGTACTCGTTGAAGGGCTTCATGGCGTAGAGGTTGCCGATCAGGATCGTATCGTAGCCCTCCATGATGATGCAGGTGGAGAGGGCGATTGACCATCCCATGGCTTTAGGATAGGCCCGGAGACCCTCCATGAAAGTCATGTTATGTTCGGCGGCGGCGGCATTTTCGGCGGCGGTGAGGATGCCACGAAGGTCTTCGCTGTCGTTGACCTCCTGGATGTGCTGAGCTGCGACACTCTCGCGGCGGTCGCCCTTTCCGTCATTGTTGTATGCCATGTTGGTGATTGTGAGGATACCAAATGATCAGAATGGTAAGGGTAGATGAGGTGAGAGACAATTGGACTTCTTGATGAGCTGTTCATGATTTTGAAGAGGTGAGGGGGCATGCCTTTATAGATGCAGATCCAGTGCGCACGCGAGATTTCAGCTCAAGCCGAGTTGAGAAGTTCAGGGAGAGGATTAACTCGATACGAGCAAGCGGACTCGAAGCATTGACCAATCGGTAGACAGTCTGGAGTGTCTAGACTACCCCAAGTTCTGCGTGTGGAGTCGCGGGGACCCCAAATGCCAAAATGCTTGGCCACGCGGCTGCAAACTCTAAGGGGGGAGAGAATTCGTCGGTCCGACACATCGGCTGACGGTTTAATTAATCCTGTTTACCTGCCGCGAAAAAGACGCCTCTTGAGCAGGCTGAATCTAGCCTTGACGGTGGCGTAGCGATCTAAGGGAATAGGGAGAGTAAAGTATGCATCAAATGCATGTTCTGTGTTGCGGGTGGCGCCATGGTAGCGGCCAGAAGCAGGCGATTGAACATGCGATTTCATGCGCCGGTCCGAGTATCTGTAAAGCGTTGAAACGTTGTTTAACGTTCTCCAAGTGATTGCCGAAAATGAGAGAGACCAACATAAGTCATTACTGCCTAGATGCTCATCTATGAGGTAGACTTCATGCTCTTGCGAGACTTAGTCCCTCCCACTGCAACTCATCTCAATATGTCTAAAACAATAAATAGAGAACCTCGAGCTACGACGTAGCTACGATCGGAGCGTTTTCGCAGATCCCAATAAACAAACGCGGGGAAATGTCTCCTGCATCATCTTCATTCGGCGCTGTACCACTTTGGAGTTCTCGTACCAGCTAATTCCAGACTTGGCAGTTCTGTACTAGTGCCGACATCCCGTCCAGCCGTCCCGGATAACACGGCAAGCCTTTCACGAAACAGGCAACACGGTCAATCCACATGATGATTTTACTCGGACCGACGAAATAAGGGAGCCAATAGTGTAACTTGAAGAAAGACAGATTAATAAACGCCACGCTCGATAACGTCGTAGAAGCCAGTTCGCAGTTTGCGGGGGAACGAGCAGCGATGCTGAGTGGTGGACCGTCGGGCCGGGTTCGCTGCGATGGTGTATTATTCTGGTAAGGGAATGGCTTCATTGTAGTGCGCTAGCGAGTTGTTGGAGAGAAGAAATGCTATGAGATGAGGCATACCGGAAAGTGGGAGCTGAAACCATGGGCTGATCATGTAGAATCCCCTCAAGATCTTGGGGCGCCTGAAGCCGTAGCTTCTTCGCTGCAAAGTTGAATGAGGGGTAATATCCCAGCTTTATGCTGCAGCAATTGATCAGACATTGCGGTACATGTCTAAATTGTGAGCTACATGTGTATTTCGCAATCGAGACTTGTGGCTGAGAGCTTGATCGGCAGAGGACTTCGAGGTGTAATATTAGATATATCGTTATTGGCCGCACCGTCAGCTCGGAAGTCGTGATTCGATGATACTCCTCGCAATAAGATGGATTTCAGAAGTCTATATTTACTGGATACAAAACTCCGAATGTCAGTTAGACAGATAGCCTTTGGTGAAGGCTGCCCATCTACGCATGCCTGTCTCTCATTGGACATGATTGGCCTGTATGTTCTACGGGCTTCCACCTCAGCCTTGATGTCCCAGCGCAAATAATATTGCAAATAATATTGCATCGGATAGATTGTAGACTCTTTGAGTGTCGGTAAGGAATAAACTACCTCCCAAAGTCTTAATACCAAAGACCAGGTTGCATTGGGTCCTGCCTTGCACGACTTGCGGATCGCCTGCTATATCAGGATCTAAGCACTCGTAGTCTCGGTATACCAACAAGTGCTGGTAGCAAGGTCGTGCATGCATGGTGTAGAGCCTGGAAGACAGCGTCGGCGAAAAAAGGATCCTCTAGGTAAACTGGCTGGTGTCGCCTTCTATAAAAATGTCAGAAACTTATCTCGGCAAATTTCTATAGATGTTTAAGTGTAGGATGCAGTAACCCGAGATGCGAAGTGACATGCGAGCCTGAGTCGTGTCATACATTCGTGAGCGTTGAGATTCCATAGCGGAAGCGATTGATTGCGTGCCATCAACAGCGTCAGTAAAGAAGAAGTTCTGAAGTTTAGGTCTCAGAGAAAGGGAAACAAAGTATAACTCCCTCGGGTCCACGATTGATTGCCTCTCGGGTCGCTAATATTGCTTTTGTATCGTGAGGTGCGAGAGTTGCGACACTGGCTTTCAACGAGAATAGTTGCTCATGGAACTTACGGTAGAAGGCCTGCAGAATGTATTGAGTGACACGTTTTCACATCTCAAATTTGCTTTCTCCTTCCGGTTTCAGGCCCCTTGCCGCCAGAGTTGACCCTCCTGGGAGATTGACACTATATAGAGTGGAAGCCCATATGCATCAAGACACGTCCGTTCTAAATGTAGCCCCAGCATCAACTGCATGGCGCAATTCCTGAAGATCAAGATCAAGATATCCTTGCCATTGGATCAGGGAGAATGTGTATCTGGGAACTTGTCAAACTCCATAAGGTCTGCAATACAGTCAAACCTAACATGAGATGGTAGTCAAAGAGTCAGGCTCGTCAGAGCATTTAGGTTATCAGATATCACATACCTGTACATCCTCGGACAATGATCGGCTAAACATACGATATCTCAGAGCTCACAGCGAAATTGTCATTAGAATATGAATTGAGAAGGATTTAGAATAAATTAAGAAAGCAACACCAAAAGACCGTGAATAATGCATAATTGAACTAGATTGACTTGATATAAAGCAACAGTAGACATGAACTTGGTTTTGGGTTGCTTCCTTGAGACTCGTGCAAGACTCTACCCGAAGCTTCACAATGCAGCGACTTACCCTGAAGAGGCCAGCGATCTGACGCACGCCCTTTAACTGCATGCACAGAGACTAGTATGTAGTTAAAACGTGTTTATTGTTCCTTAAGACAAATAGAAATTGTGTTGTGATTCTAAAACATCTCTTGTTATTACTTCACTATCTCTTGTTCTGGTGATTGCTGCTTATTTCTGAGTACTGAGCACCTAGTTACATAAACTCTATTTGTGGCGACATATTGTACATGCATTAAAACACTAATTCATATAATATGCATTCATAACCATCTTATGCTGTTTATGACATCGTCGCCTATCGTTGTTCATCTTATCGCTTACGACTGAATCGGTAGGCAGGTAACGCTAATCAGGCCTAACGCAAATCGCCAAAAACTTGGGCCAAGCTCGGCAAGGGCCCGTTCAGAAACGTGGGATAGCGCGCGATAACTCAAACGAATATGGGGCCAAAAAGTACATCGCGTAACCTGCTTGTATTTATGGGATTAGGTATCCAGACAAACCTGGCGCAGCAGCCTTTTAGATCAGCACGATCAAGGTAGATTGATCAAGCCTGCATAAAATTTGGGGTAGGTACTTGGATACATAGTCAAGATGGGTTGACCCGGAAAGGCAAGTGCCGGCTTGTGTCTATCACGGCGTTTTAACGCATGAACAAGTACGAGGAATTGCAACACTTTGTTTCAATCTGTAAAGGACATCTGACGTTTGCGAGTTTCGTAATCGACTCATAAGGACTTGCGTCATCAGCCAATTTGCTTTTTGTGCTCTGATCACTCGCCCTGTTCCCTCTCAACTTACTCACTGAAGCTTGTAGTCTCCATGACCTGTCACTTTGCCTTTGTCCCGGTTCCCGGTTCCTGGACCAAATCCGCCAGCCACGTCGTCACTGCGGATCTGCAAATCAAGCGGAAACCGAAGCTAAACCTTTAGGAACATCAACTATGAAGTAAGACCCCCACGGGAAATCTGACGTAGAAAGTGAATGAACTCCTGATGCGCCTGGCCTGGGCCACAATTTGCTGGAAATCCCCCAAAAGCGTAGACACGGCTGCGTAGCGGCCGCCGGGCCGCTCAATATGGAGGTTTTGCGCCAAGGTGGAAGGTGGGGCGTTTATCTCTGAAACTGAAGTCCCTGGCTCCATGACGTTGATTGGCGAGGAAAAACAAACGACCGAAACTGGTGGATCGCCAGCGAAATTTGGGTGTCAGCCAAACCCGTCAAAGTTCGTCGTGTATTTCCCGTCCCCGTGGGTTGAGATGTCGAAATGGCTGATTACATTAATGCGATGTATATCTTCACCTTCCCCAAGACAAGGCTGAACGCAGAATCATCTCCCTTCTCGGATTTTGGATTGACCAACAGTTAAAAAATGAATAAACATCAGGAACTGCATCACGGCCCGTAGCCACAGGAGAATTGAAGTGCAAGCGGAATGGCTCACGCCATGTTCGATACCGCTGATGTTCCATTGGATCATCCCTTTTCTTTCCTTTTTCGATCTCGCTTCCACTCAGTTTTGTATGTAAGTACCCTGGTTTCATCATCACACAAAAACTGTGACGCAGGGCTTGCTTAGCTCGGTTCTGATTGGCGCTGATCATTGTCAGCCTCATGATCGCAGAACATCCATGCCAGGTCCGCCGATCGGATTTCTGTTATCCGTGCGAGGCCGGAGGCTTGCAGTGATTGACATCAGTCGTCATGGCTTTTGCGAGTGTACTAGGCACATTCGCCTGATAGCAAGCATCATTATGCCGTTAAGGTTGCATCACTAGCTCCTCCGCGTCTCAGGCCCTGGGCACTTAGAAGAGAAGCAATCATACGATGCAGTCGCCAGTTATGTCATTGCATTGTGTGCCAAGGATTGGTCGGCTATAGGCGGTGCCATCATGCCCAGCTGGCAAGAGAATTGAGACTATACAAGACCCTGATGCTGACAGGCTGTCATCCTAGGCGAGGCAAATGCCTCCGCCTATAACCCTACGGTCTTCTTGCTGTGCCTCTTCTTACTATATCTCTTCTTGCTGTGCCTCTTCTTACTATATCTCTTCTTGCTGTGCCTCTTCTTACTATACCTTTTCTTAAAGCTATCTTTAGTGCTGTTACGACCCCAGCGGTTACGTCACGTATACCCCATAAAAACTCCACCTTAAGTCCCCCCCTAACAGCTAACTAGATAGAGGACTGACAGACCAGGACTGACAGCACTTTAGGACTGCATTACTCTAGGACTGATAATAACCTTATATTATGTCACTCCCCCTATAAACTACCTTAATATATATATATATTTACTTAATATTAAATAGAACTTAGCTTATTAGCTATTAATAAGACTTCTTTACCTTAATAAGCCTAATATATACTATTAACTATTAAGAGATATAATAACCTAATATACTTAATATAATGCCTTATATATTCTATAAATATAAACCTAATATAGATTAATTTACTTATTTAGAAACCCTAACTGTTATATATTAATAGCTTTTATTTAGAATATATTACATTAAATAATTAAGTAATACTATACTATTAAGATATTTAGTAATATTAATATTTTAGTATCTCTTTATATTAAAATACTACCTAATAATATTAAAATAGCAGCTAAAGTTTAATAACTTTATAATACTATTTAGACCCTATAGGCTTAGGTAAATATATAACCTATAGCAGCTAATAATAAAGAAGAAAACCCTAATAGGTTCTAATATAATATTAAGGAGGCCCTAAAACCCCCTAAGCTAGAACCTTTTACTAAAAGGGCAGCTAATATAATTCTATTCCTTATATAAATAAAAGTATATTTTTACCTATTTCTAAACTGCCTAGATATTACTATTAAGAAAGTATTATATACCTTACCTTTAATCTAAAAAGACACTAAAGAATAGTAAGAACCTATTATATAAGACTTCCTTAATAATAATAAATAGTTATAGAAATAGAAGACTTAAAATATCTTTATAAACTAGAATAATTTTAAATAATCCCTTAAAGATAACTTTAGAGTAATTAATAAGGAAAGATAGGCAGTAGCTAAACTACTTATACTTAAGCAGTATAAGTTATATACTGCCTATTTTACTAAATTTAAATAGCTTGCATTTAAGACTAAATAAGATAATAATACTCTAATAGAAATATACTATAGAGGACTAAAAGAAGAAATTAAAAACGAACTGTATATTACAGATAGACCTAATAACTTAACTATATATATTACTATAGTAATTAAGATTAATAAATAACAGTATAAATGCAAAAGAGAGAAAGCTAACTATAAAAGGGGAAATAACTTTAACCTTTATTACCTTAATTAATAATAAAGTAATAATAACTAAAGTAACTCTTAAAACTAATAATAATAAGGGAGGTATTAAAACAATACCTTATATAGAATGCAATTAGGACCTATATCTCTAGGCACTATATAGCCTAGAAGGAATAATAACTATAAGCTATAAGATATATCTAAATGTAAATACTATAATTATAATTAGATAGGATATATAGTATGGCAATACCTAAAACCATAAAAGCTATAAAACCTAAATTAAAATAGGCAAGCCCTAGGACTTACCTAACAATAGGATCCATAGATGGCTATATATATTTAGATGCTAGAAATAATATATAATAGATATAATATATACTTTAATAGTAATATAGGAATTACCTAAATTAAACCTAAAGATAAAGGAAAACCGGGAAAGAAGAATAAATTATATATTCTAGAAGAACTTAAGTAAAAGAGAAACTAATAAAATAAATAATAGAATAAGAACTACTATAAATATATAAAAGACCTAGAAAAGTAAAAATACTTTAAAATAAAGTAAAAAGAATAAAAAGATAAAGTAAGATAATAAAAGCTAGAGGAACTTAAGGAATAACTAAAATAAAGGAAAACGCAAATATTAAAAATAATAAGATAGGGTAGCCTAAGTATCCCTAATATAAATAAGTAAAAGCAAACCTTATAAGTTATTAATAATATCTCTATTAAGATAATACTCTAGGATAAGGAGAAACACTAAAGATAGGAAATTAAAGTAAGAAGCTAACTCTAATAGGAGAAACAATAAAACTCCTGTAGTATAAGATATAGAGGCAGGACTGCTAGAAATATAGCTAAATACCTTTACTATTAAGATAAATAAATCATGCAGAAATAGAAATAACCTTATAAAGCAAGATATAATAAAAATAGTCTAAGAATCTATAAGATATAAAAAGAAATCTATATATAAGATGCCAGAAAATACAAAAATATAAAAACAGGAAATAAACTCTATATTAAAGTATATTATATTAATAAAGCACTAAACCTACTATATCTAGAACCTGTATTTAATAAATAAGATAATATATAGATAATATTAATATACCCTAAATATAATATAATATCCTAGATATTATACTAAAACTATTAATATAAATAATATAGATTAAATAAACTAGATAATAATTATTTCCTTATAACTATATTTAGGATACCTAATAATAACCCCTATCTAACAGAAGAAATAGAAAGATACTTAATATACCTTTAGTATAACTACCTAAAAGTAGTAGAACTATAATTTAATATAATATTATATAGAAAGATATATTAAGTTAATAAACTAACTTAAGGAATTAAAAAGAATATATAAATTATTAAAAATGCAAAAAGGGAATTTAAAAAAGTAACTTAAAAAAGGTATACTTAAGAAAGAAAAGAACTATTAGTTAATAATACCAATTTAGAAAATATAAAGGAACTGTAAGGACTATAAGAAGCAGATAGACTATACCTGCTTAATAATAAACATTCTAGATAAGGAGCTATAGAGATAGATATAGAATTAAAAGAATATTTCTAATAAATAATATTTAATAATAAATTTAGTAATAACTGCCCTAACAGAGAAAGGTATAATAACAGTAACTGCAAATAAATATATTAAGATATATCAGGAAAAGTTACATACTATCTATAACTAAGCTATAGATAAGCCAGAACTATAAATAAGAATGACTTAAATTAATAAATATATTAGAAATACTGTAAATAATAGACTTAATAGATAGCCTAATACTATAAGTTTAGATTAAAGGAAGATAGCTAAATGCTTAAATTGATTATAGAGTAAGAAGAAACTTTATTAACCTAAAAATAATTATAAAGCTATAGCTATTATAAAAGTAGAAATTATTACCTTACCTATTAATTAATGCAAAAGGATAGCTTTTTAATTATAATAATAGTATTATAAATTAAGAGATTAATTACCTTAAGGTCTTTATTAAAAGAAGAAATTAAAAAGTAGATTTTAATATTATACCTTTAGGAAAGGATATAAACATCCTGCTAGGTATATAATAGCTTAAATAATAAAACCTACTTATTAACTAAAGG
This sequence comes from Fusarium chuoi, assembly GCA_022627125.1. Lineage (NCBI taxonomy): Eukaryota > Fungi > Ascomycota > Sordariomycetes > Hypocreales > Nectriaceae > Fusarium > Fusarium chuoi. The sequence goes on along the minus strand of JAJALE010000888.1, from coordinate 534,350 downwards.
AACGGCCAGGTTATATTCCCTAATAACCCTAATAGTAATGAAAAAATAATTATAATAAATAATAAGAGATCTTAAACCCTAACTAAAAAGGATAGTATAGGTAAATATAGAATAGAGTATCTATTACCTCTAAAAGGAGTATAATATAAGTATAAAAAAGGCATAAAAAATAAAAAAGAAATCCTAGGTATCCTTAAAGTATAAGACCTATATAAAGATAAAATACCTATAGAACTAAGCCAGGATTGACTTAAGAATATTCTAGAATAATACTAAATATATAATAGACTGTTTAAAAAAGAACTAAAAATAGAAATACCTAAATATAGCAAATAGGACTATAAAATCAACCTTATAGATAATAACTTACTATTCTAAAAGCTCTATTTACTTAACTAAAAAGAGCTATAAGTTTAGAAGGAATATATAAATGAGATACTTAAGAAAGGCTATATTAGGGAATCTAGTTTAGTATTAGTATTATTAATATTCTTTATACTAAAGAAAAATAGAAAGGATAGATTAATTATTAATTACTAACCAGTTAATATATATACTATTAAGAACTAAACCTTACTTCTACTTATTATAGAACTTAAGGATTAGTTATAAGGCAAAAAGATCTTTATAGCTCTAGACCTAAAAGGAGTATATAACCTTATTTATATTAAAAAAGGAAATAAATAGAAAATGGCATTTAGAACTAGATTTAGACTATTTAAATATATAATAATGCCTTTTAGTCTTACTAACATACCTATAACATTTTAGTAGATAATTAACAGTATACTTTAATAGTACCTTAATATCTTTATAGTATATTACCTAAATAATATCTTAATCTTCTTAGATAATAAATAAGAATATATAGAATATATCTATAAGGTCTTAAAAACATTATAAGATGCTAAACTGTTAGTAGAATTAGAAAAGAGTTTCTTTTATATTATAAAAATAGACTTTTTAAGATATATTATTATACCTAATAAAATTAGGATAGAACTAAAGAAAATTATGGCAATAATAGATTAAAAGGAACCTAGTAATATAAAGGAAATATAAGCCTTCCTAAAACTTACTAACTATTACCGATAGTTTATTAAGGATTTTAGTAAAATTGCTAACCTAATAATAAAATTAATAAAAAAGGAAAAAATATTTAAATAGAATAATAAGATATAGAAGGCCTTTATATAGCTTAAGAAAGCTATCTCTAGCAAACCAGTATTAATAATATTTAATCTAGAGAAAGAAATTAAACTAGAAATAGATATATTAGACTTTATATTAAAAGGATAGATTAGTTAATAAGATAATATAAAGAAGTTATATCCTATTGCATTTTACTTTTATAAGTTATATAAAGCAGAACTTAACTATTTAATCTATAATAAGGAATTTCTAGTAATTATTAACTACTTTAAGGAGTTTAGATATTACTTAATAGGAAGTAAGTACTAAATTAAGATATATATAAATTATTAAAATATCTCTTACTTTACTATAATATATAAACTTAACTGATAATAATTATATTACGCTAAATACCTATATAAATTTAACTTTATAATTATTTATAAAAAAGGATTAGAAAATAGAAAAGCAGATATAATAAATTAATAACTAGACTATAATATTAAAGCTATAAAAATAATAGAATAAGTACTAAAAATAAATAATAAAAGAGAATATAGATTTACCTAATAAATATAAACTTTAAAATAGATATAGGTAATAGCAACTAAGAAAATTCCAAAGAAACTAGAGAAGTTTATATAGAAATTCTATAAATATCCTGTATATAGATATTAAGAAGTAATAAAGACTCTTAAATGACTCCTATAATATAAATATAAGATATAGTAAATAATAGTAAAAAAGGTTATTAAATAATGCAATCTTTATATTAAAATGAAAATATAATAATATAAACTGTATAAAGAACTTTAATTACTACCTATAGTATAATAACCATAAGACTTAATTATAATAGACTTTATTATAAAGTTACTACTATCTAAAAAACCCTTAATAGAAATCTTCTATAATAGTATTATAGTTATTATAAACTAACTTACTAAATTCTTATATTACCTACCCTATAGAGAAAATATAAATATAGAAGAACTTATATATATTATTTACAGATATATTATTAGTATATATAGACTGCTATCTAAGATCATCTTAGATAGAGGACTAATACTTATATTACGATTTTAAAACATACTCTTAGCATTACTAGGCCTAAACTATAAGCTTATAATAGCATTTAGAGCCTAAATAGATAGATAAACAGAATAAATAAATTAAGTGCTAGAATAATACTTATAGTATTATATAAACTATAAATAAAACGATTAGGTTAAAAAGCTATTATATACCTAATTAGCATATAATACTGCCTATAATAAAAGTATAAAACTTATATCAGTATATACCAATTTTAGATTTATACTAAAAGCCTATAAAAACCTATAAGAGCCTAAAATAATTAACCTAGTAGCAATAATTAAGAGTAATAACTTAAAGAATCTATATAATAAACTATAGATAGAACTTAAATTTATTAGAAAATAGATATAACAGTACTATAATCCTAAAAAGGTAAAGGGACTTACCTTTTTAGAGAGAGATATAATTTACCTATCTATAAAAAATATTACCACTAAACAATTAAACTATAAACTTAACTTTAAATATATAAGACTATATAAGATTATTAAGAAAATCTTAAAGAATAACTATAAACTAGACCTACTACTAAAAGTTAGAATCCACCCTATTTTTTATATTTTACTACTTAAATTAGCAGCAGATATAATTTATATTAAAATATATAATAAACTAATAGAAGTAAAAAGACTAAAAGCTTATAAAATAGAAGTAATTTAGGAAATAAAGACAATTAATAAGAAAATAGAATACTTAATTAAATAAAAAAACTACCTAAAAAACGAAAATACATAAAAACCACTAAAATACCTTATTAATGCCTAGCAACTCCTAAAGAACTTTCACTAAACTTAAATAAAAGAGAGGCATTAAGAAAGTTATTATCTAAACCTAAAAAGGATTAATCTATATTATTAGAAATATAATCTACCTAAAGGTTATAAAGTAATATATCCTTATATATATTTAAGCCAGATAAAATTATATCCTATTAATCTACCTCCTAAAGACTGTAATAGGTAGCCTTTAAACGTTTTTCCTTTATATAACTCTAAATCTTATAAATCTGCAATAAGTAACTAGCAGCTAGAGCTAAGTAAGATTATAAGGCTACTATTTCTTTATAAAGCTTAAAGAGATCTTTATTTATTTTATTTTTATTATTCTTTAATTTCTTCTTTTATTTTATTAAATTTATAATTACTGCAATTAGTAAAGAAAAGCTTAATAGAAAAAGGGAGCTTATAAAAAGATATAATATAGATACTATTATAAGATTTTTTAGCCTAAATATACTTATTACAGTAAGTGAAATTAGTAGATATTAGGCACTTCTTACCTATCTAAAAACAGTAAGTATAAGGCATATTAGCCTCCTTATTAGAAAACTTAATAGATAATATAAATATTTAGATTTTATAGTCCTTATAGGATAACTATTTAGATATACAGTTAGATATTATAAGATATAATAATAAAAGGTTTAAATTAAGACCTACTAAAAGAAAACCAGTATTAATTAAGATAATAGGCCTTAAGGATAAGACTATTAGAAAGGAGAGATTATATTATAACCCTAGCAATTATATTATATATACCCTATAAAAACTCTACCTTAAGTCCCCCCCTAACGGCTAACTAGATAGAGGACTAACAGACCAGGACTAACAGCACTCTAGGACTATATCACTTTAGGACTAATAATAACCTTATATTATATTACTTTCCCTATAAACTACCTTAATATATATATATATTTACTTAATATTAGATAGAACTTAGCTTACTAGCTATTAATAAGACTTTTTTACCTTAATAAGCCTAATATATACTATTAACTATTAAGAGATATAATAACCTAATATACTTAGTATAACACCTTACGTATTCTGCAAATATAAACCTAGTATAGACTAGTTTACTTATTTAGAAACCCCAACTGTCACAAGTGCCAAAAGAGGGAATTTTCTTTTAATAGAGAAGGTTTTCTTTAATCTTTATAAAGGGGATATTTTATAACTACCCTCTAGAGAGGCCTGCAGCTAGCTTGCCTTTAGTAACCCTTTAGGGACCTTACTAAAGGCCTCTTTAAGCAGAAGGTAACCTAATCTATTACCTATAGCTTTAAAAGGACCTTTTAATTAGCTACTAACCTTACTAAAGTTTAATTAATTAGTTAATTAATTAATTAAATTAATACTTTAATTTCTATTTTTTACTTTAATTTTATAAATAGCTTTATTTTTAAGAAAGACCTTATAGATCTTGAATTAGCTAATAGTTAATTTAATTAACTAAATCTAATTAATAGCTAAAAAGCAGATTTTTTAGTAAACCTTAAATACCTTACTTTAAAGAGGCAAAGCCAGAAGGTACCCTTCTTACTACATTCTAAAGTTACTCTTCAGTTACGGCTTTACCTAATAAGGTCTGCCAGTCACAGCTTCTCACCACCTTCCATCTCATCAACAGACATCATTCCTACTGCACCGTAACCCATCTGCTATCCGTATTCGACCTACAGAACAGCTTATATCTGCCCCGATCTCGAAACACCATGTCCTCCACCATCTTCGCTAATGAGCCTACTTTTTCTCTCGCTCAACTTCTCATGTCTATCAGTCACATGGGCCCTCAAGGTCAATGCTTCGGGGTTGACAGTAACGCAGGGCAACCCAAGGGGAGTGCTCCCAGCAATGAAGAGAGCGCTCCCAACAATGAGGCATTGCGGGATGACGAGGTTGGAGCTGAAAGTCCGACGAGGACTGAACTTGAGGCGGAGCACCATACTGCTGTCGAGCTTTTGAGTAGCATCAATGATACCGCTAGGAGAATTAGCTACACTCGTAAGTCGTCAGAATAAACGTTTGGTTATAGAGAAAGCTAATTGTATGTATAGTCGACGATGCAAGAATAGCACTTGAGAACTTGATCGACATCCTCCAACGCCCGAATTTTGGGGCTCCTTCGCGGGACGAGTCTGCCCTCCAACGCCCGAATGTTGAGGCTCCTGCGCGGGCCGACCCTGCCCCAGCGACATTTCCTTCACCCGTGACCGCTAGACATCCGTGGGAGTCTGGACATTACGGTGCTGAGCCGGGTGCTGAGGGAAGCGGTTCTAACTCCCGGAAGCGTCAAAAACCAGAGTAAGATAACCAAGGATGAATGACGACAGTCCCCTCTCACCTCCAGGGAGAAGCCTGAGTGGCAAGGCTGCTAACGCTATGGTTGGGTATGTAGCATGCAGGGGAAAGAGTGTTATTGGAAATTATTACAACTTGCTTGGATTTAAACAGTGTTTTAAATGTATCTATATAAGACTAAAAAAGAACTAAAAAAATCTCATTCTTATATTTCTTTTGCATTTTTATTACTTATGTATGTAGATATTGCATTACACCCCAATCTCTTATAATTACCACTTAAAACTCCAAGTTTACTATTATAGAGTAATATACTTCAACTTACTTCTCCACTTCACTTCACTAGAAGGGAAACATGTCTTATGGATCAATGTCCCCGAAATCGTTCCCTCCACTGCTGGCACTTTCGGCCTTGCCAACCCAACTGCTTTTGATGCGGAATGCCTCTATCGGCACTTCTGTTGAGCTAGGTGGCATCTCTTTATCTCCCGCTTCTATATAATCAGGAGCGGGACCGCGTCTGGACCACGCGCAATAACACAGCGAACATCATCGCTTCAGCGATTGCGCTTATTGGATACCTGAGTGAAGCACACCATGCCACCATCACTACGTTTAATACGGGCTCTGCGGCCAAATCTACAGGGCCTGATGATACAATGTACGGCTGTCTATTTCTGCATAACGAGCGAATAAAAAAAGGGTGCGGCTCTTTGTGAATGAGTATATTCCCAGTTGAAGCGTGATGAGGCAGCATGTGATAAGAGCCGCCAACGCCTCGGGAATGAGGCGGGGATGCGCTGAAGGATACAGATTCAATCCCCAATCAACAAGAACATGGATAAAGAATAAAAAGCCATAGAAGAGTAACTCCAGCCTATTTTGGGAAAAGTTGCATTCGGCAGGTGTTTCTGAGACCAAGAAGCTCTTGCGTTGAGTCTCATCATATGAACAACGCTTGTCAAACAATGATCAGGTTCGCTTATCATTCTTCCGAAAGACCTCACACTCTTAAGGGACTTTGGCTAAACAAGACTATGATAATAGCTGACAGCTGCTGCCACTGCTTCATTATGTGTGAAAAGATGGGATGAATCAAGCGGCCACGGAGATAGAAAATCTGCACAAAGGGAGCTTCCTTTTTTTTACCCCTCGTCTTTTCTCCTTTTCCTCTTCATCATCATCAACACCATCGCCAGCTGCGTACGTATGATTTATCGCTTCCATATGATTAATACTAACATTTCTTCTCCAGACAGACTCTCAAGATGAACACGTACGAGATCCCTTACTTAACGATATTATTTTCGGCATGTGCTCACTGTTCGATAGCACCTACGCCCACATTCTCAAGAAGCACCTGAACCAGGCGGTATGCATTACACCTGCCCGTGCACAGAACACGAAACTAACTTCTGAACAGCCTAGTCCTCTTCTAGTACTCCCTGAAGGTCCTGACCTTTCCAGGGTTGATGTTCCACGTCAAGAGCTTGCTCGGTACACCAAAAATTCACTTCAGAGTGCTGTCCTTGCTTTGCCTGGCAAGCCTGTGACCGTTATTAACGGTCGGGTACGCTGGGGGCAAATCTTGAACATGCGGGACTCGTACATAAATGCCTTTCTCATCCAGAGTCGTGGCACCCGGGAGCCGGTTCCTTGCACTTCGTGCGCCAAGAAAATGAAAGAGGACCGCTCCTCGTACGCACATCCCTTCCCCCACTGCATTCGTCTCCCAGGCCACTTCAAAGGCTCCTGCGGCAATTGCAAGTGGCCGGACCACGCTGCTGAGTGCCACAAACAGGAAGAGGCCGGTGCTGGGGATGGTTCCCTACGGGAGCCCACCGACGTTGTTGATGGGGAGGATGACCCAGTCGTCGTCTCAGGCGATGATAACCTCGACGTCAATGCGCTCGAGGACGCTGGTGATTTCCTTCCCGGAGAGGAAGATGAGGACGATATGGCGGTGACCTTAGTCCCGCTCCCTGACGACGGATCCGCTGGTGTTGGTAGCCGTGACGATCCTATTCGGATCGACTAAGTGAGTAATATTTTCCTTTCTCTGCGTGTGCGAACCTTAGATAGCTTTTCGCCGAAGAAGCCCTGGTCTATAACCTTGTGTGGAGGCACCAGGACAATGGCTGGCACCTTCGCGCGGTGTTCTGGGTCAGTAGCTCAGGATCAATTGGCATATATGTATATGTCCAATGTCCTTGAGTGAAGCAAAGACCAGCCGAGTGAATCACTTTACATGTGTTATTAAGGTACCTGACCATTTTGGCATTGGTTTTGAGTTCTGGAATAGAGAGTTGGTCAATTATCGCCCTATGAAATGGCATATGAGGTGTTGGTTAGCACACCATCTTTACAGGCATGGATTTCCTTAAATTGGAGTGTTTCTTATGCTCTGTATCTGATCTACAATTTGTAAACCTCTGCGCTGCGTGACCGCCACACAAACGCCAACTTGATGGAGGTGGCCTTGCTCTTTTGACTTTGAAGACTGCCGTACGAGGGGCAGTGCAAACTATGTAGTTGACGGCCGCCTATCAGGTACAACTTTAAGGCAGTAAAGATGCCTTGTGTATAAACACCACTTGAACACCTATGTACTGGCACGAGCATCCTCGACGTCCCGGCACCATCAGTTCAGCAATACCATACGTGCATCAGATATCACTATCCTTGATGATTTGCCCCTCAGAATTATCAGCATAAGTATCAACTTTGGTGTCAGCAAACTTTCTGGTGGCAGTCTTGTTGGCAAAATTGTCTAACGAGGGCATCATTGTCTTGGAATCCATAAAACAACGAGCTCATCGATCAATATAGGGTCGTGGTATGCAGCGCAACTGTTCAAATCAGGTTATGGTGGGAACAGGAACTGAAAACCACCGAGCTAGAAATGCTCGTCGGTCCTGGCAGCAATTGCGACCTTAACATGACATCCAATCAAGCCCGCACCTGAGCTTGTGTACCTAGCGGATAGACTCCCTATGGAAGGAGTGAGACTTCTGGCATGTTGCTGTTGAGGGGCGGCTAGATGATCAGTGGCAAGATCCCAAGTCAAGTTTCATGCAGTGCAGAGGAAAGTAGGTAAGAAGACAGATGTTAGAGACAAACTATTTATTGGTAAGGACAGTACTATATAGAACACAGAACCACGACATACATGAAACCAGAAATACATGATCCAACCACCAGATTACCAACCCCAAATAGGGTCTGAGTCATCAGACAGACACCCAGTCGCTGTCATTGCCATCATCGCCCTTATCACCCTTATCGCCCCCATCACCAGCACCGCCATCGTTGCTGTTGTTGCCACCATCGACACCTTCAGCTTCATCGCTACGAAGGACTTCATCGCGTCCTTGAGCTGACTTCCAAAGGGGGTGGTGGAACCCTTGTGAGGAGCCGCCCGTGGATCCCTCGCGTTCATACTTCACCGTACCCTGGGCCTTCGCCTTACCTTTACCCTTGGACGTAGACTTGTTCATCTCTTCCCACCGCTCTATATGGTCAGCAGTGACTTTGTTGTATGCACCTGAAACGTCAAGCCCCATGCGAGTATCAGAGCGCTCTTCATTGTCTTCCGGGGCGGCGATTCTATCCTCAGTAATGATAACCGCATTGCCTCTCATGAAGATCTCGTTGAGACGGTCGAGAGCTGGTTGGATGTTCACGAAGCGGTCGTTGATGTCGACAGTGTCGGAAACAAAAGTCAGGTCGCCGGACGTGCGACGAGCCCTCTTTGCTGAACGAGCTTGATCAGACGATTGGGCGAGTCTGACGGTACGGATACGAGGTTCGGTAGTAGTTGAGTTGGTCGAAGATGATGCGGCTGAGCTGGACGGCGGAACAGCGTTCGGCATGGGCCGACGAGACGATACCTTTGCATCGTCGTCGCTGGTCCAATCGATTACTAGAGACTTGCGCCCAGAACGAGGGGCGCGGGGGCTGAACACGGGATCATCAGGGCTAGACGAAGGTCCCGGAAGAGCCCCAGAGCCACCAGCGAGCGCTTCATTAGACGCAGCAGCAGTAGAAGATGCCGCAGGAACTGAAAGGAGGTGCTTGAGAGCCTCCATTGTACGAGCATCTCCGAAATTCTGCTGGAGAAGCTGAAAGAGCTGACCCATGGAGCCGGAAGGTGTAGACGACGGAGGAGATGAACTGGGGACAGCGGCAGGAAGTGGCGCAAGAGCTGGAAGTGATGCGGCTGCAGCGGCCGCCTCTTCCGCAGCAACTGCGTCCCTTGCCATTTGCAAGTTAATAAGTGGCCTGTTTTTCAAGCCGTGCATACGCAGCAACCAATCCTCAGCATCAGCACGAGATTTGAACTTGTTCAAGGTCAGTGATGTCCATGCATACATCCATATTGGGGGCTACTTACATGATGCTCCAGGATAGCACCGGGTCAGGATAGAGCATATGTGCCAAATTGTCGTTATACCGTTCAAGCGCCCATCGCCGATGGCATACCAGCGTTCTTCGTCGGCTTGGAGTTGTTGCTCGAAGACCTTTGGATCCTTCAAGACACTAGACATGATTGGGTGGTCAAGGTGGTGATGGACGGTGATTGAATTGATGTTGATGGTAAAGAATATGAGTATTTGGCGAGGGATGCGATCTTTTATAGCCATGGCGAGCAAGTTCTGCCCCTTTTCGCTGTAGCATGAGTGCGCTCAACAAAGGGCCCTTGTCAACCCCGGCATTGCAAAGGAGGAAACAGCGACAAGAGCACCAAGTGGAAGAAGACAACATCATCCACTGCCCCCGTTGGCTGAGTGATGTTCCAATACTCATCTTAATTGATACTGCCGAGCCCGAAGCCCCCGTTCCGTGATTAGGTATGGAGCGTTGATTTGCTGGAAGTCTCTTAGCGTTGTTCTCTCCTCCTTTTGAGCGCAGAAAGTTACGGTGGAGTGAAGACAAGGTTGATAACCATGAGGTGATTGAGAATTAACTCAGGTTTACTACATAAAGTTAACAACTGGTGTTAAAACCCCTGAATGCAAGGAGGTTTGATCTGCAAGCACAGGTTATTCCCTATTGGCCAAAGCAAGATGTAAGCATCCACCAAGCCCCCGCCCGGCTCCCTGGCTTCCTTACTAATGATTGTATTGCTTTTGATTTCTTCTAGCGTTAGGACCTTTTGTATCCCTTTTGTATCCCTTTTGTATCTCTTTTGTATCCCTTTTACAGCCTTGGCACTCCCTTACCGCCACTTTCGTAGCCAATCAAATACTATAGATAATTATTGAGGCTTTTCTCAACATATTACCGCCCACCCGTTCTCCACCGCCTGATCACTAATTTCGCCGTTAATGCACCATAATTGGTCAAGATAGTTCACCGCACTTCCTAGCGACCAACCCCGCCAGCTGTAGTCTCGGGGGCCATTAGTTCAGGAGACAACTGCTTGTATAGAAACCTCCTTTCATACCGACCTTGTTTCCTCGCTTAGTAGTCCAAACGGGCTCAAAAGTCAATTCTTGCCGACGCCCGCTGTATTCAGCCCGTGTAATACTTCGTATTAGGCGTGAACCCGAGACTCCTGCGTGAACTAAGCTGACGACGGTGTTGACAAGCTCACCCCCGAAATTGTTGGGAATGGGGCTGCGAGGTCTTGGCTTAGTGGCCGTTGATTTCGGCAAGTATGTCTCTTGTCGCTAGTAACCTTGACGTTTTCATAGCATCTCACTTTATAGCAGCCATTTCAATCTTCAAAATAAAATATGATCAAGGTTTTAATATAGTAAAATAGAAGTAATTAAAATACACTCTTTGTTACATAGACAGGGGAACCATAGTGATAGTGATAGTGAGATGACCAACGATGTCGATGCTTCCAAGCTACGAAGCAACCACCAGAACTAAGCAGGAGGAAAGAGATCAAGTTTGTGCCCTGGCTACGTCTTCATCCTGAACTACCGAGTTGAACGCGGCCCTGGCCTCATCGCCATTTTCTATGCTGCGTGAAGGCTTCCTCCTCTTCTCAGGTGAGTGCACACTCAGTGGCCCTTCGCGCTTGCCAGAGGGAGACACCGGCTGTAAGATCTCTTTAAAGTTGAAGTCCGAAGGCTGAGTGATACCAAGAACGGAAGGCGGTGGCAATAAGCTGTTGAGATTAGTGAATATAGAGGCAGAAGGACCGCTGGTAGGAGAGGGTAGACTGGCGGTTGGAACGCTATTACCAGGGGTGCTAGAAGTAGGTATAGACGGAAGAGGGGGCGCTGCAGATGTAGTAGGAACTGAAGGATCAGGTACAGGCACAGCTGGTGCAGGCATAGCTGGTGTAGACGCATCAGGTAGAGGTGTAGCTGGTGCAGACGTAGCACCTGCTTGAGGTATGGGTGTCGGAATGATACCAGAATCCAGAGGCGTGGTAGAAGTAACGACAGGAGCGTCGGTAACAGGAGCGTCGCTGACAGAAGCAGGGGCATTGTTGACTGGTGCAGATGTATTCGCCTGTTTCCTTGCCTTCCTCAATGCCTTGAACTCCTTCCAGGAAAGTTTCTTTCTCTTTTCGATTGCACCGCCCGGCTCATTACCGGTTTCTTGTTGAGAAGGATCAGATACCAAAGATGGTGTACTTGTCTGGGTTGTCGTTTGATTGGCGGCGCTGTTAATCTTGTCCTTGTTGTTGTTCTTATGAGTCTTCTTGCTATTGTTGTTGTTGTTGTTATCGTTGCCATTATTCTTGTTATTCTTGTTGCCGTTTTTGTTGCTTCCTTGTTTACCCCCTTTCGGGTCTCTCTTGGCCTGGGTACTGCTGCTGGGCTTTGATGACTCGGACCCGGGTGTTTGGCTTTCAACCGGCCCGTTGTCTGCTGTAATAGCTGTGTCGATATCCATATCTGCAGCGCCACTATCGCCATCACTTCCAGAAGACTGACTAGCACTCGGCGTCGAAGATGATGTGGTGTCTGTGTCCATTTCCATGGCCGTAAGAGAGTTGTCAACGTCACTGACAGAAGAGCTACTATCATTGGCTGTCGAAGGCTGAGTGTTGGAGCTTGGAACTCCTGTCCCCTTGCTTGGCGGGAGAGGGACAGTATCCGTACCGGTCATGTCTGCGTCCGGAGACGAAGAAGGTTCCTTGGAAGCGGCAGGAGATGATCCGATCCCCCCAGTCTTCAAGAACTGGCCAAGCGTCTGTTGCCCAGGCTCCTTGGATGGCAGCGCTTTCGGCCTACCAACCGGCCGTTTCTCGGCCGCCTTGGAAGAAGATGCGCCGCTTTGTTCACCAGACTTAGTAGGCGAGCTTTCAGCGTGATTCGCCTTTGCCTTCGCCGGCTTAGTTTTGGTAACCGTTGGAAGAATAGGCTTTCCGGTCTTGGGCAAATGCTTAGCCCAGTGAGGCACGAGCTGTCGATACCAAGCCGACGCTCGGTGCTCCTCCCTGGATAAACTGATTGTGCACTCCGGTGACCAGGTGACATGAGGGCCATTGCAGTTGCAGCAGCGAGCAGGCGCCTTGCAGCCCCTTGTATCATGGGCACCTGAACACCGCCCGCACAGCATGACACTGACGGTGCAGTCATCCTTGAAATGGCCTGTCTTCCAGCATCTGTAGCAAAAGAGCGGGGTACCTTGAACGCAAAATGGTCTGATTCATGCGGTTAGCTCTTAAAGTTATGAAATGCAAAGTGGTAGCCTTACACAATCTCGTAGTAATGACCGAGCAGGGTCACACCTGTCATGCAAAGTCGACTGACAAGATCGAAGTCCTGGGTCTTGAGTAGCATGCGTTCCTATGTTACCTTCGCTTTAAGGTCTTTTACACCCAGGGCTTTGAGAAGAGCTTCTTCCAATTCTTTGTGTCCCATGCCTCCTTTGGACAAGTGTGGCACCAGATGCTGGACGTGCAGGGTATAGACTGGCGAAAGGCAATAGACACCGTGCTCAAGACCGAAAAGCTCACTCATCTCTGAAATGTGCTGCCGCATGTACGCCTCTGACTCCCTAGTCAAGAAATTGATGATGACTTGGTGTTGCTGGTCGGCGGTCTTGGGAGCCTTCAGCTTGATACTCTCAATCTTCCAGCCTGAACCCTTTTCGCGAAGCTTGTGCGCTATCTCGGTTGGGTTCATCGCGTCCAGCTTCTGGAAATCGAGAGCGTCCATCACGACCGTAATGAAGCCCGTTTCGTCATCAATCGCACCATCAAGGTTGGCAAACATCCTGTCCTCCAGGCGGTGCAGGTTGCCTTCCAGATTGATAAGACGTTCATCAATCTTGCCGAGGTAGCGGTTGATGGAGTCGTCAGATTCGTCAGCGGTGCCTTGGATGGCGTGTTTGAGACATTTGATGTCCTCTTCAATGCTGAAGAGGCGCCCGTTGAATAATTCAAGGGCCTTGATGTTCCCGTGATCAAGCATGCCGGCCTCGTTGAAGGGTGCATTGATATCACCGAAATGGTGCAAGCGCTCATTGATTCTGTCAAGAGCTAACATCGTTTTAGAGGCGCTGATTTCGCCGACCTCAGTTTTGAGCTCAGAGATGCGATGGTTCATGTCGCGGAATTGTTGACACATGAAGTCCATCATTCTGCCCATCATGGCCTCGACTTTCCGATATTCTGGAGAATCAGGTTGAAGGTTTGTAGTGGGTGAGATGTAGCTCTCACCACCACTGAGGGCCGACTGAATAGGATCTGACGACATGACGAGACAATAAAGTGAATAGATTGGTTGGATGTAATAAGAAGAAGGGAGATAATCCTAAGACGAGGAATATACTGAATATTCTGAAGGCAATCTTTAGCTTAACAATTGGGGTTACAGCTTGTATCCTCAAAACAAAATGCGGATCAACTGATATTATTCTGTCACAGTTGCTCCTGGTTACTTTCATCCGCTTATACTGATTTTAAATTAATTATAGCCCCTGTTTTCACAAAGCATCCAAGTAGGGGAAACTTGCCCAATGGCTTTTACTATGATAAACCTTATCAGTACCAAGCGACCCATAGTGCCTTTTCTCCCTTTAGGTACCTAGTTATCACCGCAATAGGTGGGGCTGGCCATGGTCTAGTGGTGAATTGAACCATTGGCTCCTAATTGCTTTTCGTGTTTGGGGCTGGGCGGGGGTTGGCGTTCTCAGCTGACACTGTTACGCTGTAAATCACACCGGCGCTAGTCTCATTTGGAATTATTGGCTGTGACTCCGTGACTGGTCGGTAACCTTATCAATTATGCCGAGATCTACAGTTCAATGCCTCTTTTTAGACTTTGCTCTTGCCTTTTGTAGAAATCCCCTTTTCAGTGCATCTAGCCAATCGCGTCACGAACAAAATTTCAAAGCGCCCCCCGGTCCATTATGCTCTCAACATTTTACAGCCCCCTAATTTCACATGTTGTCACTTCCAAAGGCGCCGATGAACAACCAGCTCAACAAACTCAACTCAACGCATTAGCCCCCTATTCTACACCGACACTTGAGGAGCTGACCAATCCGACCCATGCATTAGCACGTTCCACTCAGAGTCAGAGTTTCTTTCTTTGTACCCAATTAACCCTTGAACCACCGATCGCAATTTCGCAAGAAAGGGGCTTTTCGGGTAAAGATTGGCTAGCTGTTACTCCTGCATCGTACGATTATTCGTTGCGCGATATTGCGATCGGCAAGGCCAGCGTCTCATGCGATGAGGGAAGAGAAAGCCATTGAGACACTGTACAATCATATATTAGGTCGACTTATGAACCCTACTGACACTTCCATCCCAAACCACATCTCTCATTCTTTACTTTCAACCATTGTCGCTCTGTGAAAGAACAAGATTACTCATACTCTTTTCAACTTGAACGTCTCATTCAACTAGAGCGCCTGGCTTTACTCCGTTCATTAGCCCTCCATCTGCTTCTCGCTGCTACTCGCCGCGCAAACTCAATCCTTGTTCCCATCGCTCCTGGTGTCTACTCTTGACATTGCGCAAGCTCAACACGCACCGGGAACGATGGGAAAGTCTCAGCGGCGCAAGAAGCGCCTGAAGGAAGAGGAGTTTCTGGCCCGCCATCAGCTCATCATCGATCGAGCAAACTTCAAAGGCTCTTTGGACCGTCTAAATCTCTTTCAAGCGTACCAACGTGACGGGCGTAACGGTGGGACAGCTGACATCATATGCGGCTCCGACCCGTCCCCCCGGACCCCATTTCGGAGTACTCGGGACTATCACCTCAGCATCAGCCCTTCTAGGGCCCTTGTTGAGAGTGATAACCCTGATGATCCAAACCGCGAACGCAAAAAGCCTGGCAAGAAGAAAGACGGTGACGACGACAAGGAGCCCGTGCGGTTCAGTCGTGTCTTCTTCTTCGTCCACAAGTCAATCCCGAGAAATCGTTGGAATGTTGAGTATCATGAGGGTCCCAATAAGGACATGCTGGCAACTCTTCATTTAACGACGGCCGACGGTCCGATTGCGATACACTCCGTGTATAACGTCTATCAGGACGATGTGAAGATTGACATCGAGCTCTTAGCTGAGCAGACAACCCGCGAACCACGCAATATCGTCATGGGAGACTTCAATCTGCATAATATATAATGGAGTGGCCCTTCATTGATGAACTCCTCCCGGGACACCCCAGCTGGCAGGTTGCTGGCGCACGAGATGATCACCAAGGCCAACATGGCACTCTTGACGAAGCAAGGCACCATCACATATACCAGGGGCAAAGGCAATGACGACGAACATGCTTCATGTATCGACCTCACCTTCGTCAGTGACTGTCTACGCTCTCAAGTTACTCATTGGGGCGTCTTCTCAGATAACCCTTGGGAGGCAAGCGACCATCGTCCCATCAGGACAGTTTTTGACATTACGCCATACAGAGACGACACAGAGAAGTTTCAGCACAACAAGGTCAAGCCTGCAGTGTTTTGCGCCGCCATCAGGGAGGGTACGTCGCGTGTTAGCGAAATGCCACTTGAAAATGAGAACGATGTGAAGGAGTACATTCCAGCGCTTCTCAACCTCATCTCATCCGCCTCTACACGCACCACCCCAACCTGTCTCGTGAATCCACCACCAAGACGGAAACCGATCGACACTCATCTGAGACAGCTACTGCTTGGAGACAGCGTTGGGCTCAATGTACCTGCTTCCGAACTCGACTTCAAGCCGCCGCCGAAGAAGCCAACTCCTTGGCTTGAGCGCGTTCAACAAGCAGGCGAGTCAACAGAAGCCTTTTGGTATCAGGTCAAGTTGGCACGCCAAATGGCACAAGACCGGATTGTCAAGTGCATGCCGGCGCTGGTCGATGATGACGGTGTTCCCGCTTTCTTCAGTGAGGAAGAAAAACAGGACAGGATACGATGCAAGACATGGACAAAAACCAGCGATCTCGACCACCCCGTTGACATTCCATTCCCCACCCTGAACGACAAGGTGAAGATGAATCGAAAGCTGCGTCGTTTCATCGAGAAACACCTCACAGCCAAAGATATTGAGATTCTCATTCGGAAGCTACATAACCGGAAGGCTCCAGGCCACGATCTGATTTGCATCGAGCAACTCAAGATGGCCTACAAAGAACTTGCTCCTCTCATCGCACGTCTGTTCAATGCGTTACTCAAACTCGGGATCTTCCCTCCAGACTTCAAAACCGCCATTACCGCGATCCTCCCGAAATCAGGGAAGGATAGGTATGACGCAGTTAATAGCTGGCGTCCTATTGCACTTCTATCTGTTATAGGAAAGCTCTTTGAGAGGATTCTTGCTGAGCGCCTCAAGAAGTTTGTCATGGACTATGACTTACTTCCTGAGACTCAGTACGGTGCGCCTGGGAAGTGTACTACACATGCCATTCAAAGCATGATAGGCATTATACATAAAGCCTGGTCTCGGAAGTTAAGCAAAAAGTTCAAGAAACGCTGGAAGTTTATCATGGAGAAGGTGACCATGATGGGGCTTGATGTATCTGGGGCCTACAACTGCGTCGACCCTGCACTGCTCTTACAGATGCTCGCAGACCTTGGAGTGCCCGATCCTTTCCTTCGGATAATGCACTCATATTTCTCCTACCGGGTCGTCATTCTGAAGCTGCCCCAGAGCACATCAAAAGCATTCTATATGCTTATTGGCATTCCGCAAGGTTCGCCTCTCTCACCGTTATTATTCCTCATCTTTACCGCACCTATTCTCCGGCAAATCAATGACGACAGAGAAAAGCTTGGCAAGGACAGAATCAGAATCTTTTCCTTCTCCTACGTTGATGACACCTATCTCATTGCCGTCTCAAACTCTTACGAGAAGAACTGCATCGGCTTAAAGATATTCCATGATGAAATCATTAAATGGGCTTCATCTGTCGGTCTGACCTTCTCACCGCAAAAGTATACTGTCATGCATTTCCGGGCTCCCAACGACCCCGATCCTCCCTGCGAATTTCTTCCAGATATCGAGGGACTCAAGGACAACCCTGAAGCGCTCAAGCAGGATAAGCTGAAGGTCCTTGGAGTGGTTCTGGATCCAGCTCTCACCTTTGCTCATCACATCTCCAACCTTGAGACGAAGGCCAACAACACAATACGACATTTCCGCATGCTTTCGAGGCCGACTTCGGGTCTCCGGCTGACCCAGACGAGGAGTTTCTACATGTCCAAGATTCGACCCATCATATCGTACGGGTGCGCTGCCTGGTTTCTCCACTGCCCTGGTCGACGTATACCATGGTCCCTCAAGCCGAAGCAGATTCAGAGACTTGTGAAATTACAGTA
Organism: Fusarium chuoi; assembly: GCA_022627125.1. Taxonomy (NCBI): domain Eukaryota; kingdom Fungi; phylum Ascomycota; class Sordariomycetes; order Hypocreales; family Nectriaceae; genus Fusarium; species Fusarium chuoi. Next base: position 516,309 of record JAJALE010000888.1, on the reverse strand, counting down.
CAAGTGTTTACTGCTGATTTCAGGTGGTATTCGTGGAACTTCTGGTAATATGATTCTCAAGGACCTCAACATCGAGGGCATTCGTGAGTTTCTGTGCCGCATGTCCATGTCTTCACGAGCCAGGGCCATCAAAGCTCGCAGAAATGACGCGTGGTTTGAGAAGCCATTGAAGATCCCCAAGGATCCGAATTACAACGTCACCGCGTATCAGATACTCGACGAAGAAGCATATAAGTTGACCGGTAGATCGGCCAAGTATTTCCGCAAGCGCCAGAAAGGCACCAACGAAGCGGCATTGAAAGCTTGGAAGATCCCAGCCAAGCGCAACGCCGCCGTCAAGAACCAAGCGAAGTGGGAAGCAGAAACGAAGTGCGCCTCATCCTGGATCACCTACCGTCGCAAGAGAACCGCTCGAGTTCGCACGACACACCGTCCTGTCGCCGTCGAGGAGAAGCGAGGCCGAGTAAGCTTGAGCTACTACAAGGGATTAACTCGTCCGCAATCTACACTTGCACTACAACTTCGCACCGAGCGCATCGGGCTCAACGGATACTTGAGCAGCATCAAAGCAACTCGAGACGAGAAGGTTCCAGGAACCGAGGACGTTATCAGGCATCCCATAAAGCCAGCATGCACGTGCGGTCATCATACTCAGACCGTCTATCACATGTTCATGCACTGCTCGGATCTTCATTCCGCCAGGTTGAGGTTGATTGAGCGCATTGGAGCACTCGACTGGAAGACGTTGCTCACTACCCACCTCAAGTTCGCCGTCGACTGGGCCATGGCCTACTTCAACCTCGGCCAGTTCAAGATTGCCAAGGCGGACTCGATGTTCTACATCCCAGATGGAGGAGGTTAATCCCCTCCTTCCACGGGGTATAGATGAGACAGAGTTTGTCAGACTGTGTTACAAGACTACTCCACATCCTTTGGCAATGTTTAAGTCCCGAGGCTTCCTTATTTAAGAGTCACCACTACACACTCCATGCATCCCCCTTGATGCCTTACTCAATCTCTCTATCTATACGCCCACCTGGAGATTCCTCTCTGGATTCAACATCTGAAGACGGATCTCCCCCAGTTTAAACCACTGCTTCTTCACTGATATCACTTTATCTGGTGCGTCATCCTGGTCCCCATCTTCAACAACAAATACTGACAGGATCCAGCAGTTCTCAGACGGAAGGTCAATTGGTCACGTGCCCGGGCACATGCATTCAATTGGTAGATATACGTCTCCTCGTTTCTGGTATTTAACTCTAGTCCAACTTACTTAAGCTAGTCGTCATTAACTTCAGGTCAATTTAGCTTTCGCCGACTAACTTACACAAAGTAAGTGAGCTCCCCCAACCATCTCATCATTCCGGTGCTCTCACTAACCACTATTCTGAACCAGCAGAGTCAACCCAATTCCTTCAGTATGTGCGCTACCCCTCGTCTTCGCTACTTTGACTTTGTCTCACAGCGCCAGATTCTGACTTTGACAGAACCTTCGGTCCGTAGGGCATCCCTCCGCCTCCAGGCTTCACTTAGCCTTTCTGTCCGTCTCAAGTCTGACATGTCTTAGCAGAACCCCGCCATTACCCCGCCTTCATCCGTATGTCCCTTCTCCTCCTCTACATACCCTATCCTCTTCACCCATTGACTTCCCTGGCCAGCAGAACTCTGTCCGCAGACACACTGTCCGTAAGCCCTCCAGACCATCTCGTTCTCTCACCAAACTATCACTGACCAGAGCTATCTTAGCAGCTTTGCTCTCATGGTCTCAGACCATGACCAGCCTGGTCTGTATAGAACTCACCCAAAGTCTCATTCCCGTTGATCGAGCTTATACTAACCTAGCCAAATACTCTAGTCACATCAAGAGCAGCACCCCCTCCACCGTGATGACCCTTTCGGCTACGTCGAGAAGCCACTCTTCGTACGCATTCGAGTTGTAACTTCACTATCCTATTAACTTAGATTTTTACTAATTACTATTAGTAGGCCTGTGAAGGCAGCAAGGAAGGCAGCCTGGTCTGATTTGAGGGGATGACCTTCCCTCAGGACCCTCTCTAGGTCCTTCAGACCCGGTAGCTCGTGATTGACCCAGGTCAGATCGATCAGGCCAAAAGGGCCCGTACGACAGATCAACCTAATCAGGTTGCAATCAAAGACAGCCATCCGTAAGTGATTCTGTACCCTCTTTCTTAAGTCTATACTAATAGCCTCAACTCTAGTGACTAGATTAGATCGGCACCTTGACGAGACGTTCTTCCTGATGGCAGCTGCCATCGTACGGACCTCTCTCAGTTCTTCCCTATCGGCTCCCCACAAGGCGGGCCCGATAGCTGCGTCGAGGTTGTGGCCGGTTGTGCAGTAGGCCTGATCGTACGGCTGCAGGCTATTTCGTAGTATGTGTCTGCACTTTCGACTCCTTCTAGATAAGTTGCTAACCATGCCGTTACTAGCAGCAGGCATCGTGTCGGTGGCTATGATTGATGTCAGCAGCTGTAACCAACGGGTATGTGAGTTACAGAGGCAACTGCTGTTGAAGTTAAACTAACCTGGTAGAGGGAAAGTCAGGTCGGGGAACGTACTTGTGAGTTCGCGCTTGATCTCTTACTTGGTTAGGGTCTAACTGACCTTTGAGTGGAAGTGTGATGAACTTGGCCCGGTATGTAAGTATACTCTTTGGTTGCCTTCCTCTTATCTCTAAGTCCCTATCTAGTCTCTATCGATACTGACCTTCATTAAGGTTAAACAGGTCGATCAGAGAGTATGTAAACTTTCCCGCCCTTTCCCTGTTGCGCTGGAAGCTGACCTGCAGTGTCTTAGTCTTTTGGCTAGGGTGAAGGAAGAAGGCTGACACAGCTGCCGAGGGGTAAGTACGTGCCATTCCATCTTGGTATCTCATGACAGGCAGCTAACCAATAGTGGACCTGCAGGCGGTATTAATACTGCTTGGTCAAGGCAGCAATTGCGCCACTGAGGCAGATAAACCTTATATGATTTTGACCTTTGAGATACGGGCCTACTATAGGGGCCTCATTGTTTAAGCCTTCGTATATAAAGTTAGAAGCTCGATAGCCTCACCAGGCTGACAGCAAGGAAAAAAAATAGATTGTGCTATGGGTCGAAAAACTCTCTGGTCTCCTCTCTCCTGCTTCTGTGAAAAGTCTATCTGACACCTTCTTGTGATTGGTCGTATTGCATGACTCATGATCTCCACACCGCCAGCTATAAAACCCCGCCCGCCCCCCTCCCAGGTCTTATACCTTTCAACACCATCATCTTCGACTTTACCCTTCGCCACCGGCGTCTACACCATCATGGCTCCTCAAACTCTCACAAGCCTACCTTCTGAGATCCGCCAGCAAATCTTCAGAGACTCTCTAAAGGTAGACGGTGGTTATGTCTATGATGTTCAGACAGACAAATTGACGAATGCCGACGGCACCGCGATTGATCTATCCCTTCTTTATACTTGTCGCTCGATCGCCAATGACACCAGGGCGATGCCGCTGGCAGTCAATACGATCCGGTTCTCAACTGTCTTCCGCCAGGACTGGTGCAACTTGGCTGGCTGCTTCACACTTGCTGCTACTACCCACTACGTTCTGGAGCAAGACTTTGTGTTTCATTTAGCTAAATTCATCACTCCTGAGATGTTCGCCGAGCTCGAGTTAATACGCCCGGGCTTTCAGGAACTACTCGAGATTGAGCTCCTTAAGCACGAGACGTGGATAGATCAGAACGAGAACCCTGAATACCTGTTCCCGACTGACAGGTTGCGACCTGCCGTGTGCAGCATGGTACGGCAATTTCTGAAAAGGGTGGACCTTTTGGAGATCAATTGGATTTCTTGTCACCGTGCCTTTGGCCTTCTCCACGAGGAAGCCGATGCAAACCTCACCGGTAGTCTAAGTGATCGAAGGCGGCCGGAATGGACCCAAGGCGAGCTACGGGAGGCAACCTCGTATTGTCTGAAACTTATCTCCGAGGCGCAACCTGATGAGTTTGCGGAATACGTGTACAAATCGCTTCCCCATTGGATCGGAAATCACCCTGCTGAAGACTTCATCAACTTGAGGTTCAACTTGTGGGACATCCCTTCTCAGGAGCCAGTGGCTCATATGCTGGACTTGTTTGAGATTGGGGGGTTTGTTACGGAACTTCCAGCTACTTGGCACTACGCACCGGAAAGCTTCTACGATCAAGTCGGCAAAGGCGTCCCGCAGGGTCAACGTTCTCCAGAGTTTGAGAACCCGGACAATTTATTGGAGCACTTCACCAGCCGATGTCGCGAGAAGCTTAGGTTTTCTGCCACGGCTGCTGCAATTCGCTTCCTTCAACGACTTCCGATTGGCCAGCGGAAGCAGATGAGAAGGATCGTATTGCATGAGGACTTGCCATCGGTGAATATGCCGTCTCGCCATACCCAAGGGTTCATTCCATTTTTGAAAGAGAACCCCTTGCTTCGAGTCGAGCGTCGTGCCAGCGTTTTTGGCTGCGTCGCAAGCCGGCGTCCCCACAACATTAACGCTCACATGGAGCGTGAGGAGGAAGATGATATCCGCTCACCACCAAGGATTCCGGACCGACACTTTGAGGCTGGTATATTTTACTGGCTCCTTGATGCTTTCGCGGTGGTGGACTCAGGCGTTAACAGCAATTCCTTCACTTTTGTTTTGGAAGCTGGGCAACACAGCGACTACTGCTCTGAAATTTTTCAGAAGTTCATCCAGGCAGATATCTCCAAGTCGAAGGCTTGGAAGATCTGCCTGGACACCGGGCTTTTGGCCTCCTTGAGAATAAGTACACATGACAGCAACGTGGCCAGATATAAAAAGGATCCGAGGTTTGAGAAACTTGTTGGTCAGTTGGGGACCCAAACATCGAGCTTGCAGTGCGACTTTAACCCAGGGGTACCATTAGATGTAGACGCATTGGTGGAGGATGCCAAAGTGCAGTATGGGGAGGAAATCAAGTGGGTGAGCAGATATGTTAACGATTGGATTCCATTGCCATCTGGTATCTACCATGAGACAATGGTGGCTCCGAATTTCGAGTTTCAAACCCGTCAGGAGTACATTGAGTCCACCAAGGCGGAAAGCTCATAGGGAACTGCTATAGATAGAACAGGGTAGCAAGGGGCTGCAATTAGAGAGGGATCTTGGGATACTACAGATTGGGCATTTTGGATTTGGTAAAAGAAAAATACTAGAAACCGAAATTGATATTACACATTCGCGACTCTCTTGGTTCTATTCCTTCATCATCTGTATTGCAAAGTTCCAAGGTCATGCCTTTAGTAGGTGAGGGCTCCTGGAGCTCCGACTCAAGCACAAAGCTTTATTCGTTGAGTCCGACTGTCCTGATATCAGGAAAAAATACGCTAGATTATTATATTATGCCTTGTGAAAGGGTTAAAGACAGCGTTTAGAAAAGAGATAATACTTACAACTTGCTTGACCTTGCAGCACAAAAGTGGATGACGCATGAAGATGAAAGCCAAGGAAGATAAGAACGTACATTACCGTGCCCAGGTACGACTCCAGAATGACAAATCAGTATGGGAGCCTCATAGGTGAAATTCATTGATCGGCTACCTTATAACAACTAATCCTAAAACTTGGCTGTCTCAAAAACACCATGTCGTCCCGCTCCACTACTAAAGTTCGCCGCGCCCTTCACACTCTCCGTAGTGATAACCTTAACCCCATTCTCAAACTCATTCCTCAACGCATCCTGAAACGACGATGCGTTATAAACAGAGTAGTAACAATTAGCCCTGTCCACGTTCATGCACTCCTGCGGAAACGTAAGAAGCTGTTTCGCAATCTTGGTCGCCTCCACCAACGCCTGACCCTTAGGTACAACACGGTTCGCGAGTCCAAACTGCAACGCCTCCTGCGCTGAGACAGGTCTTCCAGTGAGGATCATGTCCATCGCTCGGCCGAGGCCGATGATAGCCTGTAGCCGAACTGTACCGCCGTCGATGAGGGGAACGCCAAATCTTCGGCAAAATACACCGAAGACAGCATCTTCCTCGGCAATGCGCATGTCGCCTATGAGCGAGAGCTCCAAGCCTCCAGCGACAGCGTAGCCTGCTACGGCGCTGATGACGGGCTTCTTTACTTGCATTCTAGAAGGTCCAATTGGACCGATGTTTCGATCCTCGGCTTTATGGCTCGGGTCGATGATTGGGCCAAGGTAGTTGTCTGTTCCCTGAGCGGGGTCCCATTTGGCAACTTCGTGGAGATCGAAGCCTGCGCAGAAAGTGCCGTGCGCGCCGTAGATGATGCAGACCTTTTGCGTGGCGTCATTCTCAAATGCCAGAACGGCGTCGGTGAGCTTCTTGGCTGTAGGTCCGTCTATGGCATTTTTGCGGTGAGGGCGTGAAAGAGTAATGGTTGTGATTCCATCAGGAGTCTGGGATACCTGAACTGCTTGAGGCTCGGTATCAGACATGTTGGTTGAGATGAGGGAGTTGTTATAAGTGCTGAGGCAACGAGGAAGAATAGTCCGTTCAAACTTCCTATTATATCCAGGATCGGCTGGATCGGATCATCAACCCGTTATAGCCAACGAAGAGTTCACGCTCTAATTATTGTCAATACGAGGGGAATGTATATTGAAGGGCGTGACTCATGAAGTAATTGGACGTCTCCCCAGCTTTGACGTCTGCAGACGATATTTTGAGTTTAGCGTCATCTGATAGCCTCGGCAATGAGGCTGTCTCTACAAGGAGTTCTTAAAATACGTAGGTAGATGCGAACAGACGCATACATTTCATTTCAAGATGATTCTCAATTGAATCTACGAGCATTCGCAAGCCAAAAGAGTATCATCATCGCAATAGAAACGCGTTGGTCCCTTGTCAGGCTTGTGAATGGGAACAGTGTCGGTTATATTTTAATCCGGCCTCGTCGTATCAGTCTAACCGAATCCAATCGTCCCTGAACTCGCAACGCGACGAACATCTTTACAATCAAGGATACAGTTCCTGCAACCATGGAGTCAAGAGAAATTAATTCTGGACTCCTCATGCGGCTCCTTACTTTATTTCTCTACAATGTTAACAAAATCCCATGCGTCCGCCGCCTACGAAAACATCCAGGGCGTATCCTCCTCGTGTCATCCAAGCTCTGTATCAAAGCAACCGCCTTCACAACACTGACTGAAGTAAATACCATGTAATTCGTTGCGAGAAACACATCAATACCAGTTCCCAAAGTTTACTGTAGCTTCAAGCACAGAGGCCGTGTCTATATACTTATAGAAAGGATCCGGGGTCGGGATCTATCTCAAAATTGGACGCAACGATCCGAAGACTCCAAAGCGCGAATTCTGGCGCAATTGAAGTCTTTGATCACGGAGCTACGCAGTATTATCCCACCGGATGGTGTTGGTATCTCCAATGTTGATGGGGGTCCCATCTTTGACCAGCGTCTTCCTGATAAATCCTTCTGGGGTCCTTTTGCAACAATTCAAGAGTTTCATCGAGACTTACGTCGTGGTCTTGAACTTCGAGATGGTGAAGAGGCCTTTCCGGGCTTGAGGGAACTCATAGACTTTCATAACGGGCCGTCGGAGGGCCCAGTCTTCACTCACGGTGACCTAAGCAGTCTCAATATCATGGCTGATGGGGATTCGGTGACAGGCATTGTAGACTGGGAGTCGGCTGGATGGATGCCACCATACTGGGAGTATACATCAGCTTGGCACGTCAATCCACGAAATACATTCTGGCGCGATGCGGTCGATGGGTTCCTGACGCCTTTACCGCACGAGTTGGAAATGGAAAGAATACGTCGGCAGTACTTTGGCGAATTCTAATTGGGTCTCGATATACAAGTTTCTGCGATCGGCTTCGCCCATCAAACTGAATCCTCATGGTACCAGCTCCTTTCCTTCGAGCAGACTATATGTCGATACTCTGCTAGTGTCGAACTGTCCTGGGGCAGCTTGACCATCAAATCGGTGCTGCAAGGCCTTCTGCTCAACGTACCACATAGCCGTATCGCGGACCCTGGCCCAATCTAGCACCGCAGTTCCCAACGCCTCATTGTTATTCTGCAGGGCTGACAGTGCCTCCTTGACCCATTCAACACAATTCCATCCCGGCTGTCCCCCCCTCACAGGTACACTCCTCAAGGTAGCTTCAAGCTTCTTCAGGCTCTTTACTTTTGCAATTTGGATTCGGACCAAGATCATGAGGGTAGATGCAGTGCCAGTCTCCTGCTCACTGAACTCCCAGACGGACTGCGTGCCACTATAGATTCGTTCTTTTGCGTGGAAGCGCTTTCCACGCGTGTCGCCGTCTTCGGCTTTTGGCCCAACTAGAAGAGCTCAATGATATCTGTTACTATTCGTCAGTAGAAAAAGGATTGGGGCTTTGCATGAAGACCAACTTGTCTTCCCCGCCGGGCATCTTCACAGTCCCCCCTCGAGCATACAATCCGACATATAGACGATCCTTGTTAGATGGCATGCTGTAGACTAGTGTTCTTGTTTGTATTTCTGGGATCTTGTCGCGAACAATTTTATTATTACTTTTTCAGTACCAGGGGGACAGAAGATGCCGTCGATTCGAGATCTTATTTGAGATCTGCTCGGTCGGTAGAAGGGTTGTGAGAGTAGGTATTACACGAACTTGATTGATGCTTATATTGTAGATAAAACGGCCCCTTGGGCTCATGATCATCAATGGGCTACAGCATATTTGGCGGGCTTTTATAGACAAAAAACCCATACCTCGTGTTTGCAGCGCTTCGTCGCTGCAGGCCAATGAATGATCGACGTTGCCGCCGAGTTTCATTAACCGCCCTGTTACAGCCACAAAGTGCCGTTACTAAGAATACTATCTTCCGTCTTATTAAAGTTTATTGTATTTCGAGAAAGACTACTTGAACAGTTTTTCATTGCGCAACTTGCTTCGATATATCTTACATCCCTACCCTGCAATCAACTTCACGCGTACGCGATTGTGGTCTTTGCTTTGATTCGTCGAATTCGCGTCTGACTCATCAGCAAAACAGCACATAACCATCTAATTGCGCAAGACTTATTTCACTACCTATCTGGAGGAAAAGCGCGTCAATCTCTGAGACTGATATATTTCTGGGACATATCGTTCGATTCACTCTTCCGACGCGTAGGAATGGCCTCATTCCTTCGGAAAATACCTTGGCCCCGCCGGGCATGGAAGCCTCTGACTTTCTCGAATTCGAGTTTCCATAGAATCCCTGCAGTGGAAAGGATAGAGGAAGAGCGATTCCCTGACTACGTCGCGTCTCGCTACTATCCCGTCAAAATTGGAGAAGTCCTGCGCGACCGCTACCAAGTTGTCGGGAAGTTGGGCTTTGGAGCGAGCTCGACCGTTTGGCTGGCACGGGACCTGGAGTAAGCCACTCAAGACCATTGAAGGCTGCTAATAAAGGAAACTCTTTGCTAATATCAGGCAGTGGTCGTCGACATGTCGCCCTAAAACTCTTCATCAATAATCAGTCCATGGGACAGCAGCTGGAGAATGAGCTCGAAATGTACAAGCGCATCTCTGCCTCCTCATCAAAGCATCCTGGCCACAGCGCGGTAAGAGCACTGCTTGACTCGTTCGATGTTACTGGGCCTGATGGTTCTCATCGATGTCTTGTTCATCCTCCGCTCTGGGAGAGCATGTGGACATTCCTGAACCGCAATCCAGTAAGAAGACTACCGCCAGTGGTCCTCGCTGTCACCTTGCGTCGACTCTTTCAGGCGCTCGATTATCTCCATACAGAGTGCAATGTTATACATACAGGTATTGTTACATAGTCCTCCCCGGGACTGGGACATTTTCTGACGCATTGACGCATAGATATCAAAGGAGACAATATCATGTTCGGTATTCATGACGACTCAGTATTCACTGCTTTCGAACAGGAAGAGCAGAGCGAGCCGATTGCACGGAAGGAGGTTGACGGCAGAACTATATACATATCACGGGAACTTCGAAAGCCGAAGGACTATGGCGCGCCAGTTCTATGCGACTTTGGCTCAGCTGTTGCAGGTGACGTAGAACATTGCGAAGATATCCAACCGGACATTTACAGAGCTCCTGAGGTCATCCTTGAATCCCCTTGGTCATACAAGGTGGATATATGGAACGCAGGATGCATGGTAAGCCACTCAGATTATCGGTCAGGGCACTGAAACTGATTATTTTCGGCACCAGATATGGGATATCTTTGAAGGTCGGCATATGTTTACAGGACATGATCCCGAGTTCCAGAAATACCGCAGCAGGGCACATCTCGCTGAGATCATTGCCCTCCTCGGCCAGCCCCCATCAAATGTCCTTGAAGCCGGCAAGGTCAGTCGCAAGTTCTTTACAGACACTGGTAAGTCGTTTCCAACGTACTTCAAGACGTTATGCCATTGCTGAGAACCACATTGTTAGGCGATTTCCGTAGTGAGATCCCCATTCCAGAAAGCACTTCTCTTGTTGAACAAGAAATCAGCCTTGAGGGTGAGAGAAAACAAATGTTTCTTGCCATGATGAATAGGATGCTTCAATGGGATCCGGCTAAGAGAGAATCAGCAAAAGAGCTTGCTGAAGACCCGTGGATTATGGCGTATATGTAGTACAGCTGGGAAGTTAGCAACGGCGGGAATTGCGATTTGTATCAAGATGTATTGATCGAGGACACTACTTCTACTTGACGGACCGGCTGCGTTTCTTAGCATTGCTAAAAAAGTAAGAAATGGAAACATTTTATATAGCTGCAGATGGATATCTTGTAACTAAGTTCTCTCTGCTGATTTAAGCTCTCAGCCACAAGTCATGAGTGCAAATAACACTTCTAGATCTTCTGATGACTCCGCTACCGCTCTCCGACCTGGACACGCTATTCACAGCCGTGAAGCCCGCTGATAGACCCAGGACGATGCAAGCGATGCCTCTTAACAGTTCGATTAGCTTAGTGCCTTGGACAGCTTCAGGATCGCTTCCCGAACTTGCTGACCGACCGAGGGTGGTCCTGAGCCCGATTCACCTCGTTCGTCGACCCGATCTGATCACGCCGCGCGCCCCTGCGAAGCCCTGCCAGATACAAATGAGATTTAATGGAATCACTCCTGCCATGGTTTTGCTCCAATTGAAGATGGTTGGAATCCGATGACATGACAGGTCCGATCACGCATATGAACGTCGAAAGACGAAACGCAAAGGCTGAGCTCGGGCTCGGCAAAGTTCGATCAGGGTACTGAAATCACAGAACCCGGCCCTGCCCTGATTCTTCCACCATTGTCATCGAAAATGTTGTTTTATGGCCTTGTCATCCAGGCGCGTTGGTTGCCTCTTCACAGAACAGAATGGCTGGTACTCTACCGTCACTAACATGGTCCCCGTGCTGCTCCAGCGAGACAAAGACCATTCTCTCTATCTCGTACTTGCCTTTCAGCTGCAAATGAAGGGTGCCCGGCCAGCACTACCAGCCTTATATCGGTTTATGCTTGCTTATTGCTGATCAGAATTAAGCTCGCCAACTCCATGGTTGCCACAGCCTAATGCAGCCAGAATCGGTACCAGGGCTAGACGATGCTCGGCAGCTATTTATACAAAGTGAATGTAAGAAACTAGGCAGGAAACAATAGGTAAGAAGTGCTAAGAGAGCATATCTATACACTGCATTACTTCTACCTGAGGGTTAACAAGATCCTGATAATATTAAGAGATGTAGCAACAACTTATAAGTGTATGCCCGGACCTGACTTTTCTCATCGTCTCTCTACAATCGCTAACTCGAACGCAAAGGCCGTCGTAGGATCCTGATGCTTCATCTTCAAGCTCAACTTCCCCTCCTTCACGACCTCCTCCCTCTCCTCAAGGTCAAGCGGTCCATCAACATGCCTGAATTTATCCCCGTCAACAACACGAAACGCCAATGTCTTGACCTTGACTCGTGTATCATCCGTCAGGCCCACTACATCAATCGACCAATTCCCTGGCCTTGACCGAGTACCAGCCAATATCCGTACAACATTTCCCTCCACGGTGGCATATATATCCAGCAATCCATCTGAACTAGAACTAGTCTTCAGACGTTGGCCCTTCATGCTGGAGGCGTAGTACTTGTAGACCTGATACTCAGCCGTCGGCCAGTAGCCTTCGCCCTCGATGCTGTAGCTACCATCACTCCTGTTCGGCTTGCTCAAAAGACCTGGCATCATTAGTATCTAAACCGCGGCGATGTCGGACATACTTACCAGCCATGAAGTCATGCAAGGCTCCAGCAATTGCCCAATTGCCTCTAAGGCCGTGTGCATTCTCTCGCTCAAGACCAGCAATCCACCATGCTCCTGCAGAAGGAACCTGTTCTCCATAAACCGCATACTCGTTGATGTTCACATCTTGCGCTTTTTCGAGAGGAATGCCGTGTTTGGATAACAGATCGTGGAATGAGGCCATGGAGCTCGCCATGGTAACTGCTTCGTCACCGCCCTCCATGTGCCAGGACCATTGATCGGGCAGGCTGTCTTTGCAGCGAGACAGGAAAGCCGACCACCACTCATGCGATGCTGAAGGAATGGCTGACATGCTTGGACCAGTGATGCGAGTAGTTGGCAGTACTTCTCTATGAATATGTTAGAAGAAGTTTATGTACCTGAGGAGCGACATACCGAATCTTGTTGAACGAACGAGTCCAGAGCTCCAACCACTGCTCCATCGAACGATTCCAAAAGAAGCTCAAATCCGGTTCATTCCAGATATCGACAACAAGGCCCTCAATCATATGAGATTTCTTGACGTCATCAAGCGTCCGTTCAAGAAATGCATCCCAACTTGTCCACTCATTGTCATCTCCAGGGTACGCAAAGCGTTCCGACTGTCCACCATCAGCACCCCAAGCCGCAGGGAGCAAGTAAATAAACTCCCCGCCGTATTTTCGAGTAGTCCTATAGTTACTCAATGCCGAAGCAAAACGGGCCTAATCGTGTCAATACATATACCAAACATTCTCGGAGGCAATTTACCTCGTAGTCTTGAAGACTAACGGCGTAACCTTTCGTTCCGGGTAACTGAGATCCTCCGCCGCGACCATAATTGAATCCAATGTCTTTGTAGAAGTGATCTGGTATCTGATCAGGTCTATCTGGTATTCCGTACAGGATGCCAGAGGCGAGATGACAAGGCGGTCCTGTTCGCACGGCGACGTCTACCGTTGCTACGCCGACAACAGGGTCCTTGACTTTGTCGACCTCTGACGGCAGGCTTTTCAGCATGGACATGTACTCTTCCGGCATTTTGGCGAGGGTTTGTGCTTGCTTGCTTGATAGTGTAAGGTGAAGTGTTGAGAGGTATATACCCGGGAAGAAACTGAGACTGAGCCTTTAATGGGAACCCCGGTCGGATGCGAAAATTGTCGCGATGAGGAGATACTCAATTGTTCTGGTTGATGAGTTAAGTCTTGGAATGCCAATCCAATCCAAGAGCCATTCCCTTCCACCGGAGCGCCTTGACTCGTGATGTCGCGATTCGTGAACTGACCCCACTCATTCTCCGGTGGGAGACCGGCTACAATTGGACAACAAATTAGAAACAATCCCCCGCAAAGATCATCAAACCTAATCTCTTACTATATCCCCATGGGGTGACAATCTTGGCACGCTGCTACTTAAAGACGCGACGATCCTTCAATTCCCTCCACCTCACCCTCACAACCATTCTTCACAATGTCTCTCGACGAGAAACAAAACGCCGACCACATCGAACAAGATGTCACCTCACAGAAAGAATGGAGCCACGTTCAAGGCGAACAAGGCGCCTCCATCGACCGCAACATGTCCCTCTGGGAAGCTATAAAAGCCTACCCGGGTGCTATAACATGGTCATTCCTCTTATCGTCATCCATTATCATGGAGGGCTATGACATTGTCCTCATCGGCAATCTCATGGCTCAGCCGGCCTTTCAGAAAGCATATGGTGATTGGTACGGCGAGAAGCTCGGATATCAGATTTCCGGACCATGGCAGGCTGGTCTTGGGAACGGAACGGCCGTGGGGACGATCATTGGTGCTTTTGCTAATGGTTGGCTTACGGAGCGATTTGGATATCGTCGGACACTTGTGGCGTCTCTTGTTGCAGTTACGGGATTCATCTTTATTACTTTCTTTGCGCATAATCTTCCGATGCTTCTGGCGGGATCTATTCTCTGTGGTTTGCCCTGGGGTGTTTTCGCAACTATGGCTCCTGCATATGCCTCAGAGATCTGTCCTATGGCTCTCCGAGGCTATCTCGCCAACTATGTTTGTCTCTGCTGGGCTCTCGGTCAACTCCTCGCTGCTGGCGTCTTGTTCAGCTTTTCGGACAACGCAACCCAATGGGCATACCGTCTGCCCTTTGCGATACAGTGGATCTGGCCTATTCCTCTCATCATTATTCTCTGGTTCACGCCCGAATCGCCGTATTGGCTTGCCAAGAAGAACCGTCTCGATGAAGCGAAGGGCGTTCTGCGACGTATTTCGGCCAAGAGCAACAAGACGGATGAGGATCTTGACAAGCAACTTGCTATGATTGTCCACACCAACAAGATCGAGAGGGAACATACCAAGGGCTCGAGCTACCTCGACTGTTTCAAGGGCATCAATCTTCGACGCACTGAGATCGTTTGTCTTGTCTTCGTCGCGCAGAACACAACTGGCGTTGGTATCGGCGGTACGCCTACCTACTTCTTCGTTCAAGCAGGTGTCGATCCCAGCAACTCTTTCAAGTTCGCTACCGGTGCACTCGGCCTTGCTTCCGTTGGCGTCATCATCTCTTGGTTTCTCATCTACCGCATCGGCAGAAGAGCTTTATATGTCTGGGCATGTGGCATCTGTACAGCCCTCATGCTCATTATCGGCATTCTCGCCAGCGTTCCCCAGACTCAAGCTGTGAGCTTCGGCCAAGCTGGCGTTGTTCTGATATGGGAAATCGTGTTTTACGCCACCATCGGACCAGTTTGCTACGCCATCATCGGTGAGATTCCTGCTGTTAGTGTTCGCAGTAAGAGTATCTGCCTTGCTCGAATTGCGTACTACATTTCGCAGATTCTCAACGGCACTTATGGCCCGTACATGATCAATCCCACCGAGGGTAACTGGAAGGGCAAAGTCGGCTATTTCTGGGTACGTATCAGAATCCTCATGCTCCGTTCTTCTCTGACATTATCTAGGCTGGGCTTTCTCTGTTGACTTTCACTTGGGCCTACTTCCGCCTCCCCGAAACAAAGGTATGTACTCGGTTTCACTGATGGTGATGGATCGCTAACATGTACAAGGATCGAACCTTTGAGGAGATCGATATTCTTTTCGCCAACAAGACTGCTGCCAGGAAGTTTGCCGACACCAAAGTTGATGCTTATGCTGATGATTCCGAGGGGCGGATCATCAAGGATACTGATGTCTGATGTAAGGTATTGCTGGACGGATGGTGGCGGGACCCCGGAGATGGTCGTGTTAGTCCTTTGGTGTTAAAGTGGTGTCCAGAAGCTATATGTCTCTTTATTCATTGACACTAGACCCTGCGAGTCATCGGGAACTTTTGACAGCTGTGTTTATAACAAATACGATGCTTTGAGGAATCTCACGTTTGAATCTGTTCGCCCATTGTCTACGATCAGAACTATCATATACCTGTCTGTTATGGACACACCGACAGCAGTTGTATCAATTAAAGGTCCTCTCTTGCAAACAAGATCCGTTCTTGTCACTCTGCTGTCCTAAATGATCTCTCCACCTACAGGTGATTCCTTACAGGATTCGCTCCGCATTGCCAATATGAACAAGTATGCTACAGCCATTCAGCCTCATGACTTCACAGCCGCAACCACCATCTGATCTAGACGTCAGTGATCGGGTAATTGATCTGACAGGTCCAAACTATTGATCTTACCCGTGTAGATGATATCATGGCTTGTCATGACATCATAGATCGATAAGGGCTATAAAGTCAGACGCGGAAGCTACACTAATCAGTCGTCAGCATAGCATCACAACCATCACTCACTATTGTCACGACGACCACCTGCACAATTCAGTCTACTCTTACCCATTAGTTTCCATTCTCAAAATGTCAGACAATCCTCTCACAAACCTCACCGATAGCGTGCCCAAGGCCATGGATGAGCAAGGCAGCGTTGGCAAGCAGTTCACAGGTACGACATTTACCAGCTGATCAGCAAGATCAAATCTAATGTTTATCGCAGAGAATGGAGCTATAGGAGGTACCGCTCAAAAGATCGGTGGTCCCTTTGACAAGGAGGGCGTGATCTGGAAGCAATTGACTACAGAGGGAAGCATTGGGGGAACGGTTCAGAACAATATGGGGGGAGAGAAGAAAGCATGAATAACTGATGAATGTTAGTCGTCATACATCACCGTGACCCAAACGTCCCGCCAGTCAATATTATTTACTTCAACATGAACTATTATTTGCTTTAACTGGGATTTATGGTATACACATGGAGATTATGAGCCCTGGCTTGCTTGTCATGGTGTCGGAGTCATCATTCTGACGTTGACATGACGGCCAAGACATTTCAACGTCACAATGTTCACATCTCAGGCTCAATGATGCGCAGTAGGACCAAATGCTCCGCAAATTCCTACCGAATTGCATGCACGGGAAATGTAATGGAAATAGTGACGATTTCGTGATGTGAAAGCTGAGGCGGTGTAATATACAGGCCACCACAATTATTGGAGCGAGATGCATGTCCCTGGCTCAACCTGCAGCTGAATTGATCTCGATTGGCAATCAAGTAGATTCCATTCGTCCGTGTCTTGTGATGCACGGTCCATTGTCTGCTTCAGTTCATGCATTGCAATGATATACACCTCTTGAGCTCACTCCAGTCGTCTCGCAGACTCGACTTCACTCATACCTCCTAGGATGCTCTTCTCACTGGCCTCAGCATCACTCCGAGTCTCTTGCATCTCAGGCCGCTGCACAGTCCAGCTATCCTTCAGAGCTTATCAATCTACAATGGCAACCTCTAAGTCGCAACAGTTCTTTCATACCTCAGGCGCTACGGACTCGGTCTGGGTTCATCAAGACCCCGTTTCTAACCGCCCATCATTCTCCAAGCTTAACCAAGACATTGAGACTGACGTCTGTATCATTGGTGCTGGCATCGGCGGTATTTCTACAGCCTATGAGCTTGTCACCCGAGGGCGCGAAGTTGTCATTTTGGAAGCTCGTCAGGTACTTTCTGGAGAGACAGGTCGGACCAGTGGCCATTTGACCAATGATCTTGATGATGGGTACACTGAGATTGCCAAGAAGCACGGTGATGAAGGCGCCAGAATCGCCGCTGAAAGTCACGCATGGGGAAGGGATCGCGTAGGAGAGATATCCAAGATGCTTGGTATCGAGTGCGAGTATCGCAAGCTTCCGGTTTACGAGGTTTCTCAGTATTCTATGAAGGATGCGAAGGAGCATGAGGATGAGATGAAGGATCTTCGTAAGGAAGAGGCAGCCCAGCGAAAATTCGGCATTGACGCTAGATTCGATGCAAGTCTCTGACCCGTCATCATTCTTGATCTTCGACTAACTTGGTATAGGAATCGTTGACCGTTCGTGGCTGGGATGGAGCAATTGACCAGCGCGGCGGTCTTATCATCAAAGACCAAGCAACATTCCATCCAACCAAGTATCTTAACGGCATCCTCAACTGGCTCAAGACCCAGCCCAACTTCCGCTGCTTCGACCAAACGCGCGTCATGTCCGTTGAAGAAAAAGGCATTGAGATTCTCGGCATTGGCAACAAATCTGTCAATGTCTCGACAGCAGATGGCTACACAGTAAAGTGCAACAACGCGGTCGAAGCAACCTGCGTTCCCCTCCAGAAGCTCAGCGTCATCGCTCAGATGGAGTTCATGCGGTCTTACTGTATCGCTGCGCGTGTACCCAAGGGTGCTATCGAGGATTGTCTCTTGTATGATCAGGCGGAGAAGTATAAGTATGTTCGACTCACAGCTTGTGATGATGAGCATGATTATCTTGTTGTGGGAGGGTGTGATCACAAGGTTGGGCAGGAGGATACGACTACTGAATTTGATGAACTTGAGAAGTGGACGCGTGAGAGGTTTTCACAGGTCAAGTCTATTGACTACCGCTGGAGTGGTCAGATCTTTGAACCTGTTGATTTCATGCAGTTCATCGGTAAGAACCAGGGCAACGATCACATTTACATCATCACTGGTGATTCAGGCGACGGTCTTACGCATGGAGTTTTGGCTGGGCGATTGATCGCGGATGAAATCGACGGCATCAAGAACCCATGGGCAGACATCTACTCCCCCAAGCGCATCGCATCAATGGTCAAGTCCCTCCCCAGCATGATCGCCCACGACGTGCAGATCAACGCGCAGTACAAGCGCTTCCTACAATCCGACATCACAGACATTGAAGACCTTGGTCGCGGAATGGGCGGGGTATTGAACAAGGTAACGTCCCTTTGTTATTATCGTACGTGCACAAGCTAATGTGTTTTAGGCTGGATCAAAGCCTATCGCGGTGTACAAAGACGAAGAAGGCAACGTGAAGCAGTACAGCGCTTTGTGTCCCCATATGAAGGGCGTCGTGTGCTGGAACACTACTGAGAAGAGCTTCGACTGTCCTGTTCACGGAAGTCGATTCTCACGAGAGGGTATTTGTGTAATGGGGCCTTCGAAGGGAAATTTGGATCCTGTTGATGAGGCTGGAAAGGCTGATCAGGAGAATGTCGCTGGCAGTTAAATGCAGTCAACAATTGACAATGTTCTTATGTAATTCAGGCTCACAAAGTATCCACATATAGAATGAAACGTGCTCGGGTAATACGTACTGAGACGTTGTACGCGTACACATCATCAATCCGCCAAAAGGCGACATCCTCAACGCGTCATCTCACCAATGAAAAGGCTGCGTTTACGATGAGCCCAATTATTTGCGTTTCGCAACACCCTTGCCTCACGTCAGACCATGAACACCGAGGAAGCCGAGCGTAGATGGTGACAAAAAGGATGAGACATATTTAGCCTGAAAGCTCACGTCATCTTTTCTTACATCCCATGCGGGGTAAAATAGCTGATGACGCCAACATTAGTCCGTCATAGACGTGAGATCGATATAAAGTCTAGCATCATTGACCGTTTCTCATCTTGATAAGGACGTTGGAGTGGCTTGATATTGTCATTTCTGTTTCTACTGAGTGATTGATTCATTATGAGGTCTCTTTTGGCTCTTACTTTGGCTACGGCCACTTCAGCTTTCGTCATCCCCGAGGGCTTGGACGCGTTCAACACCTGGAAGGATGATCTGAAGCAAACCCTCGAAGACATTCCCACGCGCTTTCGCAAGACTCTCGATGAAGCGACTGAGCAGCTCTCGACCGAGTTCACAGCCGCAATCCACAACAGACTCCAAGATGAAGAGGCTTTCCTCCCCGCTGATGATGTAGACGACGACGAGTATGCGGATATCTTTGGTCGCACAGGCGGCGACTTTACCGATCATACAACATATGAACTCATCGCCAAGAGCAACTACACCAAGAAGTTCTTCAAGCTTGTTCAGAAGCATGAGAAGTTTGGCAAGTTGCTTAACAGCACTGATGCAAACTACACGCTCTTCGTCCCGACTGATGAGGCATTTGAGCATATTCCTCATCATCATAAGGATAAGCCTAGTGACGAGTTCGTTGAGGCTGTTCTTAACTACCATCTTGGTATCGGGGAGTATCCTGCGTCGCGAATCCTCTTCACGCATACTATTCCTACGACTCTGAAGGAGCCTCTTCTTGGCGATAAACCTCAGCGTCTTCGAACCAGCGTTGGATTTTCTGGGGTGAGAGTTAATCTGTACAGCAAGGTCATCGCGGTCAACTTCGTAAGTACATTCTATTACTAAATAAACTGATCTTCGCTGACTGTCACAGAAAACCAAGAATGGCATCATCCACGCCGTCAACAGAATCCTCGTCCCTCCTCCCTTCATCGGCAAAGAAATCAGCCTTTTCCCCGCTCAATTCTCAACTCTTCTCCTCGCCTTCGAAAAGACCGACTTTGTCAAGTACATCCACAACATCCCCATGGTCGGCAGCACCGTCTTTGCCCCCTCCAACGAGGCGTGGCGCCGTCTGGGTCCCCGCGCAAACGCCTTCCTCTTCAACACCGAGACTGGCAAGAAGTATCTCAAGGCCCTTCTCAAGTACCAGATCGTTCCCAACATTACTCTTTACAGTGATGAGGTCTACTATGGAGACGAGAAGGTGTCGAAGAAGCTTTATGGCCATGGCGATGACTTCCATATTGAGCTTCCGACTCTTCTTGAGAGGAGTGTTGGTGTTGATGTTCATACTTTCAAGAGCTGGACTACCATTGTGCTGAATGGGCATAATGTTATTGGGTTTAATGACGCTGTTGGTAAGAATGGCGTTATTCAGGTTCCCAAGACCATTCCCATTCCGCCTCATAGAAAGGGTGAGCATCCTTCTGAGATGGAAGGTGAGATTAGTGTTGAGGAGCTCAAGGAGAGATTGGAGGAGTATGTTGAGGACGAGGATGACAATGACTTCGAGAATGGCGAGCTGTAAGAGACTTTCGCTCTATATAGATTGAATGGATGAAAAGTCCAAAGGGAGAAAGAAGAGTCGGTATTATAGTGTAGGATATCGGGGAGAGGACAAGTTAGACTGCAAAGAAACAATGAATAGTCTCCCATCTGAACTTCATTTGTGCACTCAAAGATCATGACACAACCATCGAATCAGTTCCAAGATAATTTGTGCTTAACCAACATGAGATGGACATCACTCTACAAATGCAAAAGGTTGACAGAAGACCAATGGATTCTTAATCTAGATATCTCGTCTACTCCGTCCTGTGTATCACAATTCCCAGGATCTCCGTCACTGGTAGTCCGGCATTCTGAGCTCAGACAAATCCTTCCCAAGACTCTATCCAGTCAAGAGGCAAACAACATCAAAAACAAAAACAACCATGAGTGGGGGACTTTTCCGTCTACTCGCGCACTCGGTCTGGCATTCCAAGCTCAGACAACCTTTACCAAACTCCGAAAAGACCAAAGACATAGGGAAGAGGGGGTGAGATCACACTGGTGCAGTGGACTTAGTTCTCAGCAGTCTTGATGATATACTGACGCATACCGGAGTTCTCAGCCTTGCCGAGAGTCTCAGTCTTCAGACCAACCTCGATGGTGAGCTGGTGAATCTCGCCCTCGTATCGCTTCCAAGATTTAAACATCTTGAAAGTAGTTCCGGCGGCGACATGGATATCGAACTTGGTGCAGATCATGTCGTGGTTTGCAGTGACGTCAAAGTAATGCATAGCTTTGTTGAGCTTGCTCTCGACAGTCCAAGCAGTCTTGGGGTTGGCGCCAACAATGCCAGCGTGATCCTGAAGACCTTGGAGATAAGTCGTGAAGAAAGCGTCGTACTCGATAGTGTTGTAAGCAGCGTGTGTCTGGCTGGCTTCAGCTCCGGTAGGTCCATCTTGACCAATGATGAGACGATCAACGGGAGTCATGTGGCCCTTGAACTCGACACAACGATCCTTCGCCATAGAGTCGGGAGCGTTGTAGAAGATGCTGGCCAGAGACAGGAAGAGACGAGCAGTAGGACGGGTCTGCTTGAAGTAAACGTCACCCTGCTCAAAGGAACCCCAGAGACCGATACACTTCACGCCAGGGAAGGTTGTCTTGGCCTTGGCAATATGCTCGACAAGAGAGGCGTGAGACAGATCGAGAGCAACATAGACGCACTCCTTGCCCTGAGCGATGAATTCGTGGACGTAGGGCTCAAACTTCTTGGAGTTGGCGGCGCCGAGGTCAATGATGTGAGTACCAGACTTGAGTTGCTGAACAACCTGCTTGGCGGTAGTCTTGATGATATTCATCTCGTCAGAAGTCTGGTATGACTTATCAGCGATGGCGTTCCACTTCTCCATTCCGGAGGTGTAGGCGACTTCCTTGGGGAAGTCACCCTTGCCGAGGAAAGCCTTGGGAAGCTGATCGTCAACGAAAGTGAGGTTGATGGAAGAACCACCAATGTCGATGACCTCGCCGTCAGTAGGGTAGACAGTGGAAAGAGAAGACATATTGTCGGTAGTGAGAGGGATGATTGCTGTGTGTATGTTGGTTTGGGGTATGAGTGTGAGGTTGAGTTGATGTGAAGACCAAGGTTGAGATGTTGTGAGGTTGGTGAGGAGGAAAGAAGAGAATTGGATCAACAACCGAAGGGGCGTATTTATTGGGATATTTGATGTGAATAGCATTTCGCAGTGGTAGCGAACAATGCCACTGGCAACGAGAACAACAGTCAGTTCGTGGTTGTTCCATTGTAACTGGCAGTCTTGTTCAGCCTGGGGAGCTGCCAGCTGAAAGGGAGTGTCAGATATAGAGTGAACGAGCTGCTAGTCCAATAGAACACATAGTTTGCAGTGGCAGAAAGCGTAAACATGAAGAGCTGTTCATGATTCATTCTGTGTGAGTTGTTTGGGAGCATTGGGGACTTGATTGGTGAGAGAGATCAATGGCAAGTCTTGACACTGTTTTGCTGGACTGACGATGAGGGCTGTTCTTCTTGACAGTATGTAGATACGCATCTCGGTGCTTTAGTATACTTTTCACTGTATGGCTCAAGTTATTTCGAAGGCAATTGAGCTGGTCTAGATGAGTTCGTGGTTATATCGTAGACTGCAGCTACAGACAGATATCCCCACTAAGCCACTTTTGCAAGTGTTGACATACCCTTCACTACATAGGATTCATCAAGGAACGTAACTAGGAGATGATTAAAGACACGAATAGGATTCTTCGGTACTAGTAAATCACATACTACGTCTCCAAGTTTTAACCACCGGGCGTCCATCCACTGGCGCTCCAGCTCTCAGGACTAATATCAGGCCAATACAACCCCTGCGCTCCATCTTGATACATCGACGCATCAATGAACTGCAAATCCAAAACCGGCTGCGATAACAACTCCTGCAACGACGGCTCCGACAACGCCATGCCTGCTGTAGGATTCAGTACATCCAGCCCCAACAGCCCCGTATCCTGCACCACAAACTGTCCCCGCCTCGCCTCAAGCGCCCTCATACAAACCTTCATAGCATCAACATGTCGACAAAACTCCTCCGCCGCGAAATTACCATTTTCTTTGAGTTGATGTAGAAATTGTGCTGCTGATTCGAACTGCTCCTTATCACTGCGACATTCCTTTCCGTCGATGAGGCTTGATATCGCGAGGACCGTGGCGGATGAGAAGAGATATTGCGTGTAGAAGTAGTCGAATGTCGCGAAGGAGCCGTCGATCCAGCAGTCGATGAGGAGGCGGCATGAGTGACGCGCGCAGCGGATACACGCTTCGGAGAGCGTCATTGCTGATACGGGGATTTGGGGCTCAGTGCGAGGTTGAGTGTCCCATGCTGAGACGTGAGTCCTGAGAACATGCAGAAGAATAGGGCGCGTTGCAGTTATGGCGACCTGGTTAAAGTACAAGTGTAGTGACAGAGGCTTTGGGCTTGGTTCAGGTGCATCAGTCGGCTCAATGTGAAGATGCGGCGGCAACTCCTCCACAAAAGCCCTCAGATCCCTCAACGCCTCTTGAACCCTCTGCGACAGTGTTTTCTGCTGCGGTCTCCTTGTGTAAATCGCATTGATTACCTTTGCCGCCAGTCTCGCAAGTCTCAGACCCGCGATGAAATACGATGAGTCGGCGAAGTCATCCGAGGGCGTGTCCAAGACTGGATCGGTGGGGAGATCGACTTCAATGTCGTCGTCTTGAATAGCGACGGGATGACCGAGACGAGAAGCCCACATGCGATCGAAGCTATATGCAGTCCACCATACGCGATTTCTATGTTCTCGGGCGCCGGCGTCGCGGAGTTGGGACTCGGGGACGTTGAGGTGAAGACCCATTACGACAGAGAGACGGACTGATGAGCCGGCGAGGGCGTAGGCTGTATAACGACGGTTGAGGGCAAGGGAGTAGAAAGACTGGAATGTCAGCTTGTTCTCATGAAGAAGATGGAGACTTACCAGAAGAAGACGAATCTCAATTGCATCAATGCGAGGTCTTTCGCTGATAATACGAAGAATACGAGTCGCGCGGGCAAAATACGCCATACCCGGAAAGTTTCTATCCTTGGCCGCCGTACGCGTAGAGTACATCTCCCCAATCGCAAACAGAACCCATAGTTTACTCCTCAGCAACGAATCCGCCGAATGAGGATTCAGAATCGTCTGCTCCAACCCTTCCAGGATCTGACTCTTCCTCACGATATAATAAGTCCTACTGACATACTTCAACGCAACATTAACAAGCAACCGTGCCCTAGAGGGTATCGGCCACGGACAATCCTGATCCGACAGAGCAAGCAGTCTCTCATCAGGTGCGTAGTTAACCCTCGGGATGTGACTATGTCCCGGTTCAGAAATAGCCTGCCTAAAGCGCGTGGCAAACGCAGCGTCGGAAGCTTCGCCGATGAGGACCGGGGTATGAAGTACGTTCATGTCAAAGAACCAGGGTCTTTCCTCGAGGAGTGTGCCCTGTAGGGATGAGGACGTCTCGGTGCTGGAGACGTCGGGGATGGAGGGCTCAGGCCGAGGTTTAGCGTCATCTTGACGAAGACGCTGGTTCTCGGCGATTAGATCGTCAATGTATCTGTGCCAATTGATGAACATGAGAGTATTAAGAGGGAGGTGGTGGACGTACTGTTGGCTGACTTTGACGAGACGGTTCTTCCGGGGATAAGAGCATTCAGCGCCTTTACTTGCTTGACTGCAATTCTCACAGGGCTGACCGCCTGAGCATTTAACCTTTCTGGCATGACATCGCCGACATCTGAATCAATTAGTCAGACCTCAAACGTAAATGAGAAAGGAACTCTTACGCTGTAGATTTCGTCTTGCGCTGTCGTTTCCCGGGACTCAACGGCATAACAGTCGACGACCCAACATCCTCCTTATCCGAGTCACTCTGATGATCCGCCATTGTCTCAGACCTTGCACAAACAGGTGATCTTCACGGCCGAGTAACACAGTCTTAACCAATTAACCCACCCGATATCTTCCTGATTGGATACCCGAGTAACCGTGGTCGTGTGACTCCCCCAAGAATACGGAAGCAAAACTCGGTTCGATGACGCCGACAGAAATCGGCGAGAATTTTACCTTTCCCGCGCTGACTCAGCGCTAACCTCGGCAGAAAATACTGCTTCTCGGTGGCTTTGGCGGTTGGCGCCGAGAGAGGTGAGTGGGAATAAGACGGACAGAAACAAAAGGCGTCCGAGACCGCTGGTGGTCCACTATAAGTGAGCCAAGATGCAAGGAACAGTTTGTTTTAAATACCAGATTAAGAAGGTGAAGAAAACTCTTTCTAGTAAATATTTGTATTGCAGTTTCAATGGATTAATTTGACATTCGTTTGATTCACTTTGTGTTGATTAAGTCACGCCTCCATTCGTTTAACTCACCATGACAGAACCAAAAACAGCCCTCACTACATCCCCAGCATCACCGCTTCCTCCAACCGGTGCAATAGACGACGACGTAGCCCAAATACCCACCTGGCGGAAATGGGTCATCCTCTTCGTTGTCTGCTGGATGCCGCTCCCCATGACATTCTGGAGCACCGCCATAATGCCCGCCACCCTCGAAGTAGCCTCTGACCTCAACATCCCCGTAACGACCATCACGACCATCAACGCGGGTGTTTTTGTGGCACAGGCATTGTCAGGGCTGATATGGCTGCCTGTTAGTACGATTATCGGGCGGAAGTCTGCATATCTTGCTGCGAATGCGGTGCTGTGCGTTTGTGCCATTGGGTGCGCAACTGTGCCGAATTTAGCTGGGTTTGCGACGTTGTGGATTCTGGGAGGGAATACGGGGCCGTTCTTTTTGGTGGCTGGGCAGACTATTCTGGCGGATATCTTTGATCCTGTAAGTGTTTATTGAATGGTGAAGAGCTGTACTGATGGTTGTAGACGTCTCGAGGTACAGCTGTTGGGTTCTTTTTGGGGAGTTGCGTGTCGTTCAATTCAATCGGTAAGCCTCCCGAACGCCGTTGTATTAAGTTGGTACTAAGACATACAGCACCGCTTCTTGGCAGTATTATCGCGACATTCACCAGCTGGCGAGTCATCTACGGCGTTGAAGCCGGCATGTGTCTCTTTGGTCTCATTCTCTCTCTCTTATTCATCCCGAAAGCTAGTGAAGTTGAGAATCCCAAGTTGGCTGAGACGACACGCCCGCGAACAGCCAAAGAGATTCTTCGGACATTTAATCCGATGCACGTCTTCTGTCAATTTAAATACCCCAAGGTCATCCTCGCTGTACGTATCCCTCCCTAATTGAACAAGTACAACACTCACGTTACAGAACATCGCCTGCGGTCTCCTCGGCTTCAACCAATACGGCCTCCTCTCCTCTGTCCGCCGCGTCATAAACCCTCGCTTCAATCTCACATCTCCTCTGTCCAGCGGTCTCTTCTACCTCGCGCCCGGCGCAGGATTTCTCGTTGGAAGTACCGTCGGCGGTAAAGTCTCCGACGTAGTCGTCAAGAGATACATGCGAAAGCGGAACGGGCAGAGAATTCCTGAAGATCGTCTAAACAGCAGTCTAATCAGCGTTCTCATCATTCTTCCACTTGGAACTTTATTCTACGGATGGAGTGTTTATCATAGACTGGGCGGTATGGCGCTGCCGATTATCAGCGCGTTTATCCAAGGTTTTGGACTCATGGCGTCGTTCAGTGGGCTAAATACATATGCAGCTGGTAAGTCAATCGACTTTGACAGAGAAACGCAACTAACAGTCTTCAGAGGTTCGACCAGCACACAGAACCGCAGTCATTACAGGAAAATACGTAATCCAGTATAGTTTCGGCGCAATGAGCGTTGGAGGCGTCGTCCCCATGATTGATGGCATTGGTGTCGGCTGGGCCTTCACAGTTAGTAAGTATATCTCCCCACGTCCACTCTACTCTCCACTGATTAGTCAAAGTCACTTGTTTCTCAATGCTCGCCGGTGTCTTAGTTCTGCTCATTGCAAGGTTCAGTAAAAATTGGAAGGCGTAGATCAAAGACATGGCTTAGATAAAATTACGGATAGACAGGCTGGGAATGATGATCGTTACGAAAAACAGCTGCGGGATCTAGACGCGGGGAAAATCTAGATCTACGCGGCGCTTAGAATGAATTACTTTAGAGGGAATAGATAAAAGTTATCATTTAGCGGTCATGTTTTTCAAGCTACGGTAGTCGAAACTCACTCCTCATTTCCCTCCAGCTTCTGAGGGGATAAGCCACGAAACCCGATTTACTTCGGCTTGCATTCCTCCGCCAAGCCTCGTTCTTGACGGTTCGCATTCGGTCCCGAAATGCTAGTAATTAAACAGTCGTAGATCCTTGGGATCGGGTTGGCTGGAATAAGCCATTGAGTTTGGTGGTGGAAGTTTGCGCTGACATGAGCTAATATAGCTTGGTCGGAAATCGGCATGCAGCTCACGCGGGAATGTCCACGCTTGGGTATTTAGATGGAAGAGCTGCTGTTTTTACCTTGCACTGAATATTGGTTCTCTCATTATTGAAGATTGTTGACGAGTATTCTGGTTGAAACGACTTGCAAGATGTATCGCGATTTATTGCTCCTCGCTTCATTCTTCAGCGTCGCCCTCGCGCAAAGTGGCGCTGATCCGTACGCCCCAGTCTACACGACATGTCCCTCCTCCCTCAAGATCCGTAAAGCATCAGACGTACCCATCCCCAATCATCCCCTCTCTCTGCCATATCTAACTCTCCCAGGGCTTATCTGATGAAGAGTCATCCTGGCGTGAGCAGCGTGCTAAGCAGATCATTCCCAACCTCGAAGACTACCTCAAACTCGCCAACATTTCCAACTTCAACGTCTCAAACTATATTAACAAACTCAAGACTGACGATGTTCCCGTCGTTGGCCTCTCTGTCTCTGGTGGAGGCACACAGTCTGGTCTAGGCGGACTGGGTGTCTGGCAAGCATTCGATGCCCGGTCTGCTATCGCGAGGGCTGCGAGGACAGGCGGCTTGACGCAGCTTTTCTCATACACCACTGGTCTATCCGGCGGAGGCGCCGTTACCGTATCTCTTCTGTACGTCAATTCCGCCATCACCACAATCACCACTAACATTTCAGCGCGGCAAATAATTTCACCACAACAGACGGCGTCAAAAAGGCCTCTAACTTCTCCCTCGACTACTCATCCGGCCCAGACGGCAACCAAACAGCGTTCTTCACCAGCATATTCGAAAACATGGGCGCAAAAGATGAATCCGGCTTTCCCGTCTCCGTCGCAGACACATTCGGTCAATTCTGGGGAACTTGGCTGCCCGATGATAAAGTATACAGCAACTACTCCGACATCGCCTCCAAAAACACTGCCTTCACTCTCGGCGACGCACCAATGCCAATCATGTGCTTCGCAGAAGTCATACCCGGAAAGTCCCCCGAGATCGGGAAACTCATGTATCCCGGCTTCAACAAATCCACGCGCTTTAACTTGACAGCGTATGAAGTTACGCCCTTTGAGTTTGGAAGCTGGGTCGGTGGACGTGTGCAGGCGTTCATCCAGACGAAATTCCTCGGTACCTCCATGACGGAGGGAAAACCGCAGAACAAAAGTGAATGCGTGCAGGGCTTCGATAAACTTATGCTCATGCAGGGTACGACTGCTAATGCGTTCACTGCGTGGTTTATTGATTCGTTTTATGGAATTCCGGTGTTTGCGAAGAGATGGTTGGGCAAGAGACAGAAGGTTAACCCGGATATCAACGACGTTCCTGTGCCGAAGGATCAGTACGATAATCCCCTGGTTCAGCTTGTGAATGAGACGGCGATGTATTTTGACTTGACGTTTAATGAGTCGTTGTGGGCGACGTATCCGAATCCGTTTGAGGATTATAATGACGATATGAAGGGTGTCTCGGAGCTTCTTCTGGTAAGTCATCCTGCTGAGGTTATGGATGATGCTTACTGTTTAGGTCGACGGGAGTCTTACCCTTGAGAGTAACCCTCTTCGTCCATTGATCATTCCTGAGCGCAAGGTTGACTTGATCATTGTTTACGAAGCATCATCTGATGCACCCAACTCTTGGGTCAACGGAAGCAACCTCATCAGTAAGTCCCATGCTGTACTGGTATTATCTTCACTAACATTTCAGATACTGCCCTCAGTGCATCCCAAGGCAACATCCCCTTCCCCAAGATCCCCGACGTAAACACCATCGTCGCGCAAAACCTCTCCTTCCAACCAACATTCTTTGGCTGCAACGCCTCATCATCCACGCCCCTCCTCCTCTGGTTGCCCAATGCTCCATGGACAGGATACACCAACTACTCCTACACACAAACCCAATTCACACCTAACCAAGTCGATATTGCTCTTGAGAACGCATTCCAGGTAGCCACGTACGGTAACGGCAGCGTTGATGAGAATTGGCCTGCTTGTTTAGCTTGTGCAGCGATAAAGGGTTCGTTGAGAAGATTGGATATCGAGATGCCGAAGCAGTGTGAGGAGTGCTTTGAGAGGCATTGCTGGAATGGGACGACGAGCGATAGGGAGGCTACGGCGGCGGATTTTGATCTTAGGCCGAGATTGGATCCGGAGTTGAGCTTTGCGAAGTGGAATGAAAGTGATTGGGAGAAGGAGGAGAGTACAAGTGGAGGGAGTGGAAGTGGAGGGGATGATTCGGCTGGTGTCAAGCTTGGGAATCGTATGGTTGGACTGGCTTTGTCGCTGGTCGCGATGGCTGCACTACTGTAGTTTTACGTACAGGGTATCAGTTGTAGGTAGTCAATTGGCGAGCACGTTTCAAGGCGGA
Organism: Fusarium chuoi; assembly: GCA_022627125.1. Taxonomy (NCBI): domain Eukaryota; kingdom Fungi; phylum Ascomycota; class Sordariomycetes; order Hypocreales; family Nectriaceae; genus Fusarium; species Fusarium chuoi. Next base: position 486,441 of record JAJALE010000888.1, on the reverse strand, counting down.
ATGATGGATTAATTGCTTGAATTGATGCTTCAAGTGCGAGAAGTCAGCTGATTGTATTCAAGTGATGCATAATAAATCTCGTTGCACTATGTTCACTGCGCTGGGGGCTGACTGAACTACCTAGGCATGGGTAGCGAACGCATTACAGAGAGCCAGCGTCGTGTCCACCGAACCAAAACGGCACACCGCAATACAGTCACTCAACATCATGATTCAATGCACTAACAACCTTCAATTAATCCTACAGCTCCTCGATTAAACCTAATTCTTCACCTGCACATTCTCTCTCATAACGGCCGGCTCAATCTCCCCATCAGTAGACTTGTTCTCCTCAATCTTGGCCTCGTCAACCTTTGTCAGATCAACAGCCTTCAGCGCAAACATAACAATCAGCATCGGTGCAAGAGAGCACGTCGCAGCAATAGCGAGAAGACGCTGAGTCTCACGATATGCCTGGTCAATAGCTGCGCGAACCGGCGTCCCCTTTGCGAATTTCTGCGCGACGACGATGGACTTGTAGATCTTGAAGGCGTTGGGCTTGGCTTGTTCGGGGAGATACGTCATGAGTTTTTGGGGGAGGATGTTATTCCAGATAGCGCCGCCGACACTGAAATTGTCAATGGTGATTAATTGTGAGGATGGGATAGACTGACCTGGTACCGACAGCTCCGCCAAAGTTCATGGCTGCGTAGTAAACACCAGTCACGACGGGGACGTCTTCCTTGGCGACGAGAGCTTGGATAGAGACTTGAGCAGCGGTTTGGTAGAATGCACGACCAACGCCGACGAGAGTCTTTGCTGTGATGAAAGATGCTTCGTTCGCGTGACCTCCACTCATGTTGACAAAGTGAATCATGAGACCTTGACCAAGAACACAAAGCGGAACGCCGATAAAGACGAAGATCTGGCTGCGCTTAGTATACTTCATCAAGATGCCAACGAGCACCGAGGCGATCTGGAACGCGACGCGAAGGGCGTTGCTATGGAAGTCAGCATTATTTTAGGCGTGATTCGAAGGAGTCTTACTCAATGCGCGTGGCGTGTCCAGGACTGAAGCCCCCAGCGACCTGGAGATAACTCGGAAAGAAGAGTGTAAAGCAAGAATAATGGAAAAAGTCCAACATGGATAACACACAAGCCGCAACGACAGTTCGCTCCTTGATCATCCGGAAAGGAACAAATGGAACCTTGGCGAATTTTGTATCCCAGACGAAAAACACGCCGACGACGACAACGCCAATGACGAGCATGGCGATGTAGCTCCCCTGGTCCCAGCGATCACTATTCCTCGCGCCCGTAAGTGAAAGCGGAATAAGCGTGAGTCCAAGACCGAGAACAAGCAAGACCGCACCAAGGATGTCGAGATCAACCCAAACGAGATTTATAATCCTCTTGCTCAAAGGCTGCGTCTTATCAGCTGCATCCCAAGCGCCCTTTCGTCTATATCCAGCCTTTCTCGCGCGTCGCTGAAGAATGTATAGAGTAATAATAAGCGGCGCCGCGCAGAAGGGCAGAATGAGAGCCCACATTCCGTAGCCCCAGCGCCAGGTTGAGTGCTTGAGAACACTGTCTGCCACGATGGATCCAAGGTATAGTGTTGGGATGGAGGCGAAGGATTCGGGGAGGGATGTCCAGAGACCGCGGTTGATGAGGCTTGTTGTGTCGGCGATGAAAACCTGTTGCATGATGACGTAGCCGGTGTCGCCGATTGATTCAAAGATGCCGCCGGCCTATTATGTTAGAGATGCAACGAATTGGGATTGGGAGCTTACGATGTAAGTTGCGATGTTTTGACAAGCTGCGTACATGACTTGGGATAGAACAAGGAAGAGGATTGAAAAGGTTAGGCCCTCTGCTCTGCCAAAGACCTGGGACAGTCAGTCTTGTGTATTGGCATGAAGAGATGTACGTACGTTGGAGAACTTTGCCATGATGGGATATGTAACGAGACCAATAATTGTACTGACGACATTGGCTGTCGCAAGCGCTGAATGGCGCTGGAAGGCAGAGGTAGCGTATGCATCGTAGACCTTTGTCGCGTATTTGAGGAACTGGGTTATAAACGTGGTTGCGAAGAGGCTGTTGCGTCAATTGTCAGCAAAGCCCGGTAAGTGCGAGAAGTGAATGGAGATATACCCAGTGAAGGCGACGATCAGAGCCTTCTTAGACCAAGACTCCCTCAGAATATCCGTATTCGAGACTTTCTCACGCTCTTGTTTCGGCGCAGCTTCCACGTCAGAACTACGATGAGAAGTATGATCTGCCATTGCAAATAAGCTTAACCAACAATGATTACTTCACCTCCAAGTTCAATGCAACGCTGTCTGTTTATATCCTCTGAGTAACGGAAGTCATTCCGCGCCCACAATCCGGTGATCCATCTAATCTTATCAGACTTTAACGCATCGCGTGATATAATTGGTCTGCCAAGACTTCACATGGCATGACTTGGCCGTGATCTGATAAAAAAAAAGCCTCATGTTTACAGGGATTGGGTAGAGCCGCCTTTTCTTCTGGGAATGGTGATGGGGACTTTTAGGTAAAACGTGGATCACATGAAGATGAGTTATGCTGGTGGATTTGGTCTTGGCGATGTTCCGACAACAGGCGATCTCCAATGACACGTTTTTTTTTATCCTTGTTCAGAGTTTTCGCATCTGATCAATGATGAGATTGAGTGTTGGATGGCTTGGGTGTTGCCACGAGCTGGAGTGACATTGACCGTATGATCGAAATGTTAGTCGTGAGATAACCTTGTTGTTATCAATCTGATCAGTAACGTGGGGGCCATGTAAATCCACGAGCGCAAACACTGACCAAGCCAGAATGAGCAGTATGGTGACTTGCGACACCATCAAGCACCAAAGATTGGGAGCCGACCGTTGGGTACATGTCTGTGCGAATAACTTCTGTAAGACTTAAGAGCAATGGTTCATGCAGTGCGTTGAAGTTATTTCCGACGCCATGGTACACGGAATGGTCCGCTTCAGGTCCACTTGGGGAGAAAATACGCCGAGTTCTGGTCTGCAGACGAGTTACCGCTTTGGGATCATGCACCCGATGTTCTCGCGATGAATTTTCGTACCCCATGTAATGTAATATGAGCTTCACGTCACCAGATGTTCTTGAGCAATTTCAGCGAATGGCATTCTATGATCGAGGACATTGTCAACTCTTAATTACAAATTCTATACTATATACCAGTTGTGCACTAAACAACTACTTCTCTATGTATCTCACCATTTTGTCCCATCAATTGACCATCGTCAAGTTCTGTCGCGCCTAACCAAGGTTGTTGGGACTCTTGGCTCGAATCTTGGGTCCATACAAGAGGAATATAACAGGGACAGGCACCAGAGCCAGTGCCAAGAAAGCAAGGATACTGTTTCCCCAGCCGAGACCGAGATCATCGTACATAGACAATCCAGCGAGAGGAAGCATAGCGCCAGCCAGAGATCGGAGGACTGTCATTGCGGCGACGGCTGATGCTGCGTAGGTGATGTATGCATCGACGAGGTAAGTTTGAAGACACATCTATATCGTTAGTGACGCCTAGTGAAAGCGAGAGGGGAAGTGAACTCACCATAATCCCCATGAGACCAAAGCAAAACAGCGCAACGCCAATCATGGGCACAATCCAATGCGTATTCTGATCCGCTGCCCAACCATACCAAAACAACGACCCCACAATAAGCAATCCCGACGGCAACGTCATCCAAATCGGCAGCCGATCCTCCGGCACCGTCTTGCCATTCTGCTCAATCTTCTTCTTGATGACAACATCCGTCAAGACCCCAAACGTCATTGTACCAAGCAACATTCCGATACCGGTAGGGAGATACGCCAGACCGATCGTACCAGTGCCAAAACCGTATTGCTGCGCGAATACAAAGGTGAAGGTGCTGAACATGAGGTACAGTACGCCGTAGACAACGGCGACGTAGAGGGAGAGGATGAAGACGGGGAGATGGGTGAAGAGCATTCGCATGGGGCGGATGGAGGCGATGCTTAGGCGTTGTTTGGGCGTGAGGCCGTCTTTGTCGAGGATGGAGTATAAGTCTTGGTTGCCGGTTTCTTTCTTGAGTTTGGCGGCTTTGGCGCGGAGGAGGGTTGGGGCGTATGTCTCTGGGGCGGCGAAGTAGCACAGCGCAGCGATGAAGCCGGTCTAAACTGTCAGTCATGATACAGGATAATGAGAGACAAGGGGACTTACGAGAATAGCAATCAGCCAGAACACCCATCGCCATCCAATAGCCTCAACCATATACCCACCCGCCAACGGTCCAATACACGGACCCAGCAACGGTCCCATGGCCCAAACAGCCATAGCCTTACCTCTCTCCTGCACGGGAAAGATATCCGATATAGTACCCGATCCATTAGTAACAGGCGTCGAGCCCGTGAAACCCATCAAGAAGCGGAATACAATAAGCATGGGCATGTTTTGGCTCAGCGCCGTCGCGATGGTCATTAAAAGGAAGAGGACGTTGGCGATGTTGAAGACGATGGCGCGGCCGTAGATCTCACTTAGGGGCGCGGCGAGAAGAGGACCGAATGCGAAGCCGAGGACGTAGACGGAGACGACGAAGGTGGCGATGTTGCGGTTGGAGGTTTCGAATTCGCGCATGATGTCTGGGACGCCGGGGGCGAACATTGAGGAGCCCTGGATTGTTAGAGGAGTGTAATTGAGGTTGAGGTCAGGGACGTACGAGAGGTCTGAGATGTTAGTGATTGTATTAGAGAGGGTGAGAGGTGACTTACGTTAGGAGGGTCATGACGGATAGAGCGCCGATGCAAGTCCATTTCTTCTTCGCAGGCCAGTTCATGGGATTGTTAGGATCATCTGGTCCATCCCAGCCAACAGCATTCGGGTCTTCAGGCTGAGCGATGTCCTCCTTGGTAGCATTCTCCTCATCCTTCTTCGCAGCGCTACCAGTATAAGAAGGCGTAAGCGTCCGCTGACTCGCGGGTCGTTCAATATCGATCGAAGCTTTTGTTCCGGCCATCGTGAAGATAAAACGTAGTGAAGACAAAGAAGAGAAGACGGAAAGGGTGATGAGAAGATATTTAACCCAAGCCACGAGTCAATCTCACAAGGACCAACGGACCAATGAGCGAAGGGATCGAAAGCGAAACCGAGAGATGGGGGACGCGTGGCCAATCAGCGGGCTTTGTCGGGCCCGTTCTAGAATCCGTCGCCCGGGTGGTTATGCGGAGCCCCACACGGATCTGGCGATTTCCGTACCGTTGGTTATGCAAATTCACGGGATTTGTGCAGATTTGTGCAGAGCACGGCCGGATGGCCCCTTTTAATATGATCCGGAGACGGAGTTGTGAATACATGTACGTTACGCCCCGAGCTGATGACGCGATGAGTTGTTCAGAATCTATTACGTTTGGAGGTGAGATGGTTCTTGGCGAGGGATTGATTACTATTTTGAATGCATCTGTTCATGAGACAGGCATTTGTTGGTTGTTGGATTGAGAATACGTTATACGCGTATTGGTTCCCCGCTGTGTCCGGCCATGTGAGGTTAATGCTATTTTTATCCTCAACCTTATCCTTATCTTATCGCATCACTAACCTGCACTCAGACACGTGAAATAACAATTCAATGCGCAACTCGATCAATTCATTCTATACACGTAAACAATCTAGACCCCCAATTCCATATTATAACAAACTCACTCAAGCTTCTCAACATATACCTGCGAACTCAATCTAAGCTTTCCTCTTCTGCAACAGTCCCTTGAAGGGATTCTTCCCTCTGAACCGCATCCACGTAGCCAAGTAAACCACCGCATAATTAAACGCGATAAAAGCGCAAAAAATGCCAAAGTCCCTCCAGATATTCCTGTAGTACACACTGAACCCGGCTCCAAATTCATCACCAGTCGCATACTGGCAAAACTCACAGTATCCATCAGATCCAGTGGTCACATACCCTCCCGCGCGTTGAATAAACGGCTCGACGTACTCATCGCACGATTGACCGCTCGGCGGTTCAAAGCGTGCGAATTCACCCTCCTCGCAGCGAACGGGCTGGTCGTGAATCGCAGCGCCGAGGAAGGCTTCGAGGAGGTAGTGGAAGGGAGTGAGCCAGTACATCCACTCGCGCCAGAAGGTAGGGAGCCCTTGCGGCGGGACGACGACACCGCAGAAGGAGACGACGAAGAGGAAGAAGATGGGGACGAGAAGAGATGCGAGGAGTTCGTTGGGTGCAAATGCAGCGATGGCTTGGCCGAAGGAGACGTAGTAGAGCTCAAAGAGCAGAACGAGCAAGAATGCGAAACCAGATGTAAACGCTGACGCGCGCCAGCCAAAGACTCCCCACCACCAGCAATTAAAGTAAATACCACCCGCGACGATGCGATACGGAATCTCAACGACGACAACGGCTGTAGTCCAGGCAACCCAGCTGTAGATCTTGGCGTTGTTCTCCCGCCACTGGAATATCTGCCGCGATTTGAGAAAGACGGGCTGGAGCTGCTGAATGAGAGGCGGACTGATCGTAAGCGTCATGAAAATGGAGAACAGTCTGTTTTGGTAGTCAATCGACGCAAAGCCGATCTTGTAGAAGGTGAAACAGTTGAAGAGACCCGTTGCGATATGAAGCATAAAGTTACCGAAGATGTAATCGGGTGAACGCCAGAACGAGACGAAGCTGCGTCGAACAACGGCGTATGTTTGAGTGGATAACGGCATGGCATACTCGCGATCATCTTTAAGACTCTTTGACGGTTCGACATTGCGACGACGTTCAATCATCTCCTCAATTTCTTGAGAGCGCTTCTGTCGTTCTGAGGATTCAGCCCAGACATCACCCCAGTCCTGACCATCGTAGTCAGGATTTCCAGCACCAATTGCATCGAGCATGTACTCGGCTGGGTTAGCGTGCGGGGGACACTTGGGACCGCCGTTGGACTCGAAGTAATTGATCAGATTCTCCGAATCATGGCCCAGAGGGCCGTGATAAACAACGCGACCGCCTGATTTGAGGAGTAAAAGCTCGTCGAAGTTTTCAAAGAGAACGGCGGAGGGTTGGTGGATTGTGCAGAGGACAGCTTGACCTGCGTCTGCGAGTTTGCGCAGGAAGCGCACGATATTGAATGCAGCGCCTGAGTCAAGACCAGAAGTCGGTTCATCCAAAAACATAAGCAATTCCGGCTTTGACGCAAGCTCAACACCAATCGTCAAACGCTTCCTCTGCTCTGCGTTAAGACCTTGTCCAACGGTACCGATAATCGCACCAGCAATGTCGCGCATCTCAAGAAGGTCAATAATCGTCTCACAATACTCCATCTTTTCCTGCTTCGATACTTCCTTTGGTTGACGAAGTAGCGCGGAGAATTGGAGGGCTTCGCGCACTGTGGCGGTGGGTTCGTGGATGTCCATCTGCTCAGCGAAGCCAGTTGCGCGCTGAAAGGATTTTGGCAGGGGACGACCGTCGACAAGGAAATCACCTGTGATGGTGCCGAAGTTGAGACGTTGGGCGAGGCCGTTGAGAAGAGTTGTTTTACCGGCGCCTGAGAATGTTAGCGTTGGGATGTCAATTGAATGAAATGGAACTTACCGGATGCGCCCATGAGAGCAGTCAATTTACCAGGGCGAACGTAGCCTTGAACGTCGTTGAGGAGTTTTCGCTCGCCTTTCTCGAAGGGAATGGTGTAATTGATGTTCTGGAAGGTAAATACCGTTTCATTCTTTGCGACTTCTTTGGTGATTTGTTCATCGCTCTTCGTACGTTCAGCATCGCCATTTGCAACAGGATCACGTCGACCAGACTCTTCATCTTGTTTATCGCCCTTGGCTCTACCACCAGTTGCGATAGACTCTTCGACCCTCTTGGGGACTTGGCCCCGCTTGAAGACGGTGATCGCGCCGCCTCCGACGTTGGGCTTCATATGTTCCATACCAAGAGCAGTGAGGAACACGAAAAAGATGAAGAACGCCCAGAGGAAGCCGAAGTTGCGCCAGAGATGAGAACGGGTGTATGTAAAGGATTCTTGGATGTATGCAGCGCCAGACACAGACGTTGAACCAGGCGACGCACCCGCGAGAGTACAACCTTGGTTCTGGGGTCGTGCGTTCGGGCCTTGCGGGACAAGATACGGCGGTTCGCATTGGAGAGTGAGGTAAGCAAACTCATTAGCCATGAGACACTCAAAACCGTACTGAATCCAATTGATCCATCGCAACCAACCAAACCAAGGATGCATCGAGTCCGGCGGGATGAGATAACCCGTGTACACAACGAGAATCTGAATCGCGACACCCGTAAACCGCGTCGCGACATCCAACGTCCCGCACCAAGCTGAAATAGCCCTGAAGAACGCATACGTCACCATGGTGACCAGCCAAAGAATAAGACACGAGATGAAAAACTGCGACGCCGTTCTTGCGAGGTTGGCCATGAAGTAGATGATGACATTGAAGATGACGATCTGTATAAAAACAAGCGGGACATCAACAACCGTCTGGGCAATAGCGAATGCAGAAGGGCGGTAAAACGAGAAGGACTTGTGCTTGAGAAGAATAGGCTTTGACTCGAAGGCAGCTGTTTGCTCAGCTAGTGCGAGAAGAGCGTTGAAGAGAAGGAGAAAGAAGAGTGTACCGCCACGAGGAAAAGCTCCAGCTGCTGTGTCGGGGAGGTTGTAGAAGAGTGAACCGACGATGAGACCTTGGAACAACAAACCGCCCCATTTTCCAAAGAGCGATGCTTTGTCGCCGAACATGACGAGGAATTGTCGGTGCGTGCACGCCATGACCTGTTTGTGGAAGGCAATCTCATAATTCTTCTTCTTGCTCTTCTCACTCTCATTCCGCCGCCTCTCCTCCGCCAGCGTCTCAAGCTCAGCCTCAAACTCATCGATATCCCTCAGATTCTTCTGGTAATCCTCGCTGCGACGATACGCATCTGAGAACTCCCCCGCCGTGCGCGGGATCCGATCTGCCCAGCCCTCACGAACACTGCGCTCATGCTCATCCGTCACACTCGTAAGGAAATCAGCCGTCGTCCAGCGCTCAGGACACTCAAAGCCCAAGTTCTGAAAATACTTCTTCGCATCTTCTGCGCGGCCAAAGTAAAGACATTTTCCCTCGTCGATGAGCAAGACTTTATCAACGAGGTCATATAGCGTCTCACCAGCTTGGTAGAGCGACACGGCGGTTGATGTATCAGCCATGTTGGTCATGGCGCGAATGGACTTTACGTATTCCACTGCTGTACTTGCATCGAGACCTTTGCTGGAATTATCCCAGCCTTGGACTGAAGCACGCGTGATCATGGCTTCAGCGATAGAAACGCGCTTGCGCTCGCCGCCCGAGACACCACGGATGAATTCATTGCCGACTTTTGTGCCGAGGGTATGTTCGATCCAGAAGAGTTTCGTAACCACGCGTAAAAATTCACGGACGTAATCTTCGCGCGTTTCGCCCTCGAGGCGGGATTCTTTGCCGGGCGTGCGGGTCTGCAGTGCGAAAGTGAGGGTGCGCTTCACAGAGAGCGTGGCGTAGTGCAGGTCGTCTTCGGGGTTGTAAATGATCTCGCCGCGGAAATCTTTCGCCATAGTCGCTGCGTCGGTTCCGCCGTATGTTACTTCTCCCTCAACGGACTCAAAGCCCGCGCGCTGGTTGCAGAATGTCTTGAGGAAAGTACTGCATCCCGCGCCAGGTCTACCCAGAACAAGAAGTAATTCACCTGGTCGAACGCAACCGTCGAAGTTACTGATGAGGTCTCTAACAGGTGGTTTCGCCATCGCAGCTTTGGGGCCCTGGGTGAACAACTTGCCCAATTTTCGCGGGAGGCCCAGGAAGAAATCCCCAACGGTAGGCTGAAGACTGGACCCGAGACCGACACCGCGGACGGTGAGGTTACGAAAGATGACGCCGCTATGGCGCGTCTTTTCCTCCTCGCTTTGTTCCTGGCGCTTCTGGCCAAAGATGCGAGACATGAGACGGTCGAGTTCCTCATGATCTTCGTTTTCTTCCTCTTTCTCGGCGGGTGTTGAAGCATTTGTGCGACGACGGGAGAGCACACGGAAGAGATCATCTTCCGTACGATGAGACTTGCGTTTCTCAAGGGGCGGTTTCTCGTTCTCAGTGTGAGATTTGATCGGTGCAAAGATTGGTTCGTCGTTGTTGGCAGACGATGCACTCTTTCGCTTTTCCTCAGTGGATTCGGCGCGAGGAAGAACAGTGCTTGACGAAGAATTGCGATCGAGATTAGGCGCGTGCTGTTGAGGCTCAGAGGTTAACGCCCCAGTCGCGCCGAGTGAGGCTGAACTGCCGGCGGTGACATGATCATACGTCGCAGCTGCAGCATCATATTCACGGCCCGCAAACCCGGCCTCAAGCTGTCTATCGGTGACATTTCCCGTTGGGGTAATCGAGTTGACGCTTGGCGTAACGGGAAAACCGCCTGGGATGTCTTCATCCCTGGGCGTAGGTCTCTCATCAGCCATTTTGACGGAAAACTTCACAGCGATAAGGATGAACACATTCTTGAGCATCTACGGGCATTGAGCATAATAAACAGACATTTCTTCACTTGTGATTTATCTATGACGACATTAAGGAATGGTCTAGTCGGGCTTTCGGACATGCTGGAATTGCGACGCGGTCCGGGCGCTGGGTGGAGATTGGGCGTCATAGATTGAAAGAGTAGATTACCCTGGAGTGCCTCGGAGAGATTAATATTGAGGTGCGAGTAACAGGCGCTACAGGTCGAGTTACGCATGACGTTGCAGCGGCATTTTTAATTGTCCGACGGACGGCAAGTGTCGTCAGCTGGAGCTTGTGATTATCAGCTTGTCATACCCTTTGACCTTTCGGGATATTTGTTAGGTAGCTAGATCGTAATCTCATCGCTCGGTCCCGGGCGGCTTGCAACCCAACCAGATGAGAGCAAGAGTAGGGCTCATAGATAATGGAATATTGACAGAGACATTTCATTTTTCCTCGATCTGTGCGATTCATTGCATCCAATGTCTTATGCGTGTAAGATTTGTATATGCTGTGTAACTGCACCCGTGGCAAAAATTCGTCATTAACTCGAATGCGGCGTCTCACTCAAAAGCCCATGTCGCTCACAGCCCCCGTAGCACTCGTCTCACTCACTCACCGTATTCCCCTCTAATCTCCACCGCCAACCAAGATCCCATCACTTCTCACTAAAAAATACAGCAAGCATCGCGCGATGGCACTAAAACATTCCGATTACCAGGAATTCACCAGGGGAAAAAAGCCCGAGCTAGATCTACCAAGTGCCTAGACCAGAAGATTTAAGACATGACCAGATAAAAATCAGATCATGATCTCCGATGAATATCGGGCATTCATGCTGCCATTTCGAGACGCCTGCAGCAAATGTTTCAATGTCTGTCTCAGCTCGACCTCTCATATCTCAGCTGTCCAAAGGCGGGCGCCAATTAACCGCCGACGAAGACAATGCGCATTTCTCGCGCTCGGATGAAATAATCCGATTGTGATCTAGCGGGAGATGTACCCGCGCGTCGGACAGTTTTTATCTGATCTGGTCTAACTTGTACGGTACCTGAGTTAAAAATCGTGAAGCTAAACTTAGCCTCAAGCGCAAAGCTCAAAACACCATGACGAAAGAGTGTAGATACATGAATTAAACCAAAACGCTGTGATTTTTCAGCGTTGAAATCGAATGCAAAAGTGCTGCGACATGTGCCCCCCCTCATACGATTTGCACTTTTTGTTTCCCCTCAGCCCAGACCCAGCCCAAATGCAAGCCTCGAATGCATAGGGAGCCCTTGTGTTACACAAACCTCAAGGGCATTCGATGCCCAACATGCCTCTCGAGATCTTCGGACCGCTCCATTGTGCTTGATTCGCTAAATTTACTGCTTTTTGCTTCTGTGGGCGAAATGCAGTCCGTGTGCGTGCTGCCGCTGCTCGAGGTCTATATGAAGGCCCAATCCCCCCCAAGATTTCACTGACAATAACGCATCCCAAACCACTCAAACATCCTCTTTTTTATACTATATCATCACCTATCATCACCAACACCAGAACCATGTGTCAGGTAGTTGAAGAGAACGGCAACAAACCCCAGAAGGAGAGTCAGGAGAGTCAGAGCCAGAGCCAGAATCAGAATCAGAGCTGCTGCGCGGCGTCATCTGAGGCCACGGGATCGACGCAGGGTCTCAAACCCGTCGATCAGCCTCGATATCACGTCGAGACCTTTCCCATTCCCGCTCCCCTGTCGGAATATGACCTTGATTACCGACGCACCATGACCATTGAGTCCCAGCAGCGACTGTGGCCCCAGGACATCTGGGTTCACAGTCCGCATGGTCGACAGTTGTACCAGCCTGTGCTGATGTTTGCGACTGCGCCGGAGGAGCAGACTGAGACTAATGGAAGCGCTTCTAAGAGCGGTTAATTGAGATGCGATATGGGATGTTGGGCTGGAGGAGTCGTGAAGGGAAAATGATTGAATGGGCTTGGATTAACGGTACGGAACACACGCGACGGAGTTGGGGTCTTTCATGACATGCCAATCAGATCAATTGGGATTTATTTGCTTTTATTCTTTGCATTTCGACAAAAACAACAAAAAACAACAAGGGCTTTCTATGTCTGTCTGTACCACCGCGTTGGGGTCATCACTGTCTGTACTAGCATATCGAACACGATTGATGAAATAATATATCAGAATTACTTCCCCACTATCATCTCCCTCTCTCCCTCAACACTCAAACCTCCACTCCACGTCCTCCCATCCCCGCCTCATCGCTATCTCAGCCCCCAACCCAGCGCCATACCTCTCAGGCCTTACCGTCCCGCCCGCTAGCTTCGGCCCCAGCATCTTGACATCGCCAAAGCCCATCCCCACAGCCTTAATCTCAAAGCCCAGTAGTAGAGCAGACGAGAAGCCGATAATCTCTGCGAAAGCGAGGTTACGGCCTGGACACAGATGGCGACCGCCGCCGAAGGGTATGTATGCTGCTTTTCGCTTGCGCTCGTCTTCTGCACTGCCCTTGTGTGCGGGGAGGAAGCGCTCTGGATTGAAGACGTTGACGTCTGCGCCCCAGACGCTGTCCTCGTAGTGAGCTACGCCAGCGGGGAGTTGTAGGTCCGTATCCTTTTTGAGAAGATATGTTGTTCCTTCGGGCGTCGTGACGCTTGTGTCCTGGAGGATGCGCCGCATGCTGAGAGTCTGGTTCGCAAGCCGCAACGTCTCCCGGTAACAGCTCACCAGCAGAGGCATCCTCTCTTCAAAATCCGCTATATTAAACGTCGCGCTCCTCTTCCCATTATAATCCTCAACGACAGCTGCATCTTCAGCTTCGGCTCGTATTCGCGCGAGAAGATCCGGTCGGTCGAGGATGTACAGCAAAAGCCAGTAAAACGTCGGCACGGCATTAAGCGTCGCCACGTTCGGGAGAATAACCTCAAACTTGCCAATCTCGTATCCCGTAAGACCGTTCTTGCGTAGTGCTCCGGCGCGGTTTCGTACGAGGGCGGAGACGCTGGGGTCGTGGATGTCGTGGTCTTCGGCGTACCATTTGCAGGCGATGTTTTGCAGCGTAGAGCGCGCTTTGTAGGCTTTTGGCATCGTGATTGAGGGGAAGAGCGAGAGGAGGAAGTAGGGTACTGATTCTTCGAAAAGCCTGGCTTGTTAGCGATGCGTGAACGCGGGGTGGGGTGCCATACCACATGTCGTCAATTAAAGAGGGATCACGATTGAACGGATCGGTGTCGCCGTACAGAGAACGCGTTGTAGCGAGGCTCATAACATCGCGACACCAAAGATATAAATTCTCCACGCGTAGTTTTCCATTTGCGACCGTCTCTTTTCCCGCGTTGATCGAATCGGCACGTATCGTCGCGCGGTTCAGCTTCGCAGCGATGCTACCCAGGAAATGCACATTCATGTGATGCAAATGCCTGACCTGAAAGCTCGCATGGATCGCCTCGGTGAATTCATCGTAAACGCCGGGTACTTTGACTTTCGCAAAGGTTTCCTGCTTCAGCGCGAATGTCTTCTTCGCGTAGTCGAACACAAAGGGCTCGAAGGACGCGGTTTTGTTGCGGAGGAGGGTTTGGAGGAGGGCGGGATCGAAGGCGGCGTAGACTTTGCCGTTGAGCATGGGCAGGGTCGCGATTTTGACGTGAGGGTTCTCATTGCTGCGATTGAGCTGTTAGGGATTGAGGTCGAGGGAGAAGGGAGACGAAAGACGGACTGGATTATCCTGCTGTAGTCTGCTTGGTGACGAATTATCCCGATGATGTGTCCTACCCACGGAATTGACGGTTTCACGACGGGCGGTTCACGTGGGTCGATGCGGGGAGTTAGTAGGCGGTTTAGCAGTGCGAACGCCACTATAACCGCCAAAACGGTCGTGCTCAGAATTGTGACATTCGTAACGCGATAGTCAACGAGACTTGTCAGTAGAGATTGAGATTCCATTGTCGCTGTGGATGTAAGAGGATGAAGGAATTTGGGCGGATTTATTTGATGAGCGGTGAATTGTTATTGGTGCTGACTGTATTGGTTCCTGGCGTTGCTAGTGCTGAGGCCGGGAGATCCGATCTAGAGGAGGAATTGGCCAGTTCTAGTGTAGTCGCTTGCGTATCAGTATCGTCAGCTTTCGGTTTGCGCAATTGAGATTGGGTTCGGTGCAGAAGATGTCATTCTTGAGCTATAACTACCAGTTTCTAGTCGCGAGGTATTGTGGCCATCACTTGAAGCAGCACGTAGTCTCGTTGGTGTTGTTCCAGTGAAGATGCACTGAAGCTTCCCCACTGTTGACGAGACCAGCGTTCAACTGCCGACAGTATGAAACGGTTCTCTCACGAGCAAACGGTATGAACTCAATTCTATCTCTAGTACCAATTGTAGCGAAACTCAAAGCTTCGCAACAGGTTTCTCCGCCTTGATCTGCGCCTTCAAGACCCTCCTCAGGATCTTCCCACTCGGACTCTTGGGTATGACATCTAGCACCCTAACCCCGCCCTTCAACCATTTATGACGTGCCTTATGACTCTCAACATGCTCACAAACAGCCCTTACGACATCCTCATCCTTCAAACCGTTCGTCTTCTTGCTCTTTACAATAAAGGCTAGAGGTACTTCGCCTGCGCGCTCGTCGACAATGCCTATGACTGCACAGTCATCTACATACGGATGGTCGAGGAGATGCGCCTCCAGTTCAGCGGGGGCAACTTGATGGCCCTGAAAAGTCAGCAATGCTTTTGAGGACGCGTCGGGGGGCTTACCTTGACTTTAATAAGTTCCTTGATTCGATCGACGATGAAGAAATGATCGTTTCCGCGTGGTGATTTCCGCACGAGTACTTCATCGCCCGTCCTCAACCACCGCCCATCATCACGGTGTACAAACGTCTCAGCGTTAGCCTTCTCATTGTGAAGATAGCCTAGCACGACATTCGGCGCCTGGACGTATAATTCGCCTGGTGTTTCGTAGCTTGTCACTTCAGAGCCGTGCTGGTCGATGATCTTGACTTTGGCGCCGGGAAGTAAAGAGCCTGATGAGCCGAGAACGGGATCTGCCTCGCTCGTGTGAAACACCGACGGCGAAGCCTCCGTCAAACCTGATCTGTTAGTTTTGAAGAGATACTGGTGATGGCGAACATACCGTAGCCTTGGCTGATTCTCCATTTGGGATACAACTCGAGTAATTTCTGAATCGTCTCACCTCCCAAGGGCGCAGCACCCGAGAATACGAGTCTCACCGAGTCGAGATTGTATTTCTGGCATTTATCCTGGCTGCTCAAAATATGCACGATGATCGGCGGTACGACGCTGAGCTGCTCGATGCGGAATTTCTCAATAGCCGCGAGCAATTGATCGAGTTGAAAGCGTTGTAGGACGATGATCTCATCGCCGCGATACTGCGCTATATGGGCGATCACAACGAGCCCGTAGATGTGGCTGAAGGGTAAAAGACCAAGAGCTACTTGCGTGTCGATGTTGTCTTGGGCGCGGGTTATGGACTCAAAGGTATGGATCATGAGGGTGCATGCAATGACGTTGTAGTGAGAGATCATGACGGCTTTCTAGGCTTGTTAGACAGAACATGCAAGATTATGGTATACGTACGGGAAGACCTGATGTGCCGCTTGAGTAGCACAAATACGCGACTTGTCGTTTTCCCTGTCCTGGTGTCCAAGATGGTAGCTCCAACGGCGGTACAGTCTTACCCTCTGCAATGAGATCTTCAATTGTTTTGAAGGATCCTTCAGAGGGAGTCTCAGGCAGAGGGAGCAGAAAAATATGCTTCTCTGGAATTCCAACGGCAGAAGCTGCTTTGAGCGCTGTGCTGAGAAGAGGAGTGCAAGTGAAAAGTGCTTTTGCGCCTGATGATCGAAGTTGATGTTCGAGTTCAGACGCTGAGTGCGCTGAACTAGCGGGCGTGACGATGCCGTCTACACGGTGGATGGCGTGCGTGACGGGGATGTAATCAATCTGCCCAAGTTATTAGAACTGTCAAATTCGTACAAAATTCAGAAGGTTTACCGTATTGAGGGCGTAGATCGCCACGACTCTGTCACACGCTGTTCCATCATTCGGATCAAACCCGACATTTTTCGCTAACCCGCGCGCAAGCAAGTCAACACGCTGTGCAACCTCCTCCGCAGTCCTCGACGTCCCCGTCACACCGCACGTATACGGCCTCTTTGACTTATCAAAATTCTTCCTCCCTGCTTTTTCAGTGTTGATAAAGTCTGCCACGCTGATTGAATCAGGTATATCTTCTCCAGTTAGTACTTCTTCCAGGAGAGCGGGGCGCTAAAAGTACCGGGGAGGTTAGGGACCCAAGAGGGAGGATAAAACGCCATTTTTGATGAATATGAGGTGATATTGGATATTGGGGGATGTTAGAGATGGGATTGGGAGGTTGTTTGATGTATTTAAGCTATCTTTGGACCGAGGTTTGCCTCTTCAAGTTCCGCGGGATCAGATACCGAGCTGTTGATCTGGTATGGGGAGTGGACCAATGAGAGGAGAGGGGATTGAGTAGCGTGGGGAAATCTGGGGAAGACACGTGAGGGATCTTCGTGGGTTTACCCTGGAGACTTGGGTCTAGCGGTTTTGGTGAACAAATGGCTTTGGGGGGTAGGACGAAGAGATGGCATTGCAGGTTCGAGATACATTTGCGCTGGTTAGTTAAATGTAGAGCGTTGCAACCCAATAGATGCAGGTACAGAGTTGAGAGTCTTGAGACTGAGATACGCGATAAACTCAAACACTTTTACGTGGCAATGAACAATGGCACTCTAGCAAAACGTAAAAAGACTTCAGCCTTGACGAAATGTACCCTATAAACTCCAGAATATTAGGAGCAAAAGATTAATTTAATAATATGAAACAGGATTTGCTCTACAAAAAAGCAGTCATTGCAGGTGCATCAGATTGGGCGACGAGCAAAAAACGTGGTTCCGCCCGGGATCGAACCGGGGACCTTCTCGGTGTTAACGAGATGCCATAACCAACTAGACCACGGAACCGAGTACTAGTTTTGATTGGTTGAAAGTCAGCTGGGAATTAGAGTTCAAGTCGCTGTCAGTTACACAACGGATTGGCTAGACTGGTAGAGCCATCTTTTCAACGGTGAAGCTTATTGAGTTTGTAACGTCGAGTGTCAATTATAATTAGAGACTGGAGCGTTAAGGGTTTTTTTAAGATCAATGTCAATTTTATTAATGACTTATTCCTTGGTTAATATGCCGACATTGCCTGTAACGCCTGTGATCTGCGTATGTGTACCCCACCAAGCCCAATAATTTCATTACCATTCTGGTATAGCATCAACCATCAAATCGGCAACCTCGCCTTAGCCCTACTCAACGTCTCAGCACACCTCCTCGCAATATCACTCTTCTTCCCCAGAATCCACAATATCCTAATACACTCCTCCCCCCTCCCCAACCGCTCCTCCAACTCCTCCCCCGCGCGATCAACCTGCAACAACTCATTAACCTCCGCCATCCAATAATTCGCCGCCTTGCTAAACGCGCGGATCAGGATAACCGTCCACGGCTCGGTGAGGATCATGCACTGGTTGATGGCGTGGTGGAACTCGGAGAGCGTGGGCACGATCGGGGTCCTGTTGTCCGGGGCGGTCACGCGCGCTAGGTCGGATAGCTCTCGGGCGCTGCGCTCGCGGATCCGCATCACCCATTTGCAGTCGGAGCGGGATTGGCTCGGGGCGGGGAGGCCGAGGGCGTGCTCGTCGATGTGGTGGATTAGATCGGCGAGCAGGAGGACGCCGAGATTCCAGTGGGCGCAGATGCAGATGAACCAGCTTTGGATGCGGCCCGGGATAGAGTTGTAGTTTTGCAGAAGTTCTCTAAAGAACGTGCCACTGCACAGATTAGTACCAGTGTATGAATCAGAAAAGTGCGGACTTACTATGTCGTGTTCCAGTAGCGATAAACCCTTGCAGACCGTTCAATAAACTCCTCAACCTTCTCCCCAGATTCTCCCTGCCTCAGTAAATTCTGCAAATAGGCTACATGTCGAAACATCAATACCTTGACCGGCGCAGATCTCGTAACCGCCTCAGCAGCCTCTTCATACGAACAAGGCCAATGGACGTTCTGCCTCGGCTTCTCAAGACTATCCTGAATAAACAGCGGAACGTTCCAATCCGTGTCCCCACGCGCATCATCATGCTGACTATTCGCATCCACAACAACAAGCGGCCTCTCGCTCATCGTCGAACTAACCGTGTCAAACATCACCGTTAACCAGTACAGCAGACTCACGGTCCCTGCGTCTTCGCTGCTCATGGATGACACAAGATTGGCGCGCTTGCGGCCCTTGGTGAGACCTTTTCGCTCAGCGTCGAAGCGGTATTTTAAGGTGTGCATTTTGCGGGCTGCGCGCTCCATAAAGACGGGCGGGCCGTCGTTTTCGATTATGCTGGCGATTTCGTCGGCGACGGATTGCATGTCGTATACGTCCTCGAAACAGCCTGATGTGTCGACGTCGCTGTGCTCTGTCTCTTCGGGGTCAAGAGGTTTTTGGGTGAGGCCGAAAATCATCTCGGCGCAGACGACGCGGTAGGATTCTACGTCTGCGACGTCATCTAGAGCGCGTCGTGCTTGATCCCAAATGTTTCGTTGAAGATGGCGATCAAACTCTTCTTTAAAGTCGTCCATGTACTCGTTCAGTGGATTCTCCTCTGCGATGTCGTCTAGTGAGGGATATCGTTCTCTGTGTCGTCGTGAACTTTGAGCCCATTGTGTCGCGAACGCCATGATACAGAGATGAAGAGCTTTCGCAGTCGCTGAATCTTGCTGCCGGGACAAATGAACCAATTGCGTTGATTGAGCCACGCGATCGAGACTCATCGTGCGTCGCAGAACTCGATTCGTCCATGAAGATCCCCATTCTGCGAGATTCCCTGGCTGAGAGACGGCCTTCTGCTGCCGACCGAACGGACACGTAACTTCATTCAGCCAACACGATAAATTATGCTCCAAGACATCGTGATAAATCTGCAGCAGATTCGTCGAGATCATCAGGTTGTTGGACCGTGTCATCATCGACTGATCCATAGTAAACGACGATAACGAACTACTCTGCGTATCGCTCCATGAAGTCGACACACGACGCCGTTTCGGTCTTCGCCAGTCTTTGTCGTTGTTCGGACTAACTGCGATGAGAGACTGTGCAGGTTCCGTAGGACTGACGGTGGGGAACTGCGACATTGATGCAACATCGAATTGAAGTTCAGGCGAGATCGTTGAGTCTTTGCAGAAGTCCCAGGGCTCGCTCAACGGTTCCTCAGGTGCAGTGAGATCCTTGAATTGAATCCCGTAGAAATTAGCGTCGACAGACTCTGTTTGGTCAGGCACAAAGTCGAATGGTAGCGCATCGAGTGAATTGTCGAGAAATGAGGGGACGTCTAGGCTGGTGTCGATCTCTGAAAAGACCGGCACTGGAGGGAGTGACTGCGAGACAAAAGATGGCGCTGCTGATTGCACATCAAAGCTGTTATCATCCGGGACGATAGAATTCGGTGTATCGCGCGTATTCTCTGTTGATGTCGATTCTCGTCGTGTAGAAGTTGAATCCCGCCTTGAGGGGACAATGCATTCAATACCTGGTTCACCCCGCGCAGCCGCAGCGAGAGCATAAGAGATCTGAATCTGCGTCCACGCCCAGTTCATGGTACATTTCTTATGAGTCTTGGTGCAGTACGAACACGGCGACGATTGAGCCAGAGGTGCTACACCATCTATCTGTCAGCACTATCAAGGACTGGTGAAGCGAGCGGGGATCTCACGCTTCTCGCCTACAATCATCTTGCCATCGCGGAGGGGGTCCATATTTCCCGGGATCTCCAACGGCGGAGCGTCGCAGCCCCTCTTCGACTTTCTACACTGATCGCAGGCATATTGCGTTCTCTTCATGGTCGTGCTGTAACGATGTCGATATAACTTAGCGGTCCTGGAGTAAATAGAGATGGTAGCGTGGAAAAAAATTGCATCAGCGACAAAAGTGGGCGGAACTTGGGTTAAAGCTCTCCCCTCCCTTGCAGATATAGTCCCCTCTTGCCCCCTCCGGATCCCCGGATCCCCAACTGATCCGAGCGCTTGTTTCCCCGCGTTCTTTGCTCTTTTGGCTTAGTGCGACCAGTCAAAGTTCGTGCTGGCCTGGAGGGATGGAGGGGGGACCCCTGGGAAATGTTGGCTTATGACTAGTCAACAGCCTCATTTGTTTAATGAATTGGTTGTGTAGATCGAGATGAGCACAGTTTCTAGACTCTTCCAATATCGAGGTCAATGTGTAACTTTACGCGAGGCACTGAGGCTGTGAATTTTAAACGGGCTACGCCGCAATGTCTTGGCTGACTCTTCGATTCTGACTCAAACTACCTTGCAAGCGCCTAACTAGATCTCATCTCATCTCATCTACAGAACAGCCTTGTAAATCTCAGTCTCAACAGCGGCCCAGAGCCCCAAGACCTTGGCATCAGCAAACGGCAGAATCTGCGTGCACACAATCCCTCCAATGCCGTGCTCGCGATCAGCCCACCACCAGAGATTAGCTAGCCCAGCCCACTGAACCGTGCTCTTCGATCGCCCTGAGAAGCCCCCATTGGTGAGCATGAATGTCAATCCCCAGCCCTGCAATTTTCAATGGTTAGTGTGTCTGCTGAAATGCGGGGGAAAGGGAGGGAGCGTCGTACCTGGGGTGGATTTCCGTCGACGGGGTATAGCTCGCCGATTGGGTTGGTCAGATCTGGTTTGGCAGCTGGGATGGGCTGACGGCTGAAGTTGGGGAATTTCTCGATGCTGTTGCTCAGCATGAGATCGACCGTTTCCTTCTTGAGGATCTGAGCGCCCGTGTTGGGACATGTTCCGCCGTTGAGCAGAACAGTGAGGACCTCTGCTTAAATCAGCATCCATTCACCCGCGCAACATTAAACATATGTACTTACTTCCGTACTCTTGGGGCTGCGCAAACATTCCCGCGCCGCCGCTATGGAAGATTGAAGCGATTTCGCTCGCGTTGTCAGCCACCAGAGGAAGACGCTGGAGATGATCGCGCGTTCGCAGTGTGCCGTCTGCGTCGCGCTGATGCATGTGAGCTAATCTGGCGCGCATTTCCTTACCAGGAAGCATGGTCATGTTTTTGATGCCCAGAGGCTGAAAGACGTTCTTCTGGAGATAATCGTTGAGACGCAGACCGCTGGCTCGTTCAAGCGCGATGCCGGCCCAGTCAATTCCGACCTGGAATGTTAGCAGACGTTGGATCAGGCGGCAATTGAACTTACACCGTATTCCCAGCCTTCGCCGGGCTGGAACAGAAGAGGAAGCTTGACAATGTCCTCAATGCGACCAGAAAACTCATCAATACCAGCAGGATGGCTCCAATCCCTCAACCGCTCATTGAAAAACGTATATCCAAAGCCCGCAGTATGCGTCAGTAGCATTCGCAGCGTAATCAGATTCTTCTTCTCCTCAAAGCTGCCATCAGGCTTCAAGACCTTCAGACTCTTAAGTTCAGGAACAAGATTCTCCAAATGTTCACCATCATCGAGCTTCAGCTTTCCCTGCTCGACAAGCTGCATGCACGCGACACCAGCAAGCATCTTGGTGCACGAAGCGATCCAGAATATATTATCCAGCGTCATGGGCTCATTGGACCCGACACCGCGCGTACCCGCTGAATGCGCGAATATCTCGCCGGATTTGTCGACCAATACGACCGTGGTACCGGGAATACCGGTCTTTTGGTCAGCGCATGCATCGTCGATTATGCTGCGCAGCTTGGAAGTCGCTTGGGCAGTGATAGGCATGTTGGGGCAATACAACGTAATGTGAGGTTTGAATGGGGGTTGATCAATTGTTACGGAACTGTCTGCGGTATCCCTAGTGAAGCTATCTATTTATACTGCTAGTCGCAATGGCGCCTTGATTCAAAGATAGTGCAACCTTGGCTCGTGGCCCGCGCCAGCTCACAAAGGTTATTAAGTCATATGACAGGCTAACACCCGCATACAGCACCTTACTCTATTCAACCTCAACCCCGCCCCCTCGCGCAATCTAACTGAGTTCTGTTGACCAAAAACACCAAGGATTCCAGCGTAGATCCCTTCCCTAAGCTTGCGGACCCGCATCCGCAGATACGAGTGCACAGACGAGGGGTAAACACAAAAACCAGACAGGCCCGCTCATCTTGTACATTTACTGAGGATGCGGCGCCGCGTGCGCTCGGCAGTTCATGGCGTCCGAGGCCCCGTGGGGTTCGATCCGGGGTAGAGCGTGCGGGGAAGACGACGTGCTGTAACATCGCTGTGTCTCGTTTGATGGCATTGCATGGGACACGAGCGAGCTGGACGTGGAGACGTGACGAGGCGGATGCGGGTACGCAGTTACGCAGGGCGGAACGGAGGCCGGTTGCTTTCACATGATGCTGCTGTAGAGTTTCACGGAGATGCAAGGTGTTTCGATTTGATGAGATGCAGGACCAACATGCATATGACGGACGAATTGTGTTTATAAACTGTTTGCATTTCCTGTAAAGTAATCTATTCTCGTTCATCACAAGCAAGTCTTTCATCACAAGCATTACTCTTTCACTAAACAATAGTTCACAATGGGCGAGCAGATTCCAGTTCACAAGAAGTTCAACACTGAGCTTACAGATTACTCTGTCGAGCATCATGGCGATCAAGGTGTCTATGCCGATAATCTCGAAGTAGACGCTCTCGTCGTCGGTGCTGGCTTTGCTGGTGTTTTCATGCTCAAGACCCTGCGAGACCGTGGCTACAAGACTGTTGTTTACGAAGCTGGCAACGATACCGGAGTGAGTAAATCACTGCCAATCTGGCCATTGAATACTGACGGAATAGGGCACTTGGCGATGGAATTGCTACCCCGGTGCTGGTGTCGACTCCGAAGTGCCTGAATACGAATTCAGCTGGCCTGAGGTTTACGATACCTGGACTTGGCCTTGCAACTATCCTACCTACGCTGATCTTCGCGCTTACTTTGATCATGTCGACAAGGTCCTTGACATCAAGAAGGATATTGCGTTCAACACTGTTGTTGTAGGCGGCAAGTTCGATACCGAGAGCGGTCGCTGGCACATTCGCACTGCAGACGGTCGCGTCGCCAAGGCCAAGTATCTCGTCCTTGGAACCGGCTTCGTAAGTCTCCCTAAAATCTTCAGCAGCAACCTGAGACTAACCTCATAGGCTGCCCGTCGATACATCCCCGACTGGCCCGGCATGGACAAGTTCAAGGGCATAATCCACCACTCCTCCTTCTGGCCCGACGAAAAGGTCGACGTCACCAACAAGCGCTGCGCCATCATCGGCACCGGCGCCTCAGGCGTGCAGATCACGCAGGCCTGGGGTCCCGAGGCCGGACATCTCAAGGTCTTCCAACGAACCCCCAACCTCGCCGTCCCCATGCGCCGCAAGTACCCCTCCGCCGAGGAGCAGAACCAGGCCAAGAAGTTCTACCCCGAGCTGTTCCGCTACCGCGAGGAGAACTTTGCAGGCTTCCACTACGACTGGTACGAGAAGAACACCTTTGACGACACGCCCGAGGACCGCGAGGCTCTGTACGAGCAGGTCTGGAAGGAAGGCGGTTTCAGATACTGGGTTGCTGTATACAAGGACAACCTGTTCAATGCGGAAGCGAACAAGGAGTCGTACAAGTTCTGGGCCAAGAAGACACGCAACAGGATCGGTGACCCTAAGAAGCGAGATCTTCTTGCGCCGACGGTGGACAACATGCCGCATTACTTTGGCATCAAGCGACCGTGCTTAGAGTACGATTACTACGAGCAGTTCAACAGGGAGAACGTGGACGTTGTTGATATCAAGAACAATGCGATCAAGGAGTTTACCGAGGCGGGTATTACGCTGGAGGACGGAACGCATCATGAATTCGATGTCATTGCTGTTGCGACAGGATTTGTAAGTCACCTGGAGAGTTCTTGGTAGGAGAGACGCTAACGTTGATAGGATGTTGTCACTGGTGGTGAGTACGGCTTTATAAGGGAGGTTTGAGTAAGCTAATGATTTTAGTGATGACACAGCTTGGTCTTCAGAGCATTGAGGGCGCTGAACTCGAGAAGGAATGGAAGACTGGCGCGACGGTATGTATCTCCGCTCGACTCTTCATATCAGTTCTAACACGTATAGACCTACCTCGGCGTCACGACCCCCGGCTATCCCAACATGTTCCATATCTACGGCCCCCACGGCCCAACCCTTCTCAGCAACGGCCGTAAGTCCTCTGTCACCAGTCCTGTCTTCCTCACTAACAACCCCCAGCTACATCCGTCGCCGTCCAAGGCCGCTGGATCGTCGACGCCATCGACAAGATCAAGCTCAACGACATCAAGTACATCAACCCCTCCAAGAAAGCCGGCGAGGACTGGAAGAAGCACATCGTCGAGCTTAACAACAGGACTCTCTTCCCCACCACTCGCTCCACGTAAGTCACCTACACTGCACAAAAAGAATGAGTTTTGCTGACGATGTGAATAGATATATGGGCGGCTCTATCCCTGGTAAGATTTACGAGCCTGTTTGTTACTCTGGTGGTATTCCTGCGTACAAGATCGAGATTCGCGAGGCGCTTGATACTATGAAGGGTTTTGAGGTTGTCAAGAATAAATAGACTTGATGAGAGGGGTTTGTACTCTGGCTATCTCGAGCTCTTGCTGGAGTATGAAGTTTTGGTAGATCTTAGCTTTTAGTTGTGCAATTTATCTTTTGTTCTTTCATACTATTGTATTGCATTGAGTGATGTCTTTGGCCTCTGCTACTCCGAGACTTGATTCGTATATGCAGTACTTGGAAGCTCGCTCGTCGCAGTAGTATCTGAGTACTTGACACGTTGCTTGATCTTCCAACAAACATATGAACTACCCAACATCTAAATGATTCTCGTTCGCAAGTCATAAGTTTACGTCAGTATCGTGTTGGACATCTGCCCCAGCCAAGACACGCGTGGACTGCGAACGGCGCGTCGCATTCAGCTACATGATGCATCAATTACCTGGTTATCCTCCAACGGTCGCAGGCTAGTCACAATATCATCGCGTTGCATTAATTATCCTGCACAGAAAATGGACATAGCATCTGCCCTTCTTCGTCAAGACTGCATCGGAGCCAACTGAAGCAAGTGTCCCGCGTATTTATACTCTAGTCACATACCGTCAAATCGTCACATTCAATCGCACGCACGTCATCCGGCAGTTCCGCGTCGCATCGCATTCCCGAGATCTAAATCTTGCCATCTTTTCGCAATTGAAACATCTCAAGTTCTGACAGGCCGAACTGTACCTGCATCTCCTCGGCGGGTATGGTCTGACGGGTAACCCGGCTGTACAGGCAAACTTCGGTAACGCGACGCGCAAGTCGGCAATAGCAATTGTCCAAAAACAAAGCGATCCTCTCCTCGCCACAATAGAATAGATTTGTAATGATGATCGTGAATGTCATTGTATCTGATCATAATAGCATGTCCACAAATATTTCATTTACAGATCAAATTCTTTCCTCGGTAATCAAGGGGATAAATAATACCAGCCCAAATTCTCATTATGTCATAATTTCGGAACCTGCCAACACCGAACAAACCCCGTGAGCAAAGCCGTCCAGCCAGACTAGCCAGAATAGGAAACCATGGGGAAACGATCCACATTTAACCGCAAAGTTGAATTTCTGTTACGAAATCGTCTCGCGAAGATGCCAATAACAAAGCGAGCCCGGCTCAAACGGCCTTGTCACGTATTACTCACTCTTTTACCCTGTGCTTTTGCCGCTGTTTCTTGCTGGCATTTTTTTTGGAATTATGGAAGGCTATGGTGTTCTTTTGGTGGGTGCATCTCCGCGGCTTGGGCCAGTGGTATAAGGACGTTGGCCTGCTCTGTTTTTCGCTGAGGGCATCGTCATTCATTCATTAACAGAGTTTGGACAGACAACCGCCATCTTTACTGGTTTTACGTCATATTCCGTGGTCTCATCTCAATTTTCCTTCTTTCATCATTTTGAGCCGCGTCTCTCGTACATCGCCTGATTACCCCGGATTTTTCATCTCAGATCATCTCATCGCAGATCTCATGTCGCGTCTCAACCCGACATCGTGGACTTTCGATATTGATCGATACCTCAATCCCTTTATTCCATCACCACCATGGCAACATATCCCGTATCCTGTCGCATACATCTTTGGACACCGACGCGACAAACCAAAGAGCATAGGGACAATCGTACCAGTGATATGGGCATTCATCGGAATATTCATCGCCCTCTCAGTAATTGAATTGGCATCTGAGCGCATTCCCTCTTTTGTCGAACGAGGCGCTCCCATTATTGTTGGATCTTTTGTAAGTTATTTTCAACTATAGCTTTGATGATTGTTGATGCTAATGATGCAGGGCGCTGGCGCTGTTCTGGAATTCTACGCCATCGAATCTCCCCTCGCCCAACCGCGAAACTTCTTCGGCGGCCAACTCATCGCTGCCACAATAGGCGTCAGCATAGGAAAGCTCTTCCTCCTCAGCTCAAGCTTCCACTCCATCCAATGGCTCGGCGGCGCCATATCCTGCGCGACCGTAACATCCATAATGGCCCTTACAAAAACCATCCATCCCCCCGCCGGCGCAACCGCCCTCCTCGCCGTCGTCGACAACCGCCTCCTCGATCTCGGCTGGTTCTTCATCCCAGTTGTGTTATTTAACTGCACAATAATGTTTGGCGTTGCGCTGCTGGTTAATAACATTCAGCGTGCGTATCCGGTGTATTGGTGGACGCCGGAGGACTTGAGGGGGGCTAAGACGGAGACGCTGAGGGAGAGTGTTGACGAGGAAAAGGGAAGGGCGACGGAAGAGAGTGATTCGGAGAGGCATGAGAGGCATGATGGGAGAGAGATTATTATGAAGCCTGGGGGAAGCTTGGTGCTGCCGCAGAATTTGTTCCTGATGCAGGAAGAGTTGCAATTGCTAGAAGAGATTGCCAACCGCTTATAGGTTGCTCAAAAGTATCGCATTGCATGGCATTCAATTTAGAAACAATTAATCTGGTCTCATTCATACTATCGGAACATTATCTCGTGACTCATTGGTCGTTTCTCATAAAGACATGTCATTCTCATAACGTTCATAGTGCCAAACCAATACATCCCCTTATCTGACCGATACCAAGTCCTCAATGATCAACCATTCTTTCTCCTGCAAAAAGCAATCAGCATTATCATGTAATTACCCCAATATCGAGGTAGTCTCTCTTCAATCTCTCAAGTCATTCTCGACTTGGTGAGGCTCACTACTCCTGGTGTTTGCACACTTGGCCGTAAAAGGAAACATTGTGGGTATCGCCAACCAATCAAGATGCTCCGGGGGTACCTCAGTACAAGTCATAAGGGCTCAGACGACCAAGGTCCTCTTCATCTCTCACGCTGAATCTCTCAACATACCGCGGTGCACCATGGAATCGACGCCTTCGCGACACAGGAACGCTATTGCAGGGTGCATTCTCACCGTCTCGCAGCCGCTGCTCATGCTGACGCTGGAGCCCGTTCACATGACGCTGATACTGTCGGATCCCGAATTGCTCCTCTTGCATTCGACGGCGACGGAGCATTTGAGCGTGACTAATCGCGCGTCGCTGATTTCCACGGTTGATGAAGAATTGGAGATTTCGACGGATGCCACGACCGTTGATGCGGCCTCCGAGCGTGTTTCGCTGGGGACTAGTTCGAGGTGAGGGCACGCGAGATGGGATGGGTCGTTCGAAGTCTTCGAGGGACGGCTGGGGAGGGGATAGGTCGGGTGCGGCGTAGAAGCGCGGGATGTCGTAGAGTGAGGGAGATCCTGGTGATCGAGGTACCTCCACGACATCTTGGACAGTTCCTGGAGACGAAGGCTCCGGCTTCAAAGTGATGGTTGCTTCATTCTCAGTAGAGTTGAGGACTGCCTCTACAAGATTGAATGGAGAGGGGCTTTGTGAGCGACGAAAGGGCGGAATGTCGTACAGATATGGCGATCGAGGTGACTCGGGTGCCGCCAGAGTATCTGGCGACGAAGGCTCGGCCTTCACAACTGGGTCTTCTTTACTCTCATGAACGTTGACATGCACCCCTTCAGAATCGGTTTGAGGAGGGACAATGGAACGGAGAAAGGGTTCATAGTCGTGCGGATACCCTGTTAGAGGTGGCAATGGAGCCTCTGGGATCACGCCGGCGTTCGCTTCAATCTCAGCGATAAGGTCAGACACATCGGCATCAATAATCTCGCCCACATAGGCGACCAAGCCTTGGTACACATAGTCGTAGTGTTCTCCATCCATCCTTGATGCTGGGTCCGTATTCAGCCTGGTGAGGGTTGAGGGATTGGCTGGATTCAGAAGTTGCAGACACGAGGGCTAGTTGGTCTTGGTGTATTGGGTTTAGGCGTCCGTTGGGTATTGGCTAGATTATACTGTCGCACCGTTAGAGAGGAAGACCAGGAGCGGTTGATGAGACATACCAAGGATGTGAAAGATAGAGAAGGGCTTTGGTGAGTATGAAGTATGGTTAGTCCCGTTGGGGAGTTGAGAGGGACGAGAGACGGTGAAGATAGATGTCAATAACTTGAGATGTTGATGAGATGGTTGATGAATAGTGTTGTGAAGAAGGAGAGTTATGGGATGTCGAAGACGAACGCGAGATGCAGAAGAGGTCAGCTGTGAGACAAAGATGGAATCAGATGGAGCCTCGGTGCGTGAGACGCCAGTGCCAGTGCCAGCTGGCCCATTAGTCCCTGCGTCATATGTACAAACGAACACCGAACGGAGTATCCCAGTTCCACTGCCAAGTCTTGATCAGTATTGCTGCCTGCTGAGATGTCTGTTCGCTGGCTGAACACGGTTTATTTCCATTTATTTATCTTTAGCGCTACAGCAAGCAAAGCACTTGAAGTAGTTATTCTGCACTCAAAGGGACTTCGTTTGAGTAGGTTTCATTGACAAATATACCCTTTCTGCCTCCAAACTCGTCGCTGTAGTGAACAGAGGCGTTGTGTACACGGACGGCCTTTGACAGCAGGTCCATATCATGATCACAGAGAATACGTTTCTGTGTAATATGACGGCCATCACAAATCAATAAAGCTATGAGATAATTCAACGTTCCTAGAAGACATGTAAATGTAATTGCGTTTTTCCAAGTCAGTCAGTAAGGCTTTCTCTTAGGCATAAGACAGCATCGAGACCTCGTACCTAAGGAGCCAATTAATCTCGAGCATGTCAATCACGACTGCGCTGGCCTATTTTGTTTCTTAATGCTTTACGAAGGTGAGCGTTGGTATTTGCTGCATCCATGGTCCCTTTGTGTTGGAATGGATGTTCACATCTGTTTTCTTGGCATCTTCTATGACCTACCGCAATGGTGTTTCTCAAAACACGACAGTTGACTAAAGCCCATTCTTGTTCCCGAATATTGACCTGACAGGCGCCAAAAGACACCGTTACAGTTGGTTACTCTTAGGCTCTAGATCAAGAAGTCTTCTCAATCACATACATATCTTTGATGAAGTTTACATAGATTCGCGGTATAAACACTTAGCTGACCCCAATTAGTGATCTGTGATGGTCATGCCATGGCTCGGAAGATCGCCAACAAACTAGCCAGGACAGTAATAACGATGTAATTACGAGACAAGTCTCATTCAATCTGACGCAGATATTAAAAGATATTAAATAAACACACCGAGCGCAATAGCCGCCGCCGCAACCATACCCTTTGCCTTAGAAGCGCTATTATCTGTAACAGTAGCTACAGCCGCAGAAGTAGTCTGACTCGCCGCTGAGCTCTCAGTACCCGTAGCTGTAGTAATCGCCGCTGTTGACTCTTCCTCAGATGTAGTCACAGTCTCGGAAGCCTTCGCTTTGGTAACAGTAGTAGGTTCCGAGGTAGCAACCGAAACCGAGACAGTTGACGAAACAGGCAATTTAATTCCGCAAACAGCCTCAGCGTCGAAAGTGAAAGGAATGCCGTGAGCATCGCAATCATTCGAAGATCTCTCAATTTGTTCTTTTCTCACAAATTAGTCACAGTTTGTCATTTTACAGGGAGTCATTACCTGGTAGGACGTTCTCGGCGCAGTTCTCGGCGATGCAGCAGAAGAATTTCTCGCGCATGTCCTTCAGTGTACAGACACACGCTGGGTTATCGGCGTTGCATTTGTTGGTGAAATACTTGAAGAAACAATTATTCTACACTATTATTAGCGCCGTTATCCTTAGGTTGTAGAACTATAACTCACGTTACATGTAGCATCCTTGTTCTGCTTTTCCTGATCGTACTGAGCAGCCGCGAAGCTGCCCACGATGCTAAGAACCATCAACAAGTTAGATAGACGAGCCATTTTGTCGATACTGGTATTCCAAGGGCAATTGTCAGAGCGAATATCGCGGTTTTAAGTAAGGCATTGACGCCCCTGATTGAACTTAGCCGGTACATACGATGATTGGTTGCTTAATGGGTCTGGAAATTAGAAGCAGGGAACGATAAAACCCAGCGAATGAGGGTCACGAATTGAAGCTTAGTTTCTCTGTGCCTTCGCGGAAGGATTCATCATTTATTTTGGGATTGAAATGGCCAATGAATCGTGAGATTGGCTGGCTAAGACTGTTTAAAAGCCGATTAGCCGTTTTGAACCATGTGAATATCATCCATCTCGTATTAGCTTATTCATCTTCGTACTCAGTGAGTCGTGAAGTATGTTAGCTAGGGTCGTATTGAAACGTGCCCAGTAAGCGTCCATGAACAGCCAGCCTCACTAGTGATAATGTCCAGCCGTTGCATTTGCGAACAGCATAACTTTAAGTCGTATTGACAGAACGAGAATTGAGATATTGGTCTTGATGGGAGCCCACGGATTATGCCGGAACAAAGCGTCGATTACAGCTCTAGAAGCTTTAGGTGTATACCTCATCTCGTCCGACTTCTTCCCAAAGTACATCATATCTCCAAGGTCGACCTCCCCAACGTCCAATGCTCGATAGTCGCGACGATTATATCACCCGGAACATATTCGACTTGACGCCTCTCTTCAATCCCTCCGCCCTACCATTCTCATACTCGACTCCCGCACCTCCCCCATCACCAGACATACCCTCCAATTTCTCCCTCAGTTCCTGATCTAGTTCTGCAGTCGTCTTTTTCCGAGGTGCCATCTTTGCCGTTGACGCTTCTTTGCTTGACGAATCTGTCGTTATTGGTTGAGCTTGACTTGGCTTGGGTTTTACGGCGTTGGGTTCATTTGGTAAAGAGCGTGGGGCGATTGTGTGAAGTGCTCTTCTTGTTACATTTGCCCGGAGGCTTGGTGTCATTAGAGCGCGCTTCATTTTTTTATGTTTTGGTGATGAGAAAATGAAAGTTGAAAGTCTGGCCACCAAGTCTCATGATAGGTTTTGTGATGACTAAGGCAATACGTCATTGGTTGGAATTGACGGCATAATGCAGTCATTCAGTGTCGTCCATATAACTTCAGACAATGTGAGAACGCCCTCTATAATGGCATGTTCTGGTCATTTTAAAACGCAGTTCTTTTTCTTTTCCATTATGAGATACACTGTTGACTAATCCGCCCTCATTCCTCGTTGATAGCCTTGTCCCAGTTTTCATACACATACACTGCGATGGCCTCTAAGAAATCTTCAGCAGCCATCCATCAGCCTCAGTCTCCCCCTTCGCATTAACACCTCCCCACATGAGCACTCCCTTCCCATCCAAACACCCATCAGCCCCAAAGAACCCCCTCGGTCCCGGGTGCACCTTGCCCGCCTCCTGCGTCATCTCCGCAGGCGCAATCTCAAGTTCATGCCAACTAAACGCTCCCGACTGAACACCCGGGATCGTTTCGCGAATAGCATCCTTGACCCGTGTGGCACTGTAGTCATCAGAAGGGAGTTGAAGAGTCCACATGTCGGAGTAGAACGGGTGTTCCTCGGTGTAGGCTTTATCACTAGAGATCGATGCGTCTTGACGGCTGCCGAGGAGGTAGAGCAGGTAACGCCGTCCGTGGCCTGTTGTTACGGGGATTAAAGCACTGCCAACGCGAGGTCGCGGTCCAGGGACGAGAGGGTTGGAAGGGAAGTCAACGGTTGTCCACTCTGGAAGCGCGTCGAGAGATTCATCCTGGATTGTACCAGTCTTGATATAGTGCACCGACCCATGGACATCCGACTCAGCACTAATAGCGTACAACGTCCCCTCAACAAACTGCGCCGCCAGAGGCTCAGCAGGAGCATCAGGCAAAGGATGCCAAAGACGCGTCGTAAAGTCAAACAACCACGTTGTCTTGGTCCGCTGCCCATTCTCATACCCTCCATTAAGAACAAGATTATCCTTCTTGGCATCGTAGAAGATCTGATGGCCGTAGCGTGATTGAGGTGCTTTTCCAGCGGCGGTTATAGAGGACCATCGTGCGGATTTGGGCTCCCATTCCCAGAGAGTAAATTCATCGTCGACTGGTTCGTCATCACTGTTATGGCCGCCGTGGATGATGAGTGTGTCGCGGCGCGTGCAGGAGGCGTGGTTGATACGTGGGGAGGGGATTTGGCCTTCATCGCCGACGGCTGGGTAGCATGCGTATTCGCCTTCGCCTTGGTGATCACCAATGGATACAGCGTGGATGTCGTTGTTGCACAGTTTACCGTCCTCTTTCTTACCGCCAAAGATGTACGCTTTTCCATCGATAACACTGACAGTGTGATGAGATCTCGCAAGGGAGAGTCTATCTTCATTAGCCTCATTCATAGCCACGACGCGAGAGACATACGAGTTATCCTCCTTCGGGGTTGTAGCGATTTGGCTCAAGACTGCAGTGAGCGGCTGCGTGGGACGAGCTACAGTCGCTGCGGCGCCGACTTCAAGGCCGGTTGAGACGACTTGCTCGACTGCGATGACACCTGCTGCTACCTCTGCCATTGTGAATGATGATTTAATGAGATTGTGTTGTTGAGAAGGATTGAGATATACGAGGCTGAAAGATGACGGGGAGACATGACGTATGACGGATGCGGGCCATGACGTAATTTGTCGCGGGCTGGAATGTGCAATCGTCGGAATGAGATTGATTGTTCCCTTTATGATAACTCAATATTCACTGTTAATTTAAGAGGCCACAAGTGAGAAGTTAATTGATGTTTTTGATACTATCTTTTTTGGAGAGGTGCAATGCGAGCCCGCATTTGGTAGCTCATGAGCTGATAGTATCGCTCACTTCTGACGCCAGAACCAATTCACATGTCGCATCCAAGACGTGAGACTCAAAAAATCACATTGTGCTCGTCAGTGACATGTGAAAGCATCAAGATGCAGGATGGAATGATATTAGAGTCTAATAGCGAAAACGGCAGCGAGCCAATCGTAGACTTTATCAATCTCCGGAAATAAACGGGCGTATGCCAATCCGTCGCGTATCCATTCAAGATTCAGCGATCAACGCGCTAACAGAGACGCGCCACCAACTCATGATGACATGATGCTGAAGACACAACAGTTATACAGGATCAACACAGTGAAAGTCACACTGAAGTCGGGATGTAAAGTGAGTAAATGTACGTGCTAAGAGCACTAGAATTAAATATGTACACCAAAGGTTATCGGTCATCAACTCTATCTCAATCTATAGTCTAACGTCTATAAATCATTCCGTCATGCGCTTATTTGCTGCGACGCTCCCACTCGTAAATAGCCATCATGAAAGGTCCCATACCGCGAGTATCGTTAGGAACAACAGGAACCTCAGTGTAGTACTACAAAAGTCAGCCAAATCCACAAAAATTCACACGAGAAAAACTTACCTCGAAAGAAGCATCACTGTTCAACGACCCAACCTCAACGGTTCCCTCCCAGGTAATAGTACCATTGTTGTTCTTGGTCACAAAGTCCCGGATGAGACGCTTGTAAGCCTGCTTGGCGGGCTTGGTGTACGTCTTCTCATCGAGAAGCCCGCGTCGGAGACCAGCCAGCCAGCCGTAGGTGAACATAGCAGAGGCAGAGCTCTCGATGTAGTTGCCCTCTACACCCTCGTACTCCTTGTTCATGACGAGTTCCCAGAGGTGAGACTCGGGGCCTTGGGCGCGGAGGAGAGCGGACGAGAGATCCTTGTAGTAAGTGACGAGACGCTTGTAGCCGGGGTGAGACTTGGGGAAGACGTCGAGAACCTCAATGAGCGACCAGATGTACCAGCCGACGGCACGGGACCAAACAATAGGGGAAGCGCCGTTCTCGGGGTCAGCCCAGACGGCGATCTTGCTCTCGTCGAAGCCGTGGACGGGAAGACCGGTTTCCTTGTCGATGGTGACTTCCTGGATCTTATCCCACTGGAGGACAATGTCATCCCAGGCAGTAGTGTTCTTGGCGTCGAACTCAGCAGTCCACTCGGCGTAGAAGCTATCGCACATGAAGATGCCATCCAGCCACATCTGATCCGGGTACGTCGGCGAGCGATGCCAGAATCCACCAGTCGGGGTCCTAGGATGCTGGTTGATTCTATCACGGATGAAATCCGCAGCAACCTTGTACTTCTCCTCGCCGGTCTGCTTGTACCAGTATAGCAAGTTCAAGCCAATGCGGTAGTTGTCAAGCGAGTACTTTGTCAAGTCATAGTTGATGATGGTGCCGTTGGGGTACACCACATCGTCCATCTGGTCGCGGTACCATGCGAGCAGGGTCTTGTTCTTGGTCAGCTCGATGGTCGCTTCGATGCCCTCGTAGACGACCGCGCGGCCGTACCAGTATGCGCGCTGGGTCTCGCGGTTGTTGCGGATCCATGAGTCGGCGGTCGTGGCGAGGAGGTTGTTTGCGAGGACGAGGTTGGCCGAGGCCACGGTGAGGAGGGTCTGGAACTTCATGGTGAGCGATGAGATTGTCGAAGTCGATGCCGATTCAATTTACCTGGGCGTTGAACTAGGTATTTAAACACCGTTGCAACATCCGATGCGATCCACTGTTCACTTTGGAAAGGGGATATTCTCCGTGTTCTAGCAGATGCTCTAACCAACAAGCTTTAATTCTTTAACCTTGAGCTTATCCATTATCTTTTTTTGGAAGACGGACGTTTCATATTGATTAGGTCAATTACCGCGCACAGTTACATTCACCGCGGATTATCCCGGCGGACCGTTATTCTCCGCCAACCGGATACGATGGGATGAACGATCAGCCAAGTCAAGATGTTTGCCCATTGGGTTTTCGTCCGAACTGTTCATTTGTGCTGGGCCGAATTGGGAAGTACTGACGGTTCACCGTTGGGGAGATTGATAGCCGCATATACGAATGAGCTTGGCGCGATGACAGTCGTGAACGATTATCCACCTATCGGACGGTCATTTTAAGGTATTAAGCTTGTCTTTTGGGTTGTTTTAATTACGCTTAAGTCTGCTGAGCCTCTTGATGGCGCAATCCCCAACGATTGCCCCCAATGTCTGCAAGTGCCGCGATTGAGGGCGCGTCGGGTTACGCGTCGGGGATGGCGTAATGTTCCTGCATCTGTACTACCCAATCTAGAGTAGAAATCCTGTAGACTAAATGAAGCTCAATGAAGGTGAGAGCCTCTTTAAAAATGGTTTCGTGAGCATCAACGTTCCGAATGGCTGTCGATCGCGAAAAGTAGCGAAAGATACCATACAAATGAAGAAGAAGCTTGTAACACCAGCACCAATTTGGCCTGCTAAATCTAGTTTGAAGCCCAAAAAGGTTCAGACCGAATATTAACTCCTCGGTCCTTGCATATCAAGGTGGACCAGCAATACTCCGACAACAGACGACCAATTGAAGCCGTCAATGGACACCAAGAGATGTTCATTGAAGTGTCCCCCCCACGAACATTGGGGTGATCCACTTAAGGTTCATGCCTCCATGCTTATTGGATGTGAGCTCAATGTCTTTGTTCTGGTAGCATATGGTTCAAGGCGATCGATAGAAACGCAACTAAAGGGCCTAAATATGGGGGGGTCTGAATAATAATCGCACAAGTTAATTGAAGCAACGGGGGGGGTTGAGAACGCGATTCACAGGGGTCGCTGGTTAAGCAAGAAGAAGATGATGTGTTGCGTATCAGACACCAACTTACTTTGACTCTTTTGTGGTGCTGGTGGAATCCTAATTATTAGCTCAATATCACCTGTAATTAAACCGAATAGCCAGCCGACATTTGCCTCTGTTTTTTGCACCTGCTAGCTTTGTCAATTGATCAGTACATGGAAACAAAATCCCAGTTCTTGAAGTCCCGGGTAGCTGAGAATGGTCGATAATCCAGATCCAGATACCTCCGATAAGCCTTATCTTATCAACATCACAAGATACGGGGATTAACAAGAAATACGAACAGACGCGAATAAGTCATAATAAAGGCCGCGGTCTAGAAATTGATGTAATGAAATTCTTGGCCGTAAGATAAAAACAATTTGACCTTTAGTTTTACTACATACAGCTATGAGATCTTAACCGGACAAACGCTCATCCGTCACGTTAGACTGCGCATCTTGACTCTTCCCGTGCTTTCAACGCATGTGACTGAACCCAACTTGTTACTCCGGCTTTCTTCCCCAGATGAAATAAACCGGCAGATATAGGTGAGTACTCGGATCAGAAAGGTCCTTCTTCACCTTTGCCATAAATACCTGAATCTCCTCGTCACTCCACCCAAGAACACGCGAGAAGATACCAGGCGTATACGAGGTAATGACCTGCGCTTCCTGAACAGACTGAAACTTGCCAATCTCTTTGAGCTTCGGATCCCTAGGCCAAGACCCAATGGGAACCTGTATCACCATCAGCGAGAGTCTCCCCAGTAACCAACGTCCTTACCTTGAGAATCTTTTGCTCAACATCCACAAACCCAGCATCCTCCATCTCCTTCTTCCACTCCGGCGCTACATTCAACGGCTTTCCAAACTTTGCAGACCCCTCAACCATAGTCTTCATCCACAGCAACGCGTTTCCCGCACTATCCTTCGTGTTATCGTCAGATTTGAACTCCGAGTGAACAGCCTGCATCTCGAGATATCCACCGGGCGCGAGACTCTGCAGAGCACGGGTGAAGAACTGCGCGTTGTTGCTGATGCAGCCTTCTAGTTCGCGTGCGTGGATAAAGTCGAAGGGCTGGCGGAAGAGCCAGTCTGATTCAAAGTCATCGACTTCGAAGAGGCAGTTCGGTGGGGTCCTGAGGATGTTAGAAGAGTGATGTGGAGGGAGGGGGAGTTACCATGGGGGCTGGATGGGGCTGAGATCGGTGCCGAGGACTTCGGCTTGGGGATATTCGCTGGGCTTTATTAGATATGGTATGCGAGGAACGGGGGAATGCGTACTCGGCGAAGTCCATGGCCCAGATACCCGTTCCTGTGCCGAGGTCAAGAACTCGCTTGACTTTATGGCCAATAGGTGCGAGAAAAAGATCGCCGCCGAGGACAAGACGGTAGATATGATGACCTAGATCCATTCTATCCTGCTCCTCATCATCGTTGGGCTTACGGCCGTTAGCATGAGCTACTGAATGCTGGTGTCTTGACATACAACTAGGTACGCCCCTTCGCGGAATGCATGATATCGTCGTCCATTCTAAGTCCGTCAGTCAAGACAATTGTCTGAGCAGTCCTTTGAAGCCATACTTCGTATCTGCAGGTAAACAGTTAGATGAGAAGGTATCCATTCAATGGTACATACTTGTAGTTCAAGACGCTGGAGTTGAGGGAAGTAAGATAACTTCCTGACTCAAGACTGGACAACAGATCAGTGAGTATCCATCAGACGATACGAAGCCACGTACGAAGCAGCCAATGCAGAATCGTTGCTCAAAGACGCAGCATCCTAGCAATATCAGCAAGCAGTCACTAGTTGGAACCCTCCATTGGAAAGCGTACATCTGCCTGAAGAGGGCCTTCGTGTTCATTTGCTGCTTGTGCCATTTTTATGCCACTTCAAAAGTCGATTCAATTGAATGCGCGATATTGTGTTTTTTGGGCGCTGTTTTGGTCAGATCATTGCGTGGCGGGCGACCAACGCAGGGTTGTACTGGATGCCATATTCGGAAGCTGTTCGTAACCGGAGCGGGGGCTGGTCAAGACTGGCCTGCGAAAGAATGCCGTAAGACAGATGTAAAACTGAGACGCATGATTAAAAATGGTTTGCTTTTACCAATGAAATTAATTTATGGACTCAAGCTATCGACTCCTGGCGAAAAGATCCAGAAGCAATTGACTTTTCTCATCATCGTGCTAGCCCGGTCCAGCCGAACCGAGATTGTCAGTATTTGCCCTACGGCAACGGCACGCGACGAGGAGGCGCAGGAAGCGAGCTCATGTTGACTTTGAAGCTATTAGGCATTGCCTCGCACTTGTATGACAAGCCGCTCATCAGTCCATCAAAAAGAGTTGAGATTCGACTGGTGATGCCTTTGTTCGATGTCTTAGTACCTCTTCCAGTTTGATCTTCCTGCCTTGTTCAGCCCACGAAAATGGCGACCCTAAAGCAAGCTCGATACCCAATTTCGCTGCTGTAACACTGCTTGCTGTTGATAGACGAAGGATCCTGTCCTGGATCTCAATGGGAAGGTGGTTGAGCCGACAAGGCTTGGGCTCTGCTTGATGAAGGTCTGATGCCCAGAGAAGCAGGCCGATAGCGGAATCAGAGGGAGGAGTGTCGTTGAATAGTGGCTCGGGTCTTGTGTATACCAGTTCGCCATCGTAAACCTTGCAGCAGGCTATTTGTCTGAGAGTCAATATTGCGTACGTCGCAGTACCAGTCATCGTCGCGCGGGTTTCAACATGCCCTCGTATCATCTTTTTTCCCTTGGGAATATCTCTTGCCAGAACAATCCAACATGTACCAACTCGCACGATCGTTTCATCTGGAGTATCCCATTGTGGCAAGTCTGCCACTCCAACATATGGCCCGCCGCGGCCGCCGACATGCTCGAATCCCGTACGTTCCACTATAGTGAAGTCCAGATTCAGAATCCAGATAACAGCGTATGCAAGCTTCGTAAACGTGACATTATTCATTTCTGCCCGTAGAACGTGGCGCCACGTATGGCCAAAGTCGCGGAGAATCCGGCCAAGAAATGCCCTTTTTCGATCATCAACTTTGGGTTGAAGATCCCGGTACAGTCGTGGTACAAGTCCCTCCTCTGTGATTGTTTCAGTTTGCGATTTCAGTCTCTCAAATTCGTCCAAAGTAAGTATTCTCTCTCTTGCTAGGCGCAGAGGTTCAGAGCAAAGCTGATCATGCTTCGTGAGAAAGAGGACATCATTGTCGAGGTCAAATGTCCATACACTATTAAAAGCCCGACCTCTTGTGTCACCGAAAGGATTTACCAAATCGTAGACATCCTCCCATTCGAGTTCGATACCTTTTTCTAGCGCTCTTGAGATCTCATCTGCGATTGAGTTAGAGAATGCCAGCGTTAAGAGTTGGTTTAACGGACCTGGGCAATTGCCGCAACCAATGAGAATGCGAGAAAACAAGTCGAGGAACGCGACATCATCTGCATTGAGCCTTTTTGACAAGCACCGGCGGAGGACATTCCCTGGGGACTGAAATTAGCCCATTATCTAGTAAGTTGGAGTGCGAAATAAACCTTTTAATACGTAAATAAGTACAAAGAGGGCTGACATCGTGATGCGATGGTGTAGGAGCGAGAATTGGCTGATCCATTTTCGGACGTCCTTGGAGGGGTTGATGAGTATGCACGAGCCACGAGAGCATGTCTGATCGCGATGTAGACCGAGTACTTGCAGCTGCCTTCTATCGCAGTGTCTAGATATTTAATCTCTTTGTCTTTCCCTTTTCTCATTCTGTGAGTCACATTGATTTTTAATAATGTTATTTGGCGAGAGTCTGTATTTCGTGATCCACTCTGCAAAATTAAGGATGCGGCACGGACTTGGTCGCGTGAAAAGACGCGTTGTTTCACTTTGCTGACATCCTTATCCTCATCCTCATCCTCACCGCTGGCAGAACTCTATCATCTCAATAATTACACAGTCTACATAAAAGACAATATCTTTGATTACGTTCAAAAGCCCTGACTGCGAGCTCTTCAACCATCGCCATCCTTCAACGCCTCAACGCCAAAATGTCAACGTCAGTCAAAGACCTCCTTCTCGTCCCCTCAGACGCCATGACTCTCCATGGAAAAGTCCTAGGCGCAGACGCGACAGCGACAACATATCTTCTAAACTGTCCACCCGACGCGGAAATCTGTGAACGAAACGGCCAAACAATCACGTTAGGTCCTTGGGCCGAGAAAACACTCGGCTCAAGCGCAGACCCAACAGGAACTATGGACGTAGTCATCACGGAGCCACAAGACGGTACAAAGTGGTTTTACTCGCTTCACTGTGAGATGAGCAGATCCGTCGCGCAAGACTGCACCATGATCAATAGACCGGCTGATGGTCCCTCGACAATTGGACCGAAGACGTACAAGGGAGATTCGGCTTTGCGAGAGATTTATGGACCGACGTTTGAGTATGGGAGGATTACGCTTACTGCTGGGTTAGAGAAGCTGAAGAGTGAATATCCGAGTACTACTACGGCTGAGGGCACGGAGTCTTCTAAGGAAACGAGTAGTTCTACGACGGGGGCTGATGCACCGGCGGAGTCAAATGGAGGGTTGAAAGGCGTGAAGCTTTCTTTGGCTGCTGTATGCGCTGGACTGTTTGCTACGCTGGCATTGTCGCTCTGAGCATCTGTTGTTTCTCATGGAAAGTGGCGTGATGCTGCATTCATTGTTGTATGCATAGCAGATGAGATGCGTAATACGTTAGAGAGTGGAACTAGATATCTAGAAACCTCTAACTATTGAACAAGAAGACCTGGTCACTGATCACAACTCTGTAGAAGGTGATGTTCATGAAGAGCAGGAATAGCGTACCATTCAACCCATTCCGTACACTTCCAAAGCGGCTTGCGCTCTTCCCCATCAGCATAGAAAACATATTCATAGTCCCCAATTCTGTCCTTGAAAGGCTCAACGCGACCTTGCTTCCTCGGATTCGAAGCCTTTTGCTGCGGCGGCGTCGGCAGTGAAGCGAGAAGCGCATTCCACTGTTCCGGATGCACGTCGGAGGACGTACAGCCCAGCAATTCCTTACAATGAAAGCCTTCCAACTGCGCAGGATCAGACGACTCTCTACTCTCGTAGCTCATCCCGTTTGCTGAAGTGACGTCGCCGGTGACATGGTATAGCGTGCCAGAGCCGTCTTTGCTGGTCTCCACGAATAGGGCGTGATGGAAGCGACCGGGCGGCATGTGCGGATCTGGGAGGGCCATATGCGATTTGACTTTGTAGACTGGGTAGTTATCGGAAGACATGATGGTGTCGGTGAGAAGATGATGTCATGTCTCGTTGGTGACGGGTGCGAAGATCAGGCATCGGGGTTCCGCGGCACGGACCAACTAGTTTGGCTTTTCCGAATGACGGACCGCCGCGATCTGTATCACGGAACCACCGAGGCGCGCGTTTCACGAGATGGATCTCAGCTTTCTCATTATAGTTCAATTAATTTAAAGTGAATAGCATAAAACGATATTTGGGGTTTCGTACCAGCTTTTGGGTGCCGTTGAACGCGTTTTTGCCTCGCCGACAATAAAGAGCTAGTAAGGCCGCGGTGTTTACATGTCCAGAATTGAGCTTGACAAGTAATCACGGAACAAGTAAACAGAGGTCTCTGTTGAATGAAAGCATTTTAATATTAGAGAGCCAGTACTGCATGCCGTACACAAGTTGGCCATGTATGTACACATTTCTGATCAAGGGCCATTAAAACATCCATGCGCTCAAGATGTCCTCGCCTTCTCGATAACGGCAAGTTCTCTTTGCAGCAGAGTTAAATAGTTAGAACGAACATAGAAATCACTTCTAAGCACTCTGATTTTCAGGCGATATCAAATTGGAAGTCTCTACGTAATGCTCTTAGATACTTCAGTCACGATCTTCAAATGGAGGAACGATCACAGAGGAAGAGGAAGAGCCAAAGATCTACAAATTGCGACTTATTGACATACGGAAAGTACGGCTCAAATATTATCATAGATTGACAGTCAAGACACTGGCATTCATTGAGAGCTATCGTCCGTCACCGCCTGCAAAACCTTGTGAGAAGATGCCTTCGCCAGGATGTATCGCCGATACAGTCTAACATTTTCTTCTGACATTAGTCAGGTCTACGAGTGATTTACTGACCGACCAAAGATCTATCGTTTCTAATATTCCCGAAGTCTCATTCATCCGCGATGCACGGGTTTCTGGCCTCCGGATATGACTCCTTGGTGCTGAGGCGCATTGCATTCGGCATTCCCGAAAACCCATTTTAGTGGAGTTGAGGCTGTGTACCGTCCGTCTCCCGGAAAAGCGGCTCATGGGATTCACGATTAGCGAGGTCAGGACGAAGCTTATAACACAACATGACAATATGATAGGGCTGCTTATACTTGATGATACATGTGATTGGGACTTTGGTTCTGCACCGTGGTGAGTTGTAATGCCAAGATGATACACGGTCAAAGAGTTGGATGAATGAAGACGGGAGATACTTTTGCCAAGGCCGAGTTATCCTGAAGATCTCCTTTTCTGTATGAAGGTGTTATTCGGCATTCGAGGAATAAGTTCCCTTGCTGTCTTTTGAGGGGTTTGCTCCGGTGAGTGCTGGACAACCCTGGCCCCCCTAACAAGGGCGACGTAAGCCGCCGTCTACAAATTCAGGCTAATCAACAACCTCCCGAACAGAGTAACGAGGAATACTCGACGAGCTCTTTTCAATTGGCTCATTTCACTCTGGGGATATCAACGTTCCGCATTCCCGCGAGCTGTAGTCCGCGGAGCGCACGTGCTCCGCCACGAAACAAAACACCCAAATGTCTGTTTCTCGAGGCTATCCAGGATAGTCTATCCTACGCTCGGTCTAGCGACTGAACTCAAAAAGCATAACTTGGATTTGACGGTGATTAGGTACCAAAGGTTACAAAGCTGAAGTGGGGCCCGGTCGTAGATATCTTATACG
This sequence comes from Fusarium chuoi, assembly GCA_022627125.1. Classification (NCBI taxonomy): domain Eukaryota; kingdom Fungi; phylum Ascomycota; class Sordariomycetes; order Hypocreales; family Nectriaceae; genus Fusarium; species Fusarium chuoi. The sequence continues at coordinate 442,912 of JAJALE010000888.1, read as the reverse complement.
AGATAGCGTTTATGGTTGTCTATAGGTTTTTACATACGCTTAAACGTCATCAAATCAATGAGTAACTGTCCCAGATAGTTTTGAGAGCTTCAAGTACGGGGAATGCAGCGTTGCAGCCGTTCCGAGCCAGGCGTTCCGCGTTCCGGAGTGGTTCCGAAAGTGCGGAACGGGTGAGCAGATCATGATACTCCCTTGATTCTTGGCAGTATCAGCCCTTAAACGACCTCGACGACTGTTTCGTCAATCACTGCAGTGTCATGATGTTTTACAATAGTCCCGCTAGTCACATATCCTCCTCATCACGGATGTGTTTCCCAAAGTGGCTCGCCGTGAAGCGATGCCTCATAATACAGCGTGATTCCAGCATCAAAATTACAATTGGGATGTTCTCGAACCTGCAAAGCCCCTGGGAGCCGCGTAATTCATCTCGATCTGTGCCTCTCTAATTCAGCCTTATCGGCACTCAAGAGCCGATAACGTGCACGCCAAGATGCTCCGTTTCAGGTGAATTGGGAGGCACTGTCAAATATGCATGATTTTCGCAGAAACAGAACCTAGAGTTGATCTGAGGCTTACGCAGTTTCTATCAAGACTGACTTGTCCCGGTATGACACAGACAGTTCCAGATGCTTTGAGGCCCACGTTTCAGCCGAGCTTTTGGGCGTGATTGGCTGCGTCGTAAAAACAGGGATCAAGACCCTGCTAGCGTCTGGGCTGCGCCTCTTGGCGGTGGAGACCGCGACATGTTGATATTTCCCCGTACGAAGAGCACCATCCAACGGCATCAAAATTCTCTCGCTTTCCCTGCCTTTGCTTTGTTTTTTGACCCAAGCTTTCTCGTAGCAATCAAGGCAAAGGAACAAACCATGACTACGTCGACGAACCAGCTCGTAATCTTGCCCAAGAAGGTCAAATGGCAGCGCGCCTCGAGACCAAAAGTTCGCACTGGCTGCTTAACCTGGTATGTCGCCCTGTTCCGTATGCTTAATTAACGAATCAGAGACTAATATACATGTAGCAAGTACGTATTTCTGTTTTGATTGGGTGCCTGATCGCTTCTAATCCCCGTGTTATTGTAGAGTCAGGCACTTGAAGTGCGATGAGGAGAAGCCGACGTGTCGCCGCTGTCGCGACGGCCGTGTTAAATGCGACGGCTACGCCACGCCTAACAAGAACCAGATCCAGCAGCGTGCTTCAATGCCTGTCGCTGGATACACCGTCTCGTCTCTCAACCCCCGTATAGCCGAGACATCCATTGAGAACTGCTATTTTCACCACTTTCACCACTGGACCTCTACCCAACTCACCTGCTCCCCCGGCGCATCAAACTTTTACATCAACTATGTCCTCCCTCTTGCGCATTCGTGCGAACCTATTAGACACGCCATCATCGCTGTTGGTGCTGCGCATAGGTTCTACATGGCGGGCCAAGAGACGTGCTCTCCACTGCAGCAGCTGAAAAGCCTGGCTATGCAGCAGTACAACAAGTCCATCCAGCGGATAATACCCCACATGTCCATGGAATCCGCCTTCGATCTGCAGTGTACTTTGGTATGCTGTTTGTTATTTGTTGCATTTGAGGGCATCACTGGTCGATACGCAGAGTCGATCCGACATATCCGCGCCGGGACGAAACTGCTCTCGTCGCCTCTTCTAATCAAAAGTGCGAAAGATCAGAAGATGACGAGGAAACTTACAGAGGTATTTGCGAACCTTGGCGTTGAGGCTTCGATGTTTATGGAGGATACCATCATCCCGGACATCCATTCTGGCTGTCTTGATGTCTTGCAGTGCGGCGATACCTCGGATCAACCATTCCAGGACCTCGATGAAGCAGCGAGCTACCTGCGCAGACTCGACGTCGAGACTGTTGACATTATCGCGCAGACTCCATACTCATGCGCGATGAATGACGACGGCCAAATCGACATGTTTACCCTCGACGCGCCCCAGAAGGAGGAACTCGAGGCGAAATGGGCCGAGATGGACGCCAAGTTCGAAGTCTGGAACTCGCGATTCGAACTGACAAAGAAACACATCGCGACGTGGGAGTACCAAGACCTAGCATCCCCGCAACTCACATACCTCAACATGCAGCAAACCTTCTGGCGGATGGGCATGTCGTGCGGTCCCGAAGACCTCTCCGAACCAACCCCCGACACAGCCGAGGCATTTCTCAACTCCGCTGAGATCCTCGCCCAGCGGCTGATAACACCCGGCCAGCCGAGCTACTCCCTCGACGGCGACCTGGTCTCTGGTCTCTCGGTGGTGGTATGGTCGTGCACTGAGGGGCCGCACCGGGATAGGGCGCTGGATCTGCTGCGGAGGTTGAATAGACGCGAGGGTATTTGGGATAGCAAGGAGATTGTGCAGATGCACGAGGCTGCGCTGGCGATGGATGATCCGAAGTTATGGTATAACATGGAGATTCCGGGCGGGGTGCCTGGGTTTGTTGCTGAGTTGGCTAAGATTTCGCCGAGGTTTGGGTTGCATCGCTCGGGGCTGCTGATACCGGATTTTGAGTGTATTTAGGTTAGGCAGGTTTTGGTGGGCGATTGATGTGGATTGATGGTTTTTGGTAATATCCCTTGCGCGCGATAATCATTGCCCGAATAGAAATAAAAATAATCACTAAATCACTAAATCACTAAATCACTTGCAGAATTGATGAGTCTGGCTGTGAGAAATTAATTTGTTGTGATGCTTATCTTAGCATTACTGGTGTCATCGTGTCAGATCAGACCACTACGTCATTGGCTGCACGCAAGATGTATGCCCCTCCCCCTCATGCCTCACCCAAATCGCTTTCTACAACGAGCTCAATTGACACATCCAGTAAAAGCAATCCATCAGCACATATCCTTCAATTAACAAACATGTCTCAGCTCGAGCGCTCACTCAAGGCGACAAGCCTCTCAGAGACGCTAAGTACATACAATGAATGGGCAAACACCTACAACCAAGACGTCGAGAAAGAAGAATACGTCGCTCCCCAACTCGCATCTCAAGATCTAGTCACCCATCTCGGCACTCAAATCTCCTCCGCTAAAATACTCGACGCCGGCTGCGGAACAGGTCTCGTCGGCGAAGCGCTCACCAAACTCGGTGCTTCCAACATTCACGGCATCGACCTAAGTCCGGGTATGCTCCAAGTCGCCGACAAAACAGGCGTGTACAAATCACTCAACGTCGCGAATTTGGCTGAAAAGCTTAATATTCCTTCACAGAGTTATGATGCGGTTATTTGTGTCGGGACTATGACGGAGGGGCATGTTGGACCTGAGGCTTTTTATGAGTTTGTGAGAGTTACCAAGGCTGGGGGCGTTATTGTTTCGACGATTCGGGAGTCGGTTTGGCAGGTGAAGGGGTATGAGGATAAGGTTAATGGGTTAGCTGATGAGGGGAGGGTGAAGATTGTGGGGAGGAAGAGGGAGCATCAGAGGATTGGGGCTGGTGTTTATGCGTATTTTGTTGTTTTACAGGTTCAGTAGGTTCGCTGATGCGTTGGTCTTGGGTTAGCATGTCATTAGTAAGTATGCTATCTACATATAGTATTTGACGTGTTTTATTCGAACCTCGCTTGAGTGGTGTCTGATCGTGCGACATACGTCGTGGCCTCATGATGTGGTTTGGTCATGCTGCAGGCTGACTACGCCCTGGCTCACGTCAGATCAAGGTGCCATTGAGAATAATGCGCGGCACACGATAATCGACAAGTTGAGAGATCAATTCGCTGATGCAATATCTTACCTCTAGACTCTGTCAAGCAAGATTGATGAGGATGGATGTCAAGCCAGTTACCAAGATGAGTGTAGTGTACCCGAACGAAATAGGGTATGCGGCAATATTACTCAAGGCCCATGTCTATCCATGGCAATCTCTCCTGCAAAACAATGCCGTATATCCCGAGGAATAGCAAGTAAACATGGAGTTTTTTTGTCTTTCAAAGTGAGTCAATTCCATGACTCAGGCACAATTAATCCGCGTCGAGAATTGATCACCTTTCGCTATCGCGAATTTGGGTCGTGAGTCACGAGCCATCACCAAATAGGAAGGTGAAAGTGGAGGCGGCCATGCATTGCTTACCCTGCGCTTAGATACGTGCCGTATTCCCGATGCGATAAACGACTATCTACAACTACATAAACCATGAGGACAACCACTATTCACATCTCTCCTTCATCGCCATCATGGACATCTCAAGCGTGTCCAAGGCGTTCCAATCGGAGCGCCTCGTCTACCGCTCCCCAGAAGATAACGACAAAGACAAGGAATTCTTTTTCAAGCATATCGAGAATGACCCCGTCGCAAAAGCCCTCGCGGACCCTTCTATTCTTCGTCCCAAGAGCAAAAAAGGCGTTGAAGACTTCCTAACAGAGTTTCAAAAGTCCACTCTGGCTGTAGTCCTATGTCTTTCCCCCTCCGAAGCCAAAAAGCAAAACATCGAAAGCGAAGAACCAGTCCCCATTGGTTTCATATGCATCGGCTGGGGCGGCAACCCTAAGAACCGCGAACAGCATCGGGGTACGCATATTGGTATCGTTATCGCGGAGGCGTTTAGGAATAAGGGCTATGGCGGGGAGAGCATCAATTGGGCGCTGGACTGGGCGTTTAGATTTGGGGGCTATCATCGTGTTGGGATTGGTACATTCGGGTTCAATGAGCGGGGGCAGCATTTGTACAAGAAGTTGGGGTTTTTGGAGGAGGGGAGGAGTAGGGAGGCGCTTTGGTTTGATAGAAGGTGGTGGGATATGATTGACTATGGGATGCTGGAGCATGAATGGGAGGCTTTGAGGGCCAAGGCAAAGGACGCTTGATCACTCAGTAGTGGACACGTGTAGGGTTGATAGACAAGGCTTAGGAAGAGGTGAAATAATTCATTATTATAATTCGATGTCAATTCACAGTAATTAGACAGCTATTCACAGCCAGTTTTCCTGATATGCCACAATGTCAATTCTGAAGTTTGTTTTAGAGATGTCAATGAGAGCATGCAAAAAACTCGTCAGTAGTACGTGTCATGTTTCCAGCCACAGATCTCAGCGGCAAATGACCTTTGTATGCCTAATGATTCATTCATTGTGCTTGAGCAATTGCTATCAGAACATTGTGGAGAAAATGGCCTTTGTGGCTCCTTGAGGGGGTATAAGATGCCGGATCCATCTGCGAGATGACTGATGGCTGTTCTGACTTTGCAACCCCGTGAACAAGGTTTATCGTCGGCTCCAATTAATCCGAACATCCAAATCTCATCGATAACACTGCGTTCTGTTATAGACAGCGTTAAATCTATCACAGGTGACAATGCCTCTTAGATGCGCTCTCTGTGGGATTGCCATCCCCTGCCACCACCAACCAGACCAACAACAACAACAAGTTTGGTGGCGCAGGATCTTCGCTGGTAACATGACAGAACTTTACCGGTAGCTGAAGCCATACTGACATCCTCTAGTCCAACGTGAAGAAGTCCAGAGTGAAGAAGACCAGCGCGAAGAAGACCAGTCTCACTTCTCGCTCGTGCCTCTCGGATATTATGAAGATGGGTCTTTGGAACCGCACCCAGTCATCCCGCCGAATGAAGGATTCTTCATCCACCAAGCATGTTGGTCCATATACCGCGACCAGATGTTCTTGAACTCAGAGCGACGCTTTGACACCGAGCAGATCCTGCAGGCGTTGTTTGACTTCATACAGAGTATGCCTAGAAATAGCGATGGTTGGATATCGTATCTTCGCCCTCAGAATGAACCGGCGGTGTTTCTTGCCACGTTTGCAGGCTACCCTGGCTACTGGGATTTCTTGAAAGCCGATCCAAGTATAGCCGTCACCAGTCCAAATTGGCATCGCTTTGTTGATGGAGGCTCCTACGGTACGCAAGCATCGTTGGACGTCTTCTCCAGCCTTTCTACCGAGTTGAACTATTGTGTCATCAATTTGCTAAATACCGTGTCTTTTTGCAACCTCCGACTGGCATCAACGACTATTGCGAACCTCAGCAAGCCGGGCGATATTCCTCAAGCCTTCTGGGCAAGCCGTTTCACCCGTGACCACGAAATGAACTTCTTTCCGATAGAACACGACAGCACTGAGACATGGCGAGATCTGTACTTCAACCTCAAGTATTCCCTTAAAGACAGCTCTGCAACAGGACACATGCGAAATCGGCTTCGGATCTGGATGGGTCTTGAGAAGATCACACCCTACATAATCGCCATGCTTCAACAAAGTCCATGCCTGGAGGATACAGCTCAATTGAGAGAGGAAATAGCTTCAGCAGGATATGAATTGACCCATAAGATACAAGGGTTCGAAGGCGTACCGGGCACAAACCCCCCTGGGGGCATTCAGGTTACAGGCTCGCGATACCTGAACCTGCGAGGCGGTGCATGGATCTCGGTTACCAGAGGGTATATCGATGGGAGGCAGTACATATTAGGCTTTCGGGTACAGAAGCGAGATGGAAAGGAGAAGTTCCGCATTGGCCTGATTAACACTAACAAAGAAACGACCTTTTTCATCGAGGAAACTGATCAGGTCATCGCTTTAAAGGTGGCGACGACCTTTGGTGGTATAGTTGGACTTGCCTTTAGGATCAAGGATAAGCTCGGTGGAGTAGATTGGAAGGTCGTGGGCAAAGTCGGCACACTTGACGATTATGTTGGCATCAAAACGCTAAAGCCGCAAAATGGCGGGTATATAAGCGGTCTGCTGCTTGGCCTCGATGTACGTCTTCATCTTCACTTCACAGGGAGCAACTAACGAGTTTAGGCTTGCAAAGTCGTTTCTATCCAGCTGGTAGAGAAGCTAGGCGACGCTACTGCTAACGACAGTTCAGGACAGCATGTATGGCACCCTGCACCGCCTCAACCTGACGTGATAACTATATTGCCTGACACCACCGATGCAGCAGAATCGCAACCTGTTTTCATCATGAACATGGACTTTGGCGGCCCTAGCGGTTCACTGCTCCCACTCCTCACTCGAATCGCCATATTCCACGATGATATACATCACAATGTCAGAGGCTTGGGCTTCTACTACAATGACGGAACAGAAAGGGAGTTCGGCTTCCGTGAATTCTTAACTGATTATCGATGTCGAGACACGGCCCTTGAAGCGTCTGTTGCTATCGATGGACCGGCTGGCGAGAGAATTATTGGCGCTGCTTTCTTCCCGGACGCCAGCACGGTAAGTCGCGTCAATCATTCCAAAGACAATATCAGCTGACAAAAAGTGTAAGATTCAGATAAATACTAATTTTGGGCGGTGGAAGACTCTTGGGGATAGGGACCCCTCACAAACAAGGAATATCCTGGTTTCGCCTCATGGAGAGACTATAACTGGATTCCTGGGACATATGCGTGTGAGTTTTGTCACGATCCATGCTATCTTTGAGATACTAACTGGCACTTCGCAAGATGGCTCCATTGTCAGCGACACTAGAATCCATGGGACTTGTACATCTTGACCATCTGGAGTCAGTCTCGCCCAAGCCGCCGCCAACCACGCCCAACTACTACATCCTAGGAGGAACAACGTTTGTTCGTCTTGACAGCGTCAAGCGCGTGGGTATCTCATGCGGAAGAACGGGACGCAGCCGACGTCCAGATCATGTATCAGGCCTCTACTTCGAGTTCTGGGACGGAAGACCACCCACGTATGTTGGTCAGTGGTTTAAAGAGATTGGCCATCTTGACGTTTATCGAGGTGATAGAATCACAGGCTTGACCTTCTGGAACGAAGTGCAGAATTGCGCGTGCCATCATGGTAGAAATGCAAGGTATAGCGGAGTACGGATCGAAAAGTCTGGTGCTGAACCGAATGCTGTCGAGGTGCATCCTGGGCCACAACGCAATATGCACGAAACATGTTACACAGAGAATCGCTTCGAGAGATTGGTAAGTCACCCAAATGTCAAGGAATAAAGGCTAACTCTGTTTCAGGGCACTTTTGCTTGGTTTACTTCCCATGATCGTGACGCTAACGACGTTAAAGCGAAACCTACACTGTTGGCCAAGAACTGCCTTTCGAGCGCATCGCATATAGGCGACGAAGTATGTACAAAGAGCGACAAGCTCTTCTGGGAGATAGAAGATGGCAAGGGAGGCTGGACGAGTGTGTCTCAGATCGCCCCGTTCTTTAATCCTGATAAGAAGCGACTCTGCGGTCTGGAGTTTACATACAGGGACAACCAGGTCAAACGCGGTGGGTATACCGAGGGAACCAAAGTGATTTTGAAAGTCAAATCACACGAAAAGGTCACAGGCGCATCATCCAGCGTTTCGGCAACAACTGTCGACGGTGGCGTTGATGTTGTTTCTGTAAGTTTTCTCTACAGCTTCCCGAGGAACATAGCTAACGGCCAAAGTTCATGTTGGGAGATAGTCGAAGGATGATGATGGACTTCAGCGGAGTGAAGGTCGATGATTCGGATCCCTACCAAGTGCTCCCTTCACAGGGTGATGCGGTTCCGGTGGCGAGAAAGGTGCCCGATGGGGCGTCGAAGTGTGTTGGTGTGTACCTGGAAATGTGGCCAGACGTGAAGCCGAAGGTTTGTGTTCAGAGTTTTGGGCCAGTGTATGTTGAGCCAGCAGATGAGCAGGGAAAGAGATGAATGAGACAGATACTGTGAGGATGGGTGGGCATTTTTGATAGGATCAAGGATCTTTGGGAGATCATTCAATAGACGTATTTGGGTTCGATAATGTCGATGAGTCTGAAGACAGCCCATCGACACGCAATGCCAAGCAAGGCTTACAAACACGCCAGATGTCCAAGTACTTAATGGCGCCGCACTCGTTATCATTAGCAAAATCATCATCCTAACCTTGGGGAAGTTGACTACGGGCCCGCTCCGTTGACTAGTCGGCAATGGGGATTCTTTCTTTCCGAGTTCAGGTGTTGTGGGAGGAAGCTATAGGGTAAGCATATTGCACCTTGCAAACATGGTATCTAAGGAGAGCCGGTTTAATACATGTTCTTAAATATCTGCCTTGATAATGGCATTGTTGTATGGTGACAACACATGGCTGTGATGAATTTGCGAAATTTGTTTTCCAATGTGTTTCTCTTGTGCGACCGGTATAGGGTAGCCGGGTCCCAAATTCCCAGCGAGGTCGATTTAAGCTTGTGGGGCCAGGAGATTGGACATCGAGAGATTTACACAGGGATTACAAAACACGAATTACCCCGCATCATGTGATCAAGGATCTTGACCACAACGCAAAGACTTTTGCAGCTTTGCTGTCAGCAGGAGCAGGCGTCGCTTGTTTTGCTTTCCTGTAAATAACTTTTCAGTGCATCTTCTTACGAGAATTGTAAAATTGAGTGTCACGTGACGTTGGACAAAAGTAGGATAGGAGGATAGGAGAATCATAAGTGAAAAGTCATCCAGCATTTTAACTGTCATTCGCCATGAGAGCCTTCTAGCTCTGGAAATCTCATGGCTTTTAAGGACTTTAAGGTCTGAAACTCTTTCTCCCTCTTAACTTTAAATGTAAAACAGCCATTTGAGAAAAGGCTAAACCTTTCTTTGTGAAACGCCGAAAATCTAAGTTTCATTCTGGCTTATTGAGTTTTTGTCCACAAAGCATGCCAGCAATAGGGCAGACCGTGCGTCAGCCCTGCCATGACTCTAAAAAAGGACCGCGATCCTGTTACTTCATTTTCTAACATTTCCAGTAATTGCGATATCTCTACCGCAGATCCTACTTCCCGAGGTCGCCATGCCACTCCTGCTTGCACCCTACAATGACAGCATGCGTCTGGTATGTTTTTTTGACGGCATATTAAAATTGACCGCTCTTGACACTTACCACGAGGACGGCTCATCCATTTTGTCATACGTAGCCATGTCTGAGATCATTTGTTAACATATATCTGTAGGGCATGGGGTTTAACTCGTACACCCAGACAATGTGCATCGACGGCGTCGTCGATGCTACGGATGAGACCATGATAACTACGGAGACACTCCAACCGAAAATCACGTCCACGTCTAAGCTCTTCGAACGGTTGTCCGAGGTCGTCGACACAATGGATATTTCACGCGCTGCCACTATGACAACTGGCATTATGGATGTCCACGGGCACATGAATGTACTTAACGACACTAAGATCGACGATGCCGACATTAATCTGATGGTATCAGTGCGGGTGATGAGCAAAATCACCAGCCTAAAAGGCTCTGCAAGATTCCTTCCAATTGATGGCATGGAAGCCGGTTCGCCCAGGTTCAACGAGACGTTCGGAGACGCCTATATTTCCGGTATGCGGTAACTAGACTCACTTCTCCTGCTCCATACTGACCATGGCAGGTTTTATAACGGGCGGCCTGTTCATGAATATCATTTCCTTCACCGCCTCTGACCTAAAACACAAGGATGAGATGATCGAAGCGTAAGAATCTAACAAATCACCGTGCATCAAGCTAACTTCCATAGTGTCAAAAAAGGGTTAATCGGCTCTGCCATGGACTTGAGGAATATCTGTCAAGAAGTTGCGATCACATCTATCAACCACGGCGTAGAGGTAACAGGCGTTACAGACGTTGCGTCTATACTGAGAATAGCCGGCGAATTTCCTGCTCTTGTCGCCCAAGATCCTCAGAGAACTTGGTAATATTAAGTATTACGATACTGAATCCAGACTAATGAACAATAGGGCCATACTTACCAAGTACAAGGCAAATCGCAGCTTCAACGAATGGTCAAGTCATCAGATCCTGAAGCCGCTGGATTATGACAGTGTTGCGTCATATACCTCTAAGCTCTTTGATAACTATATCCAGTACAACCACTTGTCAAGAAAGGTTCAGGATATCATCTCTCAACGAGACAAGTATTGTATGTCTTGAGCTATTCTGGTATGATACCTAAGCGAACTGACACATGTTTTCTAGGTCAGGTCGACAAACCTAGGGCTATTCCGGTGGAACTAAACACTCTCCTGGCTGCACGCAGTGCACTGGATAAAGAGATAAACAAGATCGTAGAAGTGGCAAGTTCGATTTGTTCCCTCCCTTAGATCGTCTAACACTTTACGAACTAGGTGAATACTTTAACTCGACACCCAGAGCTTCTGCCCAACATTAACCTTCTGGACGCGAATCTCAAGGACGGCCTTGTGCAAGACATCGTTAGCGAAGCCCTTTCGGGATCTTCTCGACCTATACCGCAAGAAGAGTCCACGGTGCAAGAAAATCCTTTCCTGTCTTCTGTTGTCGACTGCGCCCCGAGCGAGTCGAGCAGCGGCATCGAAGAGCTTCATACACCTCTTACTTCTGATATTGACTCTTACAGTATCAGTGGCAGATCCCTTGTATTCCGAGATGAAACAGAGCCCTCCATTGATCTGGCAACGCAAATGCTGGTCCCGCCTGAAGTCTGGGCGGACTTGCACCCTGTGAAGAATACTCCTCCGACAAGTCTCGTCAGCCAGCCAGCCAAGACCGCTCCAGCACCCACCGGCAACTACAAAGAGCTCCAGATTCTTGCCGCTATATGTGGACCGTACGACGTGGCTACTAAGCTCCAGGATTGGGTGAGTCCTGGAGAAAACGGAGATCGGCTGGTCATCCCTTTGGAAGACATCAAAACGCTTGAGGAAAACGATGGCCGTAGGGGCTTACCACCATGGACCACGACCAAGCTGTGGTTCGTCTACAAGTACACTGGTATGCACATACGTGTTTTTTCAATCGATTATGACGCGCAGTCAACTGAAACACTGGAGATTACGCATGATGGCTTGGAAGGTGCTGTTTTCTATACGTACTCGAGACTCAAAGGAATTCAGAGCGCCGTTTCCATGGGTACCGCAGGGAGCATGTTGGTGGATCAACGACAACTTGCAACCAGAGCCGAGATAGTCAAAGAGGCCACAGATGGCTTCTCGGAGAAGGGAAGCAAGGATGTCAAACCAAACCAGGTTGTTCTAGCTAAAGGCATCCACGCATCTGATAAGTCAAATAGCGGTCATAACTCTGTACAAGCACTAACCTGTCTACCAGACTACTCTTGTACCTTCCAGCGCGGCACCCTGAAAGTCAGTCCCTCCGAGACAGCCTTTCTACAGTTCGAGAATGGCGTCAAGTTTTTCTTCCGGAACGACGGTAGATTTGAAGTCCTTGACAAGCATGATGAGGTCTTTTGGTCCAGCGAGGAGGCTCCCAAAGGTCGGTCCCCTCGGCTGTTAGAATTCTGCGATGATGGCATCTTGCGGCTTTGGAACACCGACGGACAGGTATACTGGACGCCGTTGATGAAGAACTTCACTCGCCGTGAAAGAAAGTTGGTGTTTTCAAGTGAGTTTCCATACTTGGAGATTGACAGTGAGGGGGGGCAGCTCTGGGGAGCACATGGCATGCAATGGGCGTAGACCGAGAATGCATGACATCCCAGGCAAAGAACTACGAGGGAAAAGCGAACAGAAAATATATTCGATCGTTTAAATAAATACGGACACTTTAACGGTATAGAGTTGCACTTGTACTGGGCTATATATCCTGGGATCGACCATACGCGGTAATAATGAACAGCCACTGAGCTCAGATAGCAGAAACAATAGGTTCACTATGAGACTTGAAATCACTCCAAGTTCCTATTCTCGTTACATCCCTGCAAAGCATGTGTGTAACTTGTACACAGCATGAAGTCTGATCCCAGTCCAGCATCTACCCCAGGTTCTGCCCTAACTCTCTCTATATGGCTATTGTCAATTAGAGCTCCACGAACAGTTGCTCTATAATATTGGCCATCGACTTCCCAGGTAAATTGTGACTGTATATAGCCCAACTGACTTCAGGCTACGGTGTCAGTTCTTGACGGACATCGAAAGCGGTATTGCGTGCGCCGGCTAGACCACAAGCGCCACGAGTCCCGTCAATTCCTCAACCATGAAGGTTCGTTTTTTATCGAAAGACGAAGAGTCTGAAGGAGGTTTGATTCAACGCTACTGTCTAGTATCCTTAGATAAGTCGGCCACTGAGATCTGTATCGAGACCGATGAGTCACCCGCATCGGGAGCATTGGCTCTGTCAATCTTCAAGACCTCTAACATTGCAGTCAATACTACGGGCGTACTTGAAGGTGCTGAAGCGTGATAGGTCTCTTCCGTAAGAGGCGCTTGAAGCTTTCATGGAAGGGGTCTATAGAACCGAAGTTTGGTTCATCAGAGATGGAAGGTCAGTTGGCTCTATCTACGGACAACGACGCATGTAACAGACATGGTCGAGTTATAGATCTATATAATAGTATACCCGATCATAGGGCTAGCTAATATTCTGAAGGATCATGTCAGATACCTTCTGCACAAATTTCCTTTCGTCTACGATGCACCGTCGTTCTTCAAGGCCATGGGTATAACCTCGTAGCGCACGCCAAAAGGGAATTGAACCTAGTATGGAAAAGAGCATTATGTCATTGGAAGACAGCTGTCCACTTGGTTAGCTGAAATCTGATGGTGCTTCCTCACGTGGAGAAATCGACGTTCTGGCTGTTTGGAGCCAACCGGACCATGGGAAATTTTCCAGCATCTGTCATGATAAAGGCCCTCGTAACTGATATATCAGATTAGTTGTTAATGGCCCATAGCTATATCAATACGTCAAAATTTAATATTGTATGTGCCATCTACAGCGATGGCCGTTCCTCTTCAATTGTTACGGATGAAGTGCACATCAGGGTCTATCAACAAAGGCTCCATAGCCCAGGTGCCTCCATTTCTTCACCGTAACTGGGGAAACGAACTTTGTGCTCGACGCAATTACCTCGCTTACGTAGGGCCAGTGGTGGGGGATGGAATTGACTCTCAGGGATTGCCGCATGTACTGACAAGACTGGGAGGCTCGTTGCGCCAATGCGGCTCGTCGCCTTGAACTGAACCTACGTACCTACTGGAGCAGGCCTAGCTAATATCTCAATCTTTGCAATTACTTACAGGAGTATACTCTAGAATGCTTAATTGCGCGTCTTCAATTGAGCTGCTGCAATTGGAAACTTAATGCCGCATCTGCCTCCTAACATGCTGCCGCCTCACTCATGCTTGCGGCACAGAAGGAAATGGCACGATTACTCAACTGGACTCTATTATCTTTCACAGACTGTAAAACAGGTGGCAAGACATCAGTGCAACACTGAGTAATAATGCCGTGACGAAGGTTTTTATATCCCTCAGTCGCTGTGTCATTCCGAACAAATCCGGAACACCCGGCGCCAACACCGGCGGCCCGAGATATCTCCCCGAGCTTGTGAATTCCCCTCATGACGTCAAATCAGGTTATTCTGCCCGTCAGAAGACGAATGCGACGGCTCCGATCTGGAGTGGTATTGCGGATGCGATTTGTGGAGTTTCCCGCAATCACATGCATTAGTTTACTGGTCAGCTGCTCCTCTACAGAGCCTCAACGTAACCTCAGCGGGAACAGTGGAGTTCACTAGACAAAACAGTATTGGCTGAAGAAACGTTCATCGCTTCGGGATGAACGGCTCTCTCCTCCTCAAAGCGCCTCATCCATTATTCCCCAGCCTCGTCAATCAACCCCCAAACCATCATCTCACTCACTAACCCTCAAACGCGGGGTTTTCCCCAACTTCCCAATTCAATCTCATCACTCCACGTTGATCAGGAGATAAAAAGTCACAGTAACATGTCATGGCACCACTTACCCCAAACGCGGGCACGTATCGGAAGCTCGGCCGTTCATTTCCCCGTGGGGTTAAAGGGTCTCACATGCTTTGCGGCTCCGAGAAATATTGGGGTACGCCCCGGAGATACGAATGTCATCGCCCCCTCCCCATTCCGGAAGTGGTGAGATTTTGGGGTTTTGGAGGGATATAAGGACTTGCTTGGCGCCAACAATTTCTGTCTTCTACTTTATAGCTTTGAGAAGAGAGAACATCACCAACCTTCTACACTTATCGTTATCTTATCAACCGGACCATCGCATTCCAGTCATGTCTATAGTACAGCCTATCATCCGAGATCAACTCGTCATCCACGACGATGATGACTGGGACTCAGTGTACCACGTCGAATGGGAACCTGATGCCAACTTCTTCACCGGCTCTGAACTCCGACCCAGAACACCACTATGCAAAGCGACAGCCGATCACCAAATCACACTAGCCCGTGCCGCAGCGCTGATTATTCGCGCATCTCTCAACAACATCCCTCTGGATATCCCGGACTTTGATCCCTCCAAACTGACCGGCCTCCGAAAGCAATTGTATCAATGGATGCAAGTGTATAACTCGTCTCAGGCGAGTAAGCTTGTGCTGGGTGATGTGACGATGACTGTTACGATTGAGATCTTATCGTCGCTTACGCGCATGGGCGTTGAGGGAGAGATTTTGGCCAAGATTGGACCCAACTTGGGTGCAATTTTACAAGGGACTCTCGATCCGATGTCGCTGCTTTTGGAAGGCAACAGGTTCAATCGCATGCAGGATGGGATGGAGCTGATCCAGAAGATGAGAGCGCACCTCCGACAATATCTCTCATCATATGCGACAAAGAAGCCTGTCTTGAACGCCCTCGAGGTCAGCGCCAGTACGAGCAACAACACGCAGACGATTTTTGAAGCGTTACGAGAACAGAAGAGTGTATCATATACTCTTACCGACTCGTCGCTATCAGTGTTGGAGCAGACCAAGTCGAGCCTCACCAAAGACTTCCTCAAGCTCAAGAGCCTCGACATCAATCGCGATCCTATTGAGCAAGGCTTCAGTCCCAGTACCTACGACGTTATTCTCGTCAACAACATCCTTCATACTGCCAACTCCATCTCAGAAACATTAACCAACTTGCGCAAACTCCTTGTCCCTGGCGGTGTTCTTGCTCTGGTCGGACTCTCAGACATGTCACCTGCATACAGCCTGATCTTGGGTATGAATGAGAATATGTGGTCAGGTATGTGTTCTAACGCTCGCATTGACTATCTGGAGATACTGACAAGTGGTTTAGATGAACGGTGTGAACAATTGCCATACCCCTCGAACGACGACTGGAACAAGCTTCTACAGGGTAATCAGTTCAGCGGTCTCGAACCAGCGACAAAGACTTTCGACTACATCGGCCAATCCTGCTACTGTGTCATCTCAACAGCGGTGGCTTCCACTCAGCACCTAATGGTTAACATTCTTCCGGGCTCAAAGGACAATCTGTTCAGCTTTGCGGATCAAGTGGCTTCCGCACTGGCCGAGAACGGGACAGCTTCGACAATCACGCCAACACGTTTAGAAGATGTCTCATCACGATTCGTTTACGTCGTTCTCGATGATGGATCCAGCTCTCTTAGCGAGTATGAAAGTCTCCACAAAGCGAAAAACGTTCTTTGGATCAACATGGGGGCTGGACTCTCGACTCAACGAGACATGAACATCATCACTCGTTTCGCTCGCGACGCTCAGAAGGATAACGAAAACCTCAAGCTAGTGAAACTCGACGTTAAGCAGGAGTATCCAGAGTATTCAGGCCTTCTTAAAGTTGTTATGCGGATTATCCAAGTGTCGTTTCAACAGGATCGTGGTTCGAGGACGGAGTTGGAGTATGAGTATCGTAATGGAAGGGTTCTTGTACCGAGGGTAAAGGGATCTAGTATGACACAGAAGGTTACTTGAAGAGATCTAGCAAGGCAGAGGGACGGATGTTAGCGATTTGGGGTTAGTTTTGTCTTATTTGGTGTACTGTTTGGAGTACGTGCTCGGTTGTTCATTAGAGTTTGAGATAGGACTTACATAGGACATTCGTATTAAGTGTTCTTCCGTTTGCTGAATATACTACTGCATTTTTGGAACTTCGAGTTAACTTACAGTCTCCTATGTACAGTTCTGACCCCTCTTGATGCAACTCCTGATCGATGGAGCAGGACACTTGGAGGGAGAACATGAGAAACATAGGCTGCTCATTATTTACGTTGCTATCGTTGACCAATGGCACGCGTACGCCTCAGTATTGGTGGGCATCAGCTCAAACGGCCCATAAAGCTCAATCGTTCTGTGCCCAGACGTCTGTCACGTAGGAACGCGCGGAGCCATGATGCGTGTAGTGCTAGCTGTCATACCTCTGGCAGTGCCAGGAAGCAAAGGGAAACAGAAGCTCCCGTCATCTCTTACAGAATTCGGTCTGCCAGTGTCTAACAAGTATCCATAATGCCTGATATACCTTCTACTCCATCATCTCTCCGTCTTGGAATCACTTCCTTCTCTCCCAACACTCTCCCATCTCTCACTTCCCATTACCCAAACCCATCTGACAACCTGTCTGACAACTCACTACACACTGTCTTCATCTCATCCCTCAAGTGTCGTCTTTTCGTCGCTGGTCGTCGATACACCCTTTCATCTTCTCGACCCTGAATACCGACTCATCCATACAAGGTTGGCGTCATCTGCTGCATTATCTCACCTTGGACTCTCCGACTAATACTCGACCATTGTAGCGACATTGACTCTTTAGCCTTCACAAGATCCATCTCCCACAAGATGTCCGACCCAGTCCCTACTGGAATGTCTGACCTGGATGTCTATCTTTCAGATAGATATGCTCCGACGGATCGTGCCGGCCAGTTGGCTACCCCACCAGAGGAGGTGGCTGCCATTCGCCGCAAATGCTCCTACATCCGAAAGAAGTGGTATTTCCCCATGCTAGAGAACCTTGGCTCCATCCCCAAGGGCCTCACAAATCCTCTTGGGACACCCACCGCAGGGCTCGGTCATTTCAACAAGCTTCCATCCGACGTCATGAACAATATCCTTGTTCAACTTGATGTCGAGTCTTTTCGTTGCTTCCGCAACGTAAATGCCAAAGCGCACAGCATCACCGAAACAGTTCTAGACTGCGAGGAGGTCTTGAAGTATGGGCAGACCGCAGTCACCAGCATCATCCGTACCGGTTTAAGCCGTCATATAACCATCGGCGAGATTCATCTCGCTCTCACGTCCTCCAAGTGCGGCTTTTGCAAGGCGTATGGGCCACTCTTGTTCCTACCGACATGTACTAGAACATGTCACGAGTGTCTTCGGACCTCACCTCGGATGTCAATGATTGGGACAGAAGAGATCCTTCGCTTCTATACTGGATTCGGCATGTATAGAGGCCACGGCAATCGTTCGCATCTCCTCAAGTCGCTCCACAAGTCATCTATGGCGGTTATGCACGTCCGCGACCATTTACGCCCTAGAAAGATGGTTAAGAATGCTCGATGCGTGTCAGTAGATGACCTCTTCTGGTTTCAGTTAGAGTTGGGCTTCGAGACATCAGACTCGATGCGGTCTCTCTTTGACAAAGAGTGGCTCCATTACCGGACCGCTGCATGCGTTAACTTTCCCTATCTTAACACCTCCACAGGTGTACTAGAGAAAGGTCTCAGCTGCAGAGGTTGCCAAGAGATATTTCAAGAACGAAGCCTGCAGGCAATTGCCGCCGGGACTACCTACAGCGCTGTCGCAGACCGCGATGCCTGTTATTCACACGAAGGGTTTCAGAACCACTTCAAGACTTGCGAGCATGCACAGCGAGTCTGGGAAAACAGCGAGCTGCCTGGTCGGGAGGCCTGGTTTTCCGCGAACGGGGGCGTTCACTGGGGTATCAGTGAGCAAACTGCATACTGTCAGCAGTTCGCGGCTCAGTTGCCGCGGGTGAAACACGAGACGTTCTGGGTCTCGGTTGGCGTTGCTGTACAAGTCGTGTTCTACGCTTGTCTCTTGATTAGCTATGCCAAGTGGTCTATCCCAGCGGCTAGCTCTGGGGGAGTTTGATCGGAAGGTTAGAGAGAGAAAGTAGCATGGCTTTGTTAGGCTTATCTATGTTTTTTTGGCGTCTGGATGAGATCTTATGCGACTGCGATGAGGGAGATGAGACTATGGTTATATGATTGTGGAAGAGCAGCAAAGCTAGTAGATAGCAAACATGTAAGACTCTTGTAAAGTCCCCGTTTCCGCGAAATCGTGATAAATCCTGTCGTTGAAGATAGAGACAATAAAGAAGTACTTCTATATGCGTCAGTTAATAGACATAGACGCTACATAGATTTGCTTCCTACGGTATTGCTATGGCTCAGCGTATGTACTGCCTATTCTGTTTCTGAGAGACTTCAAACCTCCGATGAACACGATGTCTAGTTTCATTCTTGCAAATATAATTGTGAGGCTCGGTCAACCGTTCTTGACATATCAAAGCAGTCTTACATCTAAGAACACACGTAATTCGAACCTTCGTCTTGAACAAACAGCTCTACAACCCATCATGGCCCCAGTAAGCGCAACGGCATGGTGCTTAGTCCGCCCAGTAATGTGAATTATCTATAATCAAGGTTTGTAGACTCGTTAGTCGCCCAAGAAGGACGACGTGAACTTATCTAGGAGCTAGTTTGGGTCATGGATGCCAGGTCCATAAGCCATAAAAGTTATCGTTCTTAATTAGCTGTGTGACCCTTCTAAGAACTTGACAGCGACTGCCACGTAATTTCATTCAAAGTAAGTTCGATGTAAGTTCAGTATCTCAACCCTCTCACTGGTCAGTAACTGAGAGGAACTCGGATTTCTCATTGGAGTTTATCTTCGATCCTATCATAGATCAAAGGGCATGGAAAGCATAACTTACCCTGCGATGCACATGACTGAAATTTACTCAAATGGCACTGGTAAAACACTGTACCTCTTATCATACTCCACGTCCACCGTCAAAGTGTCCTTTTGTAACTCTACCAGAGACCATGAATCACAGAAGCGAGAGTTTATAATTTAAGTACTTAAAGTAGAGAAACAAAGTGTCCGCAGGTCTGTTTCCTTCCTACCAATCTCTCTCATTTCTCATCTCTCGGAAATCCTTCCATCGACTGCCTTCCACGTCAACAAATCAACGAAATGGCTTCCATATCTGCAGCAAACACCAACTCGGTGCCAGGTCCCTCCAGCATCCCACAAGACATAACAGCAACTAAAAGCGAAATTCTCAAAACTTGCTTCTACAAACGTACCAAATACTACTTTCCCCATCACGATCCCCAAGCAAAGCAATTTTCCAAGGGTGTGTACCGGTTATTCTCCCGCTGCTACAAAACCGAAGTCCCAAACTTGGGGATACTCGCGCGCCTCCCTCAGGATATCCTCGAAGGCATCCTCTTGCAGCTTGACATCGACTCGTTCCGCCGGTTTCGACAAGTCAGTCGTAGGGCGCGCTACCTCGCAACAGCTCTCCTCTTCTACCAGCGAGTTCTGCGCCACGCCCCTGATGCCCTCAATGCTTTGAGACGAACAGACCTTAGCGGTTATGTCTCATACTCGGATGTCTACACCGCACTAACGACAACAAAGTGTGCTTTTTGTGGACGGTTCGGCGATTTCTTGTTTCTCCCTACTGCTAAACGCTCCTGTTTCGAGTGTCTTCGCAATTCACCAGAGACAGCTCTGTTCAACCCAGCACGCATACGTAGGAGACAACCGTGGAAGGGCTTGTACACCGACCACGCTGATGCCATCACCAACACCGTAGAGTCGATGGATGTACGTTCTTTCAAGACGCACAACTGGGACGACACCCAGAAGATGTCCAAGACCCGTGGCGTTCTAGCAAAGGATTTACTAGCCGCCTATATCAAAGTCGACAGCACCCTGGAAGAACCTGGCCAAGCCCTTCTGAACACCGGCTGGTTACACTACCGTCTCGCAGCAAGCATCATCTTCCCCTATTACAAGGCGAATAAATGGCGGCGAGATGAGGAGAACTTGAATGGTTGAGTGAGGCTTGGATATTTCACCAGTGGGAATGAATATAGAAAAAGCCTAAAAGTCTCATCAGTCCACAATGATATCTTGAACATAAATCTATATGTGATCTGTCCCGTTCTCTCTGATTCTGCATCTTCAACATAGCAACCCATTCGAGGTCAGCACAGCCTCATTACGTCGCGTCACAACTGGAGTCTCTCGCTCTCGCTTACCCTGAGGTTGTCGCACTAGTCTCGATCCGTCAAGCCATTCGAGATAATCCAGCCGCGCGATTGTCGGAGTCTCCTATTGGTTCAGTATCTGGGTTAATTCAGATCTTAGGGCTGAGCACGATGCCGTTATAACCGATGACGAAGTGGCATTTAAGCCGTGTTTACCAGCTACTTAAGATCTTACGGTCGCTGATTTATTTATCGTATTCAATTCCTCGCATCTCACTCACATCTTGTTTATCCATCTCTAACAAACTCAACTTTTGATCTTGGGTTCCTGTCATCATGTCTTCCTCCAAAGAAGCAGAGCATCTCGCCAATTCCTCCCAGCCCTCAGATCCCTCACCAGCCCACCAAGCAGAAGCAGGCCCCTCATCTGCAAACGAACCGTCATCCGATAAGATCCCAACCGCCGAAAACCCCTTCAACTTCCCCTCTGCATCTCCTCTACCCTCTTACTCGGAAGCTTCATCTGCCAAAGAACCCCCCATCGCCATCCCCCAAGAGAGCCCCACCCAAACATCCCCCTTCCTCAAAGCTTACGCGCCCGCTCTTCTCGGCCACGGCATCACAAAAGAAGCATGGGGCTCATTCCTCGATACCATCTCCGCCTTCATGACAGCCAAGGTCGGGGAACGCGCTATTAATCACGCTGGAGATGTCGCAAAGAACATTGGCCAGCAACCTGTCAATTACGTCAAAAACGTTCAGAACCATGCTAAGAGCGTGGGAAAGAACATCGCTGCCAACACTAAGCACGGAAACATCCTTGGTGCAGCCGTTGGTGTTGTCGGGGGCGCTATATCAATTCCTCTAGGCGCTGTTTTCGGCGCCGTAGGAACAGTTGTTAGTCTTCCGGGACGAACAATCGCAGCTGCTACGCGAAAGCCAAAAACACCAGCCGAACGCGCAGTCGCATATGTCGTTGTCGCGAATCACGATTGGTTGAACAAGCGAGGCTTGCACGCGAGTTTGGTCAATACCGAACAATTGTCAGAAGTTGTCGGCGTTTCTGTAAAGGCGCTATTGGAAGCTTCAGCAGAAGGCGACAAGAGCGCTGGACCTTTGGGGCCTTTGAGTGCGCTGAGTGATCATATTGCTCATCTTGAGGTCAATGGGCCTGGGGTCGTTGATATTGGGGCTGAGACTTGGTGGTTGGTTCTGGTGAGGATAGAAGCAACTGCTTGAGCGATTTTACCCGGCGTTAAAATGAAGACCTTTTTTGATTATCATTATTCTTAATCTTTTTTATAGAAGCATTTGTTATTTTGTTGTGATCATGATGTTTTATCGTGAAATGCCGCTTTAGTCAATAACGTTGAGTCACGATTCATCTACCCCGCATACGTGCAATTATCGGTACACCTCGTGCACCAATTCCCGTCAGCCGATTTCGCTCACAAGACTCATCATATCCTAGCCAAACAAACACGCGACTATCTTTATCGCCCATATAACCACTCTCATTACATACCCTCATTCCTTACCATCTCAAACTATCACCAGATTTAGCGTCATCTCACCGCCATGGCTCCAAGCCCCCAGGCCATCTCAGGCTACTTATCCAGCCTCTTCAGTCTCGCCGGCAAAGTCGCCGTCGTAACTGGCGGTTCATCAGGTATTGGCCGCGAAATGGCCATCGCCCTTGGTCGCGCAGGCTGTCGGATTGTTCTTGTCGCGCGACGGCCGAAACCGCTTCAAGATACTATTGATCACCTTGCGGATCTTCACGTCACAGCTGAAGCGATCGTCGCTGACCTCTCGGACCAAGCGTCTGTTCGCGATGCGATTCATGCGATTAAAACAAATGCTGGGGCACCTGATATTCTTGTCAATGCGGCGGGGGTTAATTATAGACCTCACATGAATGACCTGTCACAGGGAGCTTGGGATGAGACTATTGCAGTGAATCTCACTGCGCCTTTCACACTCGGTCAAGCATTTGGACCCAAGATGGCTGAGAAAGGATGGGGACGTATCATCAACATCATCAGCCAACAGTCTTTCCGAGCATTCGGAAACAGCGGTGCATATGGCGCTTCCAAAGCAGGTCTTTTAGGTCTGACACGCTCACAAGCTGAAGCATGGTCAAAGCATGGCGTTTTGTGCAACGCGATTGCGCCAGGTCTTGTTGATACGCCCTTGGCGCGTGCTACGTTCAATGATCCGGGCAAGGCAGATGCTCATGCTGCGAGGACGATGACTGGGAGGAATGGACTACCGAAGGACTTTGCAGGTGTTGCCGTTTGGTTAGCGAGCGATGCTAGTGCTGCTGTGACAGGGCAGACTATCTTTGTTGATGGAGGATATTCGTCTACTTAAGACCCTAGTTGAGGGTTGGGCTTGGAGTATGATACCATGGACAAGAGAAGACTGGTAAGATTGTACAGCTCCGATAGATATAGAGGCTTTCACTACGTACTAAACTCGACTCATACATACATCCTCCTTCACCATGTTATGCCTCACCAACCAACGCATGTCTATGCCCTCTGATCTGCCTCTTATGCAACGCCCGAATCGTAAACGCAATCCCAATCAACCCCACCGCCATCCCAACCATAGTAGGATACCCCTTCGGATAACTCGGCGCCTCAACCTGCTGCCATATAATCAACGGCAACCACGCCTGAAACACATACGCCATCTGGTTCATCGCCCCCGTAACCAACGCCCGCTCCTCATTATCGTCACTACAAATCTCATGCGCCCACGCAAACGTAAGGCCACTGATCCCGCCGCCAAAACCACACAGCATGAAACATATCCACGTAAATGGCGTAGGAACTTTCCAGACTGTAAGTCCCACGTAGGCTATTATCTTGACGAGACCGGAGAATACGATGGCGGGCCAGCGTGCGCCGCGGAAGAGACTGTCTGATGTCCAGGCGTAGATGAGCGTTGTTATGACGCTGATTACTTCGACGATGGTGGGGTAGAGGTTTACATCGCGGATGGAGTAGCCTTCTGATTTGAGCCAGAGGGGGAATGCGGGCTGTGAGTTCCCGCCGTTGCCGTTATTGAAGAGGATGTAGAGGAGGACCAGGGTGTAGATGTGCCAGCTTGTGAAGATCTTTTTGAACTTGGCCTTCGTCTAGGGTGATCGTTGGGCTCGACCTTCAAGTTCCATGCGTTTCTTTGCCAGGGCGATGTCCTCCGGTGTAAAGTACCAGGCCCTGGTAATCTCAGGCAAGTCAGGGAGGAAGAAGAAGCCTGATATGGCGATGGGGAGAGAAACAACTGTGTTGGTGATGAAAAGCCACTGCCAGCCGTGATACCCATGGACGCCATCGAGATTATGCGAGCCAGCCATGAGATAGCCTGATACCATAGAGCCAACGTTCCCCATGGCGTGGAACAAACATGATCGTTTGGCAAGTTCATCTTTGCGATACCATGACCCGACGATGTATTGCATCCCAGGATAGAAGGTACTTTCCGCGAGCCCTATGAAGAACCGGAGGACGTAGAGTTGAGTGGCGTTTGTGCATTTTGTAAGAAGGATGGTGAGAACGGACCAAGTTACTTCGCAGGCGGGGATCCAGATACTCGGTCGGATGCGTGTCAATAACATGTTACTAAGCAGTCAGTATGACATTGAAAGTGATAAGAGGGGCAAAGTTACCTTGGAATCTCGCCGATGACATATCCAACAGTCCAGCAAGTTTGCATGTAGTTCAGCTCATTACCGAATAGGTTCATGTCCTCTTTCATACCAGAAACAAAGGCATTGTTGATGTTCACCTGCTTTGTCAGTCGCAGCCCATCCTCATCGTCAAGACTCACTTACCTGATCCAAGTACTTGATGAAGTATCCCAACGACGCCAAAGTCATAAGAGCAGCATCGAGCTTAAACAAGAACTTACGCTCTTCGGGCGATTTGTCGAAAGTATCCCATATATACGACTTCCAGCTTCTCTTGGGCGTTTCTTGTAGAACAGCTACAACCGGTGCATCTGAGTCCGAGCCTGGAATAAGCTCCGGTGTGCCTTGGACCTTCTCAGTTGAGGTCTGTTTGCTACTGTCTGTCATGCTGATTGCGTAGTCGGGAATGGGGTCGGGATGAAGATGGTGGCTGATCGGGGAGAAAACCTTCTTTTAAGCTTATTTTCGCATGGAAATACTACTTTAATTCCCGGTCAGCCTATATCCCCTGCGAGATCGTTATTTACTACTTTTAGTAATCTTGTCGCGGTGTAACCGATGTAGCATCCTGCGTGGCGAGCGGGATGCATGAACAGTATGGTATAACCAGCCCAATCACCGAACGAACAATGTACTGCTCATTCTGCACATCAATTGCGTCAGTCTCTGTCTCACGAAATTATTTCCGAAATTACTCAGATCAGCGTTGATAAGACCAAGAGCAGGAGTCATGCATCCGCGATTGTAACGTCGGGGTAACTTGGTGATTCGCTAGCTGCGGTGACGTGACCAACACCTGGTATGCGGTGATCATCCAGTTCAGTATCTCACTTCCGGGCAACAGAACAACATCCGAGATAAATTAATAACCTTGTTGCTTTGGTAAAATCCTTGGAAAGATGTTGATGCCTAAAATGCTGTTGAATTACTTTCTATCATACAATGAGTTGATTCGGCAGCAACGTGACTCTGGATATTTGGCTCATCAGCTACTCTATCAAGAAGCCACTGCTTCTTTCGAAAATACGAGTACTAGTATCAATGCATTCCCAGTAGAATACTCAGAAATATTGAACTTGTGCCAATGTGTATCATTGGTGGCGTGGAAATGGTACAGGTTAGGCAGCTTTGTGTTGCCCAAACCAGACTGTTAGGTCGCCTTGACCAATAATAAAAGTGCAATTGAATAGCAGTCAGGTCCTTGATAAGGCAAAGTGGCATTCATGGATAGCCTACCTTCTATTGTCGGTCTCACGGCGATGGAAGCCAGGTCATCGCGTCTGGGATAAGGATAGGGAGGTCGGTACAGTCACCCCAATCACTTCTGATGAGGGACAAAAGGCAGAGTATGTTTAAATACTCCTGACTCATCGCTACAACAAATACAACCTATAACTCTGACATATGAAACATGTTTCTTGCGCGTAGAATCTAGACCTGACCTACCCGACTTAGAACACCCAAGTTCACAATGGAAACGCTATCCTCAACGACCGCTCATCTGCCGCAAGAAATCATTGCCAGACACCAAGGCTACAAGCTTCAGCCGCTACATCAAAACGACAGCTCTGTCACACTCAAGCCTCTGTAAGTTCCCCAGTCAACTTCAAAACATTCCAGTGGAGAAGATCTCGTGTCGCAATCGCATCCTCAAGGCTATCGTGACCTCTCCCCTGCTGTATGGCCCGGCCCAACCGCTCCTCCGCCAACTTCTTCAGCGAAAGCCCAGTCTTCTTGTCATCATTGTCACGCTCGACGATAAGCGTGTCGATAAGTCGAGGATGAATCCATCGCAATGAAGTAAGATCTGATTGGACACCGTGACCAATGACGATGGTCTCTGGACTCACGAACTTCCAGACCAAAGAGCGGGCGTTCTTGCAGCCGAACACGCACTTTCGTTTGTTCCGTGCTTGGTTCATCATCTTCCATGTTACGCCTGACCACTTGGTGTTCAAGTGCTGCATCTGAACATCAGGCCAGACGAATTTGTCGATCAGAACATCGCTGGAGAAATAGTCGATAAGAGTCAGGCGGATCAACTCATTGTCACCGGATGCGGCTGTTCCCATTTCGCAGTCGATTACGACAGCTTTGCGTGTCTCCTTTGTCGTGGTAGATGGCGTTGCGGAGTACTGCCAGCGACTGGAAATCTCTTTGAGGGTACGTTGTTCAGGTTTGTGTTCATCCTCTTCCTTGCAAGGAGGGCCCATCACATGCTGGTCACAACAAGTCCACTTCTGTCATGGCTGTTAGTGAGCCCTGTTTTGTACTGGGGACTTCAGAGCTACTACCTTGTTGACAAGCTTCCCGTCATGAAACTTACAGAGCGCAGCTGGTTTGCTCGGCTCTTTCAGCCGCAATTGATCCATCCGAATTGCATCAACCTCGTCCGTGACGTTGCTCTGCAGGGAACTTGGATTAGTCGAAGGCACGGAATGTTTTGCGAGAAATGCCTTTTGTCGACTTCTTCTTCTTTCTTCCTTGATAAGTACTGGACATGTCAGATTATATCTCTGGGATCAGATCAATGGATTCTTACAAATGTTGCATCTCGCACAGCGTCTCTTTTTCTCGAGATCGACTTCGGACAGGCGAGTCATCACAAAGCCCTTGGATGATAAACATTCAGTTGGATGAACGAGGCCGGAAAGAGAGTCAAGATAAGATGGCTGATCCAACGTTAAAGCGCTCAAAGGCGCGATGGTGTTCTCCATGATGGAACCGACGAGGTTGGGAGAGTAAATGAGGCTATAACGTCAACGAAAAAGCAAACGATAAAGTTAATGGAAGAAAAAAGGCCAGAAGAGATGTCCTGTTGTATCTTAGTGTGTTGTTCGAGGGAAGAAGTAAGAGAAGCAACTGCGGGGCGTCAAGTTTAGTTTGATCGACTTGAGGGGCAGTCTGCGGCGTAGTTCCAGCTGTGGGGCACTGCTTCGGGCAGTGCACAGTAGTGCTAGTGCCACTGGAACTTACAGTCCTCGGATGTCAGACGTTGCAATGAACGGAAGCTACTATCGCAAGCGAGACGCAAAATTAAAATAGGAAAGAAAAGCAATTTAATTACAAATTAGTAACAGTTTTGAAGTAGAGAATAGCTGAGAGGTCAAACAGCTTCTGGTGCTGGACAAGGGTCAGAAGCCAATGGAGTCTATCTGCATTGGGTACTAAATGAGGCCTCCCTTGGCTGCCTACAGACTGTGCTGGGTCCACCGCAGAAGCCTGTTGGGTGGAGGTTCGAGAGACACTCGTACTCTATTGACCTGCCAGCTGCCCGAAACGGTTTCTCTATCAGTTGACCGGGTTAAGTGTAAAATCTCCTAATTCCACTTCACACTCTTTAGTCTTGTAACTATGATCTCAGGTGTAAATGATATCAGGAGGACAGATTTTGCATTGATGCAGTAACAAGACTGGGAGACTGAGTGGAGTGACTAAATAAAACGATAATATACGTGTTCATTGCTTTCGCCTGAACTAATGCTTCATGCGCTCACCACGACACTTCAGAACCTCAACTAAAGCGATTCCATCCTTCGTAGCCTCATCCAAATCCTCTTTCGGCAAGCCAAGCAGCTCATTCTGCGCTTTTGCAGACAGGTCACTCGGATCCTCCGGGAAGAACGCTCTGGCGTAGAGCAGCTTACTGAAACCAGACATGTCCCCTCGCTTGACCTGCGCCATCCCCTCTTCATACCTGTTCTTGCTTGACTCATGAGTAATAGTTCAATCTGAGTCAGAAGTACCAGTGACACGCTTGACACTCTCAAACAGATCTTTCTGGCTGACAACGAAACTGTTCAGGTAAACAGCCCGGTTCAAGAAACTTGAAACCGTGAGACTATTGTCGTGCTCATCATCGGGGAGTTCCTTCAAGCTCATTACCCTGGCAACAGCTCTTCCAACCTGCGCGAGTGTGGATGTCGAGTTCTTCACGTTGCCATCGTCATAAAGCGTTAGAGTTTTCTTGTCAAAGTCAAACCCAAAACGACTCTCACCGCCAGCAAGGCTGTAGTCGAACCAGAATCCGCAACAAACGGTGATCCACTTCATACCGAGCCTCTCAATCTCATTCCTGTTGGCTTTGGCTATTGGCCCAAGCAGAGTATCCTCGCCGAGCTTAACCTGTTCAATGTCGCCGGCGTAGCCGTTCGGCATGATGTACGGAACTCCAGCCTTGGCGGCTGCCTGGACAAGTTTGCTGTGAGTATCTTTGGGAGCGTTGGGAGCCAAGGTTATGATGAGTAATTGCTGATTCTTCAGGGCAGCGATGAGTGCTGATTCGTCATTATGGTTGATCGTAGCGGCGACAATTCCATCGAGAAGGTTGTTAGTGCTTCCCTGGCGGGTCAAAGCGGTGATTTTATGTTTGCCAGTCTGGAGAAGCGCGCTGGCGATGTGAGAGCCGACTGTACCGCCGGCCTGAGCTGTTTGTTAGTGCCGTTCGGCGGAACCAAGGCTGCATGTACTTACGCCAACGATTGCGACTCTCTCAATGGAGTTAGTGAAGCCTGGTGGCTGATCCTTAGCGTAAATGGCCATTTTGGTCGTTGTCAAAAGTGAAAGTATGATAAGAGAAGAGTAGTTGTGATTGTAAGTGTAATAGATGATAGTTATGCTTGATGAGATATCATTGCGGGAGACTTTCGTGTCTTTTATAAGTTGCAGTCCAATTTTATTGGTGTCGCCAAGATGCTCAATCATCTCTGGATCTCGGTATTTTCGTAAACCATGGCTTACAAACTGATTCACTCAGTCCGTCGCATCTCGGGATATTTCTATAACTGTATCCACATTTGCCCGGTCTAACGGGCGTAGTGCGGGAATAATGATACTTATTCATGACTTCGAATAAGCCGAGATGAAAAGACCGAAAAGGATCGAGACAATCATTATTTTCCCTGTGCCGCACACCCCAGTGCATAATGTCAAGCTCAAAAAGAGCGGTAATTTACTGTTTCTTATTAATTGGCCATCAGTGGTAGGATGACCTGGTCTTACGAACGGCTGTGGAGCTAAAACTCATGATCGCGTGGCCTCAGGCCTTTACTTTTCGAATGTTGACCTTAATTTTACGTTTCGCGACTGATGTCCATCCAAAGACAGCTTGATTCGTGATAATAATCCATTTTAACTCAGCATATAATGCTATCTAAGTTCGCGACTTAAAGGTGCCTCTTGAGCGATCCCTTAGTTCCTGCTGTTGCTCCTAAGATCAGGGACAAGAGATCGACAAAACTTGAATATTTATAGGCCGGAGCTGTTATCTTCGGAAACCAAGTCTCAATGACTTTCACACAAGGACGGTAGACAAGCTATTCCTGCATTTATGCCAGTGAAGTCTGTAGTAAGGCTGTAGAGGCGTACGTTCGGAGATACTTGGGACAACCAGACATGAAACTTAAGTATGATATAACTGGTGGGCAACGAATTGTACTTTAATGTATGCCTATCAAGGTCCCACTAGAGTATCGTCGTGAATTGAATTAAATGAACCGGGGCCAGATGACTCGACTTTGGTATTCGATGTACCTACCGATATCTTGTGCTACATGAAATAATTCTCACTTTTGGCAAGAGCACTCTTTTCTTATGCCTTTAATTTTTATTCGAAGACCTTGGAAATACTGACTAAGTTTCCCTGGTTGACAGAGGTAGAACAGAAAAGCCAGAAAACAATCCAATAATCAATGCAAGGAAAATCCAAACCATGCTGTTGCCGCGAAGGAAGTCCAGATGGGCCTCAAACTTGCGAGATGCACCCGCAACTTCAGTATTTGATGCTTCAATTCCCAAATCCTGATCTGGGTATCTGATGACCCCAAAACTCTCAGGCTTGTATCTTTTCCATCTGTTGTCCTCTGATATATGGCTTAATGACCTGCGGACCTTCATGGGTAGTCGAGCAATAATGAGCTGAGAATTATGGCCGTCAAGGGAAAACTTGATCAAGTAATTTGGCCGAGCGCTGGAAAGTGTCGTCAGTCTTGCAACGATAGTAACAGTAGGCGGCAATGTTCCAGGAAATCGCCATCGTAGAAGTTGCGAACGAAGAGGGAGTTGTGGGGATGTACTGTTTTGTAGATCCCATATGATAGAAAACCAAAGCCGAGACAAGCATCCGAAGTAGCCTTCCACGTATAAGCGACACGAATTGTTAATCTCATATCCATCTCTATTGATACATACGAGCGGGACCAACGGATCCAAGAAGTCATAGATTGGCATGTAAGCGCTCAACCCCCCCCCAAACAGGCGTAGAAGAACCTTTAAATATTTTGGACAAATGCATTCGTTACCAGAAAGCTTTCTCTGCCTATCGGGAGATTTTCGAGATGCAATACCCAGGTGACCACTCATCATAACGAACAACATAGTCTGAAAGAGACCTCTATTTTCTTGTTCGCGGTAGAATGTCTCCTCATTCAAAAGAGCACGGACGTGATGCAGTCTACCATGAAAAGCAGCTGCAGTCAACGTGGTTCCAGGGCCAAAATCAACCCTGACAGAGGGGTCTGGTCCAGCGTTGAGTAAAGTATCGACCAAGCTTAGCAGACGGTGTGCTGTTCCTTCAATACATTGAAGTGCGAAACTAGTCCCACTGAGACCGAGATTATGGAGTTCAGACTCGTACTTGGGATATGAGCGTAAGACCTTCCATACGGTATCAATACTACCGTATCTCCAGTTGATATAAGGGCTGGATCCGAAGAGAAAAGGGAAAATATCCCATGTTCCAAGCCACCTTTTGGATGAGAGAATTGCTTCCCGATAATCTTGAGAAGACAGACTTATCGACATGTCTGACATCTCCAACAATGTTTGAACAGTCGAGAGATTCCCCCTCCTCAACGCCCACACTAACGGTAAGATCCCTTCGAACGGTTCCTCGATACTGGCACCAAGACTCACAATTAGTGGAACAAGGTTGAAATTCCGATTCCGAGCTGCCAGGCTTAGGAGGCGATCTGGATTGTATACCTCTGTATTTGCGTCAAGAAGCATTCTAACGGTTTCCTCATCGTTGCACAAAACACCGAACTCCAAACTAGTTCTATTTCCTATCCGGAGATTGACGTCTGCACCTCCATCAAGCAGTCGCTGTACGAAATATCTTCGACTTTGCTTTCTTGGAAGACATAATGCAGCTTCCAAAGGTGTAGCCTTTGTTGGTCCGGAACCCATAGGAATCATTCGAGACCGACAAGGAGAAATATAGTTCACATCTGCCTCAGCTTCAAGCAGAGCCTCAAATGCCTTCATGTTGTCGCATTTTATTGCTGCTACAAGAGGTCCCGGTGCGCCGTTGTTAACCTTTACTTTTGCGTGCAATAAAAACTTCCAGACAGATTCATGCCCACATATAATGGCTAGTGTAAGTGGAGACGGTGTCGACATAGGGCATTCATCGAGTTCACCCCCAGCCCTCTCCCAGAGGTCTCCCAGAATGTGAAAGAGTCCGTATATGGACATCACCTGGAGAGGCGTTGACGATGTTTGCAAAGGAGATGTATATACTGGCCTTCTTCTCCACCTGGGCAACCTCCTATTGTTATGTCTCCTTATTTGATTTGTCGCGCTCTCATTTGCACATGAGACAGTCTTCCATCCCGTGAAAGACGAGCTGCCCTGGGAAATAGGTTCGAAGAGGTTTCGCAAGAGATTTGAGAGTTCAGAGTGTCTGTATTCAGGTAAATCCAATTCATGCGCATGTCTGAGTACATACTCAAGGATATACTGACTGCGAGATTTGAACCAATGATGAGCATGAACTTGATCAGATGAGTTTGGGGCAATGACCCAGTGAGCAGGTTGAGGTACCATGATTGACTCCTCACTTAGTGGCACCTGGATTAGGTATCTCTGGAGGAACTTGATAGAAGACATGGCAATGTGGTGATGCGATTCAAGAATGCTGTAATGATGGATCTCAAGGTATTCTCGTGCTGACAAGTGCGAGAACCTCCAACCCCCCAACCTCCAATCGTGGACAAGCAGGTTTCCACAGATACTCTCGATAGTCTCCGGCGTGAAGTCTACATCAGCTTCCATCATCCCAGAGCTGTTGTCAATCTGGATCATCAATAAAAGTTCAGAAGTTTTCAATAGTCTGAATGCACACAGAGCCCATTGTAGGGCTCTTCTAGCCAGTTGCTGTTCATACGGGGACATCTCCTGGATCTGATTCCAGACCACATCGTACGCTCTTTTGAGCCCGATGGGTGAGATTTCGAGTTGCTCCCTTATATTATGTTCGCTCCAAACTCTAAGTCGACGGATCTGATCAACTTGTAGTGCTGCCCATTGAAACATTCCTTGACTTTTCTTGTGAAAGATAGATTTGACTTCTCTCTGGAACTCGGGACTTATGTTGGGCCAACGAGCGTCTCGAAACAGCTTATCCTCCACAAAAGAGGTTATATCGGCTCCGTTGTCTGTTGCTTGTATCGTCATGATAGGTTTACCCTCGAAGTGTCGTAGAATGTCCTCATCATGTCTGCTCGAGATGAAGACACGAACCCTTGAGCCTTGATTCGTGAAATTCGACAAGACTCTCATAAGATCTTCCCGCGTGCTCCTATCGCACTCATCAAGAGCATCCAAAATTATCGTAGTTCTGGGATAGTCTTCGATAAGCTTCCCAATCAGGCTTTCGCACATCGATATATCAAATGTTGTACCCGCAAGTGCAAGCCTGTTTGGTAGATTTTCAATAGCGGCGTGGATCATTCCGCCGTTAGTTTCCTTGACTGGACTTGATAGTTGCCGAAGAATGCTGCGGAGGATGTCCTGAGGATTCCTTCGATTCTCCTCATCTCTCTTACCGTAGAAAAAGGCGATAGCTTCACCCGTTTTAGCTCTCTCGATGGAATGGTCGACTACTCTTGAAACTAGAAACGTCTTGCCGGCCCCAGCTGCGACCAGTTAACCTGCGTACGAAGAAAGTAAAAGGATTGTACACTTACGACACCCGTAAAGAATAGTTACTGAGGAATCGCTTTCCTCCCACCGAATGAACGTCTTCGTCTCAAATAGCCACTCACAAGTACCCGCAGTTCGTTTTCGACTGACTTCGTCATGGTGAGCACGAAACAAGATGGAAGAGATATCTTCAAGTGTCTTGCGTCGTTCGGACTCATCAATGCGAACTAATAGGTCTTGGACTCGATCCCCTATCTCGGTGAGAGTTGGCTGGATCTTGTGCAACATGTCGAGAGACTTGCGCGATAAAGTGTGATTGAGGATTTTATAGCAATTCTCTCCGCATCTTATAACCTTTCTGTGCTGTACTTCCAGGTCCTCATGGATGCTCACCACCTCGGATGAATTAAATATCGCTGTAGCTCTGCGCTTGATCTTCTGTTTGCTCGAAATCGAGTAACAATACTTAAGAGCACCCAGTAGTCCGGAGTAGAGTTTGATTAGCTCCTCGTGCAGGCTATTGAGACATTGCTGACTGAGCTTGACATTGTCCTCTGTTTCTCCGATGTGCATGGACTCTCTCGTATAGACCATCTCTAGAACGCGACCAGAGAAAACAAGGTGCGGGGCCGAGGCGAGGAGTTCAATTACGCTCTCTGCCTGCTCTCTTTCGGCCAATATAGCCCACAAGAAGTTAGTAAAAGTTTTCAATCAGGTCATTCGAATCGGGGCATGTTTTACCTGTAATGCGAATCGAAAAGCAGCCCATGGGAGAGCTACATGCACGGGGTCGAAGGAAGAGATGACATCACCAATTCCTTTGACCTTATCCAGCCAATGAATGATCTTATCGAAGTACTTTCTGAACCTGTGGCTGGACTTTTCAAGGTCTTTCTGCTTTGTCGTTGTTTGTTCAATGAGTGCGTCAATCTGTTCGGTCGCGGTCGCACTGGCCTGCATGCCTTGTTCGAGGGAGGCTAACCATTCTTTGACATCCGCTGGGAGATTCTCACGCGCCTTCGTCCATAGGCATGATGAGTTAGCCATCATGAAAACACAAAGGACGTGGAGGATGCCGATAGCATAGTAGAGCAAATAGAGCAAGTAGCAGAAGAGACTGAAGTTAGGCATCAGCTCCGAAAGATGCAAGCATTTGAAAATTTTCAGCTGAGTGACCAACAAATTATTGCCACGTGAGCTGCAGCTCAGCCTCACTGTGTGCCAGCGTGTCAGCCTTGTATGCAGGTTTTGCATAAGATTACTATTTTTAGCAATTTATCCCAATGAGTGACTTGGAATGTGAGAAGGCAGATTATGATCAATTAGTGCATAAAATGCTAAACATCAAGCCTCTTGGATGTTCAATCTAAGACCCAACAAAAATGGCTGACAGCCATATTGGTAATAGCCAGACATTCTTGAGCCAACTAAGCCCTTGTATCTCTGAGAAGCTATTACTTCGATGCTCGTCGAGCGGCGACCTTGTAGAAGAGGCTTCCGTCGTAGATCCCTCTGATATCCTCCTTCATCATACGCCCATCATCTGGCCAAAGTAAGATGTAGGTCGCCAACCCTGCATCATGAGTTAGTTATAGTAGGCGTAGTAGACTCCCGGTATATCAATCACTTACATTCAAAGAAGGCACCGCCCCATCCGATGGGATCGGCGATGAGTCTTTGGCCTTTCATCAAATTACTCACATCCCATATCGTCAAGTAATCACGACCCTCTGCATACCTGGAGAAGATGTCTTCGAACTTCTGTGGAATGAATCGTCCTTCAGTATCGTAGGTCCCAGTGTCGCTGCCATGCTTATCCTTGTGAATGTTGTCGATGTGGATTCGGAAGAAGGGATCAGGGAGGAGCGAGGACTGCGTTGGATATGGGAAGTTGCCGTGGATGACGAGGACCGAGATGAGAGACAGGATGATGCCATAGCCTAGTTGATAGAAGCTTCTGAAGGTGTCAATTGGCCAGATTACTCCATCGTGATCCTTGGAATAATTAGTATACCGTTGGAAGGCATGAGGGGTAGGGATGGTACCTTGTCAAAGAAATCGCAATGCTGCTGCAGAACCTGGGAAATATGAGCATTGGGGTCGTCAGAGTATGTACAATCTTTACCGTTTGATCCTGGTGCCGTTGAGCCCAGTCATTCTCGGTCGTTCCCTCAGGACGCTCGTGAGTTGCAGCAAGATTGGCTCTCGCAACTCCTAGATAACGTGAGCCACCAATCTTCGACGATCTCAGGCTGAGGATGATTACCTGCGTGGGCTAGTCTGGGCTTGTCAACTCCCGGTTGATATGGCTTTCGTTCAACAGTCACAGGAACCGCATTAATTGAAGTGGTAATGATAGAATTAGGATCCAGTTTCAGTGCATCAGAGTAAGACTTTGTGTTCTTAGGGTCGTCAAAGTCCATCTTGGCGGGTTATGAACGGCAATAACGCGTGGAGGATTGTTGAATGAACTGGAAAGTAAAGTATATGGATGTGCTTATATTCTATGTGTTGTAGGAATGCAATTATACGTTTGACATGTGAAGATAGAGATGTAAACATTTGACGTCATCGATCCGAGCCAAGTCATAACAACCGCACAACTTTCCGTTACGCGTGTCGTCACAGTGCAACGAAACTTATGTGCAAACAAGACCATCATAGGCTCGTAAGCAGGGTATTATGATTTCTCGATTAATAATTGCCCCGCCCTCATTTATTCGATCATATTCCAGTTTCAGAGTGTTACGGTATGACCATGATGAGAAGTCATAGCAGACTTGGAGTCGCGTCATCATGACTCCAAACATCCCTGTCTCATCGTAAACACCACGGCACAATTATACGCAGAATTCGCAATTACATCATAAAGCCATCAATGGGACAGCAGTAGCTATGCTCTACAATAACAAAAATGATAAAGAGGTAACCTGATCTCTGTCTTAGTATTTCCGCCAAGTTTCTTCATGCTTATTCTTTACGCAACGCCAAGTACTTTATCTTCAGTCCCTTTCAATATGGACAAAGCACTGCAAACCGGCCTCTCAGCAGGTATGTCCGCTGTTTCAGGCTTCCATTCCAAGAAGCCCAATTGGGCAGACCCCGAAACTGCCGGCGCCAACGTCCTTCCTACATCATATTGCCCCCAACCCAGCACCCGCGTGGAGTTTCCGAGTGCTCAAAAGCCCGTAAAGGCATCGCATATCTGCATTGGGGCTTGGTCGTGGGGTGATAAGTCGACTTGGCAATGGGATGAAAAGGAACTACCCCAGGTCATGCTGGCTTGGAAGACGCTTTATGAGGCGGGCATCAATTTCATTGACACAGCTGAAGCCTATGGAAATGGAGAGAGCGAGAGGATAATCGGAGAACTTGTTAAGGATATTCCCCGCGAGACCATCGTCATACAGACCAAATATTTCAGCACTCCTCTCAAGGCTGCTAACTTCATTCATCCTGTCGATGCGCCCGTCAAGAGTCTCAAGGCCAGTCTTCAACGCATGAACCTCGAATACGTAGACATTTATCTGGTTCATGGACCGATCCATCCGCACAGCATCGCAACTATCGCTGAGGGGATGGCTCAATGCGTTGAACAAGGCCTTGCGCGCTCGATCGGCGTAGCCAATTATGACGTTGAAGACGTTCAAAAGATCAACGACGAGCTTGCCAAGTTCAACATTCCTCTCGCAACAAATCAATGCGAGTACAACATCCTCCGTCGATACCCCGAACTCACTGGCAATATCGAGAAGTGCAAAGCTAGCGGCATGATTTTTCAGTCATATTCATCACTTGCCCAGGGTCGATTGACCGGGAAGTACACCAAGGACAACCCGCCACCCAAAACACACCGATTCAGCAGCTACAGAATGGAGGACCTTGAACCTGTACTTGAGACCTTGGAGAGGGTCGCTGAGAGACGGGGCAAGAGCATCGCCGCTGTCGCGTTGAACTACAATATCAGCAAGGGAGTCCTGCCAGTCGTTGGAATCAGGAACGTTGAGCAGGCAAAGTGTGCAATCGAGGCGCTTGGGTGGAGACTTACTGATAGTGAGATAGTCGAGATTGATAAGGTTAGTATCGTTGGAGACAAAACTGTGCTTTGGCAGCAGGGCTAGGTACTTGGGCCACTGGCCAGGCAATAGGCTGGGACAGTATTGCTTAGCTTATCACTAATTATGAAGATTTAATGAATGGAATGGGTATGAAGCTTCTTTGACCCACCAATAGATACACGTAGGACCTTCAACGCCCGGATTATGACCTTAGGCACAGGCACAAAAAGATTTGCCGCGGCCACACTCGCTCGTCTTTCCAATGAGGAATATTTGCTGCAGTGACAGCAGCAGCCCACAGAATTCGGAGCAAACCCACCCATGTGATTGCTCAAGAGGCGGTATCACACTGCTTGCAATATTAGGACCAGAATTCCCGCTGTAGTGATTGCCAGCCAATGAGATATGTGGCCAAGTGTGATTGGCTGAGTGATCGTATCATGCGGGAGCCTACTGAATTTAGCGCCTGGCAGATGCCATAATATGCAGGCTTGGGCAAAATTCAGCGCTTTCCTCGCGCCCTGGCGGT
Organism: Fusarium chuoi; assembly: GCA_022627125.1. Lineage (NCBI taxonomy): Eukaryota > Fungi > Ascomycota > Sordariomycetes > Hypocreales > Nectriaceae > Fusarium > Fusarium chuoi. Next base: position 404,816 of record JAJALE010000888.1, on the reverse strand, counting down.
AACCAAGAAGGCCGTGATGCATAGTGGCCTGGTTCATGAGGCTCAAAGCCAACCGGCAACTTCTTATATGATTCCACCATTTCTTTTTGTTTCAGTCCAACCATTACTCTATCACATGTTGTTCCAGGATAGCATCTTGAACACGTCTACTCAACGGTATATTCCTCGCCCAGTCGAGGTGGCGGCAAAGCAGCCCATCATGTTCAAGCCTGACAAATATACAATTGGCTGGATCTGTACTTTGAGAAAAGAGTTCATCGCCGCCAAAGCATTTCTCGATGTCCTCCACGGTCAGGTTGACAATGCAGCAATCAATGATCACAACAAATACACACTCGGCAGTATTGGCAAGCACAATGTTGTCATTGCAGTTTTGCCGGATGGCCAATACGGACTCGTCAACGCAGCCGCCGTCCTAAAAGACATGACTCGGACATTTTCCGACCTGCGAGTCGTGCTTATGGTCGGGATTGGCGGTGGTGTCCCGGGCAAGAAGGATATCCGGCTGGGTGACATCGTTGTTGGATCTATAGGTCCAGGGAACGGTGGTGCAATTCAGTACGACTACGGAAGGGCGGTCCAAGACGAGGAATTTGCTGTTACTGGCCACTTAAACCAGCCGCCCATGGCATTCCTAACAGCTATGAGTGCTCTGCACGCTACGTATGAGATGGAAGGTCACGAAATTGACAACAACATCAATAAGGCCCTTCAAAGGTACGAGCGGCTCGGCAGGGAATACAGAAGACCGGAAGCTTCCACCGACAGGCTATACGAAGCAGAATACGTTCATAAAGGAGGCGAGGGCGTTGCCTGTAGTCAGTCTTGTGTCAACGATAGTCTGGTGCACCGGGACGAGCGAGGCGAATACGAAAACAATCCTGCCATTCACTGCGGTTTGATAGCATCAGGCAATTCTTTGATAAAGGATGAGATTCTACGCGATAGGCTTGCAGCAAAGCATAGTGTCATATGCTTCGAGAAAGAAGCGGCAGGTCTGATGAATCACTTCCCGTGTGTGGTCATCAGGGGGATTTGTGATTATTCTGATTCGCATAGCAACGATGAGTGGCAGGGGTATGCGGCTACGGTGGCAGCGGCCTACGCGAAGGACCTGCTACTTCAGGTAGCTCCGAGCAGTTTGCAGAAGGAGGAACGTGCTGAAACACCTCTGCGACAAAGTGAGTATTTGAGTATTTGTACAATAGCAGATGTATGATCACTAGAAGCTGATTGGGAGAAACAGTGAAGTACCGGTTAGAGGATATCCCCCAGATACACAGGGACAGCAACCGTGACGATGAAATCTCTTCCTTCCAGTATTGGCGACGGTACTGTATCTGGATGGCTCAATCCAGCCGATCCATCTGCCTATCACAACAAGGCTCACAAAGACTGCTACTCAGGTACCGGGCGATGATTGCTATACAACCCTCAGTGTGTCACCTGGAAGTCCCCAAAGAATTCCGTTCCATGGCTGAATGGAAACTCTGGTACATGCAAGACTAGTCTACCGTCAATTGCCATCGACGATATATGAAACAGCTCTCCTGCTCAGCTTTGTAACTATGTAATACTTTAGTTTACCGATAGCTAGGAGCAGTATCATTAAGATATTCTTGGGTCTCTACTCGATCAACTCGCAACCGTCCAGAATCTCGTTATCCAATTACCTAACTTCATTCTAAAGGCGCCAAATGGAGTAGTCAAGCAACTACAGAAGAGCTCAAATACAGGTTTCGACGAATGCTATCAATTGCGGGAAAGGGCTTCCATTTTATTGACGATTGGATGAATATAAGAGCCGCAGCACCCAGCGACACGAGCTGTGCAACTGGATAGAAAACTTTCGTAGCGAGCCGGTCAACACCCATCTCCTTGTCATAAGGCGCCCTGAACTTGACATCCTCACTTCTGATACAAAAAGTTGACAATTATTCTTGAGGTTTCGTTAGATCGCTCTTGAATCGGAGCGCTTAAAAGACTGCATCAACAAAGAGGAAGTCAACCAAACGCTTCAAGCTCTCCCTACACCACTTCAAGAGGCATACTACCGGGTTTAAAGACCTTGTACCAGGAGGAAATATGTGAATAGAATCCTCCAGTTCCTAGCATACTCGGATCTCCTATTCGTTTTTGAAGCGGCTGCTGATGCTCTTGCGATAAATCCTACTGGCCCACGGGGTTCACAATCCATGACAAAAGACCGTATGCCATTACCAGTTGAGATATCCTCACTTTGTTCTACATTAGTCTCCACAGTTTGGAGGATAACTTACTGCCCCTTTCACTATGCATACCATTTCAAGCAACACTTCAATTAGCCCATTCTTATACGAAGGAGTTCATGTCCCAGAAACGAGTTCAACGGATTGTTGACCGAGTCTGCCGCGTGGTTGGCGATCACAAAAGTCTACCTCGTCTACTTCCTAGAATTACATTGTTCTTTGTCCAACCATGACTTCATGGAATAGACCACCTTTTACGATTTGCTGTCGAACGTTGGATTCATGATGCCTTTTGCCGTGTTTCGATGCTCAATAGCTTCACAGATTTGTCAATGGAGCTCTTTTCGAATCGCTTTCTCTTCATACGATGGGGGATACTCATTATGGGCACGGCTCGTCGCAATAGACCACTCTCTGCTCTTTCATCTGGAAGCTATGATCAACTGTTTTACGCAAGCTGGTCTGGGGACGAAAGTTGCGTCAAGATGCTGCTAGGCTCAGGGGATACTGCAGCCTGGGATCTCGATTCAGCCCTACATGTTGCCCCCGACTTTGGCCATTTAGATACTGTTGCCCTTCTAATTCGACAAGGTGCCGTTGTCACCGTCAACGGAGCAACACATGGATTACTCTGTTCTGCCGTCAGAGCTGACTATGTACATATCGTTCCACTTGTAATTACCGACGACGCCGCTGTCAGCACCCAGCCAAGGCTTAGAAGTCCCCTTCGAGCTGCGAGTCATATGGCCGTTTGGATGTAGTCGATCCTCCGATGAAAGGAGGGGCTGATATCACCCCTGAGCCAGATATAGATACAGCCCTTTATTCGGCCTCTGACTACGGCGGTTTGTATATCTCTATGCATTTAGTACTGAATAGTCCCGATACAAACGCCCAAACACGCAAAGACAATGCACTCCAATCTGCATCTGCCTCTGGCGATCTGAGATGCGTCAGGTTTCTGCTTGAGCAAGGTGCATATATTGACGCCCGTATTGTATGAAACTATTACAGTCTTCAGTGTGCTTCCCGCTCTGGCCACTTGCATATTGTAAATTTTCTATTCACGAAAGGTGCTAATGTCAATGCTTAACGTGGGGAGCATAAAACTTCTCCTTGTCTTGCCTCACAAACCGCCCCTTCCGATACTCTCTTACTTGAGGACCTACCGAATCATACCTTGCTTTATGGAGAAGAAATCTCGAGCAGTGATCTTTATTTTGCCTCTTCCGTTGGCCACTCAGATATTGTCACTCGTCTAATAGAGGACGGTGATGATGTAAATGCTTACGGAGCATTCTATGGCACTGCCCATTGCGCCGCTTCCTACTATGACTGCCTGCACATCGTCGCACGTCTAGTAGAGGAAGGTGCCGATTTGACCGCTCCAAGGGGGCATTATAGAAACGCACTATATGCTGCTGTCGACAGGTGGCGAGACAGTATAATCTAATCCCTTTAAAATTTGGCATGATGGTATTAGGTATGTTGAATCGATATGCTATACGTTTTTCGCCCTGGCTAACGCTATCGGTATCCGAAATTAGAGAAAGCTTTTCACTAGAGGTTTAATCCAGCTACCTGACGAACATAGAAAATCGCCTCTATAGTTGCTAGCAAACAAAACCGACTCTGTCAAATTGACTCAAGTTCTATTCGACCACCCCGCTAACTTTAATAGGATACATACCAGTAGGAAACCCAGGCTTACGGAGAAGGTGTAAATTGTCGTTGGATTCTTTGATAGCCCTATTGTCTGAGCTGCGATCTACCCGTGATACATGTATGTAGCCTCATCACAAATCACCCGTAGACAAGGGATTGACTAGTCAACGAGGAGCATGGTTCGCTCCGATTAAGCGATATAAAAAATGAATATCCAGACTTTTACTTATTTAGCGTATAAATCGCAGCCTTAAATTGTCTTGAGAAACAAATGACTAGTTGAGAACCTCCCCGTATCACATCCCTCAGCAACTATTATTCACTTCAGCCAACCTCCATGCTGCAGCCAGTTTGCACACTCCTCACCAAGCTCCTTATTGGCTCTCTCCTCATACGCCTTACAATCCTCCTCGGACAGTATATCTTTCCATCTCGAGTTCGTTCCCTTGTACACAAAGTCCTTCGCGCCGTTCTCCCAAGCAACCTCAGCCTGAGGCGGCGCCGCAAGATGTACATGCTCCTTCATCCAGTCAAATGTAGAATGTTCAACGACGTCTTTGAATTTGTCCTCCGGCATATCAGGGATCTCTAAAAACTTGGCAATACGCTTGATTCCTCCTTCCAGATCAGCCTTGAGATCATTGAAGTGAACAAGAAGAAGATTGGGTTGGTCCCGATGTTCCCACCATCCACGAACATGAGTCCAGAAAGGCCAACCAAGGGAACTTGGCATATCATCCTTCACAAGCTGATCGAAGATGTCTTTGGGGTTCTCACTTGGTCGTTTAGGTGGTTGACCCTCATAACCTGTGTTCTCGAAAAAGCTGTAGAAAGTATCTGTAGCGCGATACATATGATTATGGATGCTCCAAACCATATCACGGCCATCGCGCGCAATGAAGATATACTTGACTTGGGGGTTCCAGACAAGAGCATCAAGAGGTAGATGTGTCTTGAGGAAGCGACGGTGGGTTTGGGATTCGATCAGTCCTAGCATTGCTTCCTTGGGGACAATGCGCAGATCGACCCATGGCGAGAGGGCGCCTGCGGGGACGGTTGGGTCGCCTTGGTGAAGCAGTTGTGAGACGATCTGCTGAACCCACTAATGTCTTGATTAGCTAGATGCTGACAGGAATCAGTGAGTCGCTTACCGTCGTGCCAGACTTGGCGTATGTCGTGATGATGATATCATCGGGTCTGAACTTTACATCGTTCCAGATGGACGACTCCATGTGATGGTTGCTCTCCTCACGAGTCTTCACCGGCATCGTGCCGTTGGTTCCATTGGTTGTAGCCATGCTCGTTGATCTCAAAGGTAAGAAAGCGAGCTTGTTCAACAAACACCAAGCAACTCCTCTTTCACATGGCCAACAGACCTCTTTTATACACGTCAACCTAGCATTTTCCACTTCCCATATCCCCATCGGATACACGTAAGACCAAAGGATCTTCAACCCTGCTCCCCGGGTCTCGGAGCCAAAGTCTCACCAAAGAACTGCATTCACACCGGAAGTCGCTGATAATCATCGACCGACAACCCGAACCATGGTTCAAAAGGGTAAAGATCGTCGTAAGCTTCGTCACATGGGATGGTGTTGATGCTCAGCTAATGTACCAAAAAGGGCCATTGCAGCGCTGACGATAACTATTTTAGGGCTGCGGAGTAGAAATTAGTCCGTTTATGACGCAGGTGAGAAGCCAAGTGCGAAACGGACCCCAAGTATCGAAGGCTGGCTATGAATCGACCAATAGCTTTTGGAAAGGGTCCCAATGGTTGCCGCATTGGCCTCGGAAATATCTCCCTCATAGGCTTTCTTCGGGTAAGGCTTTCTTTTGATGCACAATGGTTCACCGGTTAATATGCTATTTGTCTATGCCCAGCCATTTATAAGTGCTAAGTGATAGCAGAGGGTTGTGAAGGGCTCACTATTGGAGGCCGCGAGAATTGCAATGGAGGGTAAGCTGGCTTGCCGGCTCCGGTTGCGTTGACCCATGCCGTTATGCCGCTCGAGTCACCGCCCGTCAGGCTTATGGGCCTTTTGCTACAATGGTCAGCATCGTGAGGTGGACCCAGGTAAGACCGTTCGCTCGTTCTCAGACGCCAGTGAACTCGCTAAGAGCTAGTGCTCACTAGCCCCCTCAAGGCTGATGCACTTGGTCTCAGATTCAGATGAAGTCTTTTTATGGTAGTGTAAAAGATACAGAGAGTTATACTCAACTGTCATTCCTCGATATTCCGTCAGTCCTCGATAAACTACCCTAATTTACGAACAATGGGAACAAGGCGACATTTAACCAGGAAGTATCGGCGATATATAGCCATAAGGAAGAGGTAGACATTACTGGTATCAAATAGGAAGAGAGGGTCAGTAGAGTTTGTAGATGAATTTATTTAGTCGGATTAGTTATTTAGTAATGTTTTAATTAACTTGAAGTTTAGCATTAGCTGAATCTTACATAGTGATGCAAGATACAGCCAATAGCAGCATCGTAATAGAAATTACATTACATTAACTGTTGTGGTTAGAAGGGGATTACATTAATAGGGTTTAGTGTACTTCATTATCACAGAAGGATTAAAATCTCAGATCTAAAAGGACACACCGAGAGCCACACATCACAGTGGCGTGCTGTTGGTATGTCAATATTGCTCCATTGAAGTCACATTTACTTAGACATTACAGTATTTGGTATCTCATTAGTAGTCGAGAGAGTTAGACTATTACATTATCATGGGCTTGACTACCAGCCCAGTTGTTTAGATAAAGTCCTACTAGCCGATGTAACTCAGTACTTCCATCATGTCGAATCCCATACTCGTCAGCATCCCTCAGAATTTCATCGATATAATCACCCGCCGCAGAGAGGTGCAGGATGTGGGCGATAGCAGAATGAATTGCCAGCAGTCGGGACGAAGGAGGATCGATGTTCCTCTCTTCAGTTAGAAAGAGCGTCCGAGTAACAGGAACATCATATGTAAACCCTTGCGGGAGAAAGGTTTCAATATGATACCTGTGTGGAAGTGTACCCTCAGGCTTGAAAAAGACATTAAAATCACCAAAGTATGTATGCAGAGTCTGAGTCAGCGTCAAAGCGTTTCCAGGACGATCAATCTCAATTCCCTCGATCAGATGAGCGGCTCCGTCATCGAACATATTAAGTATCGCCAGGGCTGCTTCTTTCGAGGCGTTCTGAAATAGATATATTAGCGGTTGTGATCAAAAAGGGTTCTAGAGCCTCTCACAAGTTCTCCGCGAGAGTCAAGTTGCGTTAATGAGTGTGGCAAGATGTGTGCCACCTCGAGGGGTTCAAACCGCTGCCCTTCTAGAGGCTGGCCATCTTGGTCGCATGCCTCACCTTGACCACGTCTTTGCAAACCGAATCGTTTCAAGGCCTCCGCCTGGTCAAATTTATGTGATATAACACATCGATAGCGATCTCGTATTAGACAGGCTCCTCTTAGATTGGCAATTCGCTCTGGAGTCCCTGCGAAGCTGTGTCCTTGGCGTTGTGTGCTGGTAATTGCGGAATGAGATGCTGGTGAAGGCTGGGGTGTTTTTTTTGTTGATGCTTTGAGTGGTAGAAAGAAGTTCTCAAAAAGATAATCGGCAAAGTTATCGAGGGAAGCTCGGAGTTCATCTTGACGGATTGGGTCTTCAAAGTTGATGTCTTCACCTGCGGTTATTGACAGTCCAGCAAACGCAAAGAAAGCAGCCAGTACTTTATCTTTAGACTTGTCGCTAGTCGAATGATCATATGTTAGGTTGACTAGTTTGACGCGGTCGTACTTGTCGCGACCTGGTCGAATGCCTTCCCTTTCAAAGTGGTTGATGATTTGGTCAAACCGGCGCTTAGCAGAGGCGCGGTGAGCTGCATCAAGAGAAGGCTGAGACGAAAAGTCCAGGATTCCTTCGAGGGAGGACGGGTGGCGATGAAGCGCTGATGCAGGTGCAGGTGCAGGTGCAGGTGGCGCCATTTTCATGACGCTGGAAGTTGTGAAGTTGACAGCATGAAATGTTGCGACGGTCGAGGTGGGGCGTCGTTGGGCGGTAAAGATGATAAGATAAGAAAGTGGCAGAATTCTAGGGTCAGCTATAGGGTAGCGACCAACTGCCCCATTCAACGCATACATCAAAGCCTTGCACTCTGATTGTGAGAATAGTGAAACAATGTTTACCAATATTGGACAGTATTGTCCCTAGAATCCGGGTTGATACGATTGGTGGCGAGGAGAAGGTTATCGTAGGTCGCACCGCAAATCGGCGCCAGGGATAGGAGATCGAGGTGATGAGGCGATACCGTGCAGTCGATGGACTCGAGGCATAGTTTGGCAAACAGATACTTGAAGTCCTACGCCAGTATTGGCTCAACAACGTTCCATAGACGGTACAGTCAATAAACCATACCGTCCGTTGGCAGCTGAGATGATTCTGTCATTAATATGCTTCCTCCTCTCAAGCTCGACTGGAAGATGATCAGTCAACTACAATTCCATCTCCTGCTGGCTAGGGCATATTTCAAGCATCCTGGTATTTTGCAAAGGCAATTCAATCTCGGAAGCATAGCACCAATTCTTTCGCCATGTTAAGAGCACGTTCAATCTACCATATTCTCTCTGCAGGATGGCGAGTAATGGTACACGGGAAGTTGCAGAGCACTCGTCCAGGCCTTAACGGATAATAAAAACTATCGACTGCTTTGTGTGACCGACAATCTGCCTTTTTAGATAGCTAGAAACGCCCAGTTCAGTAGGCCTCAGAAAATGGGCATTCTCCTCTTCTTCTTCCAGATGGGGACTCCTTTCTTCTGTCCATCGTGGTGTCTGGCCATTTAGAGGGTAATCGGCCTAAGACGAGATGCTCTGAGATACAGAGGGCTATATTATCGTGAGTTTGTTCCTCCCCTCGGAGTGAGTCGAAAAAGATGTAGGCAATACTACCGACTGCCTGTGGATCATCCTTGATGGAGTTGTCATCTGACTCGCCCCGGCCAAATCGATGGAACAAGTCCTTTATTAGGCAGGCCACTGCGACCGACTTACCAGCCCCAGGATCAGAATACAATAGAAGTGTCTGCGGACTTGATGCGAGCCATTTGTTGTACTCGGTTGATTGAAATAGGTTATTGAGTGTTCCTGAGTGATGCTTCTTGGCATACTCCGCCAGCTGGACGGAGTATTCAGTTTCCGTGAACCGTTGGGTGTTTTCGACTTCTATCAGCCACTTTGAAACATAACCTGAACTCAATGAGGGTGTTTAGTAGTATATCAAGTGCTTTTGGATACTGAATTGCTTCGCATTGAGAAGGATATTGAATTAAGAAGTAAACACTTAGATGTATGGGTCAATTTGGAGCCCAGAAAAGGGCATGGTTACCAAACACGCTGGCCAGACAAGTATCTTTTCAACCATGGGATCAGCTAATACCAACTGCCGCATGCTTTCACGTCATTATGCTTCACCGCTCTGAATAAGCGCTTAACTCGAGATATAATTAGTAGCCCTGATCACTGACGTATTACAGTTTGGTGAGAACTGCAAGCCAGAGGCTCAGCTCAGGTAGTTACGCCCGATTGCTGTGAGCCTGTATCACTTCTTCCCACGCAATACGCTGTAAGCCAATCATCAAATGAATGGCACGCTGTATTCCAGCTGATTGATCCTTGTCCTGTAGTCGCTCCACCTTCTATAGCTGCCCAATATTTAGTTTGGTGCCCAGCGAGTACCTCGAAAGCTGACAGATGTTGCCTGGATGCATTGATACTTGTTAGACCACCAAACCTGAAGAAACCTTACGAGGCTTTCAAATGAACGAGTTATGAACCAATGATACGGTAACAAGAGCATCATGGTTAGAACACCCTCAACGCCAATGACTTTCTTTTGATCCGAGTCGAAGGCCTTATATATTTAAGAGCTTGACCCCTAACATGGCGAGACCTCGCCATTGCGTGTGATATCCTTATGATGCTATATTGGTTAATCAAGCTGAGCTGCCTCAGCAGGCTGTGTTGCCCTATGCATTATGATCATTATCGTTTGCCAACCCTACAACTTGCCAGCTTTTCAAGATCATCTCAACGACAACTGGCACGAATAGTTCAATTAATAGTGTAATTGCTATACAATATCTTACTCCATAATCGTTAGACAACTATTGAACAGTGACTGCCATTGAATTCTTCACAACCTCGTTATCGTTGATTGGCCAAAGCTGAAAACTACCTGACAATACGGGAATAGCGTCACTTCTCCACCAACGGACAATTCCAAGTCCGCCGCGCCCTCTGACAACTTTGCTGACATAAAACAAGTCCGCGAGCCTCCTTTCAGTAAGTATTTCTTCAGAAATCCCCTCAAAAGAACTATTGGCTTCTCACTATACGTATCATTCTGTCTTATATTGTAAAATGGCTATTCCTCAACGTCAACCCCCCCCAATCAAAGAGTTGCGCCAATTCTACGTCGGCAAAAGCATCCATGATGTTCCCAAGCCCGCATTCATACTAGACAGAGCTAGGGTCAACCGCCATTGTCAGTCCATGCTCAACGCTGTTGAAGCTCTGGGCCTTGGCTTTCGAGCGCATGTCAAGACTCATAAGGTCAGATACACCACGTTCGCATAGGTCCTTGCGCTAACGAATCTCAGACAATAGAGGCAACACGACTACAAATCGGCCATGGAAGCGGCGATGTCAAGCTCATTGTGTCAACACTCGCTGAGATAGAGCATCTTCTGCCACTTCTTAAAGAGTATAGAAAGGCAGGTCGGCGTCTTGATATCCTCTACGGCCTTCCTTTACCCCGCTCGCAAATCTCGAGGTTGGCCGCACTTGGCGCCGAGTTGGGGCAAGGGAGCATCTCTGTACTTATCGATCATCCATCCCAGCTCGACTCTGTCAGGGCATTCTCGCAGCATGCCAAGTTTCCTGCGAGGGTGTTCCTCAAGGTTGACACGGGGTATCATCGTGCAGGACTACCACCAACAGCTATGAACAAGAACGGTCTGATCGAGGCGCTTGCGCAGCTTGAATCTAACGGTGAAGCTGAGTTGCTCGGTGTATACTCCCATAGTAGTTTAAGCTACAAGGACTCGACTGCTGAGCAAGCCATGGCGAACCTTGAGGGAGAGATCCAGGGCTGCCTTGATGCAGTCAACGCCCATGCTCAGCTCTTCTCCAAGGACAAAGAGCTCACCATCAGCGTTGGGGCATCTCCCCAGGTAACAGCAGTCGAGAACCTGGTTACGTCACAAGGGGACTTGTCACCAGCAGCCGAGTCTCTACGCAAGTCCATCCAGGCCGTGACAACGGGGAATCCTGGTGGACTTCAGACCAGGCTCGAGCTTCACGCTGGTGTATACTCGATCCTTGACATGCAACAAGTATCAACCAACTCGAGGAGAGAACTGGGGTCCTATGAAGAGGAGATTGCAATCTCAATCATCGCTGAAGTTTGCAGTGTCTACAATGACAATGAGAGATCGCAGCCTGAAGCATTAGTCGCTGTTGGATGTCTTGGACTTGGCCGCGAACCGTGTGCCGCTTACCCAGGTTGGGGAGTCATCAGTCAATCGTCTTATAAGAAGGCATCCGATAATGGTAGACGTTTAATCATTGATAGAATCAGCCAGGAACATTCCATCGCGGCCTGGGAACACGCTGACAGCGAGGATGCGTCCTCTTTGCCCCCGGTTCCATTGGAGGTTGGACAGGATGTCGTCATTTTCCCGAGCCATGCTTGCGTTGCCGGGGCATTATATGGATGGTACCTTATCGTTGACTCTTCAGAGGGAGATTCGACACAAATAGTTGACGTATGGGTTAGAGCTAGCGGATGGTAGAGACGAATAGATATGAATTCGATCTAATTCGATGAGCTCTAAGTTTAATGATCACGGTTTACGAAACACCCTTCTCGTGATTCTGTGTCCTTCCCATTCTCCTACTCATTCAGACTATCTTCAAAGAGCTTCTGTAACCTCGCGCCTTCGCTATCAGCAACCTGTCCATGCGTCCTTATACTTCCATGAGGGTGATAAGGATAGGGACTAAACTTGTCAGCTACGTGCAATATTGGCATCGTGGCACGAAAGGTTCTACTTACCCATATTCCGGCACAAACGTGATAAAATCACTATCCTTGCTTCGCGCCTTGACAATGCGTAGCCAGAGCCTCTCGAAGAACTCTCGCTCCTCCTTGAACACAGGATCTTCAGGCTCGGGACACTGAGAGGACTGAGTAGTTCCAATACGAGCATGGATATGGGTCACCTAGATACTGTGAGCAACGGTTCAAGGTAACCAGGGAGGAACCATTGTACTCTTGGAATAAGGAGATCAAGAATCTCTTTGTCTTCTTCCCCAAGGTCGAGAAGTCTTTCGCAGACAACAACCCAGTGAGAGACATCTGCCGTTACTCGAAGCCTTGCGCCAGGTCAGCCTACATCCTCGAAGGCCATTATAGTAGAACTTACTCTGGAACCTTTGGCAGGATATACTTGGCAGCATACGGCGTGAACAATGACCTATTGCGATGCGTTTCGTGGCTGACGAGGCCCGTGAGGCCCAGCTCCTCGTCGACAGCGAGGGTCTTCTTGTAGAAGTAAACTGATTCATCAAGACTCCAGTAATCCCTACTATCGTAAGCCTTGAATGGAACACTTGGGAATATTGGACTCACCCTCCGGATTGGGCGTTGATCTTGACAGGCTTCAAGATCTTTGCGCGCTCGAGGTTCTGACGATAAATATCGAGGTGGACATCTGGCGTGAGATCTCTAGGCCTACCGCCAACGTATCCCGCCCATGCTGTATGCAGTCTTACGAAATTCAGCTATTGTCGCAGACCTGTGATGAGTAACTTACAGCACAGTGGCTTCTAGGCCAATATCATCCAAGATCTTTCGCAGTTGCTGAAGGTTGTCGGCATCACGATCTGTGATATCGACTTCAACACCAGCTACATCACGTTAGTATCTGTATACACCACCTTCTACGCGTGAAACTCACCGTAGCCTTGCTTCTTAAGATCAGGAAACCATGGGATCCAGTCCTCAAAGTCCGGAAAGGACTCGACGCCCCAGACTGTTCGGAATCGCTTGATGACAACCATTTTTACTTCTGCAGACAGGAATAAAAAATGAAATGAGATAATAAAGAAAGAGACTTGCAATAATTGCGTAATTGAGTATAAATTTAAATCGGCCTTCTGTCCGTCAAAGTCCAAGGTTCCCAAAAGAGTATCTTCGCCCCGCCGGGGAAAATTGCCTTAAATGGACATGTGCAAAATTATAGTGGGTTGGCGAAGGTCTGGCCAGATATGTCTACAGTCCATGCGTAAACTCCAATGTCTATTCATGTAAGACGGAAGCAAGATGCATTGGCGAGGCTGGAGCAATTGTAGATGAGCAATTCCTCGATGCAGGAAGGAAAATATGAAACCTTTTGTTACTTTGCACCTGTAGACCTTCATCAACATCGTCACGGCTCCGGCCAGCCAGGTATTTATCAAGTCAAGATTCATTGTCGGTCATTATTGTCCAAATAGTTGAGAAACTGAACGGATAGACACGTAACATCTTCTTGGGCCAGGCGATTTATACATTTTGTTCCATGGGATCTTGGTGTATGGATATAACATAGAATCCGTTCCGGGTAGTTACCCGTGTCCTCCTTCGCACACCGTCTCACATCATCCAAAAGAATCATGTCATGTGTTGAGCCAACCACTCAATAAACATCTGAGGGTCCTCTTGGAAATGCGTGTAGCCCTTCATCCGAACTGTTCCATCAACCCAATGCAATCGCTTATCTTCAACAGGGATTCTATCATACATAGTTTGTACATCGCTCTCCTTTGTCAAAATATCGTTGCGTACAGAGTAAATGAAAGTTGGAATACGGACACTCTCCATGATCGGTATAGGAGAGAGCTCGTCAATGTCGAAACTTGATTGAATCTTGACCAATCTGTTCACCTCGTCGAAGTGGTCGTCAAGACCAGCCATCTCGAGGGCCCTTTCGACAAAAGGTCGATACGAGAGTGGTTCGGGTACGAGTAAACAGCGGACATCCTTGAATATTTCTGGCCGACGGTGGATGGCGAAAAAGGTCGCTATACCGCCAAGACAACGACTGAACAGGCCAACAGTCATGTCTTTGGTATCCTCTCGGCTGCGGACATAGTTCAACGAGCCTACCACGTCCCTAGACTCGAAATGTCCAGTGCCGGAAATGCCACCATTGGCCTGTCCGCTGTTGCCGAAATTACGCATGTCATAAGCGAGTACGTTGTAGCCAGCTTCGTGCAATATCCTCAAGTCGGGAATGAAATTAAGTTCGAAATCATTGCCAGTCATGGAGCCGCCGAGGAAGGCCTTCCAGGGCTCGAGATGAGCGGGGAATCCGGACCGATTGCAGCGAAGGGGGTGATTAACGATGATAAGCTTGTTTGAGCCAGGTTTTGGGATATACCAGGCCTCAAGGGGAATGCCATCTTCGCTTGGGAAGAAGACATCCTGGTACTCCAGCCCGACCTCGCTGGGTCGATGGAGTAGAGGCGTGGGTATATCATTACGCAGAGGGGCAGCGAGACTTTGAAGGTAGCTCTGGATTTCTTCAGGAGTCATTCTGACGACTAGTCACTCGAATATCCTGGTATTCTAAGAAAGTGACGAGGGTTTTGGTATGAAAGTTGTAAATAAGCTGAGAAACTCGGAGGACTTGTTGAATTGCCAGAAAATAGGAAGAAGAAGTATAGCAACCTAGAGCGCATTGAGATATATATCAGGGAAATTATCACGTACCGGATACTTGTAAGCTATACTATTCTGTAGGAAGGATTCCTATAGATCTAGGCTAATACGATCATGATTATGGGGTAATACTGTTGTGTAACGCTGGTGCTTACTGTAGGATCAAAACCGGTGAGTGTAGACGGTTCAGTGTAGTTACTGGCCCTATGAGATCGTTTCTTTCATCACACCTGAACGCTTCTAGCGTTCTCACATAAGCTCATTGTTCTTACTGCATATCCGGAGAATGCCAAGATTCCCGAGTGGCCAGTCAACGATGGACGAGCTGTTATGGCGCGGGAATTCCCGTATCACGGATACCCAGATAATACATTCATTTCTTAGTTTCTGCGAAAACAAAAAACATCTTTCAACGTTACACTGGCTGAATGTAATCTAGTGCTCTGTCTCTAATAATGTGAAGGCTTCATACCTAAGACGGGTATGCATGAAACGACCGGAGACGACCCGACCCGCCTGACTACATCATTACCCCAGACTTCAAGCATGGCATTCCTTACAGGATCGATGAGTTGAATCATGCCACAATAACTAATTCGATGTTGCATCTTTCAGCAGATCAAATATCTTTACCCCAGCGGGGGAAATTGCCTGAAATGGGCATGCTGATCACTTTGGCGGGGGAGCTCCACCCTTCACGATGTATTGTTTCCAGATTGAAGAAGAGAAGGAAAAAGTCCCGGACACCACAGCGAATCTCTGATTGTCTCATTTTACTAGACGATTTTGTAATATAGGCATACGTGCTAAATCTTCCTACTCACTCGGAGGGCTTCTCAGCGGCAGACTGACACCATCTGTAGGTAGACCCATCGCGTCGTCCCTCATATGTTTCTACTCGGTGTCAAGGCCGTGACCTCTCGCGTTAAAGACCTCACTCTCAGTTCACAATACCTGCTGGTCCAGACCCGCCTTCTTGATCGCTCCTTTCAGCCGTAAGATTTCACCCCTCAAATCTTGATTCTCACTCTCAACCTTCTCAAGCTTGACATTCAGCTCTTCCGTTTGCTCTTGAGCTCCAACACCAAGTTCTTCTATAATTTTGACGACTCGCCAAAGCCGCATGACGACAATCAGAGAAGCGACCTCCTCGATTATACCGCGGAGTGCAACATCTGTAATGAAGCCTGCGATGACGATGAAGGCGTCGAAGCAATGGAACCAAGAGTTGAAGTATCTGAGGACGTCAGCTATAAGGTCTCAGTGAGAGTGGAACAACACTGACTTCCAGCCGAATGCCCAGACGGAGGCAATGAGTTCGATGACGAAGAGGCATGAGAACACTAGGCTTACAGACCCGAGAATCTCCAACGCCAAATCCCAATCTGAGCCCTTCTTGCCTTGCTCACATTTGAACAGATTGAGAATGAAGTCTGTCCCTGTGAGTTTCTTGCTCATCAACAGACCTTATCTACTCACCAGCGATCATGCTAAGAACATCAAGCGACACCAGCGTGAGAACAGAGTAATGTCCAGCCTTTGACGAAAGAAACTGTGCAGTCTTCTGCTTCGTACTCCTCACGTTCCATGTGTCACCTCTGAAGGGATGAGAATGCCAATGCTGGATGTTCAAGGACGGAAGTCTTGTTTTGCCCCGTCGCAGAAGCGGTTGTTCCTCGAGCGAGTCACCCGCACGTTCAATACCTGTTGATGACATATCGCTACTGATGGAAGCAGTGCATTTGGAGAGGGGAATGAGGGAGACGCGTCTTCCAGACCGAGCAGGAAATGTTGAGTTCACGGTATGCCGCTCTATCCGCATACGACGTCATCGGTCTTATCTTATCTTATCTCGCAACATAACCTGTACATATCAGTTGAACTTCATAACTAATTATACATAACACTATTGAACTGCATGGATTGACAAGCAAAGTGCCTCCAACTTAAAGCGCTGGTATTTCCTTCTAGCTATGGCCGATACCGGAAGGTCAAAGAGCTGATCTTATCAATCAGTATTAGGCGTGTCTCGCTCTCGCCGAAAGACCCTCTTAAGAACCAACCAACCAACAAAGTGACCTGTTCCAGCCAATCGGAATCCGTGATCCGTAAACTTTGAGAATAATCTTCTCGACAACCAACAGTACTTTTCATAACAAGTCGTACGACCGCTATGGCTCAGACCTCTTCTCAAAATTACATTCTTCTTATATTGACCCTAATTCAGGTAAAGCCTGCATGCCAGTGCTCAACGCTTAGCCAAAAGAGTACCCCTACGACCATTTCCCGGCACAGTACGGAAGCATGGGACCGTTTTGAATGATGCGCTATTTCTGATACTGGTCAAAGAAAGGAATATATGGGGTAAATGCAGTCCTTATCTGCAGGTTTCAGCTGTAAACAACATTGCGTTGGTCGAAGTTTCTGTGGCCTGAAGCCGAGGCCTCTGTCGTGGCATGACAAGTTCAGAGACATTGACAAAGAACAGAAACAACATAAGACACGGGCTTAGCGATTCGAGCCTGAGGTCGATAACCTCCTGACTCTTCCCAAGCCTCAAGGTATTTACACACTACCAAACTTTTAAACTCAAAACACATGTTGCCCTTGTCCTTTATCATCAACATCGCTGTCTTCTCGATTGGAGCAATGGCGCTACTCGTTGCTAGAGACGCAATTCATGTTGACGATCTGGATCGCTACGATGAAGTCATGAAGACTGTTGCCGATAACCATATTCTCAACTTTTACCCCGAGAATCAAGTTGTCAGGCTTGATATTCATGAGCACCCATCTGAGCAGGTAATATGGCGTCACTATGTCTGCCAAATCACTGCTAATCAGTCTCAACAAGATTGTCCGATCTGAAGAGTTTAAGCCGAGCCCCGACGCCGATGCCTACTTCAAACAAGAGGAAGAGTTGCAGCAAGAATATCTGCACCGACCATCTGGGGACGAAGTCACACGACCGCTATAACTCAGATCTTGTCTGGGCGTCAGGTTCGCTGTGGCTGCAACTCTATTTGAGGTAAATCCTGTCCATCCCGTCATCAACTACAAATGGTTGACTCATGATAAAAGCACATATTAAATGGCTTATTTATTGCGAGTTGAGATTGGATAAGAGATAAATAGAGTCCATTCTGTGCAGAAAAGAAGAACCTAATATGTTATTTTTACCGAGATGCCGAGATCTATTTGACCGAGTGGCAGAAGTTGACAGCATCATCAATCAATCAATGCGTCATCAACTACTGACGAGGGAGCACCTGTCTGGCTATTTAAGGAGAGGATGGGGAGCTGAACGCAGGTCTAAAGTCTGCGTTATTTATCACATTAGTCCAGCAATTACATTCCGGAAGCCGACGTTCTGACCAGGTAAGCTAAACCCTTCAAATGGAAGATAATGGCCTCATTTTCTTCAGCATCTCTTCTCCAGATTGAATTCCAGCTTTTAGCAACATGCTGCTTTACTCGATCATCGTCAACATGGCCATCTTGCCCTTTGCAGCAATGGCGCTTCTTACGGCTCGAGATGCGATCCTTCCCAGTGACCGGGGACGTTATGATGAAGTCATGTCGACTATTGCCCCCGATCAGAGTTTTCAGTTTTACCGGTCGAGGGAATATATCAAGCTCGATATTCTCAAATGGCCTACTGGACAGGTAAGAGGCCTATACGTCAGGGTTAGCTTTCACTCACATGTCAACAAGGTTATCCGGAGGGAGTTCTTCCGGCCAAGCGCAGATGCCAACGCATACTTCAAACAGAAGCAAGAATACTTCGAACAGAAGCAAAAATACTCCGAACTGAAGCAAATATCCGACAAACAGAAGATGGAACCAATAAGAGAGTTTCTTCGCGAGCATTGGGGGAAGACAAAGAAAATTGAAGAGGAGTAGCGTGAGGATAACTAGTTTCAATCTCAGGATTGGAGGCTCACGCTCTTTTCATGTCAGCAGGGCTGGGAGTAACAAGTCTCAGACATTAAGTAGTGAATACCATGGCCCAAAACACCAAGAAATATGTGCTACATACACCGAGAGAGCCTTGAATACCTCAAATGATACAGCATGTCATACGTAAAGATGCGTGGCCAGTCCGAGATATACAGGGTCAGCGTGGGCTACACAGTCTTGGATGTCATGTTGCTAAGGTCTGGGACCGGCCTGAATCGTCCACAACCTATGGAGGAACTGGCGTAAACCTCACAGTATGGATGAGAAAGGTTATCACGCATGAATTAAATGCAGATGCCCGGTTATTCTCAAGCATTTAATCCTAAATGTATTAGCGGTACCGTGGAACAGGGCGAGCGCCTTGTGGCCATGATGCTTCAATGATGATCAGCCGGGGTAATGACACTCGCAAGTGCAGAGACAGCGGGACCAATCAGCACTGCTAGTTGCGATTATTCTATCTCACACAAGCCCAGATTGTATCTCCAATCTTTTAGCCGTTCAAGGAGTTGTCTACCTTAGCCATGGAGGTGGTATGATAGCTGACGTCTCAGTGTAGTACATGGGCTATTCGGCCTTATCCATATTTACCCGACTCTGACAGACTGATGGTCCATCCATAAATAAACATCCAGATAGTGTACAGCAACTAGATTGAAGATGCCATATATACGTATGCTTCAACATGACACTAAAAATTGCTGACTTAGATCAGATGAATGGAGCTGTGAAAATAGTCCTCACGCCTCAGACCTTGTCGTTTGACAATATGGTTCTGTCAGTTGACTCCATCGTCTATTCAAACTTATCCGTCCTCGTGCATTGATGCATCAGCAATACAATTCCGTTTATACTCGTGACACCAGGAAACTATCCATTCATCGCCTTCCAGAAAGTGGATTGTCGCCCTCGCTAATCTAAGCACTACACATGAAACACGTTATCCCTATACTACGGCACTAATATCCTCCCACCAATTTAACCGGTATTAGCCTAAACACTGGCAGTTGAAGATGAGCAACCTTAAGAGGGAATATATTCCTCAGGAAATTAGACGCACGTCGATCTTTTACCGATCATGGAGACCACCCGAGGTTAAAAAGAAATCTTGTGCATAGTGGACTTTAGCCAGAATGCGGCATGCATGGATCGTACATATAATCCGAAGAGCCTGGGTCGAGCATGCTGAGCCGGATTGACCCGACGGGATGAAGCGTCGTGAGTTTAAAATTTAACCTTTGTTGATGTTTGTCGACGCCGTGTTTCATTAGATAATACTACTTCGATCTGGAGATCAGCTTGATTGGCGAGCTATAGCTTACAGAATATTGGAGTACTGGTCAAGAGAGGAAGTAAAGAATGACACCAGTGCTTCGGTTCAGTAGCATTCCAAGCCCAATTGATGTGAATCCAAGACTCATAAATGGCCTCAAATATTCTTTTACCCGTCAAGGAGGAAGCAGACCATGCCAAGCACAATAACTCCATCAAACCATGTTCTGGGCATCCCGGCAATAGACTCGGCTCTCAGTCCTGACATCCTGGATTAACATCAAGGAAGAGATGCTACTAGAAGTGGCCCCATTGCAACACCAAGGCATCCCGCTTTCTTTGCTCGTTTCTCAAAGGAATCTTGGCACGCATGTTTATCCTTCGGCATAGCAGCCTAATATGATATATCTGCCACGTGCACTCCCCATACCCCATGATCCCCGCCTCCCCGCAACAAGCCGCTGGCATCCCGAGTCACGATCTCAAGCCACGGACAAGAGGAATTGGAGTATCTGACTTTAGCCGGAATACAAATGATGGATGCCACTGATCGAAGAGTGCGGAGGAAACATCACACCAGTTCTTGCGTACACTTCCTACCAATCGCATCAGAGCCTCGTTCTTGGCCGTAAGGGGTTCCTCGGCTACCATTGGCCACCTGAGTCCTTACCGTCTTGGCTCCAGTGTTTACCGTCTTGGCCTTCATGCGAGTGGAGAATAAGAGGCTGAGATTTCCAAGATGAATGCAAAGAGTTGCTTTTGCTAGTCACGGAGAGTCAGGTTCCGAGGTAGGGCACCAAGCTAGAGAGTCAAAGAGCCTGATGATATTGTGTATCAAGAACTAAGAAGCTTGGCATTGAGTTATGACAGGCGGACTGAAGCTGTCTAAGAGTGTATATAAAGAACATGTCGCTCACCAAGTGAACTGACTCTCCAGCTCATTAGGGTTCTTCAATCTACACCCCAACTATTCAACCAACACCATGGTCTCCTTTAAGTCTCTCCTCCTCGCCGCCTCGGCACTCACCGGGGCTCTCGCTCGTCCCTTTGACTTCCTCGACGAGCAAGACGACGGCAACTCTACCTCCGTCCTCGAGGCCCGTCAAGTCACCGGTAACTCTGAGGGTTATCACAACGGATACTTCTACTCTTGGTGGTCTGATGGCGGTGGCTATGCCAACTACCGCATGGGTGAGGGAAGCCACTACCAGGTTGATTGGCGTAACACTGGTAACTTTGTTGGTGGAAAGGGTTGGAACCCTGGTACTGGCCGGTGAGTTGAAGATGTTGTTGACTTTGAGAAGAATGATTTGCTGATTACAGACTAGAACTATCAACTATGGCGGTTCTTTCAGCCCTCAGGGTAACGGCTACCTTTGCGTCTACGGCTGGACTCGCAGCCCTCTCGTCGAGTACTACGTACGTGCCCCATACCCCCCCTCAACCCTCCACTAACAATATCTAGGTCATCGAGAACTACGGTACTTACAACCCCGGCTCTGCTGGCCAACACAAGGGCACCGTCTACAACGACGGCGACACCTACGATCTCTACCAGACCACCCGCTACAACCAGCCCTCCATCGACAGCACCCAGACCTTCAACCAGTACTGGGCCATCCGCCGCAACAAGCGCAGCAGCGGCGCTGTCAACATGCAGACTATCTTCAATGCTTGGTCCTCTGCTGGTATGAGACTTGGAAACCACTACTACCAGATCCTGGCTACCGAGGGATACCAGAGCAGTGGATCTTCGTCTATCTATGTCCAGACTAAGTAAGACTTTGGCTGAAGTGCCTGTGAGAGATTGCTGGCCTTGAGCAACGGGAGTTGGATCTCTCTTGGTATGGTTCGGGTGATGCAATGAAGGCGGATGTGAAAATTTTGATGAAGGCTTGACATGGTGTCAACTGATGGGGGCTTTACTCTTCAGCGCGGGACATTTCTCCTTTGGAGTTCATGTCTTGTCATTCTCTAGTACATAACTTTGATCTGATCAATATTACATATCGTGAACTAACTCCAAGTTCAGTGAAGTCATTAACCATGCCTTTATCTACCATAACTTACGTCCCTCGTTCTTGCTCCCGGTAGAACTCGCAGCTCAACATCGTTCGCATCCTTGAATCCCTTTGTATCATCACATCCAACTACCGTCTGGTCTATCGACGAGTATCTCGCATGACTACCTGGTGATGATGGCCACGCTTCACTACCTCGCTGCTTGGAGTGAAAGCATATCGTTCGGTTGCCAAACCCAGAGTGTTTCCTCGAAGAATCCCAGCTATTGCTTTCTCGACTTTGTTCTTGGGACTTTGTTCGTGATCCAAAATATGGGCGCAGCGACGGGAGGCAAGCGACAACGAGGCCTATGTTGACATCTAAAGCGCTCCATAGAACTGCAGTGAGGTCAGCGATTGCGCCTCAAACTTATGGTAGACGTCGTACCAATTGTACTGAGTGATATACTCGAGTCGGCTCCAGCTTTCCAGATCATGACGAAGCGGACTAGACTAACAGCCATGTTGACGGTGCCGAGAAGGAAGGTGAAGTATATACCGAGTCTCAAGGTTCTTCTGACGTGAAGAGCTGGTACGATCAACCATGGTATAATGAACACTGATCTTGTTAGATGTCACTGTCTCAATTTGAAGATCAACTCACCTAGCAAATCTCCCAAAAATGACAGTCCCCAGCCAACATGAAAGGTGACCGCATAAGTCCACTTCGGACATGTCCTCGAAGCCCTAATATCCCTGTAACTGTATCAGCGCCGTGCCTTGAAAACACACTGAAAGAACCTACCAGCTTCGGCTTATGGGGAGGCAAATGCAGAATAATATCACGACTGTGATAACATAGCTGACACCAACAAACCAAATCGTCGCCCAGAGAAATTTGCGCCTCTTGACCATGAACTCGGGAAATACTTGTAGATAAACTGCCAGAAGAGCAGCTTTGCACAAGTATAGCGTCGTATAAAACGGGAAGCTCGACGCAAAGAGCAACTACATCATGTTAGCTGCATCCACTACCCGACTCCTCTACTCACCTTCAATATCAACACCAAATTGGTAGGTCCTCCATGATAAGCCTCCAACGTCGTGTGAACACTCGGATCAAATGCGTGGAGGACCGCAAACGCAGGTGAGAAAGCCGCTGTAATTACGCCCGAGATCCACGCTGCCACCATAAAAATATCGCTTAGTAGTAATTTCCGCTTTTGTATCCGCAGTCGAAGATTGAGGCGCGCGATGACGAGGATCGTCGCTATGAATACGAGTATTTGAGACACCTGTACCCGTTAGCACCAGTCCGTTCTGTACAAGCGCAGACCTTACAAGAATATCCTTTGCATCTGGATTCTTCATCGCGACAGCATGCCAACAGCACTTTGCGAGAAGGGAAATGGGCACAAGAGCGAGTTAGCTGTTTATAACCGCGACAAACGGGTCTTCGGCAATAAAATGGCTTGAGTTTGAGTTTGGCCCTGGCATTTCTTCGTGTCTTGCCTTTCTTGGCAACATGCCAACTGTGGCGCTAAGATGGAAGCGTCAGTTATTCTACTGTGGATTGGGATTAGGTCTGGACGTTTTAGGGGATTGACGGTGCCTTGCGGGCCGAGGCCACCTTGGCAAGTATTGAACTAGTACCGTTGATGGAAGGGAAATGGCGTGCTGGACAGTAGATCTTGTCACCGAACTGGTAGGCTAGAAAGTGATGTCACAAGGAGCAAGCATGGTTATAATGTGTATTTCTGTTCAATACCTAGAGGCTATGAGTAGAGTTTCCTATGGCCTTGTTTCACTAGCTAGTGAGGTAAGAAAAGTTGGGATCTCTATCCTGAGTGATGAGATTAGCCAGGCAACTCTAGATAAAGCTTAGGGCGCTCTTTATTTTAGCATCCTCTTCTCATGTGTCAGCTTTGGTGCTCCCTGAGGCTTAGCCTGACTTATCAAGACCAGGAGGCAGGTAGTTGTGTCTTGCTTCAATGCATGGATCGCAGTAATAGTCGTCGGAGCGGCAAACTTCCTGGCAAATGCAGGGGCAGCGACAGACCTTGTTGGCAAGCTGCTTGGGACCGTTGATGTTGTTTGAAGGGTCGATGACTACCGTTGATTCTCCAGGCGCAGCAGTGCTGCAAGGCGTGCTGGGGGCTGGGCTGTTCTGAGACATGGTGATGGATCAATTACTGTTTGAAGTGCGTAAGATGCTGTCTGTGAATCTGGATGTGACATGTGAGTTTACAGATTTGGATGGCGCGTGTAGCAACCATATATACCTTGTTGTAGAGTCTGCGAGATGCCAGAGGCATAGTTAGATGGGAAGTCGGGTATCCTAGGTCACTGCCAGTGAGAGCAGCGAAACATCTACTATGTACTGCGACTGTGCTTCTCGTGTATTCTGACTGACACTTGAACAGACCTGAGCTATTCATTCTCTTGTCACTAACTGCTCACAACTTGTGAGCATCATGTCCCACTGTGAACAGCAAGACTGTTCGAAACAATCACTACAAGCTCTGAACAAAGGCACATTTACAGACTGGAAACTTTCTTACTATGCAAAACGAGTCTCTAATATGACATTGTCAAAAGCTCCTCCTTCACACTTTGCTGTCTGTAGCTATATTGCCCAAGTCCCGTTACTGAGCATTATGCGTTCCCCCAAGGCATATGTCACATAACTTCTTCTCAGTTTGGTGAACAACATTCGTGCAGGTATTTCAAATGGTGCATGCGCATATTTGGTTGGCCATTTTCTTTACTTGACAATATGAAATGGCTTTATCAAGAGGTTCGAAGAGGAGAATCTGAATGTTCGGAAACTCGATGGCGTTGTTAGCTTTGTGGGTTTACAGTTTGTACTCTTCAGTTTGAGTAGCAGGGGTTTCTGTGTCTTGTTGAGTTGAAGTGCGACTTTAAGGTCATGTACCGCGCTGAGTTTATATAGCTGTTGATGTAGAAACATGTCACTGACAGGAAGATTATCAATTTCGCTTCGCGATGGCAGCGGAGCTTGTTACACGCGGCTACTAGGTTACACAATGGGACTCACTGGACTGTTACCGATGGTTGACCATATGGCCTCAATGACAAATACTTCGCTCATACGGAGTACACTGATAAAGTGATCTGGATTTGTGAGAGATTCTCTTTATTATCACCGACTAAGCCCATCCCAGGGAGTCACAGAGTATTCTGTATAAGAATCCGCAATGAGCATTATCGTAACCCAATTCCAGTGCCTCTGATAATCAGTTGACCAATCTCCATCTCCTCATGATGTTCCGTCTGTCAATAGCAGCGCTTCTGTCTCAAGATCAGGGCAAATCTCAACACAAGGTTGACACTTGACGCCCCTAATGGCTACAAGGTTCATGCATTGCGGCAGGATCTTGCAGGCGCAGAGAGACATGGCTCCTTCCTTGTTGGCATCGTGATTGACGTGTCCAGTGTGAGGATTCTTTACCTGGACGGGAGGGGAGGGAGAAGGGTCTGGGGTGGCATTGCTGGAAGACATGGTGATAGATTGCTGTTTGATCTTGGATGTTACTGTAAATATGAAGTAAGGTAGTGTTTGGGTTGCGTGTTTGCTGAAGTGTGATGTTCCAGCTGGAGTTGGGAGAACAGTGAGTTTATATCCATAGTAGACATGGCAAGCATATGAATCATTCTCCCGTTGCTGAGACTTATCACGGCCGATTTTGACTTGTTTCGCCATGTAACGGGTGTTGAATGCGCAACAACTGCCTCCAGAAAGGTTTTAATCAGTATCCTTGATCTCCAACATTCACTTCGAGTCTCGCGTCATTATTCAGAGGTCTCGGCACAGATATGGCGGGCAGAGGAGAAGATTGTGAATCGTAGCTGCTAGTGAACTGACAGATTCCAATATCCCTGACAGCATCGCAAGTCTACACATTGTGCTAGATGGCATTGAATCTCCCTTTATCGAGATACCTTCAACAGAGATAGTCAAACAGTAGTTTTTCGTGTCATGATAAGGCTCGCTGTCGTTTTCCTCACCACTCACGTATCGATCATATTTAGCAGAAATTTCACGTACCGATCGGAAATTCAGTCAATTGAACTTGTTCTAGCAATATCTATTGCCACAAAGAGCATTGGGTCTTGCTCATACTCAGGGCTGAGATATTCACTGCTAAAACATTAGCCTTGCGCTTGGCGATACGCGACACGTACACCACCAGAT
Source organism: Fusarium chuoi (assembly GCA_022627125.1). Classification (NCBI taxonomy): domain Eukaryota; kingdom Fungi; phylum Ascomycota; class Sordariomycetes; order Hypocreales; family Nectriaceae; genus Fusarium; species Fusarium chuoi. The sequence continues at coordinate 378,721 of JAJALE010000888.1, read as the reverse complement.
TCCCTGACAAGCAGCAGCTCCAAACACTGCTACTGTCCCTGAATATTCCAAGTGACCTCAGACTCCGAGTCTCTAGTCTTTTGCACTGACCAACCTGTTCCTGAATTTCTCGGCAAAAACTGCGCCTCGGATGCCTCTTGAAGGATTCAGCACGTGTAATGATATCACCAATCAAAGCGTAAGGCTTAGCGTTTCCAAAAAAGGGGCCCCGCAAACAGACCAATCACTTCCCTTTCTAATTCCGGTACAGCGGGGTAAGCACTGTAACCCCAGCGGCCGCTCCCCAAACCTCCCCAACCCAATTCGATTCCATCAATTCTCTCTCTCCAACATCCTCTCCAACATCCTCTCCAACATCCTCTCCAAACCGCACGCGACATGACGCCATGCGCCCTTCCCACGCAAACATCGGCTTCTGGCTGATGTGGTTCACCGCCCTGATCTGGTCCTACCACAACTCATACGACGACCCGTCCTCCTTCTTCTACAAGTCCCGCATCGCCTTTAACCGTCGCTACTCTGCCCTCCGCGAGAAGCAGGTCGACGAGTACCTCGAGCGCGAGATCTTTCCCGTCGCGCACAAGCAGCGCACCGAAGTGCAAGTCGACAATGAGTTTTTGTGCATCGGCATACCGAGTATCAACCGCACGACGTCGGGGTTTCTGGCGCATACCGTGGGCAGTCTTGTCGATACGTTGACGCCGAATGAGCGCAATCAGATTCACATTGTTGTGCTGCTGGCGGATAAAGATCCGACGAAGCACTTTGCTTACGGGAAGGATTGGTTATTCGGGCTGGCAGACGATGTGCTAGTATACTCGAATGACTCGAAGACCGATTCAAAACTCAATTACAAGGTTCTTCCTCACGATGTTCGCGGTATGGGACGAAGCGACGATCGCGTGGAGAACATTCGACTCGACCACTCGGTCCTCTTCGAAGCGTGTCGACGACGCGACCCGACGTATTTCGCTCTCATCGAAGACGATATAATAGCCACGCCCGATTGGTTCACGCGGTTCAAGAAGGGTGTCATCGAGGTTGAGCAAAAAGCGACCGATGCGCATAAAGACTGGATATACCTGCGCCTCTTCTACTCCGAGATCTATATGGGCTGGAACAACGAAGAGATCTTTGACTATCTCAAGGTCGTCATCCTAGGGTACACCGCGTTGATAGCCTGTCTTCTCCTCGCACTCCGATGCAGACAGCGCCGCCACGCCGGGTCCTTCGCAACCAAAGACTTTGCCCAGACCGTCGCTCTCCTCCTGGGTCTCTGGATCCCCGCCTGTTTAGCGCTTGCCTTCGTAACTGGACGCATCACCCTCCACCGACTATTCACACGCTCCCCGACTGTACGCGAGATGCCACGCTACGGATGCTGCGCGCAAGGTCTGGTGTTTCCGAACCACCATCTACAGAACCTGCAGGATTTTCTGCGCGAACCGCCGTTTCAGTTCCCGGGGGATATGATCATGGAGGACTACGCGAGAGACCATGGGCTGAGCAAGTGGGCGCTTGATCCGAGTGTCTTGCAGCACGTTGGGCTGGTTGAATCGAGTGACGGACCGCGAAGGGCGGAGGTATGGAACTTTAGTTTTGAGAGGTTGAAGGGATCGTTGGCGTGATGGAGATACCCGGCATATACATACAAACTGGTCTGCGCATTTGTGATGATGGGGATCGTCGCGTTGAAGTGGCGATCAATTGGCGAACGCGATGGAGCGGGTTTCTTCAGCGCGTCGCCATCTGTACATGACGCTCAATTAAAGCATCGCAATAAATAAAAGTTATCGTTTACATACTATTCTAACTCTTTACGAAAATACACGCGTTCAAAGCTATCCTCTTCCCTCCGCCCAGTCTCTACAAACCCCATCTTAAGATACAGCCCCAGATTCTCAAACATCTTGACATTCGTGTACAGCTCCAACGCACTGCAACCTCGCGACTTTGCAAAGTCTTCTGCATAGCGCATCAATACTTTTCCGTAGCCTCGACCTTGTGCGCTTGGGTCAACGACCAAGTTCTCGATCTTAACGGCGTCGGAGTCTGGTTCGTGCTGGAGAACGAGCGTGCCGACGGGGGATTGAGTGGTGCGCAGGATGAAGATGTCGTGGGTTGTGAGTAGAGATGCGTAGTCTGCTGTCATTGGAGCTGGAGGTTTGCCGATTCTGGGGATGTATTTCTCATATGCTGCGTTGACCATCAATTGAATTGACGGTACGTCACTCGCTAGGGCGCGGGTGAGCGTGAGGTTTGTCGAGACGAATGTAAGGTCGGGCATTATTTCGGCCATGTTGTCGCGCTCACGATGGATGGGTCTTCAGGTAACTCAATTGACAGAGAAGACGATACAAAGATAAGACTCAATTAACAATCATTCTTAAGTCAATGGCTCCTCTGTATTGAAGACCGGGCCGGTTCAATGAGTCAAGTTATTGAGGAGTTACCTACCCGGCATCGACTGGCAGACCTTGATGACGCGCATAGCAATTGACTGCCTCACAGCACCACGACTACTGATAAGTCAATTTGAATACAGTTGTCTCCTGTCAAACAAGATACGGATATTTGGTCTCTCATCTGACATCAATATTAATTATTAGTGTCTTACACTAGATGACCCGCAGAAAGGATCCTTTGGCTGATGTGAGCCACTACACCATTGCGGAGAATTAACTATCACTCCCTCGATTTTCGTATAGCGTATCGCTCAAAGTAAGCCAGGCCATAAGCCAATCTCCAGGAATCGCATACTTTTAAACTAAACACATTCCTTATCGCTAGTTGCCTCGCATGCAATTCGATAAACACGCCAAGACAGATAGATGGCTGATCAACGCCAGCGGACTTTGGGATCGTCATCCTTGAAAGTCCGCAACCAGCATTTCCAAAAACATTTAATCCTCCCTTTATATAAATGTTCCTTGAGCCTCATTAACCTCACACAAAACAAACTTCAACATCATAGACACAATTAACATGAAAGTCCTCTTCCTCGGCGCATCAGGCTCCATCGGCGGCGAAGCCCTCCGCCAATGTCTCTCCCATCCAAAGATCACATCCGTAGTCGCCTTCGTGCGGCGTGCCCTACCCTCAGATCATCCCAAACTTCAAACCGTCATAATAAGCGATTTTTTAAAATGGTCTGAGGATATTCTTCTCCCGCATGTTGATGCTGCTGCGATGATTTGGTAAGCTATCTCGTTACTCGAGGGGATTTGGGGCTGATGATTTTAGTGCCATGGGGTCATATAGAGGAAACGTGAATGTGGATATGGAGTACCCTCTCGCTTTCCAAGTTGCTTTTGCGGCTCTTCTTGAGAAACAACCAAGGCGAGAACCGTTTCGATTTATTCATCTTAGTGGGAAGTGGGTTGTTCAAGAGCAAGATGCCAAGTTATGGGTGAACGACTACCCTCGTAAACTCAAAGTACGTCCCTTGAAATTTTATCTCAGCACTACTGACGGTTTTAGGGCTTGTATGAGATTCGTTCTTTAGAGGTTGCGAGAGAGCATGCAGATGTTTGGAAGGCTTGGATGCTGAGGCCCGGCGGTGTCATTACCCAGAGGATGAGAGTGCCAGGATATTTGGCTCAGGTGCTCTTGGGTGATGATTATGTTATCAAGAATGAAGAGTTGGGTGCGTTCTTTACGTATTTGGCTGTTGAAGGAAGTGAGAAGGACGAGTTTGTTATTCTGAATAGAAGGATCGTTGAGGGGGGAAGGGAATATTTGAGGAAGATGAACTCCATGATCCGGAATTAATTAGCGGAACATTGTCGGACAGATATTCTGGAATGAGTTGATGAGGATAGGTTCATGCAGACATCATCTATAGACAAAGGGTTGTAGAGCGCAAAGGAATTCAAATGTCTACTTGTCAGAGGCATATCTTGCGTGTTGTGTAGTCCATTGTTTTCTAAATCTTATAACATTTGAAATAAGCTTCGACTCGTCAGCATGACCTAGGCCTTTCGATTTTGTTAGATAATTGCTTGGTTATGATGATATTTTTTACAGTACAGCATCAGATAATCCTTAATTACCATTTCTCTCTTCTGCCACTGGCCTATGTTGGGACTAGCTTCATCCACAGGATGCCGACCCACTCAGTTGCTGCGCCAATTATCCCGTCTTATCTTATCTTATCGCTGCCCCTCTGGAAACAACAACACCACTCTCAATTATCACTATCATCATCTTCAATTACGCAGCGCACCATCATAACATCAATTATACAGCTATGAGAAGCTGCAATATTATTGAATGGCTTGATACTATCCCTTCTCATCGCCCTAGCACTTGCGAGCCCAAAGCCAAGCGTGTCAAGACAAGCCACGAACGCTCGCATGGGCGGCTCCCGACGCCGCCTCATGATACGATGTCTTCGCCTACTAAACGGCCACGGTCTGTGTCGGACGACGGCAGCGATAGCCTTTACCAATCTTTCGTCGAAGAAGATGCGACGCCCAAGGCCCCCAAGAGGCGCGGTAGGCTCTATCACGACATAAGCTCTGCCTCCGATGTTTCGTCAAGATCAGGGCACTCCTCAACCTCCAAAGCCTCCTCGCCTTCGAAGCAACAACGTGACGCTGCTGGAGAAGACACGGGCTATCGGATCGTTAGTATCGAACGCTATGAGGATTGGCAGCCTGAGTCTCTCAAGGATATGCGCAAGGTCCTTGAGGACATCGACCGAGGCAACAGGATTGTTCCTGCTAGCCGAAAGGATAAGGTAAAGCGACGAATTCTCCCTTCACTTGCGCCAACTCCATAAGCTAAAAAACAAAAGTTTAAAAGGGCACGATTCCCAGACCTCTCTTTCTTCGATACTGCGTTCGAGAGCAACCTCCCATCCGGTGTAGACTGGCGATGGCCGGGCATGTCATGGGTTGAAAGGATTTTTGATCGCGCTGCGGATTACTTGGAAGAGAACGAGGCAGAAGCGGGCTGGAACGCTGACATCCATGCTCCGATTCTTTCTTGGGTCTTCCGTAAAGAGGATCTCGAGCCTCAATTCCTAGATTACATGTACTGGTATGCTGAAACTGTCCCTTCTATTGCATCATCTTTCTAACACGCAAAGCACCTCGACACAAATCTCAAATATGTATAAACCCAACAAATCCAAATCCAAACTAGTCGACTATTGTATCTACATGCAACCCGGACGAGAGTCGGCTGAGCAGGTTGCTATCGACAACATGCGATATCGCGATCGGCCGTCAAAAAGCATCAACCACGTCGATTCCGGTTTATTAAATAAGCATCCGATCGCAATGTCAATAGAGACAAAGAGGGAGGGCGAGGACTACACAAACGCCATTAATCAGATGGCAACATGGCACTCGGCACAGCTACGTAGCCTATGCTACACGCCACAAGGCCCAGTCCGGGAGTTGTCGCACATCGAGTTTCTACCTGGTATTATTGTGCAAGGGCACGACTGGAATTTCGTCGCTACGATACAACGCGATGGCAAGGCTTTCACGTTTCACAGGCTTCCTATCGGGACTACGCGCACCCGGCAGGGGATCTTCAAAATTATTCTCGCATTGCAGTATTTGGAGCATTGGATACAGACTAAATATTGGATGGCGTTTAAAGCGGATATTCTTGGAATGGGGGGTATAGCATGTTATTGAGTCGTTGGGATGGATCATTCAGGATATTCATTTAGAGCAGATGGAACACAGAACACCTTGCGGCAGTTTTAATGTGAATATTTAATGGGCATAGATATAGAGATTCTCGAATACTAATACTCATGCTGAGCGTCAGTTTGCACCAACCTGTCTAAACAGAGCCACAATGCCGCAAAAACAGCAGATCCTGAGGTCCACAAAGAGTCACCTTGGTTTGTGTGATGATAGTGGTTGCAGTGATTTGTCTCTGAGGTCGAACAGAGACCCCTCACCATTGTCATGACGTATCCTTTAGAGAGGCCTATCACCAGTTTCGGTGAGTCACTGAGATCTTAAAAATATCTTATACTTAAATCTCGCTCGGTTACGAATACGCAAGGCCTAGAACTGAACATTATTACGCTTCCCTAGTCGAGGGTTTCGTCATCTCATCCCGCTCCAGCTTATTAAGCGCCGAGCCAAGCCGAGCCGAGCCGCGCGTCCCAAGATCTGCCATCGGGCATCCCACAATCCAGCATCTCACCGATCTTTCCAGTCAAGATCCCTCTGCCTGCGTCGTAGACACTCGGCCGAATAATATATCCGTATGACTCCCACCGTTACATCAAAGATCCCCATCCCTGCCAAGAAGCCCTGGCGATCGCCATCCAACTCAGGAAACTCGTCACCTTCACATGCAGGTCCAGAAGGCGGATTTTCCAGGCCGCGTACTAAACAACATAGCGCTGACTCGTGCTCTCGCATTTTGGTGAAGGGACCCCTGAAATGCCGATGGAAAAAGCCGATTTCGGAATTAAATTCGGATAACCGGCAAAGCGTACATCCGGAGGCGGGGACCCCGTAGTTTAGATTGATAAGATGGCGTAGATAAAAAGCGCCGAGCTCTCTTTCACTTTTGAAGGTTGTTTTCTCATATGTTTTAACTGTTTGGGTGATAGATATCAACATGACTGCAGGCTTGAAGAACGTTATAGTCATTGGCGGCTCGTATGTTGGGCTTGTAAGTCTATTCTAGAGAATGGCGATATTTTTAACTAACGCGCATCTAGGCTGCTGTGAAAGAACTGGCTACGCTTCTACCAGTCACTTACCGTGTCCTGTTAATAGAACCTCACAGCCATTTCCACCATCTCTTTGCCTTTGTAAGTTCCTGCTCACTGCTCAATCCCATCTCACTCATACTAATGCCCCCTAGCCCCGATTCGCCATCGTGCCAGACCACGAACACAAAGCATTCATCCCCTACACCGGCTTCTTCTCTTCCCTCCCCAACGCCCCCAACCACACCATCGTCCGCGCCCGCGCAATATCCCTGCAAAAGAACCAACTCACCCTCGACAGACCATGGCAAGGCTCAACAGAAATCCCCTTCGACTACGCTGTCGTCACAACGGGAACACGACTCCAAGCGCCTAGTAACATGCAGCACGACGACAAGAAGCCTTCTGTTGAGTACTTCAAGTCTTATCAGCAGGTCATCAAGAATGCAAAGTCTATTGTTATCGTTGGCGGGGGTGCGGTTGGTATTCAGATGGCGACGGATTTGGGGGAGGTGTATCCGGAGAAGAAGGTGACGCTGGTTCATTCCAGGGATAAGCTCATGCAGCTGTATCATGAGAAGATGGATGCTATTCTGAGGGATAGATTGCAGGAGCTTGGTGTTGAGTAAGTCAAGCCTTTTTGCTCTGAGATGAGAAGTACTAACGGAGCAGTGTTATCACCGGCACACGAGCCGTGATCCCAGCGAAGGGCTTCCCAACAGATGGATCAACCTTCGAACTAGAACTCAAAGACGGAAGAAAGATACAGACAGATCTCGTCATTCCGGCAACAGGCCAAACGCCGAATAACCAGTTCCTCAAGGATCTCCAGCCCACGTCTGGATACGAGATCATTAACCCTGCCAACGGCTTCATCCGAGTCGCACCGACACTGCAATTCGCTGACCCCGAGTACTCGAACCTGTATGCCTGCGGTGACATCGCTGACAGCGGAGCTCACAAGGCTGCGAGACCAGGAGCAGGACAAGCGCAAGTTGCAGCGCAGAACATCGCTGCTATGGTGAGCGGTGGACGACCGGAGCAGAACGTCACAGTTAATCCTCCTGCCATTCACCTATCTCTTGGTTTGGTTCGTACTACCCAAGTAACCCAGAAATGTCGTGGCTAACAGTTTTGTAGAAAAAGAACATTGTGTTTAGAAACCCCGCAAAGGGCCAGACGGAACCTACGATCATCTGGAGAGACGAGTAAGTTTCCTGATTCCTTTACATCATGAGATACTGACGTGTTTACAGTGGATCGAGGGATATGAATATCGAAGGAGTCTGGGAGAGGAGGGGACAGAAAGTCACGCGACAGGATGACTACCATCTTTGAGGTGGCTGCTTTGCGAGGGTGATTAGAAGGTTAATTTTGTAGAAGGTAGACCTTGGTTAATATGCAAGAGGTCTTCAAAAGCCGGCTGAGTTATATATTGATGAGTGACAATTATCGTGTCTTGTACAGGTGCATGGGACTATGGTAGAGAGTAAAGACTTACTATCTCAATGTGATGAAATACGTGACATAAATGTCATTCATAAGCCTAAGTATGATCAGCAATTATATATGGGTTCATATGGAAATTGGGTATTTTACCACTATTATATGTCGATAATGGTTATATGTTTCACGGTTTGAGTCTAGGATTGAGAGAGAGAGAAACCGCGCTTTATATTCATGAATCCAATTCCATACTCGCTAGCAATAACCAGACTCGCTAATAATATTGTAAATATGCATATAAGAATGATATGCGCTTTAAGAGAACTCCAACAAAGACTGGCCGCGGATAACTCCATTGTAGCCCATTACCTGTGGGTACATGCAACTGGCCATTAGGCTCTGTTGCTGCAACGCAAATTGATGTTGCGCTGCCAAAGCAAACGCGTGCTGAGTCGCGATCAACCCATTGGGATATGCTCCGTATAAGCCCGGGCTAGCAGGTGTAGAGAAATAGAGGAGAGGATATGGCGAGAAAAAAGGAGATGGCGAGAGAAGAGGAGATGTCGAGAGAGAAGGAGATGGTAGAGGGGAGGATGGAGGTGAAGGGATTGTCGGCATAGCCGTACATCCAGAGATCTTTGCTCTGTACCCCTTGGGTCGGTACTTCGCCTGAAGAAACCTCCCTTCCCACTTTGTGGGATGATATATAACGTCATGTCCACCAGGGACAGACGGGTTGATGATGACTCGCGCTGGTCCTGGGTTCATTCCCATGGATGGTGTGTATTTGCCTTTAAGGCAGAGAGGATACTCCAACCACGGGCCGGCTACCTTGAGCGGTAGTGCCTCGTTGTTGTGAAAGGTGTGAGGGTATTTAGAGAAATGACTGAACTCAGGGACCTGCTCGCTTTGCTTTCGGACCTCATGCGCAGGGATCTTCTTGAATGAGATGTCCTCTACGTCGGAGAGAGAGTAGTAGGAGCATGTTGACGAGTTGTCATCCATGTCATCATCTGACCTGCTCATGTGGTCCATGACGCCCAAGTCTGCAAGAGAAGGCATTGTCGCTGGTGAAAGGGTCGTGAGAGAGAGAGCGAGAAGAAGTGAGAGAGAGAGAGCGATAAGAAGAAGAGAGAGAGAGAGCGATAAGAAGAAGAGAGAGCGAGAGAGATAAGAAGAAGAGAGAGCGAGAGAGAGAGAGAGAGAGAGCGAGCGAGAGAGCGAGTATGTGGGTCGGTAGCGACCAAGTAATGTAATTGTATTTATCGTTCTGTAGCTCAAGAGCGTCCAACAAGGCTAGTGTATGACTGCGACGTTGACCCTAAGGGACAAAAACGTTTAGGTAAACTCAGGTAAAATCAGGCTGACTTTTGACAAAGAGCGGCAAGCAAACTGGCTGAAAGCTGAAGACGTGCAAGGCAGAAACAGATACGAAAGGATGAAGAATAGAAAGTGAGACAGAGGGAGGAAAGGTCTTTACTTATACACAAATGGCAAGAGAGTTTTGAGATTGAGGGTTTTGCTGCCCTGGATGAAGGGGGATCGTAGGTTGTCGTTATGAAGGTTAAAGAGGAAGTGTCTCCTTATGATAGGGCAGCACTTGGAAGATTAGATAAATTAAGCTTGGGCCGTGACTTGTCCCAGAGTTCACGGTTGCGAAGGTTACCTATCAGCCAATCATAACTGACGCCCCCATGTTCTATTTACCTTTCACGCAGCATTTCCGAATACACTTAGCATCGCAGCGAACCTAGTAATGAAGTAAAAGGCAAGTTTTCCCTTTGCGCAAGTTGTTATTCGTCCTGGAGTTCGTGAAGATCACATGACGCTTGATATTTGGTGTGCAGGTGACTGAGGTTTACATGTAACCAACTATATGTTCCTGCTTGTGAACTCACTGTGTATCCCTTGTTGTTATGCGAGGCGCGTGTGAGGCGCGTGATGTGAGCCATCAGCTGTGAGGTCTATCAACTCACTGACAATCGAACTCCAGGCTGATTGCCCACAAGATACAGCGCTGGACGTTGAGTCACAAGTGAAAAGTTTGATCTAATGTTGTCCAAGTTTAAGCTTTGTGTCTTTTTAGGGTGAACATGAATATTCCCCAGATTGTCAGGAAACTATGAAACTTGCCTGTCCAATCAACCGTGGTCGACTTTCACGATTGACAGCACAGCTTTTTTACGCCTCGTAGGCACAAAGATTCGATCACCTGGAAGCCGAAGGTGACGATGACATAGGACATTCTCTACATCGTAGTATCGGGCAAGCTTCTGGATAAAAGCCAATATTGAGGAAAAAGAATATCATGTTCTCATTGATCACCTGTGTTTGCAGCCTGAAGCTTAACCTCATAGGCGGCAGTCATCCCCATAGCTCTGCATCGTAGACATACTTTGGTACATTTCACAGTTCTACTCATCGACGGCCTCCTATCAACCTGCCTTGGTCAGTCCGAGCAGATCACGAAGAGTCCTGCCACAAGCCATTTGAGTGCCTCTCCATTGTACTATTGTGTTGAAAATGGTGCGCTGCCTCAACTATGTCCATGAAAGTGTCCCTTGGAGTCGATAGACCTGAGTGCTGATGGTTCCATGGCCCGCATTACCTACAGTCCCTCATCATGCACCAAGACTCACCTTCTACTAACTTCAGCGCTCAACACAATTGCGTGCAGGTCTTTTCGAGAGGGTTCCTCAAGCTTCGAGAAGTATCCGTATAGTAACAGTAATCACGACCCGGGCAGGCCACTTCAGTTCCTCGTTCATGTGGGTAAAGCTTCTTGAGCTACATCATAACTTCAAGGGACTCCATTGGATGAATACTTCTTGAGGGAACTCCTCCTGGAGGTAGAGTTGTCTCTTGCATTTATTATCTGTGTTTGTAGCTTAAAGCTTAACCTTATAGGCTGTAGGTAAGCCATAGTTCAGAAAGCAAGAAAACATCAGATCTTGAGGTAGGGCGTCAAAATAAACTAAGCAAAGAGTCACCTAAACTTGGGATAGATTGACCTAAGCATTTTCATCGCTTAGGGTCAAGGTCCTGAGTTTTCTTTCCAGGCTCGCCTCCATGCAAAGCCTCGCACTCTCATTTATCAGAGTCTGACTCAGCCGGCTATCCTGAGCGGAATTACTCTCCTCTCCATAGCAATTCTGCCGAGCTGCCCCGGATTGTCACACTCACCCCGCACTCCACCGGAATCCTTCCGACCTCCAAGACTTCAAAGTTCGGCACTACCAGGCTAGCGACGGGTAATGCTTTACACAATGACAGCACAATCATCCTCATGACATAAGAAGGGCGTGACCTTGGGGTTCGGTTATGTTGAGGAGGTTCTTTACTTCTTCTCTTCAATTGAACTGCTCTCATCTACAGTAGTAACTTAATCAATTGCATCATTCAATATGTCTGACTCTCAGTATACTCTCTACTCTTACTTTCGATCCTCATGCTCAGCGCGTATTCGCATCGCTCTCAATGCAAAAGGAATTCCATATGAGTTAGCATTCGTCAATCTTCTCAAGAATGAGCACCTCTCCGACTCTCACAAGACTCTCAATCCATCAGCTTCCGTCCCCGTTCTCATCTCAAATGCCTCCCAAGACAAACGCTTCCGCATTGGTCAATCCGTCGCAGCCCTAGAATATCTCGAAGAAAAGCACCCTTCTCATCCTCTCCTCCCCTCCAACCCCGAAGCACGCGCAACAGTACGAACCCTCGTTAACATCATTTGCGCAGACATCCAGCCCGTTACAAACCTGCGTATCATGCGCCGTATCAGAGAACTCGGTGGAAATGCAGAAGAGTGGAACAAGCAGCTCATGACTGATGGACTAAAGGCTTATGAGGAGGTTGTGAAGGATTCAGCGGGGAAGTGTAGCGTTGGTGATGAGTTGACGCTGGCGGATGCTTGTCTTATGCCTGCGATGTGGAATGCTGAGAGGTTTGGTGTTGACTTGACGCTATTCCCAACGATCGGCAAAATCGTGGAGGGACTAAAGGATCATCCTGCTGTTGTGAAGGCGCATTGGCAGAATCAGCCTGATACGCCTGACAATCTCAAGGCTTGATGGATATAGAACCGATATGCAAAGCTGAATGGCTACGGTAGTTAAAATGGAAATTTCCACTTCTTCCAAATGAACGTGTATTGCTACTTGCTAGTTGTAAGCTGAATCTTGATCGCGCTGACATGAGTAACGGGGACATAGCACTCAAAAGATCAAGTATACAAGAAGCTACGTGCTGCCTTGATCCACCATGACAAGACAAGGGTAGAATACACACAAATATGGCAAACGAATTGATGTAAGTAAAGTCTATTTAGCTTTTGATACTACCTGTACGTCCACAAACTTGCTTCACTTGAACAGAGGGAGAGGCTCAAGGATCTGTCCCGACACCTCACCAAAGCCAACCTTCTTATCGCCACTGCCATACGCACCGCGAATAATGAGGGTATCGCCATTCTGGATGAACTTGCGCTCCTCGCCATCCTTCAATTGAATGGGTACCTTGCCGCCCTTGGTCTGTTCCAACATACTACCCTCGGTACCAGACTCAGTGCCGGAGATAGTGCCTGATCCGAGAAGATCACCAGGTCGAAGGTTGCAGCCGGTGATGGTGTGATGGGCGATCATCTGAGGCCATGACCAGAGCAGGTTGCGTGAGGTTGTCTTGCTGAGATGGTTCTTGTTACCAGCGGCGGCTGCACTTGGTCAGTCATGCTCATTTGATAGAATCGGAAGACTTACTGATGATTTCGACCTCGAGGTCAATATCCAAGACATTGTTCTCCTTCTTCTCCTTCAAGTAAGGCAGAATCTCGTTATCATTCTTGATACCAGCTGCCTTAGCTCCCTCAAGAGCATCAGCCAGCACGACCCAGGCACTAATACTCGTACCCAGGTTCTTAGCCGTGAAAGGACCAAGAGGCACATATTCCCAAGCCTGGATATCTCGTGCACTCCAGTCATTCATGAGGACATAACCAAAGATGTGCTCATCAGCCTCGTCAATAGGGACAGGGCTTCCCATCTCGTTCTCACGGCAGATAAACATGCCCATCTCGAGCTCAATGTCGAGCCTCTCACACGGCGTAAGGTCAGGAACCTTGTTACCAGGACGGAGGATTTGGCCCCAGGGTCGTCGGATTGGAGTGCCCGATACGACAACGCTACTGGCTCTTCCGTGGTAAGCGACGGGGAGATGGGTGTAGTTGGGTTGGAGAGCGTTGTCGGGACCGCGGAAGAGACAGCCAACGTTAAAAGCGTGGTTCTTGCCGGCGTAGAAGTCTGTATAATCTCCGATGGTCAAGGGGAGATGGTTCTTGACATCAGAGCGCTTCAGAAGAGCTGCGTCTTGAAGCTTCTGGTTATCCTTCAACACTGGGTTCTTGGTGTCCTTCGCAAAGACATCCTGGAGATAACTCCTCGTCGCGCGATGAAACGGACGACCAAGCGCCGCGAATGCATTCAAGGACTGTTGCGAGAACACATCAACATGCTTCTTGATCTCAGCGCTACCTGAAAATCCATCACCCTTAGCAAAAGCATCAAGGTCTAAAACATGATCGCCGATCGCAACAGCAGGTCGGGGCGTAGCATTTGACGAAGTAGAGATGATGCCAAAGGGGATGTTGGCGATGGAGAAGTGAGACTCGGCGGGGATAGAAAGCCACGACATTTTGAGTGAGTGCAGTGAGATGAGGAGATTTGTGTAGGGTTGTAGATGTTGATGTCAGTTTTATTATGTATTACAAGCTGGTGATGGAGCCGCCGCAAGCCGACTTAGCGGGGCTGGATGCCGGGGCTAACGCGGGGTGCGGAACGGAAATGGTTCCGACTATTCCGTTGTTGGTGCTGTCGGTTACTTCGGTTGAAGAGCGGCCTCGGGGGAGAGTTTAGTGATAAGGGCGATAAGAGGGATAAGATAAGGGCCGAAAATTGATGCTGAGATAAGATACGGTCTGATCTTAAGATGAGTGGATCTTAAGATCTGGACAATTAAAATGGTACTAGTCTTAAGATAAGATATCTCTTCAGAAAATGGCATGAACCTTAAGACGAGACGACAAGTTACCGTAAATGAGCAAAAGCAAATTTCCGTGAGGCACTCTCTGACTCTTACAGCATTGATCTTATACATTAAAGCTGTTCTTAATTTGTGTGAGTTTCGCATCCCGACTGGGGCAATACATCACCAGCAAAGTCATCTACCAAAGCCTCATTATCCCCCACCAACATTAATGGCATAGATGCTTGTGATACTGTTCTGCTAGAATCTGAATTACCAACCCTGGACGAACTGCAAAGCAGCTGCTGCATTACTGGTACCATGGGTCGACCACAAAACCGTCAACATGACAGGCCTCGTGACCTATCTCCAGTCCTTTGGCGACACAGACGTTCCTGAGTGGAAAGCGATGAACTGCTTCTTCTGCGCAAAGGAGTGCGCTAATAGGGAGATGAACGAATGGTTGATCTATAACCCTATGAGCATATGTAAGGATGAAATGTGCGAGGTTTGGGAGTGGGATGGCAATGCTGACATTGTTGGCATCGGGGTAAGGTCGATATTTGGTCTTCGAGATTGGTGCTGATATTGGTAGATGATGTTTGTTTAATTGACGGGTGCTATCCTCGCCAGTCTCTATGTTGTATCCTTTTTGAGCAGTCTGTATGTCGACAACGACTACACCACGTTCAAAACTCGAGCACCGTCGAAGGAACAAAGCTTCTGGGCCAATATTCGCAGCATGTTTTACAATAGCCTCGGTGCGTTCCACACAGGTTTAGGCCTTTTGACCGCTTCTGTCCTCCTCGCTACTTTCTTCATCTGCGATCGGAAGGAGAGCGTATATGACATTAACATGTCGCGACTCGCCTGTGCTGTTTTAACAGCGTCTTACTTCCTCACTCTTCCAATTTACCTCGACATTGAGCAGAAGAGTATTTCTGGAATATGCTTTCGTCTTGTTATATGGCTGCTTTTTACGGTGGTGATGGGCTTGAGCTCTACTGCGGAGACCTCAGCTAGATTGCATGGTAGAGTACCCTTCGAGGCGAACTGCTGGGACTCCAAGGCATCATTTAAGGCCAGTAGTGCGATATTCGCTTTTTATCTTATTCCAGCGGTCATTGCGTTGCTCGTCGGTTTGACGTACCTCGTTGGGAAGTGCACCAAGAGCTCAGCAGAAAAGGTGCCCGTGCTAGGCTGGCTCTTCTTTCGTTTGCCGTGGAGGATCTTGAGTTCAGTTTTCTTTTTCATCTTTATGTGGACTGCTCTCGGAAGCCTTTTCACCCTCAGGGCAGATATTGCGAGTGTAAATGGTGAGGGAGTGCAGGATTCGGAGGGCTTTTGGGGGTTTGGACAGATTTTGGCACTCGCGACTTGGGTTCCTGTTATGGAAGAAGCAATTGTTATTCTTTTTAGTGAGTTTTACTTGCTCTCTTTGGAAATTACTGAGAAAGGTCAGAGGCTAACATTGGTTGTCAGAGAATGGCTTATACGTAAACCAACGGCGGACAGATAAGCATTACGTTAGTGTTGAAGCCTCTGCTGGGACAGTAGAGGCAGAGGCGTTGGTCCCTGTACAAACACTAAGTCAGGAAATGGAAGCTCTTAGGGATATGCCTTGAGATTAGCCTGGTCTAAACTGCAGTGGCGTAAGATGAGGCTGAGTCGGGGCTAGAACGCCTGCCTGGTGGCCGTGAGCTGGGGAGCTCATGTTCTCATTGGTTGGTAAAAAGAAAAACGTCACAAGCAATTGTGGGGTTGGCTTTGCACTGCCACGTCGGAACTTGTATACACCCAGAATTTGATCCAGCAGTCAATCCTTTAATCACTTAATATTGTAATCCCTGGAGATACTGGTATGAAATTACCCTTGTCAGGACTCGACGGGAATTTCAAGGCTGATATTCAAGTACCAAGCTTTGACTTCATCTGCAAACGACTCACCATTAATCGCCTCGTATACTACAATGACAGATGGCAGCATCTCAGCTGAATCTAACGATGCCAGCATCGTCCGTATCATACACCCTTCCCCTCAACTCTGCACCAGCTGCGCGTCCTTCCGGTGGCCATCGGGACTTATTACCAAGAGATTCCTTGTTGAAGTTCTAACGTTTAACGAAACGTTCTCTTCCGTCCAAAAATCAGCTGATAAAGGTTGTGTGTTATGTCGCTTTATTTGGTCATTGATAGTCAACGACTGTGTAGTAACCAAAGAAGTTTTGGAGTCAGAAGAATTTACAAAGGGATCAATTGAGTTACGAATTACCATGATCGAAGGGGTCCTGACACTAGACCCGATGGTGCTCCAGAAGGGTCGAGTACTCTCTGGCGCTACGGGAATTAGGTTTGAAACTGTTGAGTGTAGTGAGGTGGAGGTGATAGGGAAATTCAAGACCCGTCACATCAAGGGTAGTGCCAAATGCCCACCAGAGTTTGTTCAAAGTTGTTCAGTACTGATATCAGCCCATTCTAGACTTCGCCGAGGAAAACATCCAACATGAATTGGCTGCACTCGTTGAGCACCAGATCCGGCCTTGGATGGAGAGCTGTTGCGCAAGGCTCGCAGATCATGAAGACTGCGGACCGAAACATAACACATCAGATCTACCAACACGACTAGTTGATGTTGGCAAGGGGAATGATTCTCTGGTCAAACTCGTTGATGTCAAGAGCTGCAATCACATTCAAGACTTTCCCTACCTTATCCTCAGCTACTGTTGGGGAAGAGGCAACGAAAGTTCCAAAACTACAGAAAATAATCTCGCCGCACGGCTTCGTGGTTTTTCTGTGCCGGACCTTCCCAAGACCATCCGAGATACCATCCTTCTGACAAGAATGATGGGGTATCGATACCTGTGGGTAGACGCAATATGTATCATCCAAGGACCAAGTGGTGATTTCCATTCAGAGTCGACCAGGATGGTAGATTACTACTCGAATGCCGAGTGCTGTATCTCTGCATCCGCTGCGGCTGATAGCCAACAGGGCTTTTTGACGGAACGCCCGCTCGCAAGATTTCCTATCGAGGACATCGCCATCAAGATCACAAGACACGAAGGGCCAGGATACTCCATATTCAAATCCAATCACAACAAACCAGGTGGGAAGAGACCCATCCTCAAGTCGCTGCTGACGGAACGCGGATGGTGCTTGCAAGAGGCAGCACTAGCAAAACGGATACTTCACTGGACCCTCCAGGGAGTATTTCTCGAGTGTCAGAGTTCGCTTTTCCTCGAGGGCAAAAAGGATCCGTGGGAATATAAGGGCCCGCTGATAGACGTGTCTCATGAGAAATTCCTTTCACCGAGAGAAGTCATGGTGATGCCTGATGAAGAGATACTTTTCTCAAGGGGATGGTATCAGCTTGTCACTGATTTCTCAAAGACAAAGCTGAAGTATGAGACGGATCGTTTATACGCCATTCATGGCCTTGCGTCTATAATTATTCGACGTTTGAATGCTGAATACTTTAACGGCCTCTTCCGGGGAAGTATCGCACAGGGCCTTTTATGGTATCATTGGTCCAGCTCGCATGAGGCATGTAAGAGACCAGACAACGCCCAGCTACCATCTTGGTGCTGGGCATCGAGTTGTCCCGTTGAATTCATGAGGATCCATCAGACTCCGGTATACGTACGTGATGACCACCCCAAACGGCCTCCGCGCTTCCCCACGCATCCTGGGGCTATAAGCACGGTGGAGGGCACTACCTCTAGGCTCTACATTAGAGCGCCCATTATTCGACTAGAGATTGGGAGGAATGATGTTGGGTACATAAAGACTAGTGGCTCAGGTGATACGGCGAAGTTTGAATGTTGGTATTATTTGGACTCAAATCGTCGAGTTATGCGTGATATGTCTCGAGCTGAACAATACGATGATGCGGATTGGGGAGAAGGCTATAGCGTATCTTGGATGCCTGTAGGCCAGTCAATTAGTATGCCGTTATATATTGTGGGATTATTAGTGCATGAGGTGCCTAGTGAAGGAGAGGGGGTTTATTGCCGGTTTGGGCTATTGCAGTACAAGGGCCAAGGCGACTCTATACTGGATGATCAACGCTTGAACGACGTTCGCGAGATAACTTTAGTATAAATTCTCAGATAAGTCATTTGATGGTAATAGTCTAAATTTGATCATAAGGCAGCTCTTTCGTCTCACTTTTGGGCGCAGCTGGCATGGCATAAGCCAGGTTAATTATAACATATAATCCATCTGATCTTCGGGCTTCTAATCACCCTTTGTTCAATATCATTTTACAATAACCTTAAATACCATGGACACTGAATGAGCATTTATAGGTAGCAACCCTCTAACGATCTGACTACAGATAAATAAACAGCCTCTTGAAGACTCTCTGAGTCCAGCCTTGCCCGTTGCAAAGTCACTCCTCGGGCATGCCGAGGCTAAGTCGGCAAAAGTATCACCCATCCTCATCCTGTCCTTAGGAATCATGTTAGGTATAGACTCCCGCATACTCTTGTCTTCTTCTTGGCTCCCTTGAGAGTCTAAAAGCTTGACGATCGGCTACCACAGAACAATCTCCATGAGTACGACACCAGGACTGTAATGATCAGCTTTGTATGAGAAAGGCGGCCTGTCAGTAGACTTGCCATTTTGCTGCACTGGATGGCCCTGGTGGTCTGGGTGCCGTTACAGATTCTGAAACCGATTATCCCCAACGTTCTGAGTCAGCCTAGTCTCGCGGAAGAGACTACTGTAGTCAAAACGACCAATGTATGCCACAAAGATCAACAGTTGATGTGTCGCTACTAAGAAACAGGACATTATCGCTATAGATATTCTTGTGCAGCGATGATCCTAGATGGAGAAAAGGCAGTGTTTGGGACAGAAGCTTGACAAGGTTGAACCGCTCCGTGAGGCATTTAGGTGTAGAGTTTTCCCTGCTTAGCAGGCCCAGAAGAGTGTAGACTCGTTGGTCCTCCTCAAGCTTAAAGACCAGACCATACTGTGCGTCCTCGTCTTCTGCGACAGGCAAATCGACCATGCCTATGCATTCCGGAGTCCTAAATTCTTGAGGCTTCTTGCCTGGGTGTAGTAACAGAGCGAGGTCGTGAATCTGGTTCTGGGAGGCCTCCTTGATTTCGGCAGATTAGCTGCTTGGTACGCATATCCACTCGATTATCACAGGTGTGATGTTGATATTGCGCGAGTTAAACTCGGGTAGGCATCGTTTGGTAGATGATTCAGATGTATTGTCCAGGTTCCTTTTGTTTTTTATTCCTCGGACTTCGTAGTACCTCTCGTTGGTGCATGTTGTCGGTTCGGTTTCTCATCTGTTCTGCGGCTTCCTTGAAGGTAGCAATGCCCTGCACTACTGCGAAAGCTCTATCGTCTTCAAAGCCTTCAAGCAGTGGATGATTTCGGTCAATGTCAACTGGCTCGATTTGGTCGCTAGTCGGGAGCGTGGAAAAATGTTCGAGCTCTCCAGCTACAATGGCAATTTGGTCCGTCATCTTGATACCCTCTCCCCCCTTCCGCCCCCATCTCCACCGTTGCATTATGTTGGCGTGGTTTGTAGAAGTTACCTCCTTATGAAGCAGCTCCAGTTCTTCAAGGCCTGGTCCATTCGTTTAAGCAATTATCGCGAGTTGAAGTCCACGGTCTGTTGAGAGAGATTGACCCTCCAGGACGCGATCATTTCGAAATACTGAGGGAAACTTTCTGTCAAAGTTATCCAGAGCCGTGAGCCGATACCGGAATCTCAAGACTTATCTCAGAGCCAGAGATCCAAATTCTTTGGATCATGGGCTTTAACCAGGTCTTCCTCGTTCAGCCGCCCTCAACCGATTGCCCATGTCTTGAGACGGGGTAGGATCTAGAGAACTCTGCCGTCTCGAGGAACATGTAAGTGGACGTCGCAGAGCACTTAGCGATACTTGAAGGCCGTTCGGTTGGTAAGAATGAACCAACTTTAGCGGCTTATGTGCGCAAATTGAGAGCTTGGAGTGACTTGGGTGCGGTTGAGTGTATGCGTCACCTTGCCGATGGTGCGGCGGTGACTTGAACTATTTGTGAGGTGCGTATTCTTGTATCTTCGGGTTAGATAGTATATCACCGGAAGGAGTATTAAGCCTCTCACGGCTGTTTTGCTCGTCTTATTGAGATCTGTAGAGAATCCAGCCACAGGGATAGCAGTTGTGATATAATTATGGTATACGCGGCTTGGTCTGGTAGGAGTATTATTCGAGTCAACTCCTGGTTGTAGCTAAGGCTCTGTTCTGATCGTATAGGTAGGTGTCACCATCCTCAGTTGTGTAGTGTTTTTAGCTATTCGTTACTTATGTCTTCTCGTTAGGGCAGTGACTTTTATTACTACCGTATGTGGTAGCTAGTGCTAAGTTCTCTCTGCTGATTTGAGCTCTCAGCCTCGTGTATGATTCTTCGTGGCCTGAAAGTCCTGTAGGTCAAAGACACGCAGATCGCTTTCCACCTTTGCCAGAGATATGGACAGCTTGTCCTGAATACAACAGTCATGTTTACCATGGCTGTAGTAGCCGTGATGACTGTAGTTCACATTGCCATACCACTCAGGCTTTTTCAAGCCCTTTATCATCTTTTTGCAACCTTCAATACTGAAACCGTCAAACGGCGGGGCGTTCCGCGGCTGCAGAATCCCATGTTTGCTGAGTTCCTTCGTTAGGACACCCAGGAGCATGGATGAGCACTCAAAGGAACACTCTTGTCCTTCTTGTAGACGATCAAAGAGCTCGTAGATCGCAGAGAAGATTTCAGCGAGGGCGCTTTGACGTGCTATATCGACCTCTTCTGCAGTTTGCGTCAGCACAGGCCGTCATAGTGAGTTTGTACTGGAACTTACCCAGAATATCGGCTGGAATTGGGAAATCCTCGGCTTCGATTAACCTCTGACTGTGCCTCAATGCCAGTTTAGTCATACTTTGAAACATAGTTGGTTCTGAGAAAACCCATGATATGAACAGGCAAAGAATGCAGTCTCGTCCATAAACCGTTGGTACCTCTGACCTCAAGCCTTCTAGCCAAATGTCTGTGTATGGTTCGATGCTCTCGAGGCAATCGTAATAATTCACAATCATGGCTACCTTGACAAGCATTTGAAGGCTTACTGCTCTTGGAACATCTCGATTGTATCCATGTATGATAGTCATGATGATCTTGAAAGCTTCAGGGTCCCAATCACTGGCTGTTATTTGACGAAAATCTGATACATCGGTCTTTCCCTCAGCGAAAGGACCAGCCACCATTGTTTTGAAGATAGTCGAAGCCAGCTCTAGGTGCTTTCCTGAGACTAGCATTCGAAGCTCTAACTTCTCAAGGTGAGGTGTGCATGTTTCTCCATATTCCCAGTCCTGTACTTGCGGGCTTGTGCTGCCGGCGTTCGTTCCAGGGACGGTACAACCTGGATCTGTTTCATCTCCATCTGAAATTTCCGGAGGAGAATCACTCGCATTCAAGAATTCTGACAAATCATATTTACCCCAGTCTATGGGAGGTGCGCTGGTAGTGCCTCCTAGTGATGCTGAGGTCGTCGCCGGAGACTCCTGCGGCGCTGGTGGCGCTGGTGGTGGATAGAATTCATCTTCCATCGCTGTCAAGATTTCGCTCTTCCTTCTTCCGTAGTATACCATTTCACGCTTTTCTTCCTCTATCCAGATTTTATCGGCCTCCCATTGAAAGGTCTGTGCCAGGTGTGTGCTCAGAATGATCCGAGTGTCGCCGTTTGAGTCGAAAACATAAGCCGATGGCTTTTTGCTGGGAGGTGTTCTCGGAGGAGTTCGCTGAGGGGAAACAGGCTCTGAGCCTGGGACATCATGAACCATTTCTTATCTTTTCCTTGAACGCCTTGTCCTTAAAAGGGTTAAAAGAATACCAAACCCACAGAGGAGGAACGAGGTTGAGTTCTGGTTATTCCGTATTGGCAATATCTTTTCTGGGATTTGCAAAGAAGAAACGGCTTTAGGCGCTGGCTCTACTGTGAGGTGGCAAGCCCCTCATTTTGAACCATGGTTGTTGTTGGGCTGGCCTGCAGGAGGCCGACCATTTCACTGTCAACCCCACTCCTCTTTCTTGTAAATCAGGCCAATCGCATCTTGCCGAGTACATTCACACTGGATTCAAGTGGAAACAGAAATGATTGGATATCATCCAACCAAAAATGATAGCCATATTCCGTCCATTGTTTTACCTGGCGCCTACTTCTTAGTCAAGCTTCGAGTCACTAGAATGCCTTTCTAGAGGCGCAACAATACACTGGAAGAGCTCAGCCCTCGATGAGAAGCCGGTGACATACGTATCTGAAGCCCCTTCAAGCTTCATAAAGAGTCGTTATTCTTCAGGAGTCTTGGTTCTTGATCCTGCAAATACGGTGTGACCAGAGCGGATTTTCACATAGAGCGAGGTCAAAATTCCAGAATGCGGCTATATACATAGCTTTTAAGAACTGGTTTTAGTCTTTGTTGCTGCACTCGATTTCTCTGAAGTGCATGAGCTGCACTAAGCCTTATAACATCGGCCACATTCCAGAGCGCCAATATCATCATCAGTGCTGGTCTTCCGGTTGGGAAGTGTATCGAGATGTATCAAGGCAGCAAAGAGACAAAGGTTCTGAGTATTTTTCATGCTTACATTGAATATAGGGCCATCAAGAAAACAGATTCGAAGCTGTTTATGGGTTCCATTCGGAAATGTAATAGCAACGACAAATAGCATATAATAACCTGAGCCCTGTTAGCTAGCTTCACGAGCCTTTTAAGCTATATACGTGCCGTGTTAGATACCTGATGCAGCTGTCGTAATGAATCCTTATACAAGTCTTACTGTCCTAACTTCAATATTATCGAAGAACGACAGGCCCCCGGCTACATAAGGCTTGGAAAAGAACGTTCCCACTCGGAAATACTCGTTCGGATTCCCTGTTGGGTGGATCAGCAGGCCGTAAGCCGCCCGTTTAAACATGGCGTTTGTCTCCAAGTCACCACCACTTTCAGCACTCGCGGATGAACAGCTGGACGACTCATAACCAGACTCGCCATCGGCATCACCGCCGAGAGTGTCAGAGGTGTCCGAAAGCCTTGAAGAAAAGAAGTTCTCATCTGTACAGCGACGAATAGTAGTCCCGATGAGCAGGAAACTGATGGGTGCTACGAGTGTGCCAGTTTCAGATGACTCGAATATGTCTTCAGAAGAGCAATCAGGTTTAATATGCGCAAAGTACCGCTCGTCAAATCTAACAGTGTCTTGCGAGGGATCGAACTGTCGAAAGGCCTTGTGGTATGTTATCCTCGGCGATCCCAAATACACCTTGGAGGTAACAACCAGCACTGCATCTCTCACCTCACCAAAGACTGACTCGCCGCGCAAGATAATTGTTGTGTCTAGGCTAACAACCTCTGAGCGACAATCAGCTAAAAGAGTTGAGTGGTATAGATCAAAACTGAAAAGTTCTCGTTGGCTGGCCCAGCTCCACGACGGAGCTATGTAAGGACAAGGAGCTTTCAGGCTCCTGAGTAGGTCTCGATAACTGGGTTTTCCTGATATTGATGTAGCCCAGCAGAGCGATTGATGCATGCTATTCTTCCAGAGGCCAGCTGCGTATTCATCCTTCAACTTGTGACTGAATAGCGCGGCGATACCAGCAATCGAAGGGAGTAAGTCTGTTTCCCGGGTAAACTGATGATACCCAGGATTGACTTGAGATATTGTCTCGGTCCATTCTTTATAGATGTCCGCTGTGTTACCTGACTCTATTACCACGCGATTAAGCATGAGAAAGTCCGCGTTGTAATTATTCCTCTCCCGTCCCATTGATTCGCGGAAGGAGTTGCACTTGAAATGCACGTTTCGCTCTGAAAACATGAGCAGGCGAGTTGATGCGATGCGCTCCTGGAACGTCCAGCCTCTCTCAAGCCAGGGGCTAAAGACAAGGTCTTCTGTCTCGTCGGCTTTGTAGAGGGGGGAGTATATACCAAGGACATGAGTGCCATCGGTGTCACTTCTGAAAGGAAGGAGGATTCTATCTGTCCTTTTGATGAAGCCTTCCTCGCAGTTATGAGATGATGCAGCTGCAGCTACCACGTAGGCATTACCATAGATCCGTTCCATCACAGCACATTGCTTGTCCCAATCAGATACCTCATCTTGTAGAATGCACAATGCGTCGACCCAAAGGTAGTGGATCGACAAGGCTCTTGCTAGGGCCACAGCGTCCTTGACAACTTGTGGTAAAGAGGATTCTGGAATTTGCTGCTGATGCTGGGAAAGATTGCCGCTGGTTGTCTTGAGTTGTTTACTCGCATGAGGCTCTGGGCCCCAACAGTACGTAAGGGCAATATATCGATGGCTTTCGGCGTTTCGAGGTTGAAAGTCTTTGGTAAGGACTAGGCTCAGGCGATTTCCTCTCACATCAATGAGTCGGTCGGGAATAAAGGTTTTGTCTGGGTTGAGATGCTTATGTAGTACACACGACTCTAACTTTGACTTCATCCATGACAAGGTCTCTTCATTGATATGAGATAAAGGTGGTTGGAGCCTTAACGATGTGCCCATATCGAGATCAGTAGCTGCCGTGACGGGGCAATCGATATGAAGTTCCTCGCCTTCTATCTCGTTTCCTATTGGTAAATACACGTGTGTCTACCGGTTCTCGGTACATACCGGGTCTAATTCTGATACGTAGAGCCTTTAAACCATACTCACCGAACCCATCAAGTCGAAACACATAGTGCAGCGATACGGGGATAGGTTTCGCTGAGAATGTATTCGCTAAGTCATCGTGGATCTCCCACCAGGTCGCGACGCGATGAAGGAACTTGCAGCAGTCGCATTTGTCGCTGCCTTGGGCAAAGGCGTGAGCCACATGGGAGCTAGTCACATTCCAATCCAGATCAACTTCTTTTTCCCCAGTTGATGGGTTTCTGGGCAAGGTTTTATCTGCCGTTGTGCTTCTCAGCTGCAAGCATGCGCAGCGTTCGCAAAGCTTTGCAAATTGGTCTGGGGAAATGTCACAGGCTGCCATTGATGAGACGTTTGTAGTTGTTAGAAATATTCCCCGCTTGCGCTGACGTGGCAAGTTCTTGAAATATATACGCATGACTAAGCGAGGCAAATGCAAGGCCGGCTGGGCTAGACATGAGTATACTTAACTTGGAGTATAAGAAGTTTATAAGTGAGTTATAGAGAGAAAACTGAGGTAGCGTAACTCTTACAAACACACACAATTTTACTTCTATTTGACAGTACGAAATACTCTGTCCAACTAGTTACTAGTTCCGCGTCATCAGCTGTCCAGCATCCTCTTCGATCTCATCATCCTGATCAAACCCAGACTGCCATGATCCATACATAGGTTTGAGCTCCAAAGTCCAATCAGAAGAGTGTACTCCCCATGTTCTCCTATCGCTGCAGCAATCTCGCCGTAACCATTGACTGATGCCCAGTCCAAACGAGTGAAGCCATCCTCATCTTTGGGAGACACTTCGACCCCGGGCACGCGCAAGAGAGCTCTAGCTGCAGCCAAGTTCCCTGCCCTTCCCGAAGCATGAAGAGGTGTATGCTTGTGGTGATCCCTCGTATTGATATCCACACCAATTGCAGCGAATGCCTTGATTAGCCACTCGGCGGGCGACAAGACTTGCTGGGTCTCAGCTGGGTCGATGTCCCGGTCATTATTAAGTTCTTCGACAACTCCATCCAATCCATCGTCATCATTAGTCTTACTAGGATCCACCCAGTGACATAGATAGTGAAAGGCGGAGCGTCCGAACCGGTCCACGTGGCCAGCTTCTCGGGCAATCTCTAATGGTGAGTACTTGGACTGAAGAAAGTGGACCAGACTCTCGACCGTGCCAGTTTTCTCGCTTCGAAGGGCCAAAAGGACAATATTCCTATCGAACTTGTCGTTCAAGTCGTACCTTGCCCCATGTCTAATAAGGGTTTGTGCGCATTTAACCGAGCTTTCCATGAGGGCATGGTGTAATGGCGTAAATGACGAAGCGTCTCTTTTATCCGGGTCTAGCCCAGTACTTAGCAAAACAGAAACAGCAGGCTCGTTGCCGAATATGCAGGCAAAGTGCAGCGGCGTTCTCCCTTTGCTGTCCTTGGTGCTGACCTGTGGTCGAAGGACGGTGAGACACTGGTGAATGAAGCTGTCAGAATGCCATATGGCTATATAGTGTAGGATACCTCTCCCTTCCTTATCTACCTCACATGTTCGCAAGTCCTTGAAGGGGCTTTCCAGGAGCAGCCTCACTATCTCCCGGTGACCCTGTTCAGCAGCAACGTGAATCGGCAATTTGCCACTCTTCTCTCGACTAGAATGGCTGGCGCCTGCTTGGAGTAAGTCTTTGCAGGCAGTATAGTTCCGGTACTCCGCGGCGATGTGAAGGGCTGTTTTGTTTAGCCATGCCCTTGTCTTGGAGATCAATAGAGACGACAATGATACCCAACCAAGCTCACTTGCCCAGTGAGCAATAGTCCTACCGTCAGAGTCTGTTGAAGTATCATCGACAGAGAAGTCATAGACCAGGACGTTGACAACTTGCTCCCAGTCTTGCTGAGCGCACAGAATCAAGAGCTTTGATCCACAGTCATTTGACCTTTGGAAAGTATTAGATGGAAGACCTTTCAAAATCTCCATCATTCGCTTCTTCATGCCGTGATACGCGTACCGTTCTAGCAAAGTGAAGCCATTCCCATCAACGGTGACGGCTTTGAACGGGTCGCAGGCAAGAATAATATCTTCCAGTGAATATCAGCGTAATGATGAAGCACGATGGATGAACGTTCGCGGAACATCATCATCCAGATAGTTGAGCCCAGTAGAGTGGCGAAAGGTGCGAGCTTTCTCGAACCAATTGTCAGGCACATCAGATCGAGAGATGAGCTTGAGGGCGCTTTGTTCGGATACCTTCATCGAAAACCTGGTCAAGGGCATTGAGGCCATGGCAGTCTTGCTCGTAAATGTCGACGTTTTTGCGGCGCAGGAGCTCAAAGGTGACTGATTGTAGAGACACTCGCGACAAACACCACTGCAAAGCCGTCCAACCTTTCCTACTTTGGCATTCAGTTCCACTCGAGGATCGGCTATTAATCGAATAATTAGCGTGGGGTTGACTCCTGCGTCGAACGCGAGATGAAGCACATGGCCGGCATCGCGGTCGGTTGATTCCATCCTAGTCTTGTGGTTGGCCAAGATCATTTCAACGCATTGTTTCCGGTCCACGATTAAAGCCCATAGCAGGGGAGGCCAACCTCGTGAATCAGTCCCATTGATGTTTTCCCCACGGTGCAGTAGATCTGACAAAACATTGAGATAGTCGCCCGCCTTCAGAATGAAATGCATTGGAGGTAGCCGAGAGAACTGATCTATACTGTCCCAAAACGGACCTGTGTGGTACCTCACTAATCCTAAGAGTATGGCGACCATCAGAAAGTAGTGTGATTGCCTTAGCAAAGCAAATTCAGTCAGGGACTTGTTCACCTCCGGATCTGGCAGGCCATTTTTACAATGGTAGTTCCAATAAGAGACACAATACATAAATAGGCCTCAAGTTCGATCGTCCAGTTCAGTCTGGCTAAGTTTCAGCATAGCTGTCCCAATTCGCTCCGTTACTCCCGGCTCGCTCTCAATGACGTCCATGTCGTCGTATTTGCTAAGGTCAAGCGAATCCAGGTAGTCCTTGCCCTGAAGCGACATGACAAACAGGTCTCGCATCTTGCCTGCCATGGCCTCTCGGGCAATATCTCGGAATTTTGCCAGGACTCTGAAGCTAAGCACTGTAATACATCGTTTTGCGAGTTCAGCATCTATATCTGCCTCACGAACGACATATTTAGATATCACCCCAGAATTCGGGCTTGAAGACAGAGAATCATCTGTGGTCAACAACTCTTTGACTGTACTATGCGCAAATCGTACCCTCAGGTCTGGGTCGACGCGGAGAAGATACCCAAAGGCTTGATCAAAGTGGGCGTCAAAGCTGAACCCAAGTGCGTTTTTGAGGTCAGACCAAGTTCTCTGGCCAGTACTGATTGCCACCGCGTGCTGCAGTTCGCTCAAGCTCAGGGGCTTTCGAGACCCAGGCACCCAGGTGAATCCTATCTTTGCGACATCCTGAGAGTCATCTAGAATCTTCTGGAGTAGAGAGCAGTAGAAGGCTCTAGCTTCTCCAGAAAGCCTTCTTAGCCCTTCTAGTCGAGACTTTATGACTTGAGCAGACCAATACGAGACACCGGCTGTGAAGTGGCTCCATGCGAGAGCTGCTTGTAAGAAGTTACCATCCGATACCTCGAGAAGAGACTCTTCGATGAGAATCTGATACTGCCACGGGATGGCGCCACTAGAGCATAGATCCCCAAGCCTGGCATTAATAAATTGCCGAATGTCTTCAAAGACCATGTCTTGACGACGGATGTCAAGCCAGGTCACTGATTGTAGTATTCCCCTTGCACTCGGGCTACTGCGATCGCAGATGATAAATTTTAGCTTTTGACCAAGATCGTTTGAGACTAGATGCCGAAGTCTCTGGACCAAAGCAGTCCGTGGTGTGTCCTGCAACTCGTCGATTGCATCAATCAGAATCCAAAAGCTAAGATCGGGGCTGCGTTGGAATACGGTGGTCAGAAGCCTCCAGACGACGTGGGGTTCCGCGTTGGCTCTGTCAATACTGCATACAGTCTGCATATCAGAATCACTCAAGAACCTGAAGATACTTTTCTTTTGAGAAAGAACCTGGAACAGAAGAGACTGGGCTATTTGCACATCCGAGTTTCGCAGCCATTGCTTGGAGGCACAAAAGAAGAATGCGACGATCGACCCTCTTGCAGCACTGCTTGTGTTTTTCTGCAGCCAGCGCCGCAAGTGATCTATAAGAAATCTCGAGGCTGTCGTCCTACCAGCACCGGGGGCTCCCGATATCCAAAGAATTCGGGCTGCGGACTGATCACGTCAGTCTCGAAAGCATTGGTCTCGGTGATCCACAAACAGGTTCCCGGACTGGGTCTAGTGATATTTTTGAGGACCTCTTCCGGA
Organism: Fusarium chuoi; assembly: GCA_022627125.1. NCBI lineage: Eukaryota > Fungi > Ascomycota > Sordariomycetes > Hypocreales > Nectriaceae > Fusarium > Fusarium chuoi. The sequence goes on along the minus strand of JAJALE010000888.1, from coordinate 349,535 downwards.
TCTAGGGTTTTGATAGATCGTAGAAACTGGTCTCGTAGTGGGTTCTGCGTTGTGTTTGGGTGGTCCAAGGCGTCTTCAACCATTTCCATGATGCAATCTGATATCATCTGATATGTCTCACTTATCATATCGGAGAATTTACACATTGACCGATGGTCAGCCTCGATGGAGATGGGGACCTCATTTGGAAGACCGATAACGGCACAGTCTTCTTCGACGACTAGGCCCGATGCAGCCTTGGTTCGCTGGCGCTCGTAGATAGAGAAGATGAGGTGCAGTGACTCGGAGCGCTCGATAAATTGCGAACATATCGCACCAAGCATGTCTGACTTCCGTTTGAGGTCTTCTAGAACCTGAGTGCGAATAGGTCCCAAGGTCACGACGTCAGCCAGCTTTGCTAGCAGAGTACCCCAGAATGCTACGTCGGAGCCGCGATGAGGCGTGCCGAGAAACATGATGCCCAATGTGTCTCTTGTGATTGGGTTATCTCGGCGACTACTCTCATGGTCGTCCACGCGTGAAGCTGATCCGGTGAATGCAACGCGCGAATCATAGCTGATAAAGCCCGAAGAGATCGCCTTCGTCGGTCATGTCACTTGAACGGCGGGGTGACGTGCTTGCTGCCACTGCTGACTGGGGAGTTGACCCTGCGTTGACTGCTGCTGTATCATCGTTCCGATCAAAAGATTTATAGAAGCGCCCTATTACTTTTCCCATGCTCGCACAAAAAGATCTACAGTCAACAATGCGGTTCCTGGGAATGTTCAGTAGGCCTGCTTGAGATATATATCGCATATGCACTTCACAGTAGGACTGTACCCCTCATATCGGCTTCTGATAAGGTGACTGTCAGGGAACATGGCATCCAGTGATTCGATAGAATCTCACGTGAGAACATGACAATGCAATCGTCTATGAGCTCAAAATCCTGCTTTTTAACCCTAGCTTAAGGGGCTAGGAAGATATTAAATATTCCTGACTATACTTATAAATAGGTCTTATAGCCTGATAATTCATTAATTTAAAGAACTCTAATATTATAATATATTAGATTTATTTCTGTGACTCTTTAAGACTCCCCGCATGTGATGCCTACTCCTCAGGCAACAGCGCATGCTCTCGCGGTAAGCCCTAGTGGCATCTTACAGGGGGCTCACTTGCTCCCGCGCCAAATAGTCACTGCTCCTTGGGCAACTCTTCAGATACAGGCTCTCGCCTCATTTTACTTATCAAGCATGATTCACAGGTACATTACAAACCAATACAACCTGAGCCATAGAAAGGCACGTATCGCTATCTTTCCACCATCCGCAATGAAGCCTGAGAAATTACGACCGTCCTCTGCCGGAGCATCCTCGCCGCGCCCTCGGCTGTTCCCCCATAACATGCCAGCGCTGAAAATTACACAATCTTAGTCAATGCCGACGCGTCTGTGCGAATTGCACAATTAAATCCATCCATCAGCATTGCGTATATGGCGTGAACATCACTTGCTGACCTTCCAAATCGGGGAAAGGCTATTGTTTTGCACTTGCATGGTAAAACGAAAATCAGGCTGACCGCGTCTCAGGCGCGAGTCAGTCAAAACAACCCATTCACGAGGGGGGGGGATTCTCTTTTCGCACTATAATCGGTAGAGTTGTTTGGGTATTGTATCTTACTGACGTCGACCGCTTCGGGATAAAGAAGATGTACAAGGGCGCATTGCTATATGAAACATCACCATGATGACCATCACAGGGATTTGATACGCCGATGATCGCTCGTGATCAAAGCGCTTTGCTCGTCGCATTATTGATCAGATAAGGACAAGCTTCATGAGTCTCGTCCCTCCGATCTTCATATCACTCTCCATCGCGACGGTTCAACCTCCTCCTTCCAGCAACACCAATGCCGATCTCTCAAACGAGAGCCTTAAAAGCCAGAAGCCATCTACCGGCGTCTTCCATCTCCCCACCAGGAAATTTGACACATCGCCAACTGGAACCGCTACCAATAGCGACTATTTAAGCCTTATGCTACATTAGGTCCATGATTTGCAACGTCCCGGGTTCCCCTTGGCGATCAAATATGGGGTTCCCCTGTTGCAGATCAATCCTTCGGCAAATTCACATGAAAGGAGGTGATCGCTCTCACATTTAAAGCGTTGGCAATGGCTTATTTCCCTCGGAATAAATCACGCATGTCCTTTTAGGGATTTCTTTGCTTTTTTCTTTATCCAAGAATTGTCCTGCAAAATGGAACTCGGCCTGTCAATCAGCGATGTCAAGCTCATCACTATCATCCAGCAAGTATGCTCCGTTCTATCGCTGGTAGGATGTCTCTTCATCATCACAACCTTTTGTCTCTGCGATGCCTTCCACAAACCTATCAATAGGCTTGTGTTTTACGCGTCGTTTGGGAATATCATGGCGAGCATTTGCTTCATCATGGCCGATTCATTTATTGATGCGCCTGATGGGGCTGGATGCCAGACACAGGCCTTTTTACTCCACACGTACGTTACACAGACAATATCGTGACGCTTGGCTGATTTGTGCAGATTTGTTGGGGCTGATGCGCTGTGGACGCTTGCGATGGCGATTAATGTTTACCTTGCGTTCTATTATCGCTTCGACGCGCAGCGATTGAGGAAGATGGAGCTACCGTATTTACTACTCTGCTACGGTATCCCATTCCTGCCGGCTTTCATTTTTATTTTCATAAAGAATGGCGATAGCGTGAGGGTTTATGGTGGCGCTGTTCAATGGTGCTGGATCACCTCATCATGGGACACTCTCCGCATCGCAACATTCTACGGTCCAATCTGGTACGTCTACCTCCCTCACAGCTCATCACAGTGCACTAACATCACAGGGTCATCATCGCCATTACCCTCGCAATCTACATCCGCTCCGGCGGCACAATCTACCGCAAACGCCAACAATTCCTCAAGGCCCAAGGCTCTGGCTCAGGCGGTCTATCATACGCCCACCATAGCACCGTCAACAACATGAAGACCACCGAAGTGACCATCACCTCCGAAGCAGCGACCCAGCCTGACGCGATCCAATTACAAAATATGGGCCATCAAGTCACCGTGCATGCTATCGGTGAGCATGCTGAGCCCCAGCCACCTCAACCGATTGCTCGTGTAACCAGCGCTATGCCCCAACCTGTCCAGCGCCCGGCGGTCCGGCCTAGCAACGATGTATACCGTGCGGCGTGGGCTTACACAAAAGTCGCGATGCTGTTTTTTGCGGTGATTTTAATTACGTGGATTCCGTCAAGCGCTAATAGGATGTATTCGCACATTCACCCTTCGGAGGTTAGTAAGCCTCTGCAGTTCATGAGCGCAACGGTTCTTCCGCTACAAGGATTTTGGAACGCCGTTATTTACACTGTCACGTCTTGGGCGGCGTGCAAAGCGTTGTTGGAAGAGAGGGGGCTTTGGCGCTCGAGAACAAGGATAAGTGAGCCAGCTTGGGAGGCTGATGAGGGACGTGGAAGGAGGAGGAGTAAACTCAAGACTATGCTGAACTCAAGGACAGAGGATTCAGAGAGCCTGAGGGAGCTGGCTTATCAGAATAAGTCTGACGATGGGCGAAGCGTGTAAAGATGACGATATTTTTATTTTAATTCTTCTTCAAGTAATGTCACAAGATCCCTTTCCACAGCATACAGATTTTTGTTCACTGCATTCGTGGGAATAGTAGCGTTGCAGGCCTCTTCGTGTATAAGCCCAGTCGCGTGTGTTTGTCGCCTGTGCACGTAACTGCAAGAGACGCAAAAGAATATAACTGGGCCTATCACATGAACAGCTTCACTCAAGCTTCGGTGATATATGGCATATAATAGACCCAGGAACAATCTAGCAAGGTTCGTTTCTCTCGTGCCTTGACATATATGCGTCGACCTGCACCCTACAAGCTCTAAACACATTGCATTATCCTAGCCAGTAACGATACTCTCTCTCGGCCAAACGTTTTCCCGATTTACACTCCCTGTCGTCTGCCCAGCGGCAGGAGAAAACATGTCGCCAAGCGCCGATAAATTGCTTGTCACTTTTGTGCGGAGATCTTCTCAAGAAAACAGGATTTTTGCAGTGCCTATCCGTGTTCTAGCCCTGATGCTATGCTGCCACCCGTGCACAAACGATGAGTGTCATGCCATGAAATATCTTCACATAGTGCGAAATGTTTTGTGCATGCTCAGAACATCGTGAGCTATTCAGCCCGTGACTTAATAAGAACAAGAGGTGAAATTGACAAAGAGAAAGGATATTCTCATAGCTTTCTCTCATTTTCTTGCAATAATATTGTTGCAGTGCCAGTGTCATCTTCAATCAGATCATTTTTATTCTGGTGGCGTTGGCCATAGCTCATAGCCTATGCAATCAGCCTCACACTATCTCACCGCTTAACGGTCCGCAACGGTAAGCATAGACAACAAGGCAACCGTTTGGACAAGAGACAACAAGCCTAACCCATTACCACGCAAGCCACCGTTACAAAACTTGACGAATTTGCAGGGATGCTCACCGTGCTTACAACTGGTTGGTGTGTTGGTTGTAGGGCCAGCGGCAGACATCCCGGTCTACCAATATTTTGATTGGGCGTGCACAGAATCAGGCTGTCAATTATAGAAAAAAGCAGAAACGTGCACGAGGGGCCTCCTTTTTCTTTTCTTTTCGACTCTTCATTCAATTTTTTCTCTGCTGTATCTCTCTGTCGACAAGTCCTCTTCGGGTCCATCATTGCTGGCCATATTGCTAATGCCCGTATTGCTGTTCTTCGAATCACTTCCATTAGCACGCGACATATCGATACTACTACCACTAGACTCACTAGCTTGTTCGCCCTATAATGGCGGAGCAGCGTCAATCGACCCCAGCCACGGATATCCCCCCAGGCCCACACTCATCGCGAGTCGCTCCCATACAGAGACTCATCCAACAATGGACGCCTCTGCTGCATCCTACAAAGTCGCCCGAAGAGAAGTTTCAAGAGAAGTATAAGTTGGCGCAGGCACGTTTTTATGAGGCGTCGGCCTTAGCATCCGAACAATTTAATACAGCCAGACTGGATGCTGTTCAATCCTGTATCAACCAACTTAAGGCATTACAGGCAGAGCGCGAAGCAAACAAGGAAGATGAAGAGAGCAAGTACCAGCAGCTGTACTGGGAGCAGCAGGAGGCTCTTGGTCTTGCGTACCTCGATATAATCGGCCCTGAAATGGGTGAGAGAGTGTTCAAGAAGTGGCGACAAGGTGCACAGTTACCTTTGAACATTCCTGCTGCGTCAAATGCTCTTGCTGGTTCATCAAGCGAAGTGACAACAAACACTTCGTATTGTACCCCGAATGCCAGCCCTGTAATGCAATCTTTCCGCCTGCCCAATCCCAGACCACAGAGCGAGACCGTTCCCATACTTCCTACAGCCGAAACATCATTGAATCAAGAGACACACACGATCAACCGACCCTCAAACGAAAGCCAACAATCCGCGAAAGCCCAACAAAAGAGACCTGCAAATCCCCCTCAGGGTAGCCTCTCCCGCCCTCAAAAGCGTCCCCGATCGAATGCTCCTCAGCCGCAAGGACCTCTTACCGGCGACCGAGCCATCGACTTCGACGACGTCTACCGAGACGGCAACGCCGTGACGAAGTACATAATCACAGAGCATAAGGGTTTCTGGTATATCCTCGAGTGTAAGAAGCACAAGCTGCACTTTATGAGCAATAACCCCATCCACGGAGCTCGCAGGCACTTGACGGCTGGAACACATGGTAATCTCAACGCCAAGTACGACGAGACAGTTCGTCAACTTGGAACCAGAGTTCTCAACTGCGATGCAGACAAAGCCAAGCTGAACAATCTGGCCGCGCAGAGGCCTACGTATGCTCAGTATGGTAGACCTCTCAGCAGCGTCTCAGCCGGGTCAGCGCATTCCAATGAAGGACCTCAGACACGAAGTACACAGTTCCTCCCTGGGATTGATCCGCAGCCCGGCGAGGTGTATACTACCTTTTGGAAGAAGACGAAGCGATTCTTTGCTATTCTTGTGTTGCCGTGGGGTAGTTTTCGGCAGTTTGGCTGGGACATGAATCTCATGGATAACACGGAGCTCTTGAAAAAGAATATTCCTACGTGCTATGACTATGATCCCATTACCGGGACGGCTGATTGGACCGAACATTATCGACCCGGTGGTAAATACCATCATAGACGGAAGTATCCCGTCATGTACATCGATGCACCAGTCTTTCCGTGGGATTGCGCTATCGGGTGGGTTGGCGTGAACGAGTTCCGTGCTTATGATCCCAACGATGAAGGGATTGATCATAAGGATAAGGTTGACGAGTTCATCCTCCGCATGAAGGACCGGGATCGTTTGAGGAATGCAGAGGAGGATTCGGGGGAAGCAGGTAAGTCAATCGAAAAGCTCTAGAGGCGTGGCTAATCGTGCACATGGCAGATCATCAAGATGACGTCTTGGCGACGGGTGATGTCTTGGATGAGCAGCAGAGTACGGAAGTTGAGCAGCCACCGCTGGGATCATGCATGCGTTTGGCGATTGAGATTCCAGACGATGATAGTGATACTGAAGAAGGGTCGGGTATGATTCCCCAATACGTTGACTGGACGGGGGAAGAGCCACGGGTCAAGACGGAGCCGGTGAACCAAGAAGGTCCGGCACAGCCCTCCGATGCTGCTACAGCGCAAACAACCAACTCGGTCGGCTCAGAGACGACTAAGCAGTGGAATGGCCTTGATCATACACCGACTGCTCCTAACCTCCATCCAGCCCTTGATGCCAATGGCGTCCTTCATCCGCCAGCACCAAACACTCCCGCGGTCGATAATCCCGTTATCCCTTCTTCCAGTACACATCTCAGACCCACCGCGCAGATGTATGATCACTCACAGTCACCATGCATCAGTGGGCCCCCGGCGCGAGAGCATCCGGTCGTTGACTCGGGTCCCCGGGCCCCGGAAGCCGTAATGGATCCCGGAGATCCCCCGGCAGCAAACGGCCAAGCTCCATTGGCGTCCATGATTGGTCACGCTGGGTTTGAGAATTCTGCTCCGTTAAACCTGTATGGTTATTTAGCTCCTGGATATACCGCAAGCACGACGACTGCGGATGTCGCAGGGAACAGCGAAGCGCCATGGATGACCCATGCTCAGGCCGCGGTGGAGGGAGCGCGGGACCGTGAAATTGACATTAGGAATAATGCCGCCAGACGGTCGAATTGGCGACATCCCTTCATCACCGATGATACCGATTAACAAAAATACATACCCAGGACGAGAACTTCGTCTTATAAAAATACATATTACTCTATTAATATCTTCCTGTACATAATAAACCAGCTCTACAGCTTAGGCACAACACCCTCCCTCAACCTCATAATAGACTGCTGCGTATTACTCGCCACCAAATTCCCATGGCTATCCCACAACTTCCCCTCCGAATACGTCCTATTCCCCCCTCCCCTGCTCGTCTTCCTCTCTCTAACATGCCACTCCCCCATCTTAACCTCCGGCACCAAGATCCTCAACGCAAAGTCTAGCGTCGAACATGCAGCCGTGTCATCAAACCACATGTGATTGTGGCTCAACGGGAGAAATGAAAGACCGCCGTCCATGAGGAATGCCAGCGCGCTCATGTTGGCGGTTGGGGTCGGGAGGTCGTGTAGCGCGCGCTGCCACTCGGCGGATACTTTTTCCGTGATGGGGAGGTGGTCTTGTGTTGTTTTGGTGTCGCGTGCTGCGCCGGAGAGGTTTTGGGATGATACGCCTGCGGTGCAATAGCGCGTCTCGAAGAAATCTGCGTTGGCGGCGAAGGATTTAGTAAATTCCTTGCCCTGCTTCTCAGTGATGCTGCCCTTTTCCAACAAATCCTTCACCAACTCGTCCAAATTCGGACAATCTTCTGCCCTCGGCCATTTAGAGCACGTCGGCTCAGAGTAATCCCAGCTCGAAGGTTCAATGACATGAAAATCCGCGAGGACTTCCATACAAACGCGGGATTTCCCATTGGGTTGCTGCTGCTTGACCTGAACCCTCCGTGTCGCGAAAGATCGCGTATCTCGAATGTTGGTCACGCTGCAGTGCAGTTTCTTATCTGTTGAAGCTGGACCGTGGAAATGCCCGAGGACAGAGTACAGAGACATTGAGGCGGGTGCTGTCTGACACGCTGCGTTGACGGCGATGCTGGCTGTGCAGCCGCCGTAGGCTATGGGCATGGCGTTGCCCATTCTGATGGGGTTGAGGCGCGAGACATATTCTCCGGGGGAGACTTGGTCTACTGCCACTTGCTCTGCTAGTGTTGGTGCCATCTGGTCACTCCGTAACGGGTAGATGTAAAGTGAGTGTTGGCAGAATTGCGATGGTAATAGGAGAAGCTCATGACTTCAAATAATGTCGATTAAGCTCGGGATCAAGTGGGTCTACCTCGGTTCGGCTACTTTCAGAGTGGATCTGAGATCTTGTGCTTATCTCGATAAGATGCGCTGTATCGTGATGCAAAAGCGTGGTTGCGTGACATTGCAGAACTAGCTGCATTGACATTGTATCACGATGTTCCATTGGAGTTGTACTGGAAATTAAAAGCCTAGGGTTACATTTACTGTTATGGAGAGACACCAAAACAGTGTAAATAAATGTCTTACACGATTTATCTTATGATAGCGGACTATTATTTATCCGTCGTCGACATTCTTGAACCCGATTTTAATAAGAAGTAGCATAACGTACTTATAATATAGGAAACATATAAAGAACGCAAAGGCATGAACTTTATTTAAAATTCAACTATAGATTTTGCTTTATATCTGTTAATGTGGCTCATTTAACCTCGGTCCATGGAGTCATAAGCTGATTGGCCAGCCAGGCCTGTTAGCAAACTCCAGTAAGCTTGACACATAACACAAGTCCAGACTCAATCTCGTTGCTGGCGACAAGTGCAAGAGCAGTAGCTAGCAGAGAGTCTATTAATATGCTTATATAAAAGTTTTAAGTATATAGGTAAGATTATCTAGTATTCCTTGTCTTGTGTGTGATTACAAGACGCATAGAATTGATCGTTCATGAGACATAACGCTGCAGCAGAGCACTTTTAATTTACCAAATTGAGACTCAACAATTTAATCATTACAAATGCATCGTGAAATAAAAGTGCGCAGCTTCATTCTACGACAATGTCAATTCTCTCAGTTTCACTCATTATCTATTTTACAGCATACCTTGTCCTGTTCCTTTCCGCGATTTAATTTTCATCGCGAGATGTAGGGTAACGCGTCTACCGCCCGCACTGATCACAAATAAACTCAAAAGACCGATCACGACTCCACAAGACGGCAGATCTATCTCTCCGATCATGGCAAATAATTAGCCCGATTATTCTCTGCATTGCGCACACAGTCAGCCTGCGAAATAACGTATGATGGACCCATTATGCCAATCCAGATTCACCCAATGATGTGCAACGTGGCTTACATCTTATCAATCCAGACTCTTGGCAAGAAGGAATATCTGACATACATAACGATTTAGCGATTCAATGGCTCAATTAAACCTGCTCGTACTCGCTCTTTGCTTCGCTGTCGCGTCTCACGGACAGCGAGAGCGAGAGCGATGCACAATGAGACACGCGTTACATCGTGATGCACACATGAACTATAGCCTTGTGACAAGATGAAAGAAACTCAAAGACTGAAATCATCACAGAATAACTCACATCGAATCCAATTGACTCAAATTCACTCTTGGCAGAGCCGCAAAGCGCAAAACTCGCGCTCCGGGAAACTATTCCGAATCAGGGCTCCTCCTCATAAGCGAGATGTCAATTCATGCTCGGACACCCGCGGGTTCCTTGCGCAGTGGGTAGCCAACCCACTTCCTCACCAATGACAGTCGCCGAGTCCGTCGGGCCGGGTCGATTGCATTTCATGGGGTGATTGTCCGCGGGGACCCGGGGGAAACGAGGGTGATATTCGTAGAAAAAGATTTGATCTTCCCCGACTCCGTTCGTTATGTTTTGGAAAAGACCGAGTGATTCAATCGGGCTAATTCTACGTTATTCGTCTGCCGGTCTTGGATCTTGATTGATGCACATACATAAGCATAACTGAACCGCATGCTATGCCTTTAGCTTAAATAGAACCTCCCTGTCTCGATTGAGTCGATTTGATCTCTTTGTCTCAATTGAGTCAATCTCACTCAAACAAATTCATCAAAAATGACAGGACTACTCTCGAGGACACTGTCCTCTCACAGCAAACACGACGACCAACACTCCGACTCAACAGCCGCTACACCAACAGAAGAACCTCAGCACGACATAACCCAAAACATCAGCAATCTCGCCCGTCAACTCTCCCGCGTCTCAACAACAGCCGGCACCGAACTGCACGCCTTCTCACCCCAGCCCGGCACAAAGCTAGACCCCAACTCACCAACCTTTGATCCAAGAGCTTGGGTAAAAGCTTTCGTGAGACTAGTCGAGTCTGACGCCGGAGCTGCGCCGTCAAGAAGTTTGGGCGTGGCGTTTAAGGACTTGAATGTTTACGGCTGGGGCACTGGTGCTGAACATCAGAAGACTATTGTGGATTATCCTATTGATGTTGTTAAGTATCTTGCTGGTTTGGTTGGTGGTGCAAAGAAGCGACGGGTTGATATTCTGAGGGGCTTTGAGGGTGTTGTTGATGAGGGAGAGCTGCTGCTTGTTCTGGGTCCTCCTGGATCAGGATGCTCGACGCTTTTGAAGACTATTGCTGGTGAGACAGCTGGTCTCGAAGTTGGATCTGACTCCTACATGAACTTCCGAGGTATGTCGTCCCCATCTTCTCAAAGACGTTCTTAACAAGATTAGGTATCGATGAAAAGAGCATCCGTCGTTCATTCCGCGGCGACGTCCTCTACAACGCCGAAATCGACTGCCATCTCGCCCATCTCACCGTCGGCGAGACCCTCTCCTTCGCCTCATCCGCGCACTCACCGCGGCACGTCCCCGGCGGCGTAACCCGTTCTGAAGCCGACACCATGATGCGCGATGTCATGATGGCCATCTTCGGCATCAGCCATACAGTCGATACCCGTGTCGGCAGCGACTTTGTGCGCGGTGTAAGCGGTGGTGAGCGGAAGCGCGTTAGTATCGCTGAGGCTACGCTCACGGGCGCAAAGTTGCAGTGCTGGGATAATACGACGAGAGGACTGGACAGTGGGAATGCGATTAACTTTTGTAGGAATTTGAGATTGCAGGCTGATCTTGTGGGTGTTGCTGCTGCGGTGGCGATTTATCAGGCGCCGCAGTCTGCGTACGATGTAAGTGCCCTGATGAAGCTCAGACATGGATACTAACAAGGGCAGTTATTTGATCGTGTGACGGTGCTTTACGAGGGCCATCAGATCTTCTTTGGTCGCATCAACGAGGCAAAGCAGTACTTTGAGAACCTCGGCTTCGAGTGTACGTCCTCTACTTCTCCCTGTATCTACAGTCAAGCTGACAATCCAGGCCCCGATCGTCAAACAACACCCGACTTCCTCACCTCAATGACCAGCCCCCAAGAACGCCGTGTCCGACCAGGCTTCGAATCCTCCGCGCCCCGAACCCCCCAAGAATTCCCCTCCCGCTGGCAATCCAGTCCCCAGCGCAAAACCCTCCTCCACGAAATCGCCGCCTACGAAGCAAACCACCCGCCCTCACTACGTCTCGAAGAGTATAAATCCTCACGTCGGGCAGAGCAGTTCAAGAACCAGCGCGCCAAGTCTCCTTATACCATCTCGTACGCTGCGCAGGTGAAACTTACCCTTTGGAGAGGCTGGAGGCGGTTGTTGGCTGATCCGGGGTTTACCATCGCGTCGTTGATATTCAACCTCATCATGGCTGTTGTGTTGGGGACGATGTTCTTTAACTTGAAGGATGATAGTTCGAGTTTTTACTATCGTGGTGGATTGATCTTTTTTGCGCTGTTGTTTAATGCTTTTGCGAGTCAGCTTGAGGTATGTCACCGCCCTAACTCTCAGGTCTTATCTAACCACGGGTAGGTCCTCACTGTTTACGCCGAACGACCTGTTGTTGAGAAGCATAACCGCTATACGTTCTACCATCAATCAGCCCAGGCCATCGCCAGTTACATCATCGATCTGCCCTACAAAACCGTCAACATGGTCGTCTTCAATTTACTGATCTACTTCATGGCCCATCTCCGCCGCGACGCAGGCCACTTCTTCTTCTTCTGTCTCACTTCGTACCTCACCACGCTCGTTATGTCGTGTATCTACCGTACTCTCGCATGCGTCACCCGCACGACGCATCAAGCCATGATTCCCGTGTCGATTCTAAGTCTTGGACTTATGATTTACACGGGTTTCACTATGCCGACGGATTACATGCTTGGATGGTCGAGATGGATGAACTACATCAATCCTCTAGCTTATGCTTTTGAGGCGTTGATGGCGAGTGAGTTCCATAATCGAAAGTTTGCCTGTGCGAGTATGGTTCCTCAGGGTCCAGGCTACGATGACCTTCCCGCCGATTCTCGCATTTGCTCTGTTGTTGGTGCCGAGCCTGGATCGTCCGTGGTCGATGGCGATAGGTACATCAACATGTCTTTCAAGTACTACAACTCTAACAAGTGGCGGTATGCATCACCTTTTCTCTCGTACGACATATACTGAGTACTCACAGAAACATCGGTATCCTTCTTGGCTTTCTCTTTGGTTTCCTCATCCTGTACATCATCGCAGCTGAGCACGCAAAGCCTCCCAGGAACAAGGGAGAGGTTCTCGTCTTCCGCAAGGGTCGCATGCCTTCCAACTTTGAGAAGGATAAGGGCGACGTCGAGACTCAAACTACAGACCGACCTGTCGTCGCTGAAAAGGTCAACAACAGCCCTTCCAGTGGACTTACAGCCGGTGCTTCTGTGTTTCACTGGGAAGATCTCTGCTACGACATCCAGATCAAGGGTAAGGACCGTCGATTATTGGATCACGTCGACGGATGGGTCAAGCCCGGCAAATCAACAGCTTTAATGGTACGTCCCCTTCCTTCTACCGCTTCTATACATCTCAGCTGACTCTTCAGGGCGTGTCTGGCGCTGGCAAAACAACCCTTCTCGACGTCCTTGCAACCCGCGTAACAATGGGCGTCGTATCCGGAAACACTCACATCGACGGCCTCGCAACCGACTCCTCCTTCCAACACCGCGTCGGCTACGTCCAGCAGCAGGATCTCCACCTCACAACAATGACGGTCCGCGAAGCCCTCGAGTTCAGCGCCTTTCTCCGCCAATCCGCCGAAATCTCCCGCGCTGACAAGCTCGCGTATGTGGAGGACGTCATCGACATGCTGGACATGCAGGAGTTCTCCGATGCTGTTATCGGAACGCCTGGTGAGGGGTTGAACGTCGAGCAGAGGAAGAGATTGACTATCGGTGTTGAGTTGGCTGCTAGACCGCAGTTGTTGGTGTTTTTGGATGAGCCGACTAGTGGGCTTGATTCGCAGACCAGTTGGGCGATTTGCGATCTTATTGAGAAGCTTACGGCTAGTGGACAGGCGGTGTTGTGTACCATTCATCAGCCTTCTGCGATGCTGTTCCAGAGATTCGATCGCTTGTTACTGCTTGCCCCCGGTGGAAAGACAGTTTACTTCGGCGGTACGTCTCCCATCACCCCAATTGAACCTCACTAACATCCACAGACCTCGGTGAGCAATCCCAGACACTTCTCAAGTACTTCGAACGCAACGGCGCTCCTCCCTGTCCCGAAGACGCCAACCCCGCAGAGTACATGCTCGAGAGCATCAAGCCCTCCAACGACGAAGAAGCCGAGAAGATTGACTGGCACCAGATCTGGAGAGACTCGCCCGAGTTTCAAGAAGTCAAGCAGGAGCTTTCACGACTTAACTCTCTACCTGCTACACGAGGATCAGCGACGAGTGCGTTGGAGAACGGTGATGCGTCGCAGCATAAGGAGTTTGTGGCTTCGTTCTCGACACAGTTTCGGGAGGTGTTGATCAGGACTTGGAAGCATTTCTGGAGATCACCTACTTATATCTGGTCCAAGATCGCCCTCATTGTCTTATCGGTATGTTTGAGTTTGTTATGAGAGGATGTTGGCTAACTGGTGCAGTCACTTTACATCGGATTCACGTTTGAAGCCAAGAACACTATTCAGGGCTTGCAGAACCAGCTTTACGCCATCTTCATGTACATGGTTCTCTTCCAGAGTCTGAGCGATCAGATCATGCCAATGTTTCTGCCTCAGCGCGACCTTTACGAAGTCCGTGAGCGACCCTCCAAGATCTACCGCTGGAACAGTAAGTCCTCAGCCTTTCACTACCTTACATCGTCTAACAATTCGTAGCATACATCCTGTCCAACATCATTGTCGAAGCAGCTTGGAACACCTTCATGGCTGTCATCATCTACTTCACCTGGTACTACCCCGTCGGTTTCGTCCGCAACACAACCTCCGACGACCAAGCCATCCGAGGCTTCCTTGTCTTCTTGTACCTCTGGATGTTCATGCTCTTCACCAGCACTTTCTCTCACGCCGCCATCGTTTGCATCGCTACTGCTGAAGAGGCTGGTGTCATCGCGACCTTGTTGTGGATGCTTTCCATCTCGTTCTGCGGGTAAGGCCCCTCTCCCTCGATCTATCACGCATGTACTGACTTTTACAGTGTTGGTGTTGCTTACAAGGACATCCCCAAGTTCTGGACCTTCATGTATCGTGTCTCACCAGCGACTTACATCGTCGGCGGTATCATGTCAACTTGTGTCTGGGGCTCCAACGTCAAGTGCGCAGACAACGAGATTCTGCAAATGGCTGTTCCTGGCAACATGACCTGTGGCGACTACATGGGTCCTTTCATAAAGGAAGCTGGTGGTTATCTTCTTGATCGCGCGTCCACTGATGTCTGCAAGTACTGCTCGCTTGCTACGACGGAGGAGTTCCTGCATCTGTTCAACATTGACTACGATGATCGATGGTGGCACTATGGACTTCTCTGGGTTTACATCTTTGTTAACTGTGCTGCTGCTTTGGGTTTCTACTGGTTATTCAGGGTGCCGAGAGGAAGTGGCGTAAAGAGGGCTTAAGTTGGAAGCCTAAGAGGAGATCTTAAGAGGGCATCTCAAGATGCATCATTTATTTTCTAGAATCTCATTTCACATGGATCAAGGCAGCATAGCATATGACATAGGATATTTAATTAGAACCCAACACTTGTACTTAGAATACAAGCGATGAGTATATACAAAATGAAGAATAACTGTCCAATAATACTGTCTCTACTCAATCTTTGTGGCACTGATGTAATCACACTCAGCAGTGCTGAACGGGTCACCGCATCCAACCTCTCGATCCTTATCAACGTACACAGCAGGAAGATCAAAGTAGCAAGTCGGAATCTCGCCACCAACCAAGCTCCCCAAGTCAACATTGTCATTGGGACTAAGCGCACAGTCCAGAATAGCACGGTAGTAGACCTCCCTGTTTCCAAGCCCATAGCTAGCCATCTTGTCATAAACCTCACCAGAGACCTCAGCCCAGTCTCCAACACGGTTGGGCTTGGGATCATGACGCATAATGTAGAAACAGTACTCTTCACCCTCTCGAAGAGCCATCCACTGACGACCTGTTGCGTAACCACAGTCCTCACGGCTTGCGCGGCGCTTATCAGCAACGAGGTGGAACTGCGCAGCCTTCATGACGTTGTTGGCGACCTTAGGCTGGATGTTCCCGTACACAGAGTTGAGCGCAAGCTGAACAGCCTCAGAGTTATCGTTAAGAAGAAAAAACCCGCCGTTGAAGAAGTTTGCAACGGGAAGCTTATAGGGATCCGGGTTGGACGTCTTGAGTGCATTGTACTGTTCCTCTGTGCCGCCGCCCATGACAATGCGCATAGTTTCATCGAGTCGGTCGACGGCTGCTTCGAATAGATCGGCCAAACCAGCTGAGATACTGCCCTGGTCGATCTCCTCTTGCTTGAGGTTGCCGAAGGCGGAGAAGATACCGCCAAAGAGGTATAGGCCTACTCCGAAACCAGGCTGCTGAGATTAGCTGGCTGTTTAGACAGGGAGATAGAATACGTACGTTTGCGGATAGACCGCTGAGAGCACCGCCAATTGCACTAGCTGAAGCCAGCCATTTGACCATATCGCCAGTATCGTCCTCGTTTCCGCCAAAGTCGGACACCATCTGACCGATTCTGAGACCGCTGATGATAGTCTTTTCAGTGATCTTGGTCTTGAGCGCTTTGAACTTAGAGTGCATGCCCTTAGCAGCCTGAAAGATCCAGTACGACGTCTTACTAAGGGGGTCGTCGGTACCGTACTTCTCATACTGCTCCGTGCACTCCATGTTATTCATGGGGCTGCAATCATTATCGAGGACACTGCAGCCCGCAGCGCCAGACTTTCCATCTGTGCCGGCATAGACTCGGTCCTCGAGGTTGATGAGCCAGTTGTTTTGGTGTTCTGTTGGTCAGTTACTGTATCGTGAAATGGAAGTGAAACATACCCCATTGTTCACGAAGGAAGTAATCTAAGTGATCGCCGGCCTTCGTTTTCACCGTCCAGAGCGTGTCGGCTTCCTCTGGCGTGTTGAGAACCCAGCCTTTGCACAGAGTGTCTTTGTTCTCCCAGACGTCAGGGACCTTGTCGTCCTGTCTTTTGGAGAGAGGGGATGCGTGAACGGCGGCGGCGAGGGCCACGATGGCGGTGGTGGACTTCATTGTGAGAGAGTGATGATGAGATGAGTGAAGAAGGTATTTCCTCCAGCTGAGAGATTAGGTTTATATCGTGGCGATGCCACAGTGAGAAGAATGCCTGAGCGTGGATCGATATCCATTGTTACGTTTAATTAATTAGCCTTGTGAATCCTACGATGGGCTCGAGCATGCTTGCTGTTACACTGAGGCTCTTGGCATCAAGTCAGTCGTGACGATAAGCGGCTAGATAAGGTTCTTGGTACGGAGGACAAGGAATAAGCTACGCCGAGTGTCCGGCGGCCGCGGGAGGAGCCGTGCTAAACCCGGATTAAGACGAGGAGTGGAGTAGAAGCGAAGCTCACGATGCTTCGCCTCAAAGGAACAGAGCGACAATTTTAGATTGGGATCCATTATTCGTTCTACGACTTCAGCTAGTTGAAGTGAGGCCCTGGGCTGAGACTTGCCTGCATGATGGGCTCTTGATGGAGGCTATAATTATTTCTTGGGAGTCAGATAGCGCGGCTCAGTTCAAATCTAAAGAGTTCAATTTAATAAACAATAAAGTCTTTATATATTATTAAATGTGTTTTTGTTTGAGTTGATAGGCCACACAATGCTGAAGAATTCTTCCATGGGAAATCGAAGGATGAGCTGGACTGGCCATCGCAATTTTCGCATAACCTAATCTCACCATCGAGGCACAGCTCAGCCCATCCTCGCCAAACCGCCCTATCAGCAATCCCCCGACCCCAAAGAATACACTCTAAAATCGGCAGATGAAACGCCAGCGCAGATCCTTCATATGGGAAACAATTTACTAACCATATTAGGCCAATAAAAAACTCACGATGTGTCTTGATTAGCTTGACCTCAAGACTTGGCATAAGCAGCAGGGACCGCCCGACAGGGCCAGCGCCAAGATCACAGCAAGTCGGCCGATTTCAAGCACGAGTTTAGTTATCGGCAGTTGATTAAAGACTCGTGGGAAGACGTTTTCCGTGGATTGTCGTGGCGTAGCCTGTGATTAGGGTTACAATGGAGGACTTGGCGTAATTTATTCGATTGGTCAATTCATGAGAACTTTTTCAGCTCTCGCATTCCAGCCTATGATGTAGATGCTATGGAATACGACCGAATTCCTTCGGAATGCTACCCTCCACTACATTGAGTACCTTTCGCCACCAACAATTCTCATCACCAGCGTTTACTTCGCCGCTGGAGGCTCGGGCATTGCGTATGTATATGACAGCAAAGTCTCTAGGTCCTGCCTGCGAAGGTATTTCTCGAAACTATCCGTCTTGACAGGTTTGCTCAACTGCTCTGGCGTGATAGCCCCTTCGACGCCCTCTACGTATCCATGC
This sequence comes from Fusarium chuoi, assembly GCA_022627125.1. NCBI lineage: Eukaryota > Fungi > Ascomycota > Sordariomycetes > Hypocreales > Nectriaceae > Fusarium > Fusarium chuoi. The sequence continues at coordinate 331,474 of JAJALE010000888.1, read as the reverse complement.
TCATCGAGATAGGCTGCCCCGTCAAGAACCTCGTAAGGCAAACCAGTCTTCTTATGCATTTCCTCCTCCGTTAGTGACTGGAAGACAGCTTTCTGGCCGGTGACTCTGCTCCAGGTATCCATGATCTCAAGGATATTCAGGTCACTGTCATAAGCGAGAAGCTTTGTTCCAATGGGTTCATTCTCAACAAGAGCTCGGACGAAAGATCCAGCAGAGCCTTCGATATCAATGATAGGCAACCGGAGATTCTTGGAGGCTGGCACCGCGAGTACATACTCGCCAGTCTCGACATCTTTCTTGGGGTACAAGAAAGCGTTTGTAGCGTAGGCCGCCATGTAGATATACGATGTCTTCTTAGACAGTTCAGGCATCTCGTTCTCAATGTACTTGACAGCCGCAGCTTTCGTCTCCCAGTGATGACAATGGGAGTACTTCCCCTTGGAAACATCCTTCATAGGACCCAGAGCAGAGTAAATGTACTTCTCAAGGGTAGATGTTTTGGAAGCAGCATAAGCTGCGTTCTTGACATGCCGCTCCTCGGTATCATAACCGATATGCTGAGCTGTAGCTTGGTCTTTGCCTTGAGCGAGAGCGGTCATGTAAGGAGCCCAGAAGTCAGTGTTGACAAAGATTGCGTGAGCACCTTCGAAGGCTTTGACGAGAGACTCTGGATCATTCATGTCTGCTTCGACGACCTCCGCTCCGAGGTTTTGAAGGGCTTGGGCTTTAGCTGAGGTTGAGCTGCGGGTGAGGGCTTTGACGTGCCAGTTGGGAAGGGAGATGAATGCTCTCACGACTGAGCCTCCTTGGGTGCCTGTGGCGCCGACGACAGCGATGGTTTTGGTAGCCATGGTAAGAGTGTATGGTGAATAAGATGGTGTTGAGTTGGTCAATGATGAAGTGATGGAGATGGCTTTGGCATGGGTGCCACTATGGTACTTATAGTAATCGACATTGCGGCGTTAATATTGACTTCTCTATTTCCCCGGTCCGTATTCATCATCGTCTTTGGTATGCAATCGCTGAATGGAGCCAGGACCGTAAGCCACTGTTGCTTACTGGCGTAGCAGCTTTTGATTGGCTGAAAAACCGTAAGCCAAATTCGCCCCCACGGACTTCGGACTTAGCATCGTCTCATTGCGTCAGAACAACTCGAATCTGACACGCTTCAATGAGAGAATTATACCCAGCCACGTCCATCTTTAAGCCATGAGCGATACGATGAAAGATAGTTCGGCCAATGGGAACGACGCAGTATCTCGAAAGCGGACGAGTAGCAGGGATGATGACGCTCCACCAACGAAGCGTCGCGTTCTTACTACCGCGCGTAGAGAGCAGAATCGCCAGGCGCAAAAGACATATCGTATGTTGCGCTCCTATCGATTTTATATTTATAACTGACAATTTGGTGTAGGAGAGCGACAGAAACAAGAGAGGATACGACTGAAGCAGGAAAAGGCTCAAGCGAAAGCTACTTGCGGGCAGCGCCTGAGACCTCTTCTAAAACGAGAGGATTTCTCACCAGTAGACTCTTCTGAGCAGCAGAGCTCAAGCGAGGAGATTTCTTTGTGCGATGAAAGTCTCTTGGAAACCGTCGACACTTCTGTCAGAAAGCTCGAGCCCAACTTTCCAGACCTTTACATGAACATGCTTCAATTCTCGCCAGCAGCCATCTTCACATCATGCCTCACCAACGCGCTCTCCCTAGGCCTCGACCCATCCGTCATCGCAAACTGCAGCGTGGAACACATTTCTCCCTTCTACCAACCCAACCTCTCATCGACTGTCAATCACGCAGCTCTCATACAAGCAGGCTCAAATATCCTCTCAACCTTTGACAACACCAGTATCCCAATTCATCTCCGGCCAACAATGGCGCAGATCCTAATCCCGCATCACACAAGCCTCGATCTTATTCCTATTCCATTTCTGCGTGAGCGAGCAATAATGCTATCAGCTGCGATGCCGCATGTCTTTAATAATTGGGAACTCAAGCTGGACATTTATGAGCGAGGAGGTTTGACGATATGGCGATTGAAGCATGAGAAGGGTGAGGGTGTGAGGGATACATATCCGCCTTGGGATATGAAGAGTTGGGAGGCTGCGCCGTGGTTTATGAAGAAGTGGTGTATGCTTATGGGGAGGGAGTATGATAAAATGCATAATCAAAGTATTGGATGGCAGGTTGTTAGGGACATGATAAGTTCGAGGGATATACAGCGATTGACAACTAGCTAATTCTAGAAAGGTTGTTGCGTGTTGGCTATGACAAATTGGGAAATAAATAGTAAAGAACTTAATCGTACAGACAAAACAAATCATAGAAGATGTTTACTCCAGAACCGTGGCCAACTCTCTCTCAGTCCAATCCCAGAGCTCCTTCGCCAACTCGTCATCTCTCCCCTCTTCAGTCGCCAAACCATGCTTCCCAACCGGCTCATAGTACTCTCCACTAACTACACCATTCCCAACCGATGCCCAAAGCTGATTCCTAGCACCCTTTGAAACAGGCGTGATCAACATACATCTCACCACGGCATACAAGTACCAAACCATCCCCGTTGCCTTCACCAACAGCTCTGTGTTCACGAGACCAGGGTCAATAGCAGATACCGTGAGGCGCGGATACTTTTTGGCTAGTTGGCGCGCCCAGAGAATGTTGGCAAGCTTGCTTTGGTAGTAGCACTGATAGAGACCAATTGACTCGCCGTCAGTCTTGAGGGTGTCATAATTGATGCCGCCTTTGTCTAGATAGACGTGTCCATGAGATGCAAGAGACACAACTCTTACATCTGAACCAGGTATACGTGTTGTTTTATCGAGGAGTGGAACAAGCAGTTTGGTGAGTAACGCGTGGCCCATATGATTGGTCCCAAACTGGATCTCATAACCATCCGCAGTACGATCAAGAGGGAGAAACATGGTGCCTGCATTGAGCATCAAGATATCAAGCCTTTCGCATTCCGAGAGCACGATCCGCGCTGCTTCTTTGACAGAAACGAATGAGCAAAGATCGAGAGGGAGGAGTCTTATTGACGCGGATGGGACAGCGTGCTGGATATCTTGAGCTGCTAGCTGTGCCTTTTGTAGGTTACGGCCGCAGAGGTAGATGCGTGAGGGATTGTGGTGGGCGAATTGGAGGATGGATTCTTTGCCTAGACCGGCGGTGGCGCCTGTAACGAGGATGACCTTTCCTTCGAGGGAGGGCATGTCTTTGGGGTTGAAGTCTTGATCTTTGGACCAAAACATTGTGTTGATAAGAGTGGGCAAGGAGGGGAATGATTGGAATAATGAAAGTGACAGAAGACTTGGAATGAAGGTAGTTGCTAATAAAGCTCAGGCAAAGATACATCATACGGCAGAGGATGCAGTACCTATTTATACAAGACTTAGCCATATTATAGATACAAACTGATACGAAGTCTCAGCTTTCACCGAGAGTCAAAACTAATAAGAGGCTTAGATACCAGAGTCTACACCCGTATCGGAAAAAGGTACGGCCTTGGCGCGGCAGTCAATCTATTAATGCTTGTCACTCACAGACTGAACTGAATTGCCGACTGCCAATCTGACGCTAAGCCACATTTGCTGCTGAGCAGGATCCAATCACGATCCATAACAGGTCCTCTAAACCCCTTTAAGAAAATGGTACGGAAGAACTACGGGGAAATTTATACCTAGAAGTGCTTACTCTCAACATGGATCAAGACCGAATAGCGTCAGAAACAAAGCATGTGATTAGTGAAACCACCTACCGATACCAGGAGGAGACTCGTCTTGACGATCTAGTTTATGCAATATGGCCACCTTTGTGATAACCACGTCTTCTGGAAAGCCTGACAGGGATACCATGAGAAAGATTCGCAGCCATGCGATGCGTGGAAGGAATACACGAGCGGACAGACTAGCTCGGGCCCAAGGACGCATGAATCCGGATAAAAGCCTGGCGAGTACTATGGAGGCTGATAGGGTTGTATCTTCCAAATCAGTACCCTGTACCGATTCAACAGCAGAACCTTGTCTTGGCGAGAAACTTGACAAGGATAATCTGTCGACTATGAGCATCTCGCGAAAGCTCGCACCAGAGCTTTTGTTACGGCGATCAGAACTCGAGCTAAAGCCATATATGCTGGAATTGATATATCAAGGTATGATCAAGAAGTCTATATCAACAATCCAGAAACTAATGGCACGGTATCAGCTTTCACCACGTCAAAACCATGCCGATACGCCATAGACATGAAAGTCGCTCATGAATGCGAGTCTCAAATCTTCAGTCTCAGCGACATGCACACGCACGAAGTATCTCTCCACTCCATTCTCTCCACAGCATCAGCGTTCAAAGAAGTCTGCCAAGGTCTTGAGTTCAGCGTGCTCACGAGATATCATCTTGGCGAGACACTTCGCTGTATACAACAGAGTCTCCAGGATAAAAGCACTGTAACGGCCATGGCGACAGTTGGAGCGATAGTTAATTTGGCATCGGCGGCGTCGAGTTTTGGAGATGTTGAAACTACGAGGAAACATATGGATGGGTTGTGTCGTATTTTTGAACTCCGTGGTGGGATATCGCCTTTTGGGACTGCAGCGTTGACAGAGATGAAGTGCCAGAGGTACATGGCTCCGTTGCTCAGAGTTATTTATGACTGACGCGCATAGGATTGAGATCTGTCTATCAATGACAGAAGGGCGAAAACCCCGACTCCTCCCTGACATCCAAATTTGGGATTCACTCATGCCAATATCCGCAATCCATCCCCCTCCAGACTCTACATTTCTAGACCCTCGAAGCTTGACCCCAGATCGCCGTTTACTTTCCATCTGGAACGATTTGCAATACTACAGCAAGCTAACCAATGAAGGCGCGCTTATCCCACCAGAGCTGTTCCTCTTTATGAGCACCACTCTTCCGAACAGGTTACTTCACCTTTCTTACGATGCCCAATCGACTTGTGAGCTTATGAGGCTTTGCATGCTGGCTTATATAAAGAGCATTCTTTTTAGTCTTCCTGGAGTTGGGAAGAGGATGTCTTATTTATCAAATAATCTGGAGAATGCACTTCAACAGTTTGTGCCTTTGGATCGAGAACACTCGGATTTCTTGCTTTGGGCGTTGTTCATTGCTGGGGGTTGTATCTTTGAGGACTTTGAAAGACAGTGGCATCGTTGGGCTATTCAAGAGACATGTGGTATTCTTGACGTGAGTAGCTGGGTGCAATGTCGGGAGATATTGAACAGCGTGCTGTGGATTGGTAATGTTCACGATACGGTGGCACAGGAAGGGTATAAAATGGCCTTTGGTGCTACATAAACAATCCGTCATGGATTAGACTTGATGCTGAGAGCTTAAATCAGCAGAGAGAACTTAGATGCTTCTTCCCGAATCGACATGAACATGGTACAACTTTTAGTTCAAGTGAGTCGCCTTCATGTTAGAATGAGATGTCGGATGTTTTAGCCTGAAGCTTCAGAATCCTTGATCTGCTTACGTGAGACTAATAATGGGATCGCTGGCATTTAGTGCTGACGCCCAAAGCTGACGGAGTTACTGTCTCATCTCCACCATTCCCCTTCAAGTAATTTTTATCTCCTCTTAAAACTACATTTAAACAAGGAAACAATCCCCCTTCTCCCCATCAACCAAAAATCTCATCATGTCCTTCCTCTACCTCAACCGCGCAACACACGTCGTCTCTCTCATCCCCGCCCTCTTCGGCATCAATCTTCTCACGCGCCCCGAAGCAACCCTCCAATCATTCCAGTACCCTATCCCTGCAGACCCTCAAGCTCAAAAGCTTGTTCGTGGCCTTGCACGTATCTACGGATGTCGAAATCTCGTTGTCAGCTTTTTGTTCTTCAACATTAGCCTCACTGGGGATAGGAAGCTTATGAGCTTCGGGTATATTGGGGCGCTGGCCATGTGTGTTACTGATGGTCTTGTCGCGAGGAATGTAGTTGGGCATGGGGAGTGGCAGCATTGGTCGTTTGCGCCGCTTTGTATTGGGTTGTTGATTGGATTGAACTGGTGATTGGAAGAGAGTCTTGTCAAATGTACCCAAAATGGATGATAGATCTACGGCTACTGGCTTCGAGACTGCTCGCAACATATTTACTTCCTAAAAGATATTCTTTATACTCCTGAAAGTATCTGTTCATTTGCTTCACATAATAGAATATACTAAGGGTTCCTTGCACATACATGCAATAAGATCAATTTCGCGTCTAGGACTTAAGTACCCAGGCCATGCAGTTCTGTCTCATGGATGCCAATCCATCGAGTCATTACTGCAAACAGCTCCTCCTTGTTCTATCCAGTCAAAATACTGTGCTGCCTGAGCACAGTTCTTATAACCCAATACCTACCTACCACGCCTTATTAGGCACAGCTTTGTGAGCACTTAGAACATCCCTAATCCTCTAGCAGATCCAATTCTTCGAGTCCCTGGCCTTCCGCAGGGATAGGATCAATACTATCAAGGTACTTTACCACTCGGTTCCGATACTCCTTCCGACCCGCTTCGTCATCAAGAGCGATAGTGAGTTCCTCCCCCAATATATCAGCTAGTCTTTCAACGCAGGCCTTTTCTTCATCTGGAAGATCCTCCACCCAGTTTGAGACAGTTTTCTCAATAAATGAAACAAGGGCGGTCTCATCTTCCCACTCAGCAGGATATCCTTTCTCTCCTTCACGTTCTTCATACAGGTCATACATCATTACCAGAAGGCTGAACTGGAGGCTGTGCCTCTCCCAGTATATGGGCCCGTCAAAGATGAAGCCTGCATCGTCGGCGAAAGCGGAAATTCTCCTGAAGAATTGCCTTGCACGAAGGGCTTTGACTGCGACTGAGGGATGGTCAGGTAAGCCAACGAGAGATTCCTCGCAGTCGGAAGCCTCATCATACCAATTTTCGGGGATGATGACTGGGCGCTTGGGTCTGTAGCGCTTGGTGGTGCCAGACTTGTAGGTTGACTTTGCAGGGGATGATTGAGCCTGAAATGAGGTAGTATGGCTACTGCGGCCAGCTTTGACAGTTTTGACTGAAGGAATAAAACAAGACATTCTAGATGATAAAGTTGTGTATGAAGTTGAAGTAGACTGCAGTTTAATAGTTTGGGAGAAGTGTGATGCTGTTGGTGAGATGTGATATAATGATGTAGGAAAGAGTATTTCACGACTGGTAGAAAGGGGTCTTTATACGTATAAGTTATTAGAACTATCTTTTACCTCTTAGAAATTTGTTCCTTCTTCAGACTGTGTGTTCTCACTGAACCGCCAGTCATTTAAGCATTGTTCTGATTTCTTACGATAAAGATGACCAGTTGGGTTTGAACAAGGTTGGCTAGGTAAGTGTTCTTGCGACCGGAGTACTCTAACCATCGCCATAAGACAGAAGAACAAACTTCAAGTCCTTTGTATTGTGCTGTTGATTCATCGAACTGGTGAACGAGACTGGGTATGATAGAATTTCCGAATTGATCAAAATGGGTATTGGCTCCGAGATGGTTTAGAATATCTATATGTCATGGTAAACAAAGTAGTCTTGTTATATACCTCGATGATTCGTTTTAAAAATGATTATACACTGGTCAAATACAGATGATGTTCTACTAGCTTTCTATAAGTGCAGTAATAAGATTAATTTAACTTCCTACGCTTTTGAACTATAAACGATAGCCACTTCTTATATATATTTATTCTCTAGATCTATCGCCGCAAAATTCTCCTTCTTACTCCCCCTCAGTGAAGGTCCATCAGCTCCAATTCCTCGAGTCCCTGGTCTTCCTCAGGGACAGGGGCCATATTATCATCAACGAACTTCCTCACGCGGTCCTGATACTCCTTGACAGCAGCGTCGCTACTAAGATCAACGGCCCAGGACTCTCCCAAGATAGCAGCTAGTTCTTTAAGGATGACTCTATTGCCATCTGGAAGATTCTCCACCCAGGATGCGACAGTCTCCTCTAAGAAATAAGTAAAAGCGGCCTCATCATCCCATTCAGCAGGCCAGCCTTTCTCTCCTTCGACTGCCTTATATACCATGCTAAACATACATAGAAGACTCCATTGAAGCTTTACTGATTCCCAGTTGCTGCGGTGGCCTTTGTAGTCTTTATCGAAAGTACGAAGCTTCCTGCCCCATTGTCGTGCGCGTAGGGCTTGAACTACAACTGAAGGAACCTCAGAAGAGACAATATCCTGGTCCCCAAGAACTTCGGAGGAGATATCATGCTGATCCTCGGTGATCATCAGTGTTAGTTGGGGTCTGCCGGGCTTGTTGGTGCCAGACTTACAGGACGACTCTGTAAGAGAAGATTGAGTCTGAAGCGAGGGAGTATGGCTGTTGGAACCAGTGTCAGAGCCTGGAATCGAGGTAGTAGATGAAGACATTTCTGTAGGGGATGAGATGGAAGTTCTTTGGGCAGTGGAAGATGATTGTGATTTGCAATGGTGCAGAGTGTTGTCGACAAGATGGGAAGTGATGGTGTTGGAGAGAATAGTTTACGCCGACAGGATGAAGTATTTGTACTGAATGGCTTAATATAATTGACTTCAACATTTGCTGAACAATGGATTCATTTATTCTTACGGCTTGTACATACCAATGATTCTGAACAATTGTTTGAGTAATGTTCTGTCGATCTTGCAATATGGATAATGTTTTAGACCTTTTTGTTATTGGTGCCGGCTCTCTCGACAATAGGTAGTCTGAATTATGGCATAATGTAGGTAAAAGGATTAAATATATCTCTGTTATCTCTACTCAATGAACAGTTAAACGAGAGCTGCCACGGTTGTTTCGGTCTCTAAAGCGGACATGAACAATGCTTAGGGTCGGTGTTACCCACGTTAGCGAGTATGACACACGCTAAGATCTTCAGCACCCAGTTAAAATATTTCCCCTGTGGCTTAGTTGGCTAAAGCGTCCGACTGTTATTAATAGACAATCGGGAGATCGGAAGTTCGAGCCTTCCCGGGGGAGATTAAATTTATGTCTCTTTTTGCTCTTATTAGCTATTTATTTCTCTTACATTTAGTTTCTAGGTATTTATATTACTTAAACGCGAATATCGTTTCTTAGTCTATGCGACTTTACCTTTCTCTCCCTTGTTTCTGGCTTGCCCTGTTTGCAGGCTAGGTCATGTCTATAGTAATGGTTACCTAGGTTGATGTTCTAAAATCTGGTCTTGACTCTTTCTTCTGTCGATAAACAGCCCACTAGTAGCTCTGGGAGAATCCCCTCTTAGCCTACCTTTAGTCCGGGCGGGCTCAAGGCAGATTGCGGGGTAAGAAGCCGACAACCGCTTACCCGAAGTCACATGACCAAAGCTTCAGTGAAATCATCATGACCATCGGCAATGCTTTTAGTCTTTCACTTCCGTCCTACAATATACTGTACTATAGCTAGCATAGAGTACCACTGATATCAATCGCATTTGAATAAGATCATCCACCCTCCCACCTAAGCAATGGCAGCTCGCCCAACATGGATCAAGGCTGGGAGACCATCTCGGAGCTTCTTGCCCTACAGGGGCATCAAATACCTGTCAACTTCCGTACCAAGGCATCAGAACTACGATGCCACCATTGCCAACTTGAACATTGACAAGGATACTAGGGTGATCTATCAAGGTATGGACTCATTTCGCCTGACAGATAACTTGGGAACTAACCGTCGTCGTGTAGGGTTTACTGGTAAAGCCGTACGTATTCTAGACATTAATATCTCAGCCCTTGAAGATGACTGACTGAGACAATGTACAAGGCAACTCTCAATGCCAAAGATACCATTGAATATGGCACCAATGTCGTTGGTGGTGTATCTCCAGGCAAAGGTGGCCAAGAGCATTTAGGTCTTCCTGTATTTAATACAGTCAGAGAGGTAAGTCATCCACGCTGCACTCTTCAGGTAGTTTCCAAGGAGCCAAATTTGTTAATAATTTTTATAGGCCATGGAGCAGGTAAAACCTCATGCGACATCAGTGTTCGTACCCGCGCAATTCGCTGCCGCCGCTATCATTGAAGCCATAGAGGCAGAAGTCCCTCTTGTTGTGACCGTGGCTGAGCATATACCCGTACATGACATGATGCGCGTCCACGATGTGCTCAAAACTCAATCTAAAACTCGCCTTGTCGGCCCGAACTGCCCCGGTATCATTGCTCCTGAGCAGTGCCGTATTGGTATCATGCCGCATAAGCAGTACAAGAGGGGCCCTATCGGTATAGTCTCCAAGAGCGGAACCCTAAGTTACGAAGCTGTGGGCTCAACATCAAAGGCTGGATTGGGCCAAAGCCTCGTTGTTGGTATGGGAGGAGATATGATGCCTGGTAGGTCTCGTCTCATAGTCATCAGAGAGAACTTAGCTCTTGACTCTACCATCGTGAACCAGGTTTCTGGTGAGAAGACTCTGCTCACATTCGGACTATAGGAACAACACTTGTGGATGCCCTGAAGCTGTTCTTTGATCACCCAGAAACAGAGGGAATTATCGTCATCGGTGAGATTGGTGGGGAGGCAGAACTCAGAGCTGCTGAAGCCATCAAGGAATACAGGAGAATCATGAGGAATCCAAAGCCGATCATAGCCATGGTCGCTGGTAAGACAGCCCCGGAAGGTCGAACCATGGGTCATGCCGGTGCACTTCTGCAATCCGGTGACATATCTGCTGAAGCCAAGGCGAAGGCTTTGGCAGATAGTGGCGCGGTGGTGGTACCACATCCCGGGGTCATGGGACATGTTATGAAGGACCTTCTTTCGTCACATACTCACAGAATCCGTAAAGGATTCGGCCCATTAAGTCCCGAGGTATCTTTCTCGAACCCCACGTCGGAGCTAGAGAATAGGTCTTAGGAAATATACAAGCTGATTTATAATCTGCAAGTTCTAAGCTGTTGATGGTGTTAGGCCTTGGTATTCAGTTGCCAGAGTGGAGATGTTGCCAGACAGAGTATGAGTATGAAGTAATCACATCAATGATATATATGCTGATAATAGGGAGTAATGTGTAAGAAACTGAGTTAAGTGCTTTCACGAAATAGCAAAATACAATCTTGGTATATAAAAGAAGGCCAAGTTATGAGGACTTGGAAAGATGGACGGCCTTCTTCGCTGCCTCTCCAAATTCAGACTCAACATGGAATCCGAGGTCGGCTTCCTCAAGCTATCAGAATATCAGCAATGAACCTGCCAGCAGATGATTCAGACGAACAATTCTCAATCCCTCAGCTGAATTGGTCCCCTGAAGCCGGACTACGAGCGGCACATGCATTGTACCGAGCTCTTTGGTAGCGCCAATGATGGACTCAGCGATCATGTCGCATTTAATAATACCTGAAACACGTTAGTCCGCACAGATCTAGCATCAAGATATTTTTTCTCACGTACCTCCGTAGATATTCACGAGGATGACCTTGACCCGATCATCCCGAAGAATAATCTCAAATGCCTTTTGCATGGTTTCTTTAGTGGCCTGACCTCCTGCATCAAGGAAGTTCGCGCTTGCGCCGCCATGATGGGCAATAGCATCATTAGTAGCCATTGCAAGACCTGCACCATTCACTACATTGCCGATATTCCCTTCCATCTTGATATATACCAACCCGTACTTTTGTGCTTCGATCTCGTCAGGAATTTCTGCTTGAATATCTCGCTCGGCGAACAGCTCGGGTTGCCGTCGTTGCGAAGCATCATCGATCATAAATTTGGCGTCAAGGCACTTGAAGTTAGCTTCGCCGGTGCGCGCCAGGGGGTTGATCTCTAGGAGCGTGGCGTCTTTGCTCACAAACAGGTCCCAAAGACGCGTCAGTATAGCTCCAAGCTTTTCTGCCTCGGCAGGACTCGCCCCGACACCTGTACCGAGACGTTTCAGAAGATCTGGTGTGACGCCTTCAGCGTAGTCAAAGTGGAAGCTTCTCAAACTACCGCCCTCGCCCTTAGCCGTATCTTCAATGTCGACACCACCGCTTCTTGAGATGAGCACAACAGGGGAGTACCGTTCGCGATCGAGGGCTATGGCGAGATACCACTCCTCGTCGCATTCTTCGAACTCTGCGACCAGCACCTTTTCGACAAGGATACCATCTCCTGAAGTCTGCTTGGTTCTAAGGCGATGGCCCAGCATCTGAGAGGATATATGCTCCCCTTCTTCCGGGAGCTTTGCGATTTTGACACCGCCGCGGAATCCATTGTCGAATGTTCCCTTGCCTCTACCGCCTTTGAGAATTTGAGATTTGATGACGCATTTTCCGCCTGCAGATCGTAAAGTCAGAATACTAGATTAATTAATAGTAAGGGAGATGACTCTACCATATTGCCGCATGATCTCCGGCACCTCGGCAGCCGTGGTTGCTACCTTTCCATTCTGCACTGGGATGCCGAACTTGGAAGATCAGCCTTTTTATCGCATGCGTTTCTAGTCGTAAATTTACCTCTCTCAAAAGTTGTTTAGATTGATGTTCTTGCAGACTTAGACCTCGGCGCTGATATTTCGTCGGGAACTAAGCAAGGTCAGCGAAGTACAGAATACTTGACATTACCCCCATGGATTCTCACTTTGGGCTGCCAAAGCTTTCGTGCAATGTGTCGTGCTGCCATGGTGAGAGGGTATTATCAAATTGGTTCCACGAGCGACACGAATGGTATAACGAAAAGTTACTTTGCGGGAGTTTATGATTCAACAGGTTCAAGTCGCCATTACCCATGAATGACGCGGACGGATGGAAGTCTCATGGCTTGCAACCCCTCCAACAATCAAGTAGCCTATCGGCTATACCGGCTTCTTGGCTGCTTACCCCGCAAACTTAAGACTAGCCCGGGACGATAACTTTCAGTCATGGATGGGTATACTACGGATGCAGGCCTTATTGTAACCAAAATACGCAGGTGCTAGGCGCTAGATGGACCTATAGATATTTCAATCGACAAAGACATACCAAGAACAGTAATAGTCATCAAACAACTTATCCATGCCTAACTGGTGTTCAACATGGCCCTCCTACTCTATCTCGAAAAGCTTCCTATCCCATCCAGGCAACCCCAAACATTTAACCTCACTCCCCTCAAGAGCAATTTGAACAATGCCTAATCTCTGATAGAGCACTTTGTCTCGTCTCATCCAACTCTTGCTTCTTCTGGCGAGCACAAGACAATATCCGCAAGACCCAAGCCGGCCAAGCCAAACGCATACATAATCACCGCCACTTCCCAGCCTTCTCTCCCAAGTGTCGTCGCTAGTGTTGGGCTCGGCATCGTCAAGCGTGAAATCCAATGCCTGGAGGCACTCAGTGAAGACGGGATTGGGAATGACTTGTGCAGACATCACCAGGATACGCGGGTGATCCTTAGCAGGACCATGGTCCCTGCTTAGTTGCACAATGTCATCTAAGCTGATGCTGCTGGCGCCCTTATCGCCATCTCGAAACATCACATCGCATGTGACGTCACTCAGCAGCCCATAGCCGCCGATCTCGAAACTTGAGGGAAACTCCTTCAGGCCCTCCCAACCAGCCCATGACCACGAGGGAAAGTCCGTTCTGCGATGGCAAGGTGGGTTATGGACCCAGCCCCAATGACCATTAGGCTTCCCGTCACCCCCGTGATACCAGGCAAGACCTGTGGCGAGGAAACGGCCTGCGTCCGTGTTCCTGACGGCAGGGTTTGCAGGGACTGGAACTCCCCAGATGTGGCAGAGAGGGGTTGCTATGGCGTCCTGGAAGTGTTCCAACATGCCTTCAAATGCATGCAACGAGTCAGAGGGCTCGGTAAGTGTCCGCTTGCTATATCCCATCACGGCCTTGACATAGGGGAGTAGGCCATGCTGAATGCAGGCTTCGATATCATGGCTCTCTCTCGACGGCGGATTAGGCTGGTATGCGTGGCTTTGCGGGTTTTGTTGCCAGATTTCTTGCAACAGTGCCTCCTTCCTCGCCTCGGCATTGGAGCCGTAGATGCTAAGAAGCGACATACTTGGACTGTTACTGAGGCAAGTTTCCGGCGAGGTTAAGATGCGCTCGCATGCGTGTCCCAGGTTACACTCAAAGTACACCTGGTCTTCGAGAAAGACGAGCCGTCTACGGCTTAGAAATGCTTCTTCAAATGTCCATCCGCGCGATGCCCACGTCGACGCGGGGATAATCTTCGAGGGCAAGAGTGACACCACTCGGGCTGTGACACTACCGACTTTGAGGGCCGGGGGATGTCTCCTTGGCCGCTCACCTACACCCGGGAGGCCGTAATTGGCATCTTTGCCAGCGGCAGCGACTATGGTGAGGTCGGCTTTGTCATAGATCCGTCGCATCTGCTTGATCTGGGCTCGCTTCTTAGCGGGGTTCTCCTGGTCGATGCAGTATTGGTCGACCCAGAGATATCGCCGTCCTAAAGCCGTCGTTACCTGGATAGCGTCGAAGATAGTATGCGCTACCTGGTCCAGACAGGGACCGAGCGCGATGGATGAAGGAGGTGGTGGATTCAAACCGTCCTCAACCTGTCCTTTGGCCGGTTTTGTCGTCCCCCACACGTAGCTGAGAGCTACATACCCGAAACTAGATCTGTCAAGTTGGATCGGGGCCAAATCGACGGTCCCGAGTCTCTTACCGGAGCATTTCGAGCTACATGCGTGGCTTATATGGCGGTGCCGGCAAGTCTGGCTCTCGACGCAGTCTACCAGCGTGAGTGTCTCTGGAAAGCCCTGGCTGCTCAATGAGCACGAGAGTGTGTGCTCCTGTCGGCAGTGTTCTAGCCATTCAAGCACTAGCGGCGGTTCGAATCTATCCGAGGTGTCTCTGACCACGATAGGCTGTGCCCTAGATGGGCTTGTCTGCATATCTTCGTCCACACACAGGGCAATGAATGTTCCCAGATCCTCTAGTAATCTATTCTCGTCCCAAGCCCTCCCATAGACGTTACCACCTAGTAGAGCCTTCACTGCCACACAAATCGTGTCACCGGCACCCGGTGGCCCCGCTGAATCACCATAGTGTGACCTAGGCCCTCGAAAAATGTTCAGGGTCAGTGGAGTCTGCTTCACGAGGGAAAAGGTAACCATCTCCAGGTAGCCTCGAGGGGTGACATTGGCAGCTGGGGACCGGTTCTTTCTGTAGGCGTAGAAAAGCAGCGGACATAGTTTGCAGTCGTCCTCAAATCGGTACCGAATGCGAGGATTCGGCGGAACCTCGAACGTCAGAGTTGGGCTTCTGACCGACATGGTAATCAATTCGGCACAGCCTGGACATAGCCCGTTGCTGTCAAGACCAAGCCGTGGCGCCGAACTATCGTCCCCATGCTCGGGGAGCCACGATAGCCACGGCGGTCGCAGAGGTTTTGAAGCCAACGAGATTCCAGCGGGTACGTTGCGAGATAGGTCCCCCCGAAAGGAATCTGGAGGAAGGCCGTCAGAGGATGGCCTGGAGGCTCTAGTTTCGGGGGATGATCGTGGATCAGGTATGATTGGGGCAGCGTTCATCCCTCGCTCACTTTCCGCAACGTTATGGTCGTTCTGGGGCCGATTGCACCCCGGAGTCATTTGTTTCTTGAACATCTTCATTAATTAGAAAAGAAGTGCCTCCTACAAATGATACCAGGCAGTGTCTGCTTGATAAGAGTCGTACTTATTTTATAGTTGGACTTGGTGAAGGCTCGATCTCTGTCTGGGGGTTAAGGAATTCCGGGTTTCGAGGAGGCTGTCACAATGTTTCAAACTCTTGTCATCTGACCACCAAGCTGAACTTGTTCACTCAAGCCAAGGCGTTCTCCAGACCCAGGTAAGGCATTATCCAGGCTTAGGACGCATGTGCAACCCCAGCCTGGAACGAGGTATTGGTTACTTACCCCGCTCTAGAGAAACATGTTGTTATGCTTTGGCAGACAGTTTCTCAACCTGTCATCCCAGATGCAGGGAGCCACGCTGGGGGCGAAAGCTGCTGACTTGATTGGCCGAGTTATGCATCGCCCCCACGATTATCACATCAAAATTGATTTTGCGAGGGCCAAATTTTCACAGCCTGATTTTCGACACACCTGCTGATGTCTCTTGATAAATCAGGCTGGCGGCTACTGAAGCCTGGACCTACCGCTAACTTGTACACGTTAATTGTATATAAGGATTCACGATTTCTGTTCACAAATGCTCGACGCCTTTCCTCGCAGGCCGGCATCTCGTGAAAGATAAGAAGTGGTGTTAGCTGGAGAAACGGTACAAAGCGCATAACCAAATGCAGCGGTCTTTAGTCAGAGTAAGTTCGGGCTTTTCCCCTTGAATTCATATGCTGGCCATCTTTCTAGGGCGAGAATGTATCTACAAAGGAACCCATCTCGCAAAACTTCTACATGCTCTACAACGGCCAATTCAACGGCGAATGGGACATAGAGCTCTTTTAGTGCGATATTAACTCTGTCTATTGACATCAAATAGACCTATATCATTCTGCCTTGCCGATGTTATCCGTGACGGTAGGCTAAGGTCTCGTAGGGCGTCTTCGGTCAGCATATTTGTACCTTCTTCTGTATTATAGCTTGGCATTGTGTTGTTTGTCGAGGCTCTCTTATCCACAGTACTGATTATGCGAAGAGTGCGTAGCGGTCGATTCGGGATTTGATTCGGCGTTTGACGGTAGACTCGCAATACAAGTATGCGCATGACGGGAATTGATGCTGCCATGATTGTGACTGCGCACTCGGTAGTACTCCATATGATGATGCCAACTCGGTCCACTGCCATATATATCAGCACTTGGCAACTAGAAATGACAAGTAATCCCGTGACTTACGGGTTCGATTCTTACTGCTGAGGCCAAGCATCTTATAGCATTTGGCGGCAGCGGCGGCGGCGGCACTGTAGTATCATTAGCATGTAAACATAGGAAGATCCTGGAGAGACTGACAAGACGCCAAAGGTCAAAGCAATCCCGACGCCGATTTTCTCTCGGGTCCGCATAGAGAGTTTCCAAATGATCGTCCAGGCAATAACACAGAGAATTAGGTCAACCAGCCCTGAGAAGGCTGCATAAAGTCAGTAAGATGCATTTCCACGTACGGAAAACACTTACCCCCAGCAAAGATATTATAGTATGTCGCAACCATAGGATTCCAACACGTTCCAGGCAAACTTGAATGCCAGACCTTTCTGGCGGGTGTACACTTCACAAACGAGAACACAATGACCAAGTCCATGGCGATATTCGTCGTGACGATGAGAAACCATAGAAACAAGCTCGTCCGACCATCAACCAGTCGTATCAGTGTCAGGGCGAATGACGTTTTGCTCCATGCTGCAGAGAGAACTCCGAAGATGCCGAATATTGTTCCAGTAAGGGCGATTTTCGGTACGACTGCTGGATCAACCTCTGACTGGTCCTTGCCGAAACCGAGGGTGACGTTGAAGATGACGAGACCAGTGCCGATCACGAGGCAGATCTGATGAGGCGCGTGGTGTTAGCTCGACTCGACTCGTTCAACTGCAGATGGACAGTAACTGTTCAAATCGCGTCGCTATAACGGATCTCACAGATCTGGATTTCAAAGTTAACAGAGATTACCTGGTACTCACCCATGCCGCAATCAAGATATAATCATCCCACCAAAAGCCGCGACGCCTGATTACCTTGCAATGCAACCTGAGACCCAAAAACAAACCCGCCAACACAGTCAGCGACACACAAACCGCGATTATCGTTGCGCCGAGACCCGTAGGCGACGTCATCAGGGAGCGGGACGCATTCGCTGCCTCCCAGGGTATTTTCTTCACGACATGGGAATGGGCAAAAAAGAAGCTGAACGTTGCAAGAAAGGGAGGGCGAGGAATTGAGATAAAGTGTCATCTGTACAGTACGAGAGGTCCGAGCCCCTTTTGCTTTTTGCGCCGCCCCGGAAACAGGCGGACCAACGGATTTAAAGATCAGCGGCACTTCTGTTGGGCGTGACATTACACCATGGGCTAGTGGCTTACGGCGCTCGGTAGTGCAGTTCGTCGTGTACCCAACAATTGTTCCCGCTGAGCGTGTTTAATTGCCGACCCAGGTTACATCAGGTCCGTCCTGATACTCCCTGAACAGCGAGTATTTTCAAGCGTGAAGGCTGCAGATTCTCAGCTGAAAGAGAAATCAATAGATTGCGCATCGAGCCGAGATTTGTTTCTGTACAGCCCGTCTCATGGGCGACAATGTCTCACCGGGCGTCATTCACAGTGCATTGCAGCCACTGTCACGTAGCTAACCTTGGCCAGAAACTCAAAAACCAAGCCGCCTATGAGCAACTCTCCGAATGTCATGGGCATTACTGATTGGCTGGTGGTCTCTGTACCAAACAGCATCCCCGATCGAATTCACAAGCTTATCGTCGCGGCTCACTCCCGATTCCCGTTGAGATTTACTATGACAAAAGAGCAATAGAAGCAGGCTACAGACCACTTATTTTCATCTCTCTCATTTTGACCGCGTCTTTCGTTATTCACGTGATTGGAGGTCCTCAAAGCACCACGCGACAACGCACCACAGACTGCTGGCACTGGTTTAGCAGCTCATGCAAGCCTATTGCCCCCAGGCCTTCCAGAATACCCTCACCACAATCCATGCACCGGGATAACCCAAGTCCTAAACGGTGTCTCAACACCAGACCCAATAAATATCTCTTCAAAAGCCTCCCCGCGCACCTCCATATCTGACAATTTCACCCGCTGCTGCTTATCCCAGTCATCATCCTCGCCATGACCCAAAGGCATCATACACCAGATAGGAGCATCAACCTGAACCCTCTTCAGGTTCGGAAACTCGCCAGAAAGAACTCGTTGTGCTAGCAAGGTACCATCATACACAAGCCCATAACTCGCCCATCTGTCCAAGAAGATAGTCAAGGTCTGAACTGTCTGCGGCAGGAGATTGACGAGGTATGATTCTTGCTCAACGGCAACTTCCTCTCTGTTGCGTTGGATGCAGTAGCACGAAGGATCGATTTCGAGAGTCTGTAGACTTGTAAACTGCTTGATCTGCCGGGGTGTGACGGGCTCGGGTTGCCAAAGTCGACTGGTTACCCTGTCAAAGTTCAGACTGAGGCGCTGCAATGTCTTTTTTGTTTGTGGGCTGAGAAACTCGAGTAACTGTGCAGGTGAGATTTGGGAGCGAGCATGAGTGTGCCAGCAACTATCGCCATCACCGACAAACTTGAACGTCTCGAGATCCTGAGCTGCCCCGAGAATTCGCTCAAGTGCACGAGTTTGCCAATTACCTGTAAAGAACGGCAAGCCTAGAATATGAAGCTCTGTGATGTTCTTCACACCAGCGCAGAATTCCTGGATACCCAAGTCGCTATTCTGAGAAGCGTGTCTCTCGCCCCCAGGACCTCGAAGGATCAGTGTCTGAAGACGGGGTGCACCACGCAGAAGAAGGATTGGCTCAGGATCACAAAGGCTGAACTTGATGCATTGAGTCTTGTCGATATCAAGATGTCGAAGCTTTAGGAATATTTCTCCATGCTTAGAGCTGTCCAGCAACGAGTACAGAAGTTCGAAATGCCTCGTATGCCCAATAATCTGATCGTCTGAGATCTGTATCTTTAAGCGTTCTATGTCAGAGCATAACGCCATGGCTAGACACATTTCGGCATCGACAATTGTCGATTGCGTCGCTGTAATCAATTCGTAACTTAGCGATAGTCTATCAGCATATCGCGTCAAGAGAACAGAATCCTTCATTACAGATGAGTTCTTGGATGTCGATAGCGGCAAGCATAAATGCTTCACCATATGCGCCAAGTCTGGATGGCAATCGAGTACTCGAAATAAATATGTCGACGGAAGATGAGGACCGAGACTATGGAACAGAATCGGCAACGCAATTGATCGAAAGTCTTTGCTAGTTTGAGTCAACGCCAATAAGGCTTTGGTGTTTGCATCGTCTTCATCTTCAATGTTGTCGTTGCAGTGAGAGCAGAACCAGGAGAGGATATCGCCGACAACCTCGGGAGGTAGAATCTCAGTGATTGTCGGTCTGGCATCACGAACTGTATCCATAACGAGGTTCGATGGAATGAAGTGATAAGAAAGAGATGTGTTCACAAAGGCGGGGTTACAGTCTGATTATGCATTGACATTCTAGGCAGCAATCCTGCACCACGAAGGCATAACCCGCTATTAGTAAGATATCAAGTAGGTGCCTGTAAGAGTCTTAAAATATAATCAAGGTCTTGATTATAAAAAAGGTACATATCGTAAATAGCTAATAGCTATCTTAGGAAACTAAATACATTGAGATAAAGAGTTTATTAGCTCTAATAAATTGCTCCTAGCCTACCTATAACTTAGCTACAACTCTAGGATCTCTGAATACTCTGCTCCTGCTAGTACTGGAAGCCAGACTTAGCAGCTTGCGCCTTAAGATCTTACCAGCCGGGCTCTTTGGTATTGTAGACACAAGCTCAATCTCTTTAAGCCACTTGTGTCGCGCCTTTTCCTTCCTAACATACTCAAATATCTCCATTGCAGCTTCCACCGGCCTAAGGTCTTGAGAAGACTTAAGAACTACAAACGCCTTGGGCCGTTCACCTGCCCGCTCATCGGGAATACCACAAACTGCAACGTCGTCGACGTGTGGATGTCCGAGAAGAAGCCCCTCGAGCTCTGCTGGAGCAACCCCGATGCCTTTAACCTTGATTATCTCCTTCAACCTATCAGTGATGGCTAGCATCCCGTCATGATCGAAGTAGCCTATATCACCGGTATGTAAGAACCCGTCCTTGTCGAATGTGCTTTCGGTTGCCTCAGGGTTATCAAGATAACCCATCGCCATTTGTGGTCCACGAGCCCAAATCTCACCTGCCTTGCCAACTTCACAGTCTTCACCAGTGTCGATATCCACAATCCGTACCTCTGTTGATCCTACCAGCATACCGACGCGATGGGCATATTTATAAGAATACTTGGAAGGGGGATGCGATGTAATCGTCGAGCACGACTCGGTCATACCATAGCCCTGCTTGAAACCGGTCCCGGGGAAAGTATGCTCAAGAAGACCCAGAATCTCTCGAGACAGAGGGGCTGCACCAGATGAGAATCGTTCAACATGAGATAGATCGTATTTTGACACGAGCTCCGATTCTCGTACTAGTCTGATCAATATCGGAGGAACGATGATGAGTTCTTTGATCTTGTTCTCAGAGGCAGTCTTGAGTAGTGAGTCCAGGGTGAACTTGGCTAAGACGTAGATATTGGCGTTTAGGTGAATGGGTAGATGTAGTTGATGTATTATACCCGAAATGTGATGAAATGGTAAGGCTGCCAAAATTCGATTGTGATTAGGGAGCGTGATATCCGCGGTTTGTATGCATTGGGCGATAATGTTGGCATGAGAGATCATGACTGCCTTTGGAAGGCCGGTAGTACCGCTGCTGAAGCAGAGAAAAGCACAAATATCCTGGTTCGACTTTCCGTCCGCGATCTGGAATACAGGTGCCTCAATGAGAGTCTGCGAGCTTTTGAGTATCTCTTGGATACTCGTGACGCCTTGCATGGAACCCTCCAACAACAAGACATTCTTTAGCGAAATCCCGGCCTTTTTAGCTGCAGGGCTTGCTGTACCAAGATTGTCAACCGTCGCAAAAATGACTTTAGCTTTGCTAGTTTTGAGACTGTAATAACACTCATCAACGGTGTACTCGGGTGATATACCGCATGCTACTGCTCCAACCCGAACGGCAGCAAGTGTCGCTACAGGGTACCAAATGGAATTTTTCCCAAACACAACAACAGTGTCATTTTGACTGAGGTTATAGTTGGTAACAAGAGCAGATGATAAAGTTGTTGCGTAGTCTTTGAGAGATTGGAAGCTGATGTGCTCTTTGGTGAGAGCATCAGTGAAGCCTGGGGCATTGCTATCAGAAGACAGAGGCTTGGACTCCAGAAGCCATGACCAAAGAGTCTGCTTGGAAGGGACTACAGAACAGACGTTAGTGCTGGTATATGAGAATGAGGAAAATAATTTACATGAGATCTTGCGATTCTGCGACTGGTAGATCATAATGCTTGGCTCTATCTTGGACTGGTGTTGTATTTCTGAGTGAGTAACAAAAGGTAAGTACATATACTAATTTAAGATGAATAAAGCTACCGGTTAATGGGAAATAAGATGTCAGCGTCTGAGAGCCGAGGTTGTTGTGGTAAAGCTACCTCAGAGTGTCAATCCCTCGGCGCCTCGGCGCGGCATGTATGTGATGTCGATTTGGTCTAGTGTTAGAACGTCAGTGTGTAGGTTAAGTAAGCTGTATAAATATGCTAACTATATATGTTAATTGAGTAAAGTTATATACTAAAAGTCTTTAAATATTTTACTCGTTTATTATATCCTCTGTAGTACTTTATTTATTATCTATAGATAAGTAAATAATTAAATATTTTGATTTACTTAAGTAGATTATTTTTTATAGTTTAGGATTAATATAAAAGTCCAAACGCCTGAGCAAAGGTCATCTGGTATAGTCTACTCAATTAATTGCATTTATGTATCGCCGTACTGTAATAGCTTAAAGAATTCCGTAAATCCATAGGTTGCTGTATCTGCCTTCTCTTGGGAGAAAACGCATAGTGACATCTTTATTTGAGACCACAGTCTCTTGGTGCGAGACAACATTGACATCTCTCGATTCCAACATTGTTAAATTGATGTCTGCACTCCTAGTTTGAACTTGTTTCAGGGATCCTCCTAATTAATATTCGTGCTGCAATCGATATATCTGCAACACTTGCCGAGTTTGTATCTATACCTTGACAACCCACGTTGTGTTGGAATCTTTGCTCGACACTGCTCTCATCGTCTTCCACGGAATTGGCCAGACCATCTTTAAAGTCGCTGCATGTTTCCGTACGTCGCAGTGACTGCCCTGGAGGCCCGTCTATATCCAGAATCTTGACAATCTGCAAGCCAATGGCATCCAGAGAGACGGAAATCTTGAGGGACGTGGACCTCAGCTGCAGCATTTCCGGTCTTACATCTCGGGCTTCACGCAGCAGCAATCGATTTCGTTCGCTCGCTGATACCGTGTTGAGCTCCAAACGGCTTTCTAACACTTTGATGTACATCGACTTGCGTTGACGGAAGTTCCTTTGCGAAAGACGATTCCGCAGGCGTCTAGACAGCATGGTCCGTATGTCGGTAATGGGCTACGACATGCCACCAGATATCATTGGCAGCGACATCTCTGGTACCTTTAACTGTTAGCGTTTTCGTCGAGAGCGGTACGGTCTTATTTCTCCAGGATGTCCAAGCATACATTCCGCTTTTTGCCGGGACGAGTTACGTCGCGTATAACGAGTCAAGCTCCTGAGTCTTTGATAATCGCAGACGAATTCCATCGATATTGCTTCTAATCAAGGATGTACATTCTCAGGATTGACTTCAAATCACATGGAGCAATTAGATGATCAGAGCCGAGGTTGTTCATTGTTCTGGAGACGTGGTATAATGTTGGTGCGCGCGGGGTACATGTTATGATTGACCTCGTCTAGCCCTGCGGGACGGGACAGGATCAGCGGTGCCGTGGCAGCACAAGAAAGGATACAAGGTTTATGGGGGCTGTTCTCATTGCCATGACTGACAAGCAGACGTCTTGGTCACTAACTTCGGCCGCATACCCCGCATTCCAAAGGGATTTGCATTTAGGGGCTACAAATGAACCGAAGCTTGGCTGGATAAGGGCTAGTACTACTATGGGCCCTCGGCACTCACGGACCTCTACGCTCGGATCCCTCTCCCTGTACTGAAGCTACGAAGTCTGGGGAATGGAGAGCTGCTTCTCCATTGGGCGACAGACAGACAGAACCTCCGCAGCCCAGAGCTGTCCCCGCACTCTTCTCTATCTCCCTGACATCTGCTGTCAACAACTTCCACGAAATGGGAACGGACAGCACGTCTTCTCCTCAGTGCCTCGGTGCCTTGACCACAACGCGCAACGATGCCAACCTCACTCGACGCGAACGAAAGAGGGCGAGCGATCGTATGTCCCAGCAGGCATCCCGCGCAAAGACGAAAGCATATATCGCCCATCTCGAGAGGAGCGTGGCAAGGCTCACAGAAGCCCAAAGTAATTCTGGGCCGACTGTTTCTGAACAACTAAGACAGCAGTTCGACGAGATTGCCAGCCTGAAACAAGCTTTGGCTCAGATTGCTAAGCTTGCAACCAATTCGATCTCAAAGCACCAGGTTGATGACGACTCAGATGATCGCACTTCTGCCGCGAGTAATGAAAAGGGATCCAGGCATGTCCCAGATACGTACAATCCAGCATGCCATCCCCATCAAGACTTACACGACCGCCTGTACCCAGCCCTCGATCTCAACTGCGGCGACAAGCAACGAGATTATTTCCAAGCATTCAGCCAAGCGCTCGTTACCATCGAGACAGACGCGATCGGGCACGCTTTCTCGGACCCCGAGATCGACGACGACATCAATATCAGGGCGGTACTGGACGGTTGGGATGCTGCGAGGGCAAGGAATCCATTCGACATCGGCTGGCTGATGTTGCAGACTGTCGATGAGGGTTTTCTCTGGCGTAGCGGGGCAGTGGAAAGGATGGCGATGCTCCGAGTGATCCGGTCAATGCTCATGGTAGTCGTCCATGCTGAACAGAGACAAGAGTGTGTGCTAAGAGGAGAAACAGGTCAAACTGAATCCACAACTTCCACGGAGCAGAAGACCCCCTGCTTACATGAATCCAAGGTGCGCAACAGGCAAACCCCCTTGTGTCACGCGTAGGCCATTCCTCACCAAGATAACACATAGTCCATTGCAATCTCAGACGGAGCATTCAAGGCTGGTCGATTACTTCGTATGGTGAACATCCCTAGCCAAGCTATGCCTGCAAACTCAAGATCAGGTCCTTCTGACAGATTTAGGCCCGAAGTGCGCGATTACCTGATTCTTTTCGGCATCAACTACGCGCCCGAGAGTCTCGCGGCTCAGTTCGCTAGCGATATTGGATTCAGATGGTCATATGACCTGAGAGATACCTGCAGGTATCAGCCCGCCAAAGGGGTATATAGTTTCTCCGAGGACTTCAATCAAGCATACAGGAACCTGGACTCGTGGTATATGAAATCTACCGTGGTCACGAGCTACATACCGCCGTTACCTTCCAACTTGTTGTGTGCTGTGCCAGATGATGATGGCTGGCTGAAACAGAAAACTGGCGAGTGTCAAGTATCCCCTGATTCTCCTCCTCATATCGACGAAGAAGGAGAACAAGACTGGCTACTACTGACAGCAATGCTTGACGATATTCCTAAGTAGAAAGTACAGCATTGATCTACTTTAATTAGAATTAGTCACTTGAGCGTATATAAAGGCCAGATTATAACATTGCTCGTCCAATTTGTTGTTATTATTGGTTTCTACTTTCAGGTTTGTCACCGACTATCATATCTACAGCATTCATCACTGTGTTCCTGATAGCCGGACAGAGACTGTCTTGATGGTCGTGTAGCTCTCCAACACAGCTGCTCCCAGCTCGCGACCAATTCCACTCTCTTTGTATCCGCCAAATGGAAGCTGATGATGAATAGTATTATACTTGGCGTGCAGAAAAGTTAGCAAAGAACAGGCGTTGAGAAGGGTACAAACCTGGTTCACCCAAACGGTGCCAGTCTCGAGGAGATTGGACACATTGAGAGCACGATCGAGGTTCTTGGTATGTACTCCGCTGGCAAGGCCATACGAAGTTGCATTCGCAGCCTGGACTACCTCATCCTGTGTTTCAAACCTAGAGACAACACATACCGGCCCAAAGATCTCATCGCGCATAATCTTCATATCCTTAGAGGCACCGGAAAAGATCGTCGGCTGGACAAAGAAGCCCTTTTCGCCCCACCGAGAGCCACCAGCCTCAATCTTTGCGCCGTCGTCGACACCGCTCTTGATGTATCTACTCATAGTTGGTCACAGGAAATTGTGAAATGGGATGGATATAACATACCCTAGAATTCGATCAAACTGAGCCTTGGAGGTCTGCGGTCCGTGGAATGTGTTTATGTTGAATGGATCGCCCACTGAAATCAGGGCTACTCTAGCTCTAAGAGCGTCCAAGAACCTATCGTAAATTCCAGCCTGCACGTACACGCGCGAGCCGGCGCAGCAGACCTGCCCGGAGCTATAGAAGATGCCAAAGGTAACCCACTCCACGGCTGCATCGAAGTCTGCATCATCGAACACAATATTGGGGCCTTTACCACCCAGCTCAAGCGTCACCGGCTTAAGGTTGGACTTGGCTGCAACCTGCATGATAGCTCGCCCAGTCGTGGTCGAGCCTGTGAATGATATCTTGGCAACATCCATATGAGAGGCAAGGGCGGCGCCGGCCACAGCGCCGAAGCCAGAGACGACGTTGAAGAGACCGGCTGGGGCTCCAGCTTGCTTGAAATAGTCAGCTAGCAAAAGAGCAGATAGTGGCGTTAGCTCTGAAGTCTTGACGACGACTGTGTTGCCAGCTGCAAGAGCTGGAGCTACTTTCCAGGACATGAGGACAAGAGGTGCGTTCCATGGGACGATTAGTCCACACACGCCAAACTACACAAAACGATTGAAGTTAGCAAATATGTCGTTTATTTGGGATGCCGAGCACATACCGGCTCACGCTTAGTGAAGTTGAAGCGCTCTGTATCAACATCAATCACTTTACCTTCCATCTTATCGGCCCAACCTGCATAGTAATTGAAGACGGAGACGCAGTGCTTGACATCTCCGATCGCCCACTGCTGAGCCTTGCCGTTGTTGAGCGTCTCGACCTTGGCCAGCAAGTCGAGGTTCTGCTCGATCAGATCGGCTACTCTGCGCAGCAACCTTCCCCTATCTTCGGGGTTTGTCGTACGCCATGGGCCTTTGAATGCTCGTCGCGCGGCTGCTACAGCCAAGTCAACGTCCTCGATCCCGGCTTCAAAGACGTTGGCGATGACCTCCTCGGTGCTGTCCTGGGTATCAGTACTGGAGGATTGCATGGTTCTGGTTCGCGTACGTAGGATTCACCTGTATAGGTCAGCAGCCGGCGCATCAACAATATTCTGAGAAACAACTTACAACTTCAAAGGTCTTGCCATTTATGCTTTTACGAAATTCGTTGTCAATGAACCTTGATACTGTAGTTTAGACCGATGCCGTCATGGACAGGAGGAACACTATCATACAGGCCTAGAGGCTGATTGTAGCTTTTGCCGTCTGGGAGGCATATCTCAGAGGTCAGTCGCATCTTGTATTTCGTAGCGGTTGGATTATGTGGTGACAGAGGTGTAGGAAATAACGTAGAAGGGTGAGATCATGTCAAATCTCCATTCTAATTACTTGGCAAATCCATCTGGTTTTGCGGAAACACTTATATTTACTGGCTTTCGACATAGAGTCAGTATTAACTGTATTAGGCCATTCTTCTGAGATGGCAGCTCTGTCACGATGTTCTTTGGCTTACAAACGTACAGCCTCGGTTCCTTAGTACTGACTACTGATTTCTGACTCGTACTACGCTAATGTGGTCAGAAGATGGCAGTGCGGGGATGCAAAATTGACACGACTTAACCTTTGCCTGTGACCTACCCCGCTGGGCCGAGGCACCAGACAGAACATAACCTTGACCAAGTCTTTGGTTGTCACGCTCAATACACTACAATTTGCAATTACATTGGAATGAGAAATTGACATCTTTGCCTCAGTAACTGCTCCCATCAGAAAGCCGTGTTTTCATTCGTCCAACTTACATCTCTGAGAGCACGAAGTCAACACACACTAGGAGAAAGAAGCAACAAAACACCAAACACACCTCGATACAGGCCTCTGATCTCAAGGTAGTCCCGCTTTCACTTGAACGTAGGTTTCGACAAGGTAGCTTCCATAATGGCCATCAAGGGACCCGAGATCCCCAAGCAGTACAGAGCTGTGGTATACGATAGCCCCGGCTCCATCTCGACCAAGATTGCGACATTGGACACGCCGGAACCTGGACCAGGTGAGGTGCTGATTAACATGTGAGCTACCAATAATGTCAGATACGTGCACCAGCTGATACTGACCTGCACAGGACGCATTCCGGTGTCTGCCACTCGGACTTGGCTGTCATGACCAATGGTGTATGTATCTTTGTGCCTGGAGCTGTACTCCCAAGATTGACTTTCACACTGATACAACAGCTGACACTACTTCAGTGGACATCGCTCCCTGCTCCAACACCCAAGGGCCAGGTTGGCGGCCATGAGGGTGTAGGCAAGGTTGTGAAACTGGGACCAGGAGTAGAGTCTACGGGTATCAAGATCGGAGACCGTGTTGGAGTGAAATGGATCGCCAGCTGCTGTGGAAGATGTGGTATAAATCCCCTTTCATACATGCCTTGTCATAGCTAAGTTGGTCTTGCAGAACCTTGCATTGTCCGCGAAGATGGTCTCTGCTTCAGTCAACAGATCTCCGGCTACTTCACCCCAGGCACCTTTCAACAATACGTAATTGGGACAGCTGCATACGTGACGCCTATACCAGAAGGGTTGGACTCAGCTATAGCTGCTCCCATGCTCTGCGCCGGGGTGACGGTCTACGCTGCACTACTTCGCAGTCAGGCAAAAGCCGGCAACTGGGTTGTCATCGCTGGGGCGGGAGGCGGTTTAGGTCATCTGGCGTGCCAGCTCGGGTCTAAAGCTCTAGGCCTACGCATCATCGGCGTTGATGACAACAGCAAGGCTGATCTCGTGCATAGTTCGGGCGCAGAGCACTTTGTCGATGTGAGGGGCTTCTCGAGCGACGAGGAGATGACGGCAAAGATCAAGAAATTGACCGGTGGCCTTGGTGCTCACGCAGTCATTGTGTGCACGGCCTCCCCGAGAGCTTATGCGCAGTCCATGGGCTTCTTGCGGTTTAATGGAACAGTGGTCTGCGTTGGCATGGTCGAGGGCGATGAGGTGCCAATTGCGGGAGCTAAACCAGTGCAGATGATCTCACAGCAGTTGAAAGTTGTAGGTTCTGCAGTTGGGAATCAGCAGCACGCTATCGAAGTGCTTGACTTTGCTGCTCGTGGTATTATCAAGCCTCACGTAGAGGTTCGCAAGATGGAAGACTTGACTGGGGTATTTAAAGATATGAAAGAAGGCAAGCTTCATGGCAGGGTTGTCATTGATTTGGCTTGATTGCGTTGGTTACATCTTCTTAGTCGTATGTGTATCTCAAATGCTAAGTCTCTCTGCTGATTTAAGCTCTCAGTCACAACTCAAATACATTCAGTAATGATCTAAGATTAGTCACTGAGTTCATATACATATGTACACATGGTTATTTAAAGCCAAGAAAGGTCAGAAGAAAAATACTGGGGGAGTATTAGCGACGCCAAGACATTAAGGTGTATAAGAATTAATGCTGTGGTGGACAAAGCATACGGTTTTGATGACCCGACAGGTCGGGTATGCTGCGCAGAGGACAAAGTTTGCAATGCTGGGAAACTGGAATATGATTCAAAAGCATTGTATAAAATATCATTCTTCCGCATTCAAAACACTATTGCAAATCTCAACAGCTACAGAATGTACTTCAGGAAACGACCCCCACGATGACGATAGACATAGGCTACTGTAGCCAATGCCGACAGAACCGTTATCGAAACGAGTTGTTGGGTACTAAACCGTGTCTCCTCCACGACACGGCCAATGCGCTCCTTGCCAATCGAAAGAGTCTCCATCCCGTCTCCCTCGAGTTCGTAATCCGACCAGTCAACCTTGGATAGCAATTCCTGGTATTCCACCACAGTTCCGCTCCAATTATTGGTGACAACTCCGCTGTCTGTCTTGTACCAGCTACTACACCTAGAGTCAGCGAAGGTAGAACTTCCTAGGTTACTCTGCAGATCTTTGTTCCATTCTCGGACCCTCAGTGCTTTGGGCATGACGGATAGCTTCCCTCCTAGGGCTCTGCTCTTCAAGACTCTTTTTACTAATGGGACGAGATATCGCGTTTGAGCTTCAATCATGAGAATGATTGAGTTATGGCCCAGGTTGGTGTTTGGTCCGTAGAGCATTCCAAAATTTGGTAGAGTATCTACCGTGACGCCGTAAAGAGCAGATGCACCGTTTGCCCATTTGGAACTGAGAGTTTGGTCACCCACGCCTTGCACGTGAATACCGTGCAGGAAATCCTTGGCTTGGAATCCAGTTGCAAAAATGATAAGGTCAAGATCAATCTCTTTCTCTTGTGATCCTTCTCTCACAACGACGCCGGTATCAGTCATTCTGTCGATATGTCGTGTCTCAAGAGTAACATGTGGCAACCGCAACGTAGGATAGTAATCATCGCTGAGCAGAATGCGTTTACACCCCGGCGGATAGTTCGGTGTCAGTTTCTCCCACAGATCTGGGCGATCAGGGAGCTGGGTCTGTATGTGCTGTTTACAAACGGCGCTCATGGCTGAGGAGTCGGAGGAATCGGCGTGATTGACAGCTTGATAGTAGGATTCGCGAGCATTCATTATCTCAGCCCTCACCCGACTAAGAACTGCGGGCACATGATCAAATAGGATCCTCTTCCATCGTGGAATTTCCGCGTCGAATCTTGGCATTAGCCAATTCGGTGAGCGTTGAAAGATGCTTAAATGAGAAGCGACCTTTGCGACTTCAGGTGCAATTTGAACTGCGGTAGCTCCTGAGCAGATCGTCAGACTTGTTTTATCTCCATGGTGTATAATTCAAAGGCCTACCGTTGCCGATTATGACGACACGCTTGCCAGCAAAGTCATAACTCCAGTCCCAGCGAGCGGAGTGCATGACTTTCCCCTGGAAGCTTTCTTGGCCGTTGATTTTGGGCCAGAATGGCTCGTTCAGCTGACCAACTCCGGCAATCAAGAAGTTTGCCTTGACTTGGTATCTCGCGCAGAATTCAGCCTCTTTCCCAGCTAGAACCTCGATGCCCACGTTCCACTGATGATATTCGGAGTCCCATTCAGCTGCCGTGACTTCTGAGCTGAACCGTACGAATTTGTACAGGCCGTACTTCTGGGTGACGTCTTGGATATAACTCTGTGGCGGAGCCTCGATCAACAGGACATATCGCTTCTAGACAGAGATGTGTACTTACAAGAATCTCTTGCTGTTCTGGATATGCTCTAGACCAGTGAGGGTTCTGTGCAAAGGAATACGAGTACAGGTGTGACAAGACTAGGGTCAGGGGAGTTAGTGAACACTCTCCGCGTAGATTTGAATGGACCAACTGTCGCAGCAACATCCTGGATATATATTATCTTTCCACTTCCCTCCAAAGCCTGCACTCTTTTCGACGATGACGATGTTGCGTATTCCTGCCTCGAGCAGCTTGATGGCCATACAAATCCCTTTGGAACAATTAGCTTCTTTGAATCGTAGCCAAACCACCGACCTTGTTCGACATACCGGAGAATCCTGCCCCAATGATTACCACGTCTGTCTTTGTCATGGTGTGATACTTGTTGCTACCGCTGGGGAATTATTGCAACGTAGTGTGCTGTATATTGCTTCGGTGTGAAACGGTGTCAATAGGTACTATGTTCTCCTGGTTGTCCAGGGAAGTAGCGGACTGAGAACTAAACAGCAGCTGTCACTTGAATACCCACTGAATGTATACTATTGACAACAGACCTGGCATGCAGATAGATTCGGTAAAAAGGTGTATTCCCACACTGTTGTAAAAGCGTATGCCGCGGCCGGCATACCGGCATTGTCAACTCCTTGGCAGTTAGCAGAGTCTAAATGGCGCCACTGTGCGGGGGAAGCCTCGGCTTGGAAATAGTTTGTAAGTGGTATAGCCTGGAATGCAGCTAGGTAGAAGATACTCTAGCCCTTACCTACGTATTACGAAACAGCTTGAGAAACCCCGAGAGTCACCTTTATAGATTTAGAATAAGTTATGTGCTTAAGTTGAAGTATCTTGGATATGAAAGAAAAGTAAGATATATATTATTACTAGAATTACCATGGCCAGCTGATAAGCGTAAAGTATATAAAAACAGGTTAAATAAATACATCAGGGTCTTCTTACGTAGCCTTAATAAAGGAGAGCTCGAAATATATAAAAGTAACATTCTAAAATACTTAAAAGTTCCTCATTATAGCAAACCCCATACTAACTCCAAACTTAGCAAGTTTAAAGGCCGCCCAAGTAGCAGTAACGAAGAGGCCCACGAGTATTAACAGCACAGCCAACGCTTTACGATCAGCAGTCCAGAATACCATCTTCTTAGTCTTAGCAAGAGTCCTGCCCTTGCCTTGATGCTTGGACGCATCAGAATTAGGCACGTACTTGAAGTTAAAGGCAGAGCGGTGATCCAGACCCAGTTCTGGGTTGTTGATATAGTCCCGGACATTTCGGCGGAACGACCCAATCTGGGCGCGGTCAAGGATAGGGATGTCACGACAGACATAGTAGACAATCATGAACAACACGCACTGCCCCGCTGCCAGCACAGTGTAGTAACTACTAGGCCGGCCGATGCCCAGAGCATCAGCGAGAGGGTCGCCGTTGAGCCAGCGCGCAGTAGCCTCGAGATACGGCTTACTGGCGTAGCTGGGCGCCGTGTCACTCATGGCGGTGATGATGTTCTGGGCGTGTTCCTTCGACCTACTTGAGGGGTTGTACTCGTATAGGTACAGCGACTCCATGATAGCACGCGCCTTGGCCGGCGAAGAGAAGAAGTCGGTAGGCGTGCCCATGAAGTACGCGATGAGGCGCCACAGGGCTACATAGTCGATTATCTCCTGTTCGCGCATATGGATACCCTGTCGCGGGAGTGACTGCCAGATGATAGTCGCGCAGTTGACGGCGATGGTGCCGATCGAGTCCAGGTCGTTGATGGGGATACCGAGCTTTTCGACGGAGAAGTAAGAAGGGCGCTTGGCTGCGAGCTGGAGGATGCGATATCGAACTGTGCCGTGTAGGAAGCGCACCTTCATGCAGCTGGCGAAACCGCGGCCGCCGAACTTGAGGCTGTCGACACTTTCAGTGACGTCGATGAAGTAGATGGTTGTCTCGAGCATACGGCGGAACACGGTGTTCACGTTGAAACCGCCTGTTCGACCCAGGACCTCGGCGACTCGAGCGCCAGCGGTGCCTCCGACGAGCGACTGGTATGTGAGGCCGGTGAAGGCAGCGCCGCCATAACGGTACAGTACGTCTTGGCCGCGTGCAATCTGGTCCCAGTCGACCCATTCGGGCGTGGTGTTTACCTCGCCCCAGAGCTCCTGCAGCTTTGGATGTTCTGTGTGGTGCTCGCAGAAGAGCTCGTATAGATCCCTCCATTTCGAGGCCCGTTCCTCTGACTTCGCTCCGTCATGAGATGTGCCATTGGAGCCCTGTCTATCTTGTTGACTCTTGGGGTTCTCGCGTTCAGGCGGATACATTTCGTTCAGGAGCACCGCACAGTCCTCGCCCAGTGTATCACAGGAGTGTTTGAGGTAGTCATACTGCTCTGGGGTCTGGTGGTCTTTAGTCCATTTGAATCGATATCCCCAGGCCTCTCGCATTTCGTCCTCATACTTGGGGTCTTCGGGTGGTGTCATGGTTGATGAGTGCGAGACGTTGACTGGGTTAGATGTCCAGGATGATGCGGATGCTGTTAACGGTCGATGGAGAATTGAATCGTAGGTAGGCAACTTGGAAGGGGTCTGGGTCTGATATCTTCCAGCCTCGGTCCCATTGAGAAACCCGACTGCTCAACGAGTCGCGATACAGTGGTACAGTAGTAATAGCCAGGCCACAGTTGGACGTCCCAAACCAGCGGACAAGACTATCTGGTGCGTGTAACACGTTGTAGCATTCATGCTTGACAAGACAGGCGCACCTTCGGAGTGTTCCAGGACTGCGAAGAGTGGATGGTAATGTCCTCAGTCGACGAATTACAACTTCCCATTAACCAACAGGCATCTACTGGTCCTAGATAGGACTAGCCACAGCCTTGATAGGCGATCCCCAGGCCGAGCTAGCGTAGTGGTCCATGTCAGATTGTCGGAGTCAAGGCTCCCAAATCTCTGACACGGACAATCTGACATGGACGAGCACGCTAACTCGGCAGTTTCTTGAGTTTATCCCTAAAGTGGAAATGGCTGGTTTGGGTGGACCACCAAGAGTGCGGGGCCCCGCATCCAGACTCCAAAGTCTACAAAGAGCGTTTGAGGAGTCGACCTTTCATCAAGTCAGACTAGCCTGCTTGAGCTGGGCTATCTGGGCCCCGCGTTTTGACAGCTTTGGTCCCCTGGTACACAATACAGCGTCTATGGTTAACATTAATGTACTATGTAGTTAAATGCTGCCTATAAGGTCAAGCGTTAGACTCCAAACACAGGTGATAAATGAGAGCAGAATATTTTGTACGACATTTATAACACATTACTCTGACCTTTCAACCTTTATCCTATCTGCCCAAGCTTTGATCCATCGTCTCCAGTCCAGTGTGCATAAACACAGCCATGACCAAATCCCAAGAAGACGATCATTCTGCCCCCTCCTCGGAGCAGGTTGAGAAAGCTGAACACGGCGGTACTCTGCCCCTCGACGTCAACTACAACACCCATGCCGTCAAGGGAGACGATTCCGATGGAGTTGTTGATTGGACCTGGCGCCATGCCATTGCCTCCATCTCTCTTGCTGGGCTATACGTAGGTATGTCACTTCCCCAGTCCTTTCAAACAAACCACCCTGTTAATCTTTGCTAGGCGCCCAGATTCCGCTTTACTTTGTGGTTGGCTCCCTCACCTACATCGTGAAAGACATCGGATCGGCCGAAAAGTCCTCGTGGCTGCCAATCGCAAACACCCTGACCATTGCCGTCGTGGCACCCTTTGTCGGATATCTCCAAGATCTGTTTGGCCGACGCTACATCTCGCTCGCGGGCGGCGTGACCATCCTTATCGGAGTCATCCTCGTTGGCACAACGCATACTTTTGGCCAGGCGGTTGTTGGCATGTCTCTTGCCGGTGCTGGAGCTGCTGTCGGTGAACTCACTGCTCTTGCTGGGTTTGTAGTCTCCCCGCTTCCCTTTGATTAGACTTATGCTGACTGCCTTGCGTGCTGGTAGCATTGCGGAACTTGTCCCTGTGAAGAAACGCGGCTTCTACCTCGCTTTGGTCACCTTCTTCGTTATTCCATTCGTTCCATACGTCATGTACGGCCAGATCTTGAGCACCTATCACACTTGGAGATGGGGCATGTGGATCTCACTGTAGGTCTCTGCGATGGCATTTGGCATGGACAGGCGCTGACAAGAATCGATCCAGGATATACAACGCCATATGCCTCGCGGTGGTGGCCCTCACGTATTTTCCGCAGGCTCATAGAAGAGGCGAAGAACTACCCAAGACGGAGATTCTCAAGTCTATCGATTACGTCGGGGCTTTCCTGTCCATTGTCGGCCTGACTCTCTTGTAAGTGACTCAAAATTCGGTTTAACTAAGCACCAAAGGTCAAATCGCTACAAACTGATCTAACACGCTTTCACAGCCTCGTTGCACTTCAGGCTGGTGGATACTCACACCCTTGGTCCTCTGCCTATGTCCTATCCCTTCTTCTGGTCGGAATCGCCATGATCATCGCATTTTGCGTCTGGGAGGCCAAGTTCGCAAAGTGTCCAATGGTCCCAGGTGCATTATTCAAAAGGCAACGCGTCGTTGCAGTAGCCTTCCTGGTGGCCTTTGTAGGTGGCTTGAACTTTTACTCGTCCATCAACTTCTACCCGCTTGAGGCGTTGACAGTGTTCGATCCGGATCCTATTCAGGTCGGTTTCAAGGGTTTGGCCTCTGGCCTCGGGATCACCATTGGCGTCACGGTCATCAATGGTGCTCTTTCGTGGTTTAAAGGAAATGCTAGAGAGCTGCTCCTCTTCTCATGCGTTATGATGACTGCCTTTGGAGGAGCCTTGGCCGCGGTGACCCCCGACACTCCTGCTTTGATCTATATCTTCGGCGTCTTTTCAGGCATTGGAGTCGGTGGCGTCCTCGTTCCACCGGCAACCGTTGCAATTACCGTTGCGTAAGTCGGGTTACCCTCAGCGTTCCCTTCAGAGCCCATTTACTAACTACCCTGCTCTCAACTTAGACCCGACGAACTGATCGCCACATGTGTCGCCCTGTCTCTCTCCATCCGTGTCGTTGGAGGCTCTATCGGTTACAGCATCTACTACAACATCTTCTACCACAAGCTCAAGTCCAAACTCCCCTACGTCGTTGCCAAATATGCCATTGCAGCAGGCTTGCCGATCACCTCAGCCACGCAATTTGTTACTGCCTACATCCTTGATCCTTCTGCCCTGTCATCTGTCCCTGGCGTCACTCCTGAGATACTGAAGGCTGCAGCTATTGGCAGCCGCTGGGGATATGCATACGCGTTGAAATATGTGTGGTTGACAAGCATTGCTTTTGGAGTGTGTGCCATCGTAGCATGCGCCTTTATTGGAAACACCAAGAAGTACATGACTAACCGCATTGCTGCTCGTATTGCGCACTGAAAGAGTTGGCACTAATTATATATTCTGGTTTGAGAGAGGATTCAACTACGCTTAATCTAAAGCTTTACACATATACGTTTTTGTTCGGTGTTACCGTAAAGTCAAAAGCTTCAAATGTCAGTTGTTATGTTTTTTCATTCCTTACATATATTTGTAGCATACACCTTGATCTTATAGACAGCTGTCAACTACATAATATACACTTACATATGATGTAAATTAAAGTATTAGTCATGCTGGATCACCCTCGTTGCCACAAAGTGAAGGTATCCAGTATAGTCTAAAGGATCAATTTAGGGTAAGCCTTGGTGTTAAAGCAATACACAGCCTGAAATCAAGACTACTGAGTTCTTGTATACTACTTAAAGCTAAATTAATAGTTAAAGTAATATACATGATAGTACTTATAATAATGCACTTCAGGTAAAACTGGATTTTATTCTTTTAACCTTTTTTTTCTATTTTCCTATTTTTCTATTTCCTTCAACCCTAGCTCTTCCCCTAACCCCTTCCGCTATAACTAACTGTAGCCAACTCAGATTATGAAGCAACCTTGAACTGCTCCCACAAGGCAGAGCCCGAGGCTGCGTAGTCACCAACAGTTCCCTCAATGGAGCCAATCCACCTGCTGTAGAGTTCAATATCAATCTGGGTTTGCTTCACTGTGAGAAGAGCATCCAACTCGGTGCCGTCGTCCAGAGTCATATTCAGTGTCATCTGTGTCGGGTTGGTCGAACCCAAAGTTGGTGGGTATGGCGTGCCGACGGGTCGGACTCGAAGGCCCGTGGTGCAGGTATTTCCTACCACCTTTCCGTCCTTCAAAACGTAGCCGCCCACCTTCTCGACGTTGTTTTTATCGAGCATGTCGAAGAAGACAATGTTGTAGTCGCCAAATGTCGCATGACCCCAGTACCAGCCGTTCAACGAGGCCAAGAAGGGAGCGTCACCCCAGTTCTGAGTAGAAGACCCGAGTTAGTCTATTGATC
The DNA here is from genome assembly GCA_022627125.1 of Fusarium chuoi. Classification (NCBI taxonomy): domain Eukaryota; kingdom Fungi; phylum Ascomycota; class Sordariomycetes; order Hypocreales; family Nectriaceae; genus Fusarium; species Fusarium chuoi. Next base: position 294,033 of record JAJALE010000888.1, on the reverse strand, counting down.
TTGACATCGAAACCATCATTCTGGTCTTGGGGGACGGGCACTCTTAGACATACCTTATCATGATAACCATTACCAGTAAACTTGATGTTTTGCCCATTGATCTTCACGTCAACTGCGGCGTCTGCAGCAGGCATGACATTCACCCAGCCGACGTTAGGAAGAACCTTCATGTTCTGGCCAGCTTCAAGGGGACCGCACACATAGTGACCGGGGCCACGCTAAGTCCATCAACATCAGCTAATTGCATCTTTCCAACAGGCTGTTCCAGCAAAGACGTGGTTTAAACTTACAGACTTCAACGTAAAGGTACCCTCTACGGATGGGTTCAACAATGTTTTCTTGAAGGTGACTTTGTAGGTACTCAGATCTGCCGCTCCTTGAAAACTGGCACCAGATCCGGTCCAATCACCTGAAGCTCCATCGCCATCGAGTTTGATCGTGACGGAAGTAGAGGAAATGGGAAAGGAGAAGCCATCTCCGCCATTGTTGTAAAAGACATAGACGTTTAAAGGGTCGATTGCATTCAACAAGTCGAAGCTGAATCCGACAAAGGAAGACGTGAAGAAAATGACAGTCAGGGCATGTTCGCCATCATCAGATACGGCGTCAAAGTACCACCAATCGAAAGTGGTCCCGTTGATGGGGTAGACACGGGGTCCGTCAGCACCAGATGCGCAAGAGGTGAAGAGGACGTCGCTGGGGCCGGGGGACAGAATGGGGGAGTAGGTCGTGACTTGCTTTGGGCATTGGGCGAAGCCACCTATGACCAAGGCCAGTACTGGTAACAGTGCCTTGAGATAAGAGAACTTCATCGTAGGCCGGGCTAGTCTGCAACAAAGATGATAAGAGAAATCAGAGTAGAATAGTAGATAAGAGTAGTCTGAATTCTGTATCTGCGAGTTCACGTCATCGATAAAGGTCCAAAGAGCTTGTTCTTGTACAAACAGACAACAGTTAGTGATTGAATAGTCCTGTGTCGAGGTTTTACGATAGATCCCAGCTCTAGACTCTTCTTGGAATTACTTGCGAAAAGAGCTACCATACTTTCAAAAGCCTCGTCTAGTCTTGTCAGACTATCTGACACGGACATTCCAGTTTCTTTAAGGTTCAGGGACCTTTGAGGGGATAATCCCAGTAAAGAGGAGATGCTGTCAAGCTGCCCGCAGTTGGAAGAGGCTAGATCATTCCTTCAAGGCAATGTAACAGTAAGCTAATGACGTAATTACTTTCCTGTTTTAGAGGCAATTGATTGAGAATTATTATCGTGAACGCTGACTTCTGAGGAAAAGCTCATATTTGGGGGAGATCGTATTCTCATTCACCACCCGTGTTCGCACCCTACAGTTCAATCTTATAAGCGGATTAGATTAAGAATTACATTACAATTAAAAAAGAGTTGTTTAATGCAAAGACTGATCCATTTCTCTAATCTTTACCCAGAATATGAATAGGACCCAGAAAATATATTCTCCCAAGTCCCAAAAACCCAGCGCTCATACTCGCATATCTCCTTCTCTGCCATTTTCGCCCTATCCACTCTTCTTTTCTTTCTTCGGCGTAAATCGCTCTCTGATGCATGCTGAGGGACAGTGTAGTAAGAATATATATTCTGCTGCGTTTCTTTGCCGGTATCGCTGAGAAGGAAGCGCTCGAAATCAGTCATATTGAAGTTGCATTTGATGGAAGGACTTGAGAATGCAGACTCGGGGTATCGTTTTAGCCGGCTTGAGTATAATTGGGAAGACCCTTGATCAAGTTGGCTGCCATGTACTTTTGGCCGAGAGTCTCTCTTCAAGCGATGCGGTGACTCGTGGGAAACGTGGCCTGTTTTGTTTGACTTCGGGATGTAAATAATTGGGGTGAAGACGTTCTGCAATTCATCTTCTGGTAGCCTTTGTTCTGATACGTTCCAGTATGGAGTATGGACAACAGCCACCGTCCTTGGCAAAGCTTGCATCGTCTGATCGGTAATGAATATCGGGTAGAATGAATAGATTTGCAAAACGCAGTAGTATCAATAGCTTCTCAATCGAATCCCGTAAGTATGAGACGGCAATTGCTCGAATAAAACACATTCGGTAGTCAAAGGGGAAATACAATGCGGGGTTCATACACTACAATAATATGCACTTCGGCCCGAGATGTATTACCCCGTCATTCACCGAGTCAATTCCACCGAGTCAGCTAGCGTGCTGTGACTTAGTGCTCCCAATCAAATTTGTTAGCCTCTCAGCATTCCGTCAGTAATTAGTCACCGTACTCTCCTTATATTCCTGATTATCATCATGCCCCTGTCTACTTGTGAGGTACCTGTCTATCTGTGGTTTAATCTCATATTTTGCACATTATGTCTAGTTATTTGTCACATTGAGATCGATAGTCTGCGCCTACATTATTTAGAAAAAGGCATGTGTGAGGCGCGTGATGTAAGCCATCAGCTGTGGGGTCCATCAACTCAATATTAGTCTTAGACTCAATAGCTCGCTTTATTTCAGCCTACTGCATACGTCTCGCTTAACCCTTATTTGAGCATCAGCCAGTTAGAGCTTAACCTATAGCAGAAGGTCTGGCAGAGTGACTTGACTGATCATTGCGTTGTCGCGAGCCTCTCTTGAGGTATCAATTAGGGACCTTATGCCCGAGCCTGCTATAGAGCTTGGATAAAGCTTGTTGATCTTGCATGTATAGTTCCGGTCGATATAATATACCGGCATTACGGGAGGGATAAAACATGGTTGCTATAATAGGGCACATATAGCTACTGGTGTTTTTAGACTATTGAACTATTGGTTGGGCTATTTACAGATTGCAACTGATAAATACTGAGCGAATAGTCTTGACCTCTTCGTAGTCCTTTGCTTTCTCGTTGTTTTACGCCTCTACCTGGCTGAACCAAGCAGCAATCTCACCAACGTTACTGTCGACAACATCTGGCTGATCGTAATGCTGAAAATGCGACACACCATTATCCCAAATCAATTTCTTGTTCTCAGTCGGGATCGACTCAAAATGCCTCTTGGCTGCAGGCGCATTCATGCAATTGTCTCCATGAATAACCAAAGCCGGCTTAGTGAGTTTGGCTACCCCAGGTACGGTTGAATAGCCAAAGTGATCCAAGTCACTCATAACGGCGTATCGGTTCTCAAATCCCTTCAAAGTCCACGGGCCGTACCAAGCCCACGCGACGGGACCCAGAAGACCAGCGAGTGAACCGACATCTGGGTCTGCGGCTTTTGGGTCGACGAGAGGTTGGTAGATGACTTGACCTGTTTTTTCGTACAGCTCTTTAGCCTTTTTAGCTCGCTCTATGCGTGCCTGATATAGGGTTTCCCCTTGCTCAGGCGTAGGCATCTTCAACGACCCAACGTCGACCCCGGGTTCGATGTTGACACAGCCAGTGCAGATCATCCAGACGTCCGTCTCATGGTCGCGATAGTACCCCGTCACGGAAGCGACAGCGACGACTCGATCATCATACGTTGCAACGTCTAGGCACCCGGGACCGCCTTGGCAGACACCGACGAGGAACAATCTCTTTGCGTCCACGTCGCCTCTGCCAGCAAGGTAGTCAAGACCGGAGACGACGTCTTCGTTCTTCATCTTAGGATTCTCTAGACGCCGCGGCTGACCAGTACTCTCCCCGACAGTGCGTGGGTCAAAGATGAGAGCGGCGTAGCCCTCGTCGGCAAGTCGCGTGGCATACTGCAGTGGGGCTTGTTCCTTGACAAACGAGTATGGGCCGAGAACGACGACGCCGGGCGGGTTGGCCACGTCTGTGGGCATATACAGGATGCCGGCGATGGTCTCCCCATGAGATGGATAGGTCACCTTCTCTGTAGTGTAACGACCGTGGCAGCCCATTGTGTGAAGTGAAACAAAGTAGTATTGATCTTGGTAGAGTGTTCAGTTAATGTTGATGAGAGAGGAGTAACTTGGAGTTTGTTCATCAGAAGGGGTGATAATTACAATGTTTATATGCTACGTGTTATATGCCCAAGACCTGTATTCCATCAGCATGTTTATTATTTGATCGAAGACGAGCGATAGCTCCGTGAGCCGCGTTTCTAGGTAGGTGTTCATGTTTCGGGAATAGACCCACTAATTTCGGAGTCATGAACCCACTGTTTTCGGAGAGGGTCCACTATTTTCGGAGCCACGGCTTATGCTATTGTTTCATTCGCCGCTGGGGATGCGCGTAATGGGTTTTCCGATGGTCAATTGATCCCCACGGCTTCGGGTGTTGATCAAGGTAGATCAAGGCCTCTATTTGACATAGTTGGGTTCTGCGTCTTCTTGCGCGGAACGGACTTATTGCATCACCAGAACACATGTCCGAAACGCTAGTCTCGTACCAATTCGGTGTTAAGAGAGCGGGCGTTCAAAGTTGAACCTTATCGGCGGTAGTCAACCCGCAGCTACTTCTAGCTCCCGTCGATTGGTAGCTGAGAACCAAGGGCAATATCGGCCGACATTATCCCTTGCTTAGCTTGTGCTGATCTTCAGCTGCTTCGGACTTTGAAGCTGTTTGTCCTCGTCACTGCTGGAAAGTATAATCAGACTGGCCATTATCGATGCTTCCTCCTAGATAGGTTCTGTTGGTATGTCCGAATAGCTCCCACAACGGCGGTTCAGTGAGACAACAAGACGTGCCTTGCCTCGATAGAAACTTAACTCAAAAGGCGGAAGTGACCTTTTGTTATATCTCGACCTTATTCTTTCTATCTCTTAACCAACAAGAAAGCATCCAAACAAGACAGTCTTTTGCAACATAATGCCTCAAGAACAACACAACATGCCTGGGTCTCATAAGGTCGTCCTTGTCACCGGTGCCAATGGCTTTATCGCCACTCATGTTGTGCAAACCCTTCTGCAAAGAGGATACCACGTCCGAGGAGTCGTTAGGTCTCAAGCATCTGCCGACGCTGTTCTCGAGACTTTTCGTGACAGTTCAGGATCCCTCTCCGTAATTGTCGTTCCTAGCATGACGGTCGCGGGTGCTTTTGACCAAGCTGTCAAAGGTGTTGATGCGGTATGTATACTCTACACTTCACGCACTGACGTCAACGTGGGCCACTGACAACTGTTCTCTACCAAAGGTTCTTCATATTGCGAGTCCTTTCACACTCGATGTCAAGGACAATGAGACTGAGGTGCTGGTACCGGCGATCGCGATGACCAAAAGCCTTCTGGAATCCGCTTCCATGTATGGCACGGAAATTAAACGAGTTGTCATTACATCCTCCTTCGCTGCCATGGTCGACCTCACAAAGGGATTGTGGCCCGTCCATACGTATAATGAGGCGGACTGGAACCAAGTCACCTACGATGATGCCAAAACTGCCGATGCCGGTACCGCATACGTGGCATCCAAGGCTTTAGCTGAAAAAGCTGCCTGGAGCTTTGTCCAGGATCTGAAGCCGCATTTCGACATTACTGTTCTCTGCCCCCCAATGGTCTTTGGTCCTCCCGCGCATCCACTTTCCTTCTCAGCGTTGAACATTGCCGCGTGGGATATCAATCGATTCATCTCCGGAGAACTCCAAGATGTACCCGACACAGACTTCTGGGGCTTCGTTGATGTGCGGGATCTTGCAACTGTGCACGTCCGCGCTCTTGAAGTTCCTGAGGCTGGTAATGAGAGATTTCTCATCGCTGGTGGTCGATACAGCTATCAGCAAACAGCTGACGTACTGCGGGCATCTTCGCGTATCCCCGACGTTGACAAGGCAAAGATACCGCGCGGCCGTCCCGGGGACAACTATCCAGGCCCCAATGTCTACGAGTTGGATGATTCCAAGTCGATTCGCATTCTGGGTGTCGCGTATCGCTCATTTGAGGAGTCTATTGTTGACTCTGCGGTCAAGGTAGTCGAAGCGAGACGCAAGGCAGGAATTTAGCAGAGTCAAAACGATTCAAACGAATGGATCATGCATGTTAGATGACACACATACTCATAGACAGCTCAGATCAGATGAACCCCTAAGGTCTACCATAATTGAAGTCTCGTCTCTATTGTATGTAACTTTATAATTCACTCAGCAACACGATATCGCCTGTAGTTGAGTGGAAGGCTTTCATGGAATTTGTACCGGGCCTGGCCCTTTCTTCTGGCCATCTTCGCCGGACTAAATGAGAAATCACAGGCAGCATACACACGCGCATCTTAGAGTCGATAAAGTTTGCTTTGACCGCTTCTGCTCTGTGTACCCAAAGCTGGGGTTGCTGTACCTCGAGGTTTCGGAAAAACGAAATGCTAGCGAAAATAACTAACCGTATCATCACTTAGCCTTCTCCCCTGATTGGGAGGCGTCAACAATTATGTCCGTACCCAATCCCGAATTTCGGACTTAGCAACCAACTAGTCCACCAGTGGCGACGACCCTAACAACTCCCCCATAACTATCTCCGAAAGCCGACAGTATCTTTGTATATCCATCCGTATAGATTTGCCCTTCTTGGTACGACCCTTGGGAACGCAGTGATGTCACAAGGTCGCCCTAGCACTAAATATGACGCTGTTGTTCATTGAGACGGCCGCCGCCCATAGGAGCAATAGTCTCGCAGAAATCGTGCGAGAAATCGAATGCCAAAAAGAGAATCAAGGTAAAAACGGCAATATACTGGATATTCTGATACCGCTGAGAGCCTTTAATGAAATGGGGGGAACACCACACTGGTGGATTCCAATTTGTATTCGTACTATACTTTGCTACAAACATTCGTGCTTCGAAACGTGACGTGAGGCTACTTGGCGCCATGTAACATGTCATCTGTGCTCTGATAAGGCATCAAGTCACTTCCAAAACTGTCCATAATGTTGGTCCCGAACTGGCCTTGCCCAAACGCCGTTTGATATGGAGAACTTACGCTCAACGACTGAGCCAAATACCCGCTGCGCAATAGTTCGTTCATCGGTTGAGGAACCAAAACGTCTCCGAGGTCGGGTTGTATAATGGTGTCCCAATTCGTTTCCACCGTCTCTGCTTCCATCGTGATAAAGTTGCTATCATCAGTACCTCCCTGCTGGTAGCCGAAGTGCTCCTCTGGATACATCACAGCAAGCATTTTTCGATACAGTCGTTCGACAATGTTGACTGCGGAACTGGCAAGAACATTCTTCCTGGCCTGCAAAGACTTGAGCCTCTCGATGCCCAACTCAAGATTCCTCCTGGTCGCTGCAAACTGTTCCCTTAGTTCACTCGGAAAGCGAATATGCACCGCTGCAACAAGTACCATGGCGTCAAACGTCGCGAATACCAGACTAAAAGCTTTGTACTGCAACGGTTCTGTCTGGTCGAATAGACGACCTTGAGACTCCAAGATTTGCATCGCCGCATTAAAGGCTTTGTGGCGGCTACTCACATCTGCAAAGATGAAGGGTCGATGCAAAGCAAAGACGACAAATTGCACGTTGGTATACATTGTTTCCAGGGCGGCAGAAAGCCAAGGTGGTTCTCCCTGGCGTGATCGTGGGACTGACGCCCACGCGGGCAGGTTCGCAATATTAGTAAGAATAGTTTCGTGGATCTTGTCAACTGGGACACGCCAGTCATCTACTTTCTCGAGATCGTGAATGTCCTGTAAGAATTTGTAAGCCGTGTGATAGCCGCACAAGATGACGTCGCGAGGTTGCGGTGGCCTTTGGTTTCCAGAGCTGTCCCTCGATGACATTGGCAAGGCCACGTCGCTGGGACTCATTCTTGTCGACATGGGTCTTCCAAGTACTATGCCCATGTGAGCGTCCCAGAGGTGAAGGATAAGCCAGACTTTGCGGCCCATTTCGCGATCCAATGGCTCTTCGGATGTCGAGTAAGCCATTGACTCTGGCTTTATCAAATGTAGACCGAGTTCTTGAGCATCGCGGATAGCAGTTCCAAGCGTGTGCCATGCCTCGATCACTGCCCCTGTGGTCTTTTCAAAACACGCTCGCATAAGCTCAGCCTGGACTCCCGTTAAAGAGGGCTCGCTCTTTCTGAAAGATGAAGCGAGTCGACGACCCGCATCACTGTATTCTGCTGCCCGATCTGATAACTCCATATTGACTGCGTACTTCAGGTCATTGAAGGTCTCATTATACTGTGCGGGTTGGAAAAGTAAAGCCTGTGCTAAAACTTGGAAGAGCAGAGCGGGGAAAGAACGGAGGGTGATCGGTAAGGCGTCAGGTCCTCTTTTGAAGTGATCATGTGTCAGGCGGCGCCATTGAACAAGTTGGTTCATAAAGGTAGCTTCGTCGACGATATCGTAATGCCATGCTACATTTCTGAAGAAGTCATGCACGAGAATGTCTATGTGTCTTTGAGACGGGAGTTCTCGAATCACGCTCATGTATTCGCTAGGCGCAGGACAGTCCCTGGGCGGGGATTGATACAAAAGACTTGCAGACTCCCCCAGACTACGGAGGACTCCTGGTGTTCCTTTTGTGCTGTCGCCATAGCCCAGTGGTTTGAACTCACTAGGCACAACACCCAAGGCGGGTGGAATTGGTCCTGGACAGGCTCCCAAGACGCCGTTGGTGGATTGATCTTGGAGCTCAACAGGGAGGAACGTAGAAGGCGTGCGATTGGCATCCAAATCATAGAGGCAGACGTCCTGTTTCCTTAGCAAATGACATGTCTCTGGGGAGATTTACACGCTTACTGCTTTGCCTCGTTTCATACAATGAGCACATGGCTGGCGGCGGTCGCACTACAACACAAAGTTAGTCTGGGATGCCCCGATAAACGAAGTGCTAATCGATACCTTTTGTTTACGCCGCTGACATTCCCTGCACGAAATGACAGAGCGCTTGCGTCTCACGGACGGTCCAATGTCGTTGTGGCTCATAAGCATTGGGGTTAAAACGTCGTTAACTACTAATGTTGAGCCTTTAAGGAAATATAAAGGAACAAGTAGAGCATGTATGTGTATGGGGCAGGGTATGAACCGCGAGTCAGTGGTAAGCCTCGCGACCCCGCTTCAGTATGACATAATACTGTGGCGCCCTGTAGAGCGAGTAACGTAAAGCCTGTCTTTGCAAGAACACGCCTTTCCGCTCCTCAACGTTAAGCACACCAGTGAACTAGCCTCTGAGGCTTCGTCGACGATTAATAAGAGGTTGAAATTGAACATAGGGCTAACCTGCAGGGTAAAGAGAAAGTGTATGGCCAAGCGTTAAAAGCGATCGCATATGCCTTCTGCTGTGCATTATTGGAAGCTATCGGGCTTACAAAACTAAGATTATTATCTATCGCCAGCTCATCACTTGAGGATATATGATTACGGCTTGCAATGTTTGTGATTATCTCCTCTGGAACCGTAATGTTGAGCAGCCAACATTTTTTGTCAACTGGTCCGTTCACAAACTTTCTGACTAAGACAATCTAAAACCGCCGAGTGGGATAGATCGGGCTAGATTCATTTTTCTTCTGCGTAGTTTCCACGGTTTCACTTCTCTGTACTCCGTACAATTTAATATACAATTCGGATCGGCAAACAATGGCGACCACACAGCTTCGAGTCGTAACCCGCATCAACCATGGCATTGCTCAAGACATGGTATCCTCTTTGATCGTGGGTGCTCAAGCAGCTGTACTCGTTGATGTACCCTTGACCATCCCCCAAGCAAAAGAGCTTGTCCCATGGATACGCTCCAACGCCAGCGTGCCATTAGTGGCGATATTTGCCACGCACTTCCACCCAGATCATTATCTCGCTGCTCACATCATCTTGGAGAGCTTTCCTGAAGCCGAACTATATGCTACCGAGAAGACGGTGGCTTTGATCAATGACATCATTGAGAGCAAGGTGCGTAACTGCTTAATCCAAATAATTGAACTAGCTAACATAAGAATAGACTGCCTTCTGGAAGTCGGCACTAGGTGGTGAAAACATTGCCGACTCACCAAGAATCCCGAAGGCTTTCCCGTCGGCCTTCTTTTTGCTTCCAGGGGACGATATCGTCCATCTTCTTGGACCTGTCAACGGAGACAGCCCTGAGCAGACCATGTTCTGGATCCCGTCCATTAAAACACTGATTGCTGGCGATGTCGTATACGGCCATGGAATGCATATGTGGCTCGCTGATCTTGACGACCCGTCAATGACGAAAGCATGGCTCAGCTCTTTGCGTCTAATCGACTCTCTCGGTGCAGAGAGAATTATTCCAGGACATGCACTTAGTGATCAAGACGGTTTCAGTGGAAATAAGGATACGGACCACACACGAGCGTACGTTCGCTTCTTCCAGAAAGAGATCGAGTCGAAACCGAGGGATACCTTTACGCCAGATGAGATCACTGCTGTGTTTGACGAAGCTTTTCCAGAGTTGGCAGATACGGAAGAGGGTTCGACCTCGAAGCTTTTGCTCCAGATTAACGCTCAGCATTTTGGCAAGGGAGGCAAGCGACAGAAGCACGATGTTGATCTAATTTCACTTCAAAAGTCTTATAGCTCAAGCTGGGACTTCAGTAAGAACTGATGCGCGATGAGCCACCATGAGAACTGAGCCATACTTGTTTTAGCTACGAAGGTACACATTTTATTGGACAAACATGTCTACACCTTACACACCACAATCTGCAACTCATTTTGTGAGAATTGATAGCAATCCTACGACGAAGCGCTTAGCCGTGTCAAACGTACTTCTAACATAGTAGAATCTTATCCTAATGAATTCAATAAGCTCCCCGGCCCCAACAGCATTGACTGTTGCTGTGCCTCTTCCTTGGCATAACCTATCTTCATTCGACGTATGGATTCCTTGAATTGCATTGGAGAGGCCGACGGGACCGGTGGGGTACTAACCGGCTTGAGACAGACAACTGTGATGGCGGGGCCGCCCTGACGGGATCATGCGACGGCATGCGGTTGACGAGATGTAACGAATGGTCTGGGCTCAAGGCAGAATACAATTGGCCATCTTGAGCTTTACTTAAGCCCATGAATTATTTCATGTCGTAATTATAAGCTACAACCTTTACAACTACCAAGACCCAGACCCACAGATCATTTTCCACTCGCCCTACAAGACAAATAATACAATCCATTAGCCGCTCACCCAATGGCTCCTCTCAAAGTGATCATCATCGGTGGCGGCCTTGCTGGCGCATGTTTAGCAAACGGGCTCATCAACAAATCCGACGGTCGAATCGACGTAACTGTCTTCGAACGCGACGAAGCTGGTTCAGAACGAGGAGGCTACCAAATCCGCCTTGGGGCCCACGCACTTATCGGTTTCAAAGCCTGCCTGACCGAAGAACAATACGCAAACCTACTCCCCTGCTTCGGCAAGTCTGGAGGCGTCGTGTCGTCTGCCCCTTGCATCTTTAGTCCTTCTGACTTGAAGGTTTTGATCGACTTGAGTAAAGCTCCAGTTTATGAGAAGAGTGCTCCGATTGTGCGAACGAGACTTCGGAACTTTCTCCAGAAGCCACTGCAGGAGAATGGCTTTATCCATTTTGGTCAGAAGTACGTAAGGTATGAAGTACTTCAAGGAAAACAAGCTGGGCAAAACAGCATCAGGGTTCACTTCAGCGACGATACTCATCACGACTGCGACGTCCTCATATCTGCCGAAGGAAGTGGAAGTCGTATCAACAAGCAGATTGGACTTGACAACATCATCACCGAGGTGACGCCTGGACATGGTGGCTACTTGGGTAAATGTCATTTACCGTGGTCAGTACTACAGACACTGCCGAGACAGCTTTTGGAAAGGGGTACGATCTACACCGGCAACTCCAAGGCTATGGTGTTTGCCGCTGTATATCTACCGGATTCCTTTTCGGCTTCCAAGAATACCTCACATTCTGAGTACACGGATATCCTCAAACCCAAGAACTACGACGAGGATGAAGCTTCTCTTTTCTTCGGTATGGCATGGACGACGGGTCCTGACGCCGCAGAGCTACCTCGCGTCGAAGACAAAAAGGGTTTGATGAAGAAGAAGCTCACAGAGGCTGGCTTCCATCCTGATTTTCAGAAGCTGGTTGATGCTATCGACGACGACGCTATCATGACGACGCCTTGGCGATATGCGAACAACGACACGCCCATGGATTGGAGACAACAGCTTCTGTCTAAGAACGAGAGCAAGTCGGATCCAAGCATTGCAAATCCGCGTGTTTGGCTCATAGGGGATTCTATCCACCCGATGCTACCGTCCAGAGGAATGGGCGCTAATAATGCGATTCACGATACAGCTGATGCACTTGGTCCATTACTTCAACTTGCGAAGCTGAAGAATACATATGGGAGTGTGACTGATGAGCAAATCGGTGACAAATTGGAGGCATATGAGAAGGTAGTGATGCCGCGGGCTTTTGGATGGGTTAAGAAGAGCAGCAGCCAACAGGTATGAATCCCATTTCTAGCGTGATGATTGGAGCTAACTTGTGATAGTTGCCGGACCTGGACAGTCTGTCAGGACGAGCAATAATCATTGGCCTGCGGGTGATGCTATTTGTAGTTGGTGGTTTTGTCAGCTGCCTCCGGGTGCTTGGATGGAGACCCAAGGATGATGCTCCTGAACTCTCTTGAAATACCCGCACCATATCACGAACTGTTGTGCGATATCTGCTTATTGTATTGATTTACTCTCTGTTTTCTTCCACTTTCCGAGTTTAGCTGATGGGCTTGGATGTAATTCATGAGTTTATCGGAGGGAACGTTATCGGTTAACATGATTCCATGTCATCTGTTAGTGTGTTATTGTTCTCATCATGAAGTTTGCACATATCATTGGAGCCATCGCATAGCTGGAGCACCAATTGGTGAGTCATCGAAAACGATAGTTCAATGATTTGTAGAGACAACATCGCAATTGAAGAGACAGGGCCAATGAATAACATATAATATATAGTAGCGTGATGCAAAACTTGAAATCTCGGACTTGGGCAGTAAGAACACTGATGCAGTTATGGAATTCTCGTCCTTCTTGAAGAGAGTTGTACAAATAGAGGGCACACGTCTTATGGAGTACAGCTAGAAATTTGAGTAAGATCCTAGACCTTGGTCCATTTGAAACCAGCCTGACAATACCTTGCAGTCCCATAAGCAAACACGGAAGCAATCATGGTACAGCCGCAGAACAACTGCAAGCCCATGAAGCTATTCCCGCTCTCGCTCTTGTCTGCGATTAACGCACCGCCAAGCGGACTACCCGTCAAAGCCCCAAATGCATTTACAAGTGATGCGAGTCCTATTCGTGTACCGATCTCTTCAATTGGGCTGATCTGTCCAACGCAGCCAGGGAAGATGGACACGTAGCCACCTGAGCCGTAGCCGAAAGCAACAGCATATGCCATGATGGCTGCTGTACTTTGACTGCCCGGAATCCAGAGTACCAGCGTCAAGATGCCTATGAATGAGGTGATTATCAACATGCAGTTGAACTGACCGATGACATCCGCCAGTGCACCTGCTGTCAAACGGCCGATCAGACTGATGCCGTTGATGAGGGGTAGAAGGTAAGGGACAAGGTCGGACGAAACGCCGCTCGCCTGTGCCTGGATGATGATGTAGTTCAACGGTAGAAACATTCCCCAAAAGGAGAGAAAGCCGCCAAACATGGTCAACACCATGACTGGCTCCCTGAAACATCGCTGATAATCTGACAATGCGAAAGGACGTGGTTTAGGCGGGGTCCGTGATTTGATCAAGACGCACGAAATCGCCATGAAAGCCAAGAACATGAAACCAACAGCTCTCAAGGTCCACCCAAAGCCAATACTCTTGAACAGACGAGATAGCATGATGGGTAGCACTATACCACCGGCTGAGGATCCGGAGTTGACGATGCCAAAGACTGTTCCGCGCCTCTTTCTGAACCATGACGTTGTCGATGTAAGAGAAGCTGTGAAGACGGCGCCTGAGCCCATTGAGCTGAGTAGAGCTTGGGAGAGAAGGATCTGATAGTATTGTGTTGATAAAGGGAGCATCATTATACCGAAGACATATACGGGAGCGCCAATTAGAAGAAGGTATCTAGGGCCGTATGAGTCGTAGACACGACCCCACTGCGAACCGCGCTGTTAGCTTCATGATCCGAACAGTCAGTGTTGAAGTGGGACATACAACTGCTGAGCCACCAACTTGGAAGAATACTTGCAAACTAGTGATCCAGCTAATGGAACTGGCACTGTACTCTGCTAGAGGACCTGTCTGGTAATACTCGAGAAATACGCCAACGCATGTTACCAGGCCGAAGGTACAGAAGAGACCGAACCAGCCTCCGATAACGACGAGCCATGCTTCCCTTCCGCCTTCGGGATACTCAGTCTCGCTGAAGGGAGATACGGTTTGAGAGTCTGGTAGTTCCTCTACATGGGGGTGTTTCTCGGATGTATCGAGATCCATATCTGGTCTGGTAGAGCTTGAAAGGGAACTCTCGGCTTGGGCCATGGCAGTTGGATGCTTTGCTCAGCTCTTTGTGAGCTTTTCCTACCAATGTAGATGTAGATTGTTAAAAAGGTGAATACAAAGTAGTTTCAGGCTGTGATGTATTACTTTTTAGATGGTAGCATGTCTCGGAATCTAGATCCGTGCCGAGCCGAAAGAGCATATGACAAGCCGCATTCGTGGCAGAGCATTGTTCTTCCAGACAAAGCAAAAGATAGCAGATGACTCAAACTAGTTCCCGGCAGAGATGCTTTTGCTCAACGTGGTTCTAATGGGGTAGAGTCAGGTTCTGATCAGTAGCCGACGGGGTCGCGCGGGGGACGCTACAGATAACATCGGGATGAGGGGGAGATGCCAGCGGAGCCTCGGCATCTTAATAATTCACATCCTGATATTTGCAGTGGAAGTTGACAGCTTCTTTCATTCGAGATCGCATCACTAGCCTAGCAATTTGCGAGGTTAGGTTTGTCCATGAGGCTGACAGGTTATAAAAGCATGCTGAACTGGGCATTGTCGGAATACGCGCATAATCAGCAATAAATAATAACTGGAAGATAAGCCAATTTATCTTTCCAAACATATCTAAAAGTGTTAGTATTGATAAATCAATCATTACTTTTACACTATCAATGTGCCATAAATGTGATGGCATGCCCTAGACGATGTAGTAACAATAACAGTCGCGTATGAAAGCCATTGTATTTCATTGAATATACTCACAGGAGGCAGAGCTCGTATATCGGTGAGCTCTTCGAGATCTTTAGCTAACAGTAACCTATATATCCAACGTGACAAGCTCAACAAAGTCCATCGTCAAGACTTTTGTCTTACCATTCGCCTCGACCGCCTTTGTCGCCGCCTCAGTCTTTATCCTCCAGGGTGGAATACATCTGCGATTGATCAGTTAATCTTCCATTCCAGGTTTTCTCAGGAAAAGTTACGTACGCTTCGTCATGTAGACACCAGATCACCTGAGACGGATTCCCAAGCCAGCCAACCTTCAAAGCTGCAAACTCAGCCGCCGACCCATCGAAAGGTCTTCCGTTGAGATTCGCCCTTCCAGCAATAGCCATTATTGCAATTTCCGGCTTTGGCTGTAGGTCTCGCAGAATACCCTCATAGCCGCCTAAGTGTGCACTCCAAAGCAATGCCTTTTCACCAATGACAAAGTTGAACATCAATTGCCCGCCATCGCTGTGGGAAAACACGTTTCGCTTTCGATCAGCAACATATTCGATGAAAGAGCGGTGACCAGGGGTGAGTTTCTCGGGTGGCATGAGCTCCCCGATCTTGAGCAAACCATATCTCATGCCGATGGTAATATCAAGCGTGCAACTGTAAGGACTCGCGGAGCCCTTGTATACGGTGGCTGTGTCGATAACTTCAGGGTGATCTGCAGGCATCATGCAGTGCAATGAAGGCCAGACATCAACTGAGAATGCTGCGAGTTCATCTAGCGGACGTCGAGGTGCTCCAGGAGGAGCGGGACAGAGCAATGATGGGTCAGAATTGGCTTTATTCCAGGTCTCACGAGTGAACAGTGGAATCCGCTCGCCGCCTTGAACAGGAAGGAGTTGGTGTTCAGGAACGCCGGCCTCTTTTAGGAGGTTGATTGCTTCATTGTTGGCTATGACGATGGCGCCTGTTTTGATTGCGATGCGATCTGCGCCAGGCAGGCTGCGGGCTCGTTAATATTATAGACTGTATGCTGACGAGTTGTACTGACTGGTCAAAATGGGCATGCGAAATGAAGATGTAGTCAGCTATTTCGACGTCATCAACTGATAGATATGTTTTCAAGATCGAGGGCCTGTCTAGCCAGGTATCAAGGAAGATAGTGACGCCTCGTGTACGCAGACGGAATGTCGTGGCACCTTTTGAGTTAGTGACAGGGAATCTTCAAAGAAAGAAAAGTAGACTCACCGAGCCATTCAAGGGTCGAACTTGGCGTCATGACTGACTTTTAGACAAAGTCCCAGTCGGGTGTCGGCTATTCTGAGAACCGAGCAACTTGGGGATATCTGAAAAGCTTCACCACTTTCACGTTACTGTAACATGAGTACTAGGTGCATAATTTACTAACCAGTAGTAGTAGTCAGCCTGAGAAATGACATTTTATGAGTGAATAACTCCTGCCTACGCATTTAATAGTATCAACATGTCGGTTCACGACGACTACCCTGGAGCAAGCGGGGCCGGCGGGGTAAACTCCGCCATCCAAACACCGTTAGCCCCCCACATTGAGATAGTCATCCCGCCCCGTCGGTTCTCGATAACCCATCCTCTCCCCCTAAGCAAACACACCAGTCGTGCCGTATCGCAACGGGGTAATCCGCTATGCAGCAGAATCCATTGTCGTGTGACCAATGCGGGGAGACGTTCCAACGCCGTGAGCACCGCGATCGACACGTCCTCCGACACACGGGCCTCAAGCCTTTCCAGTGCGACATCTGCTCCAAGTCGTTCTCTCGCAGGTCAGTCACCAAATAGGCCCAGAAACGCTGTGGGCTTTCTGACCTAATAAAGTGATACCCTTACTCGCCATCGAGCCTTGCATGGCAGTCAACCTGGCACGTCTAAAATTCGCCGCCGCCGGCGTGGCCAAGCTTGTGTACCTTGTTCAAGGGCGAAGCAGAGCTGTGATGGAAGCCATCCTTGTTCGCGATGTGAAAATCGCAACTCGGCATGCGTGTATCCCGATAGAGTATCTAGTGCACGGCAAGATGATGGTGATACTATAATCGTGGGAGAGTTATCCCAAGGCCAAGACATCTCTGCGTCATCGCCCCTCACAGCCCACGGCGCAGACTTCCAGGAGGAAGCTTTTATGCCCGGTGAACTTCACCTCACTTCAGAAGAATGGGACAATCCTTCTTCTATTGCCTCTGATACAAGTGGAATACCGACCATGGCATCAAGCACTGTATACACAACAGTCCCAGGTACTTCTTCCCCCTGGCCTAATGTACCAACCTTGCCCGACACCTTTACTCTCACCGGGGATTTTGACAGCCTTAGGACCATGGCACATAACCCATCGATGCATTGGAACTTTTCAATGGCACATTTATCTTTTCCGTGGTTCATGGACGAATTGGAGATACCACTTGAGCTACCAGATATGGCCAATCCACATGAATACATAGCACATCCCGTAGCTTCAACACAACAGGCGGTAGAAGGCCCAGCTTATCTAACTCCGGAAAACATATGTTCCACTTACACACGACCATGCAACCCGTTCCCAGAGGCGGAAGCTATTGGACTACAAATGGCTGGCGCTGAAGTCTTTGGGCATATCCATGAGTTACCTGGACAGGCCGTAGAGGGATTGAATAATTTCTACAAGACACAGAGTAGAGGTACAACAGCAGCAGCCATTCCTCAGGATATCCTACACGCATTTGTAGAACTATACTTTGAGTACTTTGACTCTCAGTTCCCCTTCCTACATCCATCTCGCATGGAAGAATCGAACCTCCCATGGATTTTACTGCTAGCCGTGGCAGCAGTGGGAAGTCATTACTCCGAGATCCAAGGCGCAGAAGAGTATAAGACTGCGTTGTGTGACCTCCTCGCCCGGGCTGTTGAACTACCTGCAAGTAGAGTCACTAATTGCTGTTTATGATGTGCTAGCTAACCATAGAACCGCAGGTACACGATAGCATAGCGAATGTCGACGTAACAACAGTACAATGTGTCTTTCTTTTACATGTTCTCTGGCTGTTCTCAGGCTCGCACAGAGACAAGATTGTTCTACAGCATAAGCGAAGTAGCCTAGCGACGATGTGCTGGGACCTCGTTAGCAAGGCTGACAAACGCAGACAGTCAACTCAAACTGAGCCTCATAGTCAAGAAACATGGCAAGGGTGGATCGCTGAGGAGAGTGAAATACGTCTCGCCACTTGCGTACGTGTATTGGAGTATCTGAGCCATATGTTCCTGGGTACTCCGCTGGTATTCAACCTTCGTGACGCGACGCGACAACTGCCGTGTCCTGAAAGACTGTGGCGGATACGAAATGCTTTAGAGCTGAAGTCACTACAAGAAGACTCTATAGGTATCGTGTATGTCACCAGAAGTGAGTTTATCAGTTTACTGACGATCTCTTAGGAAATGATTCTCAGCCCGATGCCTTTACCGCCAAAGTCATTCTTCTCGAACTATACATCGACAACATGAATCACTACCGCCAAATGCGCAGTTCGCAACTCCTACAGTCTTCATTTGCTTCATATTTAAACGCCCAAGCAACGAACGATACCCAATACGCACCGAATTCTTCGCTTCAACGACCTGACACCGTTAGGAGTGAAAGTGGTCTTCTAGACACGACGATCGATCAATTGATCTTGAACAACAAATCGGACCATGGAGCCTGTACAGACACAATATCACATGTCATTGCAATTCTAAGGATGATTCCACTTGAAACTTTGCACTCTGCTACAGGCTGGGAGACGAATAAAGAGCAGATGATGAAGTCTAAAATGCATCTCAAAGACTTCTTCAAGAACAACGGTGCCAAGGCGCGGAAGGGCTTATGGCATGCTACCTGTATCTTCAAAACAACGCGGAGTTCTCGTCGTCTCGCGTGTTATAATGCCCTAAGTCTCACGGTGGCGATGGGCTACATATACTGCTACAGCGAAACACGCGCATCATTGGCACCGATTTCAACGCGTCCGGTGATTACACGACTTGACCAATTGCAAGATAGACAAGATATCAAACAATGGATAGAAAATGGGGGTGAGGATTGCTGGATGGCTCTGACCACTGCGTTCGTTTCCTTCGAGATTTGGAGAGGACGTTGGTGTCGCAGATTGCGTGGCGCGGGTTCTGTCGTGCTTTTGCTAGCAGTTTCGCTCAGCTAAGACGTGGTGAGACGCCGACCAAGAGCTCGAGGGAGTACCTCAATGCGGAATGATAGAGCTGCTGCACCCACCATACGGCACAATATGTCAACACATGAATAGCGGGAATCACCTCGTAAGCTAGATATATGGTGACTCTACCATAAGCGAGCATATCGTGGAGAAAGCATTAAATAGTTATTGAAGTATATACGATACAAGCTCCTTATTCCTCGACCCTTACGCGGTACAGCCAGGACACTCAAAGCAAGAGTTATCACTCCATGTTCCATCCCTTGAGTGATCAGGCCAATCTCTAAAGTCGGCCACCTTGAGCTCCCTAAACGAAAACATACACCTATCATCCTTGTACCCAGACCCAACGCAGTAATCCAGCGCCATACAAATAGCCGCGCACTTCTCAGGCGAGCTCTGGTCAGGATACGTCGCGAGGTCCCACTGGTTGTACGCTTCCCAGAAGCCCTGGTAGTTGCACAACGCACCTGGCTCACCAGACACAGCGCGACAGCTATCGCCTTGTTCGTAAGAGCAGTACCTCGTGGCGGGGAGAGCGGCGGTCTCAGAGCAGGCTGGGCATGTCCAGCAGGAGTTGTGGCTCCAGACAGCGTGATCCTGAGGCCGATCTTCATGTGAAACCATATCGGATTGCTGGATTTTCTTGGAGGTGAAGAGGCAGCGGTTCTCAGTCTGGAAGTAGGCAGAAGATTCACAGTTCTGGAGAGTCTGGCAGATAGCGGCGCATTGGTAGACATCGTCTTGGTAAGGATAATCTGCGCGGGACTCTTTCCACGTCGTGCCGGTGAAGAGAGCGGCCCAGATGCAGAGGGTGTCGCTGTGGTCTTTGAAGCGGTTGAACTCGCATTCTTGACCGCGGTTGTAGATACAGTCATCGGCTGGAGATGTCGTAGTCGCTGGACTGTGAGAGGTACTGGTAGTAAAGGTTGTTGACTCGGGGGCGATAGTAGTATCAGTATTGGCAGGCGTAGCAGAAGCCTCTGCAACAGTTGTCTCTGCGGAGCCATTCTCACAGGCAGAGCATGTGAAACAATCCATCCCATACCAATCAACATCAATACCATCATCCGACATATCGCGGACCTCAGAGCGTGTAACAACATTGTTGGAGAAGAAACACTTCCTGGGGGCAAACATATAACCTGCTGACTTGCAGCCAGGCAGCGTCTTACAAATCTCAGCACAGTCATCGGCACCATCATAATAAGGGCGTGTCTCGTCATCGTCTTGGTTCGGGAGCTGGTATGTCAAGCCGTTGTAGAGGCCGTAGACTCTGCAGTTCCATGAAGGAGTATTGTCAAAGCCGTCGCGCATGTCGCATGTTGGCTTACAAGCCGTTTCGGTTGGCTGGGCGGGATGTGTAGTGTCGGTGTTGGGGGGAGAGGTGGTGGTTGTCTCAGGCATGGTTCGCTCGGTGAATGTTTCGGATGTCGTGACTGGGTTTGTAGTAGGCGCGCCAAAGTCGAGGATAAAGTCCCCAATGTTCGCGGGGGTGACTTGATTGGAGATGAAGATCGAGTCGACCAGGATAACAGAGATGCCGTTCCCAGCGCAAGTCATGGAGATAGCAAAGGTAGCGGAGGCAGACTCAGCATCGACCTGCTCAAGAACATGCGTCCAAGACACGCTGGTTCCGACAGATGACAGGGACTGCGAGTAGAACTGCCTGCTGCCCAGAGATGCAGCGACAGTGCAATCCTGGCTACCAAAAGAAGCAACGACGTAGTAGA
This sequence comes from Fusarium chuoi, assembly GCA_022627125.1. Lineage (NCBI taxonomy): Eukaryota > Fungi > Ascomycota > Sordariomycetes > Hypocreales > Nectriaceae > Fusarium > Fusarium chuoi. Next base: position 273,035 of record JAJALE010000888.1, on the reverse strand, counting down.
ACTGAACGGTATACTTGTTCTGGGACCCAGTGCTCAGCGAGTTGAGTGTCTGCCAGATACTAGCAAACGATCCAGTATCTCGCTTTCTAGTCGGGTTCCCGGAGGCAGTCAATGCAGCGCAACCATCGTCGTGACTACCGTCAACCTTGTAGCAACCTCCTTCATGAAATTCTGCATTTCCGGTCGCGCCGAAGTTTGTAAGTCCGCTAGGCGGGTTGTTTGCATTGCGGACGGCGAGACTTCCTCCCTCAATAGCGTTGGTGATGATGATATCGACCTCTTGAGTTGTAGTTGTCGATTGAGGAGCGGTTAGACTGGGGACTTCGGATGTTTCGGACATGTCGGTCAGGATGGATGTTGTAAGTGCTGGGCTAGAAGATGTTGGAGCACTGGGTTTACAAGGACCAGCAGCGGCCAAGTTAGCCAGGGTCAAGCCCACGAGCGCAAGAATAGACTGCATGTTGAAGCAAGCTCAGTAAAAGCGACCACAAAATTGGTCAAAAAAAGAGTGAATGAGAGCTTGCCTCTAGAAAAGAAATCGTGCGATGCTGATTTATTATGTATAGACCCATTGTTCCGCCAAGTCTTTACTCGACTCAGCTTTGGCAAACTATTGACAGCATCACGGTCGAGATTTACTCTTTTCCGGGTTCATCATCAAAATTCGGGTTAGCGAGCTGCCACTATTGACAACTATTGATCCTTATAGCGGGCCGTTTTGGTTGTACCTTGCAGTAATGAGTCTAGAACCCGAGACCTAAACCGAGATCGCGCTAGCGGGTGATACAGCACCAATCAGGGCTCGGGGTCATATCCACGACGGAATTACCGCCGTTAGAATCATCTGTCCTTAGGCGTGAATGGAATAAGAAAGCATATGTAAAGATACTTTTCACATGCTAATTTTCCTCTTGTTTATCTTCAAGTTATCAATCTCTTGTTTACTAGGAATTATCCTCGCTTGAGACCTCCGCTCCTGGCGCCACCGACCCCAACCTAGCCACAGCTTCGGTTAACATAGAGCCGACATTAAGGTCTTCTAGCCGAGCTTTTAGATCTGCCATCCTCTCCTTCCTACTCTCCTCAGCATCATGGCCGCCGTCTCTCGGCTCCTCCTGTGACCCCGAGCCCTTGGACCGGTCTATCTCATCCCTTGCCCTAGAGGCTTTCGCTAAATGCTCGCAGGACTTTTCCAAAAACGATAATCGCAAGTCGACCTTCTCGAGATCTTCCTCGAATTCTTTCAGCCCGAGTATGTACGTAAAGGCGTAAACCATCTCCATCTCGAAACTGAAGACTGCATCACCATTGGCATTTAATGACTCTTCATAAGCCTGGCAGAGCAAGGGGATACACTTGGAAAATTTCCCTGCGTAGAGGTAAACCTGGCTCGCTACTCTGAACGTCCATGAAGGGTCGTCTGAAGAGATATCTCAGGAATGATCTGTGTAGTCAAACAGACAAGTAGAGAATCAGAATGGAGCATAACCTTGGAGGCGGCAGTCATCCATACATAAAGGTTATTGATCAGAGAGAAATATAACTTTACATTTAAATGCCAAGTTAATTTATGTAGCGTCTTGCCTGTGAGAGAATGTAATATTTTCCCTTCCTATAGACAGGGAAGCACGTGATAAGGTTGCGTTCTTTAGCCGTCAACCTGCCTTGGTCCGTCCATACTTGGGGCTTGTTGATACAGCGCCTATGGCACCTGTTGAGGACCTTACCTTGTGAAGACGAATAGCATCAATTCTTTTGTTGTAGATCGCAGTCATAAAAAATTATAAAATTTGAACTTTTAGTGTTTCTAAATGCGATGCAAATATTTTCTTCTTCGTGCACTCTCTCTTAGGTAAAGGCAGACACTAGAGAGCAATGGTCATAAGGGTAGGTAATAAGACACGCTACCAGTCTTGATATCCTTCGTCTAGGAATTTAATACTTCCTATAAACCAAGTGGGTATTTCGCGCCAGAGAATGTCCCTAGGGAATGGCAAATCGTATTTGCGTGTGCCAGTGAGTATGTGGGGGAGTCCGAGTATCGAGTTTAGGAGACATAGGATTGCTCTTGGCGGGTTTAGGCTTGGGCTCGGTTACCTGAGGCTGGATCTGGGTGCTATGGTGATCCTAAGCCCTATAAGTAGCTGATTGTTCTGTCTAGACATGGTGGCTCCTTTGAAACCTTCCAGTATTCTTGTCTTTAAGCATTAATACAAAAGACAGATTATCTGGTAAGAATCTCTAGATCTCACACCCCGGCGCTTAATGATCCCTCATCTGGGCCTCTAAATATCACTAGAAGTCATTATGCTTGGAAAGCAAAGTCATAGCATGGGATTGTTGTTTTATGCGAATGACTATATTTCTCTACTTATTGCAACTTTATCTAGGTGGGTGACTGCCGTCTACGAGGTTAAGCTTTTTAATAATCAATCTTGATGTCTAGGTCTATATATTTAGCTTTATTCCTCCTCTAATATACTTGTAAAGGCAGGTACTGTGCTATCTACGTTCAATACAACAGCAGGATATTCAAAGTCTCTATCACCTGCTGCCGTCTGCATCACTCTGCTTCCACACTTCAACAGGCCCCAAGCTCCAGTATGCAATAGCCCCCATTCTTCTTCATTTCTTGTCGTAACATCTGTAGAGGACAAGTCCTTCCCTTTCTTAGCTTTCCTCCTGACCACCTCAGCCACACCCATGACACTGCCCCAACCTTCAGACACATCATTAACAGCGCGATACTCGTCACCATAAAGCTTGAAGAAGCTCAGACCCATCTGCGCATAAATGTCGGCCGTAATGGGTGTTTCAGGCGGGGCGTGCCCCGTAACAAGACGAAACGAGCGAGCATCTAGAAATTGCACGTTTATGATACGCGAACTGCTTAGGTCCCAGATCCGTGGGTCGTTGGTGTCGCGCTTGATGTGCTGGAGGATCTTGCCCCCGGCGCCGAGGCCCAGCGTTGTGGGTGCTGTTGTCTCGTGGGTCGTGAGAGTAAGCAGGTTTTCTAGGTATCGGCAGAGATTCCTCATCTGGTATGTACCTTAGAAATTGCACAGCGGAAATTATACCCTTGAATACTTACTATCTTGGACGAGTTTCCCCTCACATCTCAATATCTGTTCTTTTACTGCAATACCTGTTTTGCCCACGAGTACCATCTTGAGCTCGGCGATGCTGTCGCCATCTGAGAATTTCTCATGCCATTCTTTGCCATTGTAGTAAACTCGAACTGACAGACCGCCGCCTCCATTTAAAATAGGGAAACATTCAAGGATCGTATCCTGAGTCAATATTAGCGGAAGCATCAAAACTAAAATGAGGATATTCTTGCCACGAGAATATTATAATCAGAAAGTCTGTATGCTAGCGATATGTTATTATTCAGTCGATAGTGCTGTTCCAAAATCCTGATACTGACAAGGTTCAAGATGGTCACCTTCGAAAAGTAGGAGATGCTTATTCATGGGGATTCCTGTTTTATCCTGGTATAGACCCATGATCTGACCAACCCTGCAAGACGACAAACAACTTATCTCGACGGGCGCCTCGGTAGAAGAAAGGATTCGAACTCGAATTCTAACCCGGGGCGGTGGCAGGAGGTTAAAAAAAGGATCAAAAGAGGACTTCGGGAGAAAAGACCGCGAAGAATGACCTATGGAACGCGTCTTATCTCGCGTGAGTAGATATTGAGGCACCTGGCCCGTCCAAGATGTAGCGTCATAATTTTCTGCAAATACCTTTTCACTGTCAATAGCCGGAGAAGTTGCCGAATCCCGTTGGATCTGATACTCAGCTGTTGAGACTCCCGTTGTGTTGTGCATAACATCTCTCAGCTGTTTGACAGTAGTTTCCTCGCTAATGGCCAAGAGAATCGGAAGAAGAGTCTTCTGAGGAGAGTCTACTGTGTTGTCGCATACGACACGACAGATACGGCTCTGGTTTACTGTTCCATGAGGAATCTAGTAAAGCTATTCTTAGCTTGTTATGGATATCGAAATCAGACAACAAGACTTACAAAAGTGAATTCGCATCGACGGGCTAATGTATGACTTTCGCCCGTGAGCCGCGGAAGCCAGTCGAGAGCTATCCAGGACGAAATTGAGATCCAGCCTTGAGCATTGTTAGCCGCAGAATACTCTATGGCCAACCAGCCTCTCGATGTTTGCAGTTCCTTCGCCACAATTTCGAGTATACAGTCGAATGAGTCGCCATCGTCAAACTAAAAGATTTATTATGTCAATGAGTACTGGTCTAGTAAATTTGGGTATACGTACGTGTAGTACGATGGGGGGTTTTGGACTGTCGAGAAGCTTGATCACAAACACCCACTCCGCGTAAGAAATGAGGACTGCGTCCAGCTCGACGACGCCTTGGCTAGTTTGTTTCAACGATGCTTCGTCTAGAAGGTCTGAGACAACTTTGGGGCGTGATGGCGCTGCTGATTTTAAGTCTTTGACATGAATTGTTTGGCCCTCTTTCATGTTGAGCTCCGTAGGAGTCGACAATACATCGAAGACACACTCTTCAGATTTCGTTAGAGAACTAGCAGACAAATCGCTGCGGCTAGTCTTGTAGACGTTTCTATTTGAACCAGCATGAATTTGATCCGGTTCAAAGGCAGGAATGATCTGAAGTTGTAATCCTCCAACCTCATCACGACCAGTCAACTGCCACTCAATAGACGCTCCTTCGGGAATATTTGTATGGATTGAGTGGTCGCTCGACGCGTCTTCATCCTGGCTTCTTTCATTTACCCTACTTCCTTGCGACTTTTCTGTTCGAGGAGGAGCCATTTCCGTGGCAACGAACTGCTTGACCACTCCTGGTGCAGTGGCGATTCCGTCGAGCCATAATTGTTCTGGTAGGACGATGTAGTCCTGCTTTCGGTTCGCGGGATTCATCTGACGGAGAATCGACGCCATGCCCCCCTCGGACGATTCCCCTGAAAGGCCATTGATACCGCCGACATAGGGACGGATAGCAAACCTTTTCTGCCCTTCGGTATGGAACTGTATCCACAATGCTTCCATCTCTAAGTAATATGAATGAGCTTATACCACCAATTTCGTGGTTTCGTTTCATGACTCACGATACATGGGCAAGAAGAACCCTCCTTTGGCCACCATTGAAGGAGGCAATATATGACTGAAAGGTGCAATATTGAACAACGGAAATGTCCCTAATCCAGGAGGTAAATCGTACTCTTTGTCGCTCTCGGGAACTCGAACGGTTCTCATAAATGAGATAACCAGATCGGGCGTATCATCCTGTCCGACCTGGAGGATAGAACCTGAAACCTTGTCAAATATAGTATCCCCTTCTTGGCTACTACCATGGAGTTTAGCCGTGATTGGATGCGGAAAGGCTTTGCTCATGAATGACGCGATTGTCTGGCCCGCATTAATTTTCAAGCCCCTTTGTCTATTGTAAGAAGGCCGGCCAGATGTGACCTCGACTGGAGTCGTAAAGATGTCCTCCCATTCCAAGCCTATATCACCTGTCTGACCTTTGAACTTGAAGGACATGACGTACCTGAGACCTAACGACGAAGGTTAACAGTGATTAGTGGCCACTAGGGTCTCGGCGTACCACCAACTTCCTTTTCCAACCACCAATATAGTCTTGACATTTCTACATTCCCCGGGACCTTTACAACATGAGAGACGTCTCTCTCCTTGTAGCTGTTTGAATCAAGTCGTCGCCTCAGGCCACTAATTCGTAATGTGACAGTCTCGACTGGCTTGTTCGACGAACACGGCGACTGGGTTCCCAGGCTGGTCGAGGAAGAGTTTAGTCTCTTGTTAGAGATGCGGTGTTGAACGTGTGATTCTAAGACGTTTTTCGAAGTTGTAGTAGATGGTAGCCCCTCAAGCGTGGGTAAGCTGCTACCTGAGCTCTTATACCTAAAGGCGAGTGGGCAAGTAGTGCTACTGCTGCGAGAGAGCCTTGGGTTTGTCATAGGAATCGATGGATTGGTGGTACTGATTGACGTTTCCGTTGCACTCTCCAGAGTCGCTTTGGAGCTATTACTTGACTCGTTTATATCTATGCCAAAATTAGCTTTCGCGTTCAAGTCATTGCCTTGGGACAAGTGTAACATTTATCTAGGCTTCCATACGCAGCTTCTCTAATCGCCGCTTCGACGAGCATATAATTTTGGTCGGTCTTTCGCGAGAATCGAGTAAGTCCACGATGGTGAGCATTCATTGGAAGTACAGTCTCGTTGGGCAAGCCCATGATTGCCGAATACTCTGGAACAACCTGCCAATTGTAAGAGATGCGTAAATGTATTGTAAGGTAGATGTCGTCACCAATGTTGTTAATGGACTTTCTACCTGTTGTTCAATAAAACTCATGATTTTCAAAAATTTTGCGCGCTGCAGGAATTGTTTTGAAATCTCCGCCAATGTGTCAGAATCCTTGCTAAGGGTGCGCAAGAGTTCTTTTCGGATGTTTTTCCCAATGCTCGTTACGCTGACGAGATTTGAGAGAAGGATACCCCAAGACGCTAAGTCAGATCCGCGATGCGGGGTCCCCAAGAAGACGATGCCGGTTGTGGCTTTCAGTATCGGACTATAAAGCTCGGAGCCATTGTGCGCCATGATCAGGGCCTTCAACATTTAACATAACTCAAAGCCAGTCAGTAAAGAACATCACGTACCTTTTTTACTACGATACCTCCTAGACTGTGGGCAATAAACATAAGCGGTCGATTTCGGGCCTACGTGGAGTCAGCAAGTCACCAGACATTTGTCTATACACTTACCTCGGGGCTACTTCTCACAACTCTCAGACGGTTCAAAAGATCCTGAGCAAAGGCTTCTACTCCTGATCGAGATTTGCTAAAAGCCAGCTTGGAGTCGTACCCGAACGTCATAACCCGGCATCTCGGAATAGATTCTGGCAGTAGATCTTCCAGCCAGCAATTCCCAGTAGTCGAGTCAGTCCAGGTCTTTTTCACACTACCGTTCAATCCATGAATGGCGATGATGCTTTACATACTATCAGTCACTGCACGTAAGAATAGGGAGACGAAGTAGATCAAAGGAGCATACTCGATGTCAAATTCGGCACTCGGCTGGTAGATCTCGGGTGATGGACTTAGGATGAATAAGCCAAAGGGTTCGACCTCAAAGTCATGCGGGATAGGTATATCATCTTGATCTATAGATTCGTCCAACTGCATAGCCTAATAGAGGGTTCATTAGTTCAGCTTCCCAAATAACGGTGCGAAATAGAGTCAAAAGCACGGGCAATGAACTTCTTACTTCGCCATCTCGCTGCCTCTTCCGGGTGAACTTCTTGTACAAGGACTCCATTCTGTCGTATATGCAGAATGCTCTAGCGATTTGCTATTGAGACGCCAAAATTTAAGAGCCAACCGTGAAAGGGTCAATGAGTAGAGGGGCAAAGATGTAAGGTGAATAAACAAATAAATAAACAATGCCTTCTGCTTGTGAAATCGCGGCTCTACTGAAGCCCCGCATGACTGAGCTTTGCCGCTCGAGACCGCTTTCAACCATTGCGTTGGCATTAAGGCGCCACTTTTGGACCTCCGACCTATTACAGGTAGCTGCCCTTGCTCACAACGTGGTATTTTGTGAGGCTGTGCCAGTAACTGCATGTTTTTCCATGGTTGTAAATTCAAGGTTATTTCCAGAACTCGGGTAGCTTCAATTAGGACTGTCGCTGCCTAGCAATTCAAGCTAGCAATGGTCTTTCAATTAGAGCTGGGTTGCTCGTTATGAATGATCTACACTCTGCATAACACGGACTGTGTAATAGTCTTTGACATGGGCTCCTTCGTCGTGCTGCGGAAAATTGAGCAATTAAAAGCAGGGTTTGCATCACAAGAGAAAAAGCCGCATGAAAGACTCAGGAATGAAAGAAAAGATAGAGGGAGATGTCGCATTCAATCATCAAAACAAGGAAGAGGAAAGATATATTCAATACAGACAAAGGAAAGAATTGTTTGCATATTGAGACCTGCCAAAGTTAAATCTCCTCTCCAATCCTCTCCATTACTCAACCGCAAAGGAAAGCCCCGTGGCCTCAAATTCTTTCACCTGTAAATCATGCTTTCCCCACTTATGGACTACTGTAGACGCAAAGTAGGCTGAGCGGCGCTGCTGGTTACGAAACTACAGAACCTAGAAATACGCCCACCGAGCAAATTAAATCTAGTTTAGCGAGCTGCCACTGTTAACATCTATTAATCCTTATAGCAAGCCGTTTTGGCTATACCTTATAGAAATAAGTCTAGACCTAAAAGCTAATCTAAGTCTACTAAAATGATTACTCTAGTGCTAATATTATACCTACTATAGAATTACTGGCAATAATATAGTTTATCTTTACCTATAGTGCAGGTACTAGAGAAGTAATTTAAATAAAAATGGCAAGCTTTTATTAATATTAAAAACTTACTATAAGACTATATATTTAAGAGAAGCTACTGGACTAACTAAGGTTCTCGGTTGTCCTGATGCAAGCTCAGTCACAAGCCTTAACTGCAAATCACTCACCCTAGTGTGCTTTCAAGGACCAACGCTGGCGAAATTGGCCAGGGACGTCTAAGTACCTAGTAGCTTTTGCGGCATATAAGTTACCAATATCGCCATGTCGCGATTTATGAGACTCAGATATTTACTCCGGGGAATAGCCTTTAGTGACCGGATATTTCCTGGAATCAAAATCTCTCATCAGGCCACAGACGTTATGACACGTGTGCCTGCCGCCCTCATTGTGGAAACCCCGCAAGTCTGACAAGCAGTCTTCGATGTGCATCTAGAAAGAAAACCGTTCCATACGTTTTGGGCTCAAATAAAGATCCAGGACATATTTTCATTAGCGGAAACCGCTTTGCTGTTACACGAAACCTCTTCGAAGCCCTTGCTTATCTACGGTACCCTGGCTCCGATAGAACACTGTGGATTGACGCGATATGCATTAACCAGCTTGATTCCGACGAAAAGGAAATCCAGATCCAACGAATGTACCAGGTTTATGGCAATGCCAGGGCAGTAATCCCGTGGATAGGAATTGCAAATGCCGGCACACATGAGATCTTTAATTCGATAGGTTCATTTGGAGACGTGGTCCGAAGCGCATTTCCAGGCCTGAATAGAGGACTGGGAATGGGTTTCACTGTGGCTCTGGGCGATGAACAGAAGAACCAGAGGAAAGCAACAGCATTAAAGGAACTGGCTGAGCGGTCATATTGGTTTCGTGCTTGGAAATTCCAGGAAATGAAGTTGGCCACGTCACTCACGATCCAGTGCGGTGTGCATAAGAAGCCTTCTGGTGAACTCCACAGCTTGCACATCAACAAGCAAGCTACTGCTACGGCCCGGGCGTATAATGAAAAAGGAAAATCAGTTGACCGCTATATAAATAATCTCGACTCGAAATTCCCTGATCTAACTAACGGTCAAGATTACCCAAATCATTTCCTAGATTGCCTATTGGACCGACAGTGCTACGATAGGCGAGACAACATTTTTGCCTTTTTGAATTTGTTTCCCCGGGACTTGCAACAGAGAATACCGATCAACTACAAAGCCTCCACCAAGGAGATACTTCTTCAAAGTACTCGGGCAATTGTTGAATCGACAGGAAGCTTGTACATTTTGATCATCAGAGGCAGCCAGATCCCGCCAGAGAGTGACGAAGAACAATGGCAAAAGAGCATACCATCGTGGTGTCCATATCTAGCTGCACAATACTATGACTACGGGTTCAAACCGCATACCATGTCGAACATATTCACTGAAAAGGCATAGGTATTATTTTGTACAAACACAAAGATGCGGGTAGAGGGGTTCGTGGTTGACTACATTGAGCGAAGCCTCTCTCCAGATAATGTACCAAGCACCGACTGGACAGATGAAGATTACAGTCAACAGTTTGGATTCTATACAAAATGCCTTGAATTAGGTCTCCTGAGCGCCCCTCAAGAGAAGGGTGAGCAGTCCCTATGGGCAACAACCCGCACGCTGCTCGGGGACCAGGACGGAGATTCAATCGGCGATCGAGACTTGATTAAATGTGCTTTAGGACGGATATCTGACGACCCGGACGAGAATGATGCAAAATCTGCTTTATATCAGATACTGAGAAACATAAGGTCTCGACAAATCTGTTCATTTCAGGTTGGCGCGGCAGTCATTAGAGCATTGCAATTGAGTGGAATACCGCGGGAATTCTGGTTGAATCCCATTGTTGTGGTACCTCGGACAGCTCAGTGGAGAGATGCTATCTGTGTGATCTCTGGTTGCCCCCTACCCGTTGTCCTCCGGAGGTTTGGCGATACCTATCGCATTATAGGTGAGGCATTCTTTGATACTCAGCGTCTGGAGTCTGTCGATTTCCATATAGAGCTCAGGAACTTTTTAGTTGAGTAGATACATCGTATATATATTTAGGCCTCAGGTCTTCAATGCTATCCGTGGGCTACAGTCGTCCGAAATCTAATTTGAAGCCTTCAGACAGTGGAACATGGTCTTGAATAGAGGCGTCAAGAGCGATTATAGGATAGAAAACAATTTAACTAGCAGAAGGGAACCATTGAACCATGTACTAAAGAACCAGACTCCGCTTAGCAGGTGTTCTACCCGTCGACCATCAGAAAAGAGGCTCACAGATTGTTGAAGAGGTTTTGCTCAACTCTGACTAACCTCGAGAAAGCATTTAATGAGTAATCGGACCTTCTAAACCCTATCCAAACAGAACTCACCTTAATTGTGATTAATGTTCAATGTCTATTGTGTTAAAATTACTTTATTATAGCCGATCTTTTGCCACCTTGTGACTCGATATTCTCCAACCTTAACCAGTTTAACCTTTCCTCCTTAGCAATAATAATATAGCTACTATATATATATTTTCCTTAAAGCCTTTATCTATTTAAGCTTTCCTCCTAACTATATAGCTGCTATATACATATTCTCTTTAAAACCTTTACTCTAGCTTGCGTGGGTAAGAAAATGATGAAAACTCCTTCCTTGAAAGAGTCTCGAGGTGAGGGTTTAAGAGATGGAGAAAAGCTTGGGGGGCACACCAGAAATGAAAATTAGGAGTTCTTCCTGGGCCCTTCTTCAAATAGACACCGGCAACACCTCGCAGGTAACACTGATTAACCAAAAAATAACTCGTTTGCCGAGTAACCATTATTGTTCTAAAGACGCTGAAAGTTGAGTTTATTGATGATTTCTTATAAAATATAAAGTGATGAGATACTGAGACGAAAACCTGATGATGAAAGTTATAAATACCCTGGAGGTCGCCGACAAGCCAGTCAGCCTCACAAGGATATCCATCCAATAACAAACAACCTCAAGCGCGCACCCCCGCCTCCACTTCTACATAACCGTGACGTGTCTCAGATAATCAAGTCGCACAACACATCAAAAAAGCATCGTGAGAGATCCAAGACCCCATTCAAATTCATCTTGCCGACAATTTCGTATCATCAATCTGAACTCTATATTAGAGCAAAGTGATTCTGTAACGGAACCTCTTCCTACGACTCTTACGATAAGCATGGGCCAAATACCAGCTTCCGAGATTAGACGTCAATCTCATTCCCAGGCAGCTCCTCCACCTCCCAGAAAATACTCGGGAATAAGCAGTGCTTTTAGTGCTTCTGCTAACCCCGATGAGGACTGGACTAAGATCTCAGACCTTACTGAGCGCCGAAGAATACAGAACCGCATTGCTCAGCGCAATTACCGTATGTTAAGCCTGCTTACTTCCAGATTTACTTTAGAGCTTTACAAGCTATTGTTACAGAGTTTATAGTTCTTTTTAGGCAAGAAGCTCAAGCGCCGCCTTGAAGACCTCGAGCGGCGTACTGGATCTGACGATGCGGAGTCTGATAAGCAGCTACAGAAGCCTACTGAGTCGAAGAAAGGACTTCAATCTTTGAGTGGGATTCGCAACAGAGATACAATATCAAAAGATAACACACGGGGAGATGAAGCGCGGATGGATGATCTTCTAGCCACTTTTGGAAGAAGGGCAATGCGAGTAAAATCCCGAGCGCTCTCTTGGAAACAGCAGCACGTTGTCGATAACAGAGCAATTGCCACACTGCCTGCTGACTAGACTTAGTATAGTAGGACCGGGCTTTGAGCAGAAAAACGGCCGGGTTTTTGAGGTACCTCAAAGCTCCGAGCGTCGCCCCAAGTCCTGCGTCCCAACACCAGAGACTCTTACATTGATCCCACCGATGACAAGGATAACATGTTAAACAACACCAACCTGCTTCTCGCTGAAGACGATCATGAAAGCCATGGGGGACATAATGGCTTTGTTGTCCAGAATATAGATGGGGATCAGTGGATTAAACCGACTGTAGTCCCCTACTCTACAACAGATAGGGAAGACACTGTTCCAAGACAGGTTATTGGCATTGAGATCCGGAGGAAGAAACAGAAAAATAATACAAGAGGGAAGGGACAGAAGTCAAAGAAGGGATAAATAGGGCTTCAGGCATCATCTCGTGCAGAGGTTCTGGCCAAACTGTTAAAATGAACAACCTTGCCAAAGAAGAGCATAGCATCGCCAATTTCAGCTCTCCGCGGATAGACAAGGAGAGCAAGGAAAGGTTCATATAACGTCTGCGACTTACTCCCAGCATCAAAAGCTAAGATAGATATATTATATGTCTGATTGAGGGGCCCTTTATGGTTATTATCAACTAGATCCGAGCTCAACAGACGACATTTACAGGAACTATTCTCACAAAGTCCGTACACTAATATTCTTACGCTAGTTAGAACATGTCGCATGTTAGATTGATTTATGGACAGCAAAGCACGTGATGTAACTGCGGGGTATGTGGGTTTCAGCTAATACTCCGCCCCTCACTGCAAGATCAAGGAAGAGAAACGCATGATGCCACGACAAAAGGGCAAAGGTAAGTTTGAGCCAATTGAAAGTATAGTCATTCACTCACTCAAATAATACTAGGTTGCTCAATTTGTTCGAGGCGAAGGATCATCTGCGATCTTGGCCAACCGAGCTGTCAAAAATGTCTCGGCAGGGGATTTGCCTGCCCCGGCTACGGTCCGAGACTTCGATGGGTTCAGGGCGTGGCTCTTCGTGGCCATCTTCGGGGTGTCCAATTTCCTATCCCCGAGTCTCCAGCATCCGATTTCTCACCAAGTCTTGATAGCAACACGCAACAGCTATTAGACTATTATGACAAGAACATCGCCGGGTTGATGGTCTGGATCGACTCAGAAAAGAATTATTACCGTCAAAAGGTTCTGCCTCTTGCTCAGAAGAATGAGGCAGTCCGTCTCGCTATATGCGCTGTCTCGGCCCAGCACGCAGCAAGAGACTTCACGCCATCAACCGTTTATGAGAAAGATAGGGATCATGTCTTGTCAATGATCATGCGAGGTGTTGACGACATGACCGCACATCCCCAGCTCACAGTAACAACCGATACAGCGGAATGGATGCTTTCATCGATGATGGTTCTATCATCCTACGAGCTAGCTCATACTGGCGGTGCAGATGCTGCAGATTTTCATCGAACGGCCGCCCGTGCCTTAGTCAACACTCTATCGACGCTGGACTTTCCCAAGAGTGGTCTTTTCGGCTTCTTGCAGAACCAGCTTTCTATGTATGATATTTTCGCTTGCACTACTATATTCGACGCGACAGACGTGCAAGATGCGATTCGGCCTATTGAGTTCGGAGAAGATAGGTCATTCTCGGCTTATCTACTGCTTCTTCATGATGTGACGCTTATATCTCGAGGCGATTCACCTGAGGACTCAAGTCGAGACTGGAGGGGGGAGTTTGCTCAAGCACGAGGTGAGACACTAATGGAAGTTGGAAGTAGTGGGATATGCTCGAGTGCCAATCGAGGAGATTTAATACGTCTTGTTGACGCCTACCACAACGCCGCTCTGTTATACATTGCACGATGCCTTAGTCGTGAACATGGCGTGAATGAGGCAGTGAGCCTAGGCACCTTGTTTCGACTATTGACTGGTATGGAGAATCTACATGGGTGGATTCATAACCTCGCATGGCCAATCTTCATCGCCGGGACGGAATGCTACAGAGATGACAACAGGCAACTCATTGTGAGAGATCTATACCAGGCCTTATCTGACATGACAGGATTTAAACACCATGGGGATGTCCTCACATTTCTGGAGACTTTCTGGGCCAACGGAGACTCGGACTGGCGCATACTAGCAAAGCAATGGGAAGGTCTCGGTAGAAGAATTCTAGCAGTTTGAAGGTCAAACTATCTACTTCTTGACAGTCTCTTCATCCTCAATCCCAAAGATGACTTTCATCGGATCACGATACTTGTAGAAGCCCAAAGCCGGTGGACAAATGCCATACCCTAGCAATCTAAGCATCTTGGGGGGAAAGTTTCTAGTTTTTGCAACCTCAGGGGGAATGCTTAGAAATTGGTTTTCTTCCTGCCTCAATGTTCCTTTGCACATGAAGATACCAATGGTCTCTCGTGCATCATCCCTTTCCATGTTAGCTATGCACAATACAATACCAGAAAAGTGGAGTAAACCTACTTGGTGATGTTGGCTCCACCTGCGTGATAAACGTTGCCCAGGAAGAGCATAGCGTCGCCAATTTCTAGCTCTCCAGGGATAGCCTCTTCATCTAATGGGCATCTGTCTGGGCCCCAGAGATGACTCTTTGGGATCACAATAGTCGCGCCATTCTCTTTAGTCGTCTTGGTCAAAGCCTAGCGGCGTTAGATAATTCGGACTATTCAGCTCAACGGGATGGGGCTCACCGTCACGCAACCGAGCATCACGGGCATGTCGCAGTTCCTAGGGTGATAATCCGAGTCATCTCTATGAAGCGCCTGTTGTTTTCCACCAGGCTCAACGCGAAACCCAACGGCACTGGCAATGTATGGCTTTCCGAAAACCGTCAACTGCTCTTGACCTTCCCAGTATGTGTACTTACTACCCAAGACTTTCTCAGCAACGGATTGGAATAGAGGGTTTATAGCTAGTTCGACACATGCGTCTGAGGTAGCGAAAAATCCGGTTGCTCGCTTGGTGGTGGGGGGAAAGAAGCCAGAGTCATCTTTGACGTCTGAGTCAAAGAGCGGTTTTAGGTCACTTCGAATCTGTTCGCATAGATTTTTGGAGGCTATGCCTTTGACGATCAAGGCACCGTCTCTCTCTAGGGCATTGATGATGGTGTCTGCAGTTGTCCCAGGGTCATTGGCATGCAATGTCGAGATTGCGGTTCCAGCCTCTGTGGGATAGGTTGAAGAGAACATGTCTGCGGTCGATGAGAAACTAACAGGAAAATGCCAATGATTTACAATTAGGAAAGAGATTTCAAGAATTTCAGTCTTAAGTGATTTGCCTTTTAATACTTGTTTGTAGTCATGTTCCCAACCGCAGTTTCTCATATTAGCAACCCAATTGAGAAGTTAAATCGAGGTCTCTCCTGGTAACTTCCCAAATTAGTATAGCTTCAAGCCTTTTGTGGGTCTTCTCATTACAACATCTAGAAAGGGAACACGCAACAGTTAACCTATAGTAACAATTCGTTTACTTCTTAACAGATTTCATAGTCTATAGCGTAAGTCTTTTTTAATGACACTAATATAATTGAGGGATGTAAACACGATTAAAGCTTGGAATTGATGTCTGTCTGTTTTCTTGCAACTGGATAAACTTGTGTCCTGTTGTTTTGAACTCGTACAAGTCGGTCTGACCAGTTGCCACAATCGTTCAGAAAAGTTATAAGAATCGCGATGGTTTGGCTCTCAGAGACAACCTTCTGAGGCAGTCTCCTGATTAATTGATTAGATATGTGTCTCCAGAGAGAGAAAGTCGCCATGGCTTACGGCAGGCTTTGGATTGGAACGAGGTTCTCTTGTGGTTTCTCCATAGCGGCTTTTACCAAAATGAGGGTTAGTGCCAAGATGCCTGTGTACCCTTTGGAGATATCACATTTTGTGCGTGACCATCCAAATAATCTTCTTATGTAACATCCACAGGGACTTCTGGATTTTTGATCTGGCGTTTTGAGGTGCGCCAACATTTTACACCCATAATTACCCCAAGTGCTCCCCGGATGGACCTACAGCCGAATTGGGTTCTCTGTTCAGGCAGCGCCCCAAATTTCAAGTTCCAGATGATGAGGCTGTTTTAGATGCTCTCATTGGTTCCAAATACTAAGGCAACTGGTTCGCATTACGCCACTTCGCACCCCAAAACCTACCCCGCAGCACCCCAAAACTGCACCTTATATTCTGGACTAAGTCGATTTCAGACTCAAATATGAATCGCGCCGAACAAATGGTCAATTTATATTCTACCACGACGTAATTCGTGCAATATCTTTGTTTTATTAACTGGACATCTCTTCGCCTTCACGGTTTGCCTCGATGGAAGATATTGTCAGGAAGGATACTCATTACCTTTGGGAACTTCTGCGCCAAACGGAAGAGAGATATATCTTGTCTGAGCTCAACACTATCTATGAATGCCTGGTGGAGGTGGAAGAAAGATGCACTCAAATCGGACAAGGCCAGGTCAGAACCAATGAAAGAAATCCGGATCTCAACCTCAAGCAGTGGGAGACCCTCCAGGCTATCCACAGTAAGCTCTTGCAAAATAATAATGAACTCCCCATCGC
The DNA here is from genome assembly GCA_022627125.1 of Fusarium chuoi. Taxonomy (NCBI): domain Eukaryota; kingdom Fungi; phylum Ascomycota; class Sordariomycetes; order Hypocreales; family Nectriaceae; genus Fusarium; species Fusarium chuoi. Next base: position 256,373 of record JAJALE010000888.1, on the reverse strand, counting down.
CCTCTCGCCAGTCAGTCCGGACCTGCGCCACCTCAGGAAGGTAGCGCATGATCATTCCCTCCAGTCGCACAGTTTGCGGAGATTCAGCGAACGCCTGCTTCCTCTTCTGAAACGCGAGCAAGACTTGGAATCAGCACGACAATGGCTAGAGCTCATGAAATTGTCTTCTTCACTCCTTGAAATACTTGGGAAGAATGAATTGCTCTTTACCTACGAAGAAATGACCCTTATGAACTTGATCGACCAGATTGAAGTCATATTGGAGAGATTGAAACAATGGTTTAGGTGCAGATACGAGGACTTGAGCCGCAAGAAAGATGTAACGGAGGAACAAGGTCTTTCTGAGCCCATCTTTGAGTTTCCTAATAACATCAGGCACACTTGTACGACAATGCCATGGACAATTCTCCCATCACTTTTGGTACTCTGGGGTGTCTGTTGGATGTTCATCATCGGTTCTAGCCAACCTGAGCATGAATGGGGCAATGCTACTGACCCCATTATCTCGCCCTTGCCAGCTGCTTATGACTTTCACGCCGACTTCTATGGTATTGGAATTGAAGGTAATGTCCTCACAGAATTTGTGGAAGTCTATCTAACGCACAACAACAGAGGGACCTCAAGGATCGGTTGCAGATAGCTCCGACAACAGACCGTATGTCAATCAGGATACTTTGGAAGAACTCTTCCCTGGAGACGACCAGTCAATGAGTGACCTGATCCACCCATTGACATTTGTCGGAGACACCCCTCTAGATCCAAACTTTCTGATTACGGACATGACGTCGCATAGTGATTCAGGAAACTTGGAACTGGCGGCGCAAGATACGGCCGAGATATTGCCGGCCGCCGCCATGGAAGACTCTACTCTTAGGGCTTGCATCAGTGCCGGTGATAGTGGGGAGAGGGATGACACAGGTAGTGCCGACAGCAGTAGCTATGGCCATCGAAAGATTAACTCAGATGAGTGAGTACAGTGCTCACTTGATGACAGAACAAGTACTAAACAGATACAGTAGGGCGGGGGAAACGAAAAGTCGCCTTGTGTGCCCGGACTGTCAACGGACATTTGCCAGGCCATTTACCTTGAGTCGGCATCGAACAGAGAAACACAATCATCCATCAAGCTTAGAAGCAGCATTACTATGTCCTAATCGCGGATGCAAGAGGTCTAAAGGAAAGCCTTTCAAGCGTGAATTCCATCTAAAAAGACACCTCAAGAGTTGCAAGTATAGCCAGGAAGACCTTGGCCAGGGCAACAATCAATCTTGTCTAAGGTCAGCATCAACATCAACTCCGGCCTCAGCTAGCATTCAGCGTCGCCAAGACGTCGGACCAGATGAAGCTATTAGAGCCAATGGCATGAAGAAGAGACCAAGAGATAAAGATAATGAAGAGTCGAATGATGAATTTCTCCTTGCAGAGATGGCAAAAAGGTATAAAAAGATAGAAAATGAGATCGAGGAAAAGAAAAAAGAGATTGAGGAAAAGGGAAGAGAGAACTTGGAGAAGCAAGATGACTTAAAGGCACTTGGAAAGACTATTCAAATGTTGGAAAGGTCTTTGGAGAATTTGTAGTTAACTACTTTATAGTAGCTATGTGGCGCAGAAGCTTTATATAGGAGGGGGCTTCAAGAATGACAAGGCGGTAAGGAAGGAGGATACAAGACTGAATAATAGCCCACCAATAACTATATGCCAAGTCTCCGAGGCATCATCATTCAAGTCATGACAAATCCAATATTATTAATGCTTGTCGCTTAAACTATAACTTGTCTTCGATCCAATTCACATAGACTTCCTATATTTTCATCGTCCCCTATGCTCTAGCCTGTCGGTCTCTGCGACACTAGATATCAATCTTGATTGAAGGGTTCCGGGATCTTAGCTACTACAGGCTGGCTTAAAAACATCTATAAAACTGTCTCCAGGTGAATCGCCGAAAAACTGCAGTCAGTAGTTAACATAGAAATTTATTTACTCCTTTACTCATCTACTAATGCTCGATGTGCTCTGAAGCAAAGTTGAGGCTATTTCCTTCCTGAGCGACCCTTGAGCTTCCTATCTTTATGTAGTCCCAAGGCATTACGAATATCCTTAAGGACTTCTTCCCTAGTATTCCACTGCTCTTTTTTCAGCCCCGCCTCTGCCAACCCTAATATTCTTTTCCCACGATCTCTCTTTCCTCCTCGCTCATCATATCCACTAACTCCTGAAGTGTTTGTGCTAGTGGATCTTTGCTCTTGTGCTCTGGACCTGGTCCCCGACTAGCCCAATTCGTGGGAGCGAACTTGTAAATGAATGTTGGAAATGTAGATGATGCAAAAGCAAGTAAATAGGCATATCCCCGCAAGTCTGTATCTTCAAGTCCCCATAGGCGAGTCCATTTACTCTCCGCCTTGACCAGCAAACCATAAGTCCAGTGAGATGCTGTTTCTGCATCCCTCAGCACGGGGCTTGTTTGCGCTATAACCTGATCAAAATGCGAATATGTGCCTTTTGATTGCCAGAAGGTGGAGTTGCTTTCTGTAAGAGATCTCATCTGTTCGAAGTGACTCGGAAATGCGCCTGGTATGGCTATTTCGCGTAGGGGCAGTTCGAACACTCGCGTGTTGACAGGTGTGTAATTCGGGAGATCAGGTGAGTTACCAGTCAATTGGCTTTTGTTTCCCTCGGTGGTGAAGTGTAGCAGTGCCGGAGCAGCAACACGCCAGGATCCGCAGAGGAAGCTCTTTTGACATGATACATAATGAAAGTTTGATCGTCTCATATCATCATGCTTGTCCCTGTACCCCAAGAGTTCCACGAATGCTTTGTCCCAAGGATCATGCAAGATCGGACCCTCGGGTTGTCTCCAAGGTTCTTGCTGCGCCGACAGATAGATCCAGTGATGCCACTGCTGTGGTTTCGAATAACGGCGCGTTCTTCGGTATAAGTGGCCCAGAGCTGCCAGCTCTTCCTCATCCCCGTAGCCCGATACTGTAGGTGGCTTGAGACCTACTTGTGTAGTCCATTTGAGAGGGTTAATGATTTGTGGTACATGAAATACAGGTGCGACGTTGGACCAGCTATCGTAAGGCTCATCGAAATACTCAATGATCTTGTACTCCAGGACATTTTTCAAGAGGAATCGGGCATTTTGTTCTTTCGTTTCGGAATACCACTGGGCGATGATGATACCTTGATAGAAGCCGAGTATCAATGTAAGACCGTAGAAAGGGAGCAACATCAAGACGGCTTTCTTTATGGCGCGGCATACTGATTTGATGTTGACCCAAATGAACCGGGCAAAGCTTTTCGCGGAGGTGATGGCCCCCATCTCAACATAAACGGGGACCTTGATAAAAGGAGAGAAGGAAGTCACGAAAGAATACAAATCAGAAAGTGGAAATGCATGCAATTTTATTACTTGAACATGTCGGTCCACGGCTGTTGGTCCTGTTCTATGGAGTCGGCTTCTGCCTAGATTATGGCCGAATTGTCCGCAAAGTGGAGAGTTTATGCTTCTTTTTAGGAAACGTTAGCGATATTTTAATTTTGTTTTGTTGTTGGTTGCAAAGTCAGGCCACGCATTGACTAATGCCAAGACACTACGTCTCAAACAAGAAACTGCAATATGATAGTAATTAGGGCAATGTTTGTGGCGATCACAAGCATTCTTCAATCATTCATCGATTAACTATCTAAAACAGCTCTCTAACTCATCCTCGACTGCGAGAGAAAGCAACTCGAGCTAGCATATCTAGGACAGGTTGGGAAGCTTAAAGACACTGTCGGTAACCCAGTTATCACCGTTGAGGTATCCAGCGCTCATAACATATAGCCAATCAGGGTTATCCATAACCATGGCCTGTCGGGAATAGGCACCGGGCTGAGGAATGTCATAGTAAACCCAAGAGCCAGCAGCGCCAAGGTTAGTGTTGATGTAGATGCCGTTATCGCTGTTGGCAGTGACAATCAGGGATCCACTAGATCCTCCGGAGGGTGACCAGGTCAGATAAGGCGAAGAGCTGGGCGCACGGCTACCAGCGGTGAGAATCTGGTTGGATGCACTGTCGAAAGTGAGAGGAGAGTCGGAGATACGGTAGTAAACGGGGAAGGCAGCGTTGTTGGGTGAAGCACCTCCACCGTACTCAAATGTCATCATCCATTTTCCGTTGGGAAGCTTGGCGACGGTTGTCATGCCAGGGCGTTGAGAGTAAGCAGTTCCTCGAACATCGTTGACGAGAGCATCCCAGGTAACACCATCGCTGGAAGTCTGATGAACCAACTTCTGACCGTATGAAGGATCACGCTGGTCGGAGTAGTAGCAGACGAGCTTGTTGTTGTACACCATCAGGAAGGGCTCCCAGACAGGAGTCTCGCCATTGTTGGGCACGGCCTTTCCTCCAGTAGCAATATTGGAGATGTACTTCCAGGTCTTGCCGCTATCAGTAGAAGCGTAGAGGTCAATCTTGGTCTTGCTGAGATCAGTGGGGATACTATTTCCAGCAAGGAGGATAGTTCCCTTGGCGAGATTGCCGATGGCCTGGGGCAAGACGTAGAGGAAAGGCTGGTAGCGAAGACCCCAGCCGTTCTTGGTGTCTGTCACATTGGACAGAGGAGCCCAGGTCGATCCCTTGTCCTTGCTCTGGTAGATGGGGAAGTACACCTTGGGTGGTTCAGGACTATAGTTCTCCCTGTTCTACGTTAGTAGGTACCAGACCGGATCATCCGGAAGACTCACCAAGTAGCTAGAATGGTTCCATCAGCAAGCTGGACGTTACGGCCGTACAGCGTCTTGGGGGTGTTTTAGTTGGAGGGAGGCTTGTAGATGGTCTGGAACGTAACGGCATGATCCGCGACGGCCCGCTCCTCAATGGCTCTGCATGATGCAGGGTTGAGGATAGCCAAGCACGATAATAACAGGGAAGCCTTGATGCCAAGCATGATGAGGAGAATGGTGTGAAATGTATGGAGGAATTGATCTGCTGTAACATCAAGAGAGCGGACGAATGTCTGTTTTTATATCTTGGCATCGTCACAGCATACCAATCCGGATTTGACGTTGCATTTCCAAAAGTGCTCCAAACTCTAAGCTATTCCTGGGTCACCGTTCAGCCCAACCTAAACAAGACTCGTAAAGTCCACCTAATTCTGACCCTTTATTTTGACGCGCCAATTACCCTCTCAGAAACTCATCCGACTCCCCTAAATCGTCATGTTCCTGGCTCTGCAAGGTAGCGCACCAATTGACAGCCCGCGCAAGAGTCTTTCCCCGCGTCATGTGCCGGTGGAAGCTCCACGCGCTAGGCTCTAGGTTCGGGGCGCTCCCCTTACATTGACTAGCGAGGTTCGGTCTGATTGGTGCGCATCGGATTCTTCTGGAGAATCTGGGGTCCCCGGGTCTCGTGGATTCGGTCTTCGGCACTGTTGTTTTGTTTTGATCTTGCAGCCAATCAGGATGGCATGTGAACGTTTTAATTGCCTCGGTTCAGGGTACGTCCTTGTTGAGTTGACGGTTTGCTTGCTACTGAACATTAAACACCTTGTCTACTGTAGGTATTTGTCATTTGCTGGGCCTGATACCATTATAACGGGCAGGCAATATTTAAAGCTCTTATTCTAAACACTAAAGGTAGGCAAAGCAGCCAAGGGTTGTGACTTAGTTATATCATTTTGCATATGGATTTTCGGTCTCGAACTTTAGTAGCCTTTCTATCGATACTCAAGCAAATTGCGGCGATATCGCCGAGCCTCCCGTACCAAGTCGAAGAACGCCGCATCGACTTCATGACAAGACTTATCATCTACTTCGAAAAATGTGCAACCAAGTTCCCTCGCCAACCTTTCACCTTCCTGTGTTGTTACTTCTCTCAGCGACTCCTCGAAGCACTGATTGCCAACTATAAGCATTGGGAAGTAATCCTTGTCCCACTCCCTGAGAATCTCATGATAGTAGATGGTGATTTCTTCAAAGCTACGACGGCTTGTAACACTGTAAACCAGCATATAGCCTGCCACATCTGTGCCAAGCTGACGTATCCTTGCAGCATACGAATACTCTTCTTGGCCCACCGTGTTGGCCACGTCGATTACAGCGACTTCATTATCAATAGCACATGTTCTACAATACGTGTCTTCGTCGGTGTAATCAACTTGATCGCCACAGAAGGGCTTAGTGAACTTGAACAATTGTTAGCTTTAGCCTAAAGGGAAGCAAAGAATCATGTGTGACTTTCTTGGACAGTGAGATAAACTTGTCGACACTCACGCGCACCCAATAACAGTAATGGATATTCTCTCACGACAATGCGCTGGGATTTGTCAGAAGGGGCGTCGAGTCGGCTTTTGTCTTTAACCTTTGTGACTTGATACATCCATTCGAGACTCCGTGTTTTGGAACGGAGAGTAAAAATCATGCTGCATTCTGTACCATTATCGAACCATTTGATTTCGCAACCATTCAATTCTTTTGCATGTTAGTCCATTGATCCAAAGGCATTATGATGTACTCATACCTGGTCTAGATGATAGCAGTAGTCGCTGTACTTGCTTTATATCCTTTCCTTGAATGATTTTAATAACGGACAGCCGGGCCTTAAGGCGATCTGAAAGAGAAGGCTTTCCATAATGTAGCACACCTCTTCGATCCTTTGTAGATAATTCTACTTCTTGCAGAATCCCCTTCTGGAAGACATAGAGCTGGTTTGGCTAGGGTCAGAAAATTAGTGTTATGCTAACTACAAGTCACATAAATAGTAACAGGCATACCTTTTCTTGTCGACTGTCCACGACATCAACTTTGTCAAACATCAACAGTTTGCCCAGTCCCCAAATGATCTTATTTGTCTCGTAATCTTGGTCTTTAGATAGAGCGGCCTTGATGTGATCAAGTTCGCGAGTACCGGTAGAATTCTCAATATCCTTTTCGACCATTGCCAGACTCCCGAGTGCTGATTTTATGTAATTAATATTGTGGAGCCCGTATTGAGTAAGTTCCTAAACACAATTAGTGCTATACATGGCTAGAATGATGCTCTCATACTTGGAGAAAGGTATCGTATTCGCGTAGCCGTTGAGAAGGAAGGCCCAGCATTGCGAGAACATTGCCTAATGATTCCCGACGCTCAATATCGCGAATTTCAGAAGACGAGAGTGCAGTTCTGATCATTGATTTTAACTCTGCTTCCACCATAGTGAGAGCGACATAATAGCCACTGGAATCTGCTGCCCATTCCTGGAAAGCCGTTTGCCAAGTTTGCCGTAAGTACGGTTTTGAAACCAACATTTCTACTTTTATCAGAAACGCTCTCTGAACGCTGGCCAGTGGGCGGATGGGCGCAACCAAGGGAGAAAGGGTATCCAAGGAAAACATGCGGAACGATCTGATCTTCTCGGCATCTTCCAAGAGGCTCTCCAACCGTTTGAGATAGAGCCTCTCGTCGCAGAGAAATGCATCCACAGCTAAACCTGCGGGGTTCGGCTCGCCGGTAAAGATATTCGGAACAAATTCAAACACGATCGCTTGAATCATACCCGCTTTAGTTAGCCTCGCTAGAATGAACCGCACTAGGTTGATGACCTTCTTTTGCATTAGTCTTTGGTTCATATATGGTGATCGAAGGAATATGCGTTACCTTTACATGGCGCGTTGTATCGTCGAGTAGAATTTCGATATCACTTATGCAATGGGATAGAGGGATATTCGAGCATTGCCTACAAGCCTCAACAAACTCGGTTATCGCAACCTTTGATACCTCGTCGGATGGACTCGACGCAATCAAGTTTTTCCATCTCTCGTGATTTGAACTGTCGAGTTCATCGAACAGCATCAACAAAGGTGTCCCGAGATTAAACATGGTGATCAGATTGGACAGTGGATTTCCATCCTCGGAGAGCTGCTGCTGGAATTGAGCGAACCACTCAAATTGAGATAACTGAAGTTGCACTTCAATACGCTCATGGTAGATTGATCTTGTGAGAATAGTTGGAGTAAGGAAAGAGGTAGGCTGGATATTTTCCTGCCCAAAATTGTAATGCTGCGGATTCGAGATGTCCTCAGCGTACAACGGAAGTGCTAGGACGGAAATATGAGATATGTCACTCAGACTGATCCCGGATAAGCTCGACCATGCGTGGGTGCGAGCAACAGAGCTGCGTGCTGAAAAGTCCATGGTATCTCTCTTCGCATGACGGTAAGCACGAGATAATTTGAGATCATGCTCAAAGTCAAATTCGAAGAGAGAGGATCGCCAAGATGACGTACTCTTACGATTCAGAGTATCCATGTCTCCCGTGGACTGGATTGTTGCTCGGCGACGCGACATTGCATCGATAGTGTTTTCCATGCCCATCATCCTCCTAGATAGATCAGTGTTGCATCTGAGCAGGTCATCTACTGCTATGATTAACCGCTGCTGACCTTCTTCGGCTCTTGCTTGAGAATCGCTTTTATGCTCAGTTGGTTACCTGTAAACCTCAATAAAGCAGGAATGGTGGGCAACGTACCTCTGCAGAATGCTTAAAATGCAGACGATAGATGACTTGAAGGCCTGCAATCTGTGAAGTATTGCAGCTAAAGAACTCTTCTTTCTGACCCACTGGATCGGCGTCCACAGGCTTCCACCAGGGCTGCTGGGTTCAAGTGGCGGCAGCGTCTGCAGCGCTGCCAACAGCTCGGAAAATATCTTGACGCCATCGAAGAGCACTGCTGTCAACTGATCCACCTGTATAAATGACGCGTATCTCACATTAGACGTGGAGAGGTTGCTGACGAGCTGTTGTAGCCCAGTAATGATAGTTCGGGTCGCGAGAGCCTCAGAGGAGACTTCAGCCGCAATCTTGGGTGCGTCCTCCCTTGCAGTTGTATATGGACCGAGAATCTTGATGACCTCACCTGCAGCGGTTGCAATCCCCGCTACAGAGGCAATCACGCTCAATGGATCCATCTCAGATGCTTAGGCAGCGTGTTAGACAGAGCTGAGAATTAGCATGAACTTGTAGGTAGAATGTCGGGGTTTGGAATCGTGGAGGCGGCTGTGCAGCTGAAAGTCTGCCCGGGATACAGGTTGTCAGCAACCCCACGCCACAGTCAGTATCATAAGACTGTGTTGGTGTCAAAGAGTACAAGGCTTTCCAGTGATTCGCGTGTTCCAACACGTTGCTGCGCTCACAAATAACCGTCATTCAATTGATGACCGACCTCTAATGAAGTATTCCAAATAATTGTATTATATGATACTTTCTGTTCTTACGACATCTCGGCTATGCGTGGTTGGTGTCTACCCAGTTGCTGCCTTATCTTACATGCATAACGCCACCAGCTTGAATCTCAGCCACAGCCTGATCACAAAACGAATGCTTCCCCGCTCTGACGAGCCATTACATGTGAGATATTGTTATATTTTGTTATAGACCCTTCTGGAAGATCCTACACACATCAATAGGGCTTCTCCATGATTCCGGATTAGGACAAAAGGAGTTCTTGGTTGGCAAGGACATAACGGAGGCATCGAAGTTCGTGCTTTCAATTAAACCTGCCGCGCCACTGCAAATGCTGGTTGAAGAAGATCAACTTCTGAACCATGACCACGATAACTGTAGTAAAGCTTCCTTGCTGTATATTCTAGATCGGGTTGACGATCACACTGTTGTGCTCGCTGGCCTTCCAGTGGTCCAGCTGGGTCCAGCAGACAGCTTTATTACCCCGAACAACAAACCTTGAGAGCACGAGCCTTGAGGTTGAAAACGCTGTAAATATTGGCTAATTTATTTCCACTCCTGGACGGGCTCATCGCTGAGAATATGACTGAGAGACGGCGCGTAATCCAGAGATCCTATTCGTCACGGTTTGTCTCACACAGCCTCAAGGCGCAGTGCGGGGCTGACTGGCAGGCACTGGCTAACCAAACATTTTCATTGATTCATCTTACCCTTCTTCTATTTCTCATTCTCCCTATCATTCTCAACAGGGTTGAACTGGGTCGAGATGCAGTAGGCTCCCATCATTGCCAGTCAATGGAGGTGACATTTGGCGCCGTTGGGGACTTTATCTCCATCGGGGTGCTGATCAAGGATTTCATCGAACTGCTCGATGACAGCCGAGGCTCTGTTTGGGAATACAACTCGTTGAAGCAACAACTAATCTTCCTTCGACTGAACCTGGACCTCGCAAAGCGCTCGTACGATGAGCACTATAACGCACCCCAGTTCCAGGATATTCGGACCACGCTAGAGAGTGTCGTGGATGAGGCGGAGAGAAGACTAGAGGGTATTGCAGTTAAGGTGCAAAAATACACATCAACTCTGTCTAAAGACTCGACCGAGAGACGGATAAAAAGACTTGCCAGAAAAGTTCAATGGAGTCTTGAAAAGAAGGAGACGGAAAAGTTTTTGTTGGACCTCAATCGTTACACATCCATCATCCAATCATTGCAATTTGATGGATTTACGTAAGTGTTTTCATCATAAATTAACACTTCACCTCATGGCTGACCTGCTTGTCAAGGCGTTTGATGGCACGCAAACTTGATAGTAGCCAGAAAGATCAAAGTGAGACCCAAGAACTTGTGAGCAAGCTTCAAAAGGACTTTGACGATCGATTTACGAGCCTCGAGGACGAGTTGAGAGCAGTCAGAACTAATTCCGCCAATACACAACAATACCTACTTGACATCAGTGTGGTTATCACTAGGCGACTCGATATAGTCACAAAAACAGTCAACTCTCTGGGTGTTGCTGTACTGAGAGGTGTTTCAGGGTTGTCTTACCTTGGGACATCCGTCTTGTGCTTACTATCCACAATGCATAACAACATTATAGGTCGTCTCGAGCGCCCTCCGCATATGGGCCCTTTTTTTACGTTTGAGGATTATCTGGGTGTTGATTCGATCATATTACTCAATTTTGTGGATTCTTGGAACGCCTTTGAGGGATCTTTACATGGCAAGTTCAAGGGTCGAAAAGGTGGCAGACGAGTGGCTCAGAATCGATTCCTGCTGCAGGATCATCAAACCGGAGATGAGATTGATCGTGATGTTCATTGGAACTTAGCTATCACACCAGGGTCTCGGATTAACATGAGTTTGATTTTTGAGGTTAAGGAGGACGAGGATGAAGCCCAATCCCTCAAGTGCCCGTTTCCATCATGCGGAGCAATGTGTGAAGGAGTTATAGGGACAGTAATACAATGGTAGGCCCCACACGATACACTCAGCACGTTATACTTGTTTTGCTAAAAGAATCCTAGCCCTTCATGTCAGCAACTGTTTCGAAAACTACCAGGAATGTCTGATGAAGAAGACATTCCAGTAGCGCCCAGTGCTCCCGATTCGGGTATTAGGGGTCCAAGCTTGAAGTCCGGAAGTCACTCGTCTGATCTTGGTCAGTCTAGCAAAAGAAATGGAACCCCTCTAGACAAACGAAGAGCACTACGGTCCAAAAGAAAGCCAAAAGACGCAAGGAATACTGATTCTGACTCGGACGACGCCGACTTGACCGGGATCAAGCGAGTGACTGTACTACCAATATTGAGACTTGCGGAACGACCAACTCCACCAGACTCCGAGACAGATGGAAAGTTGGAGGCTTCAGCGCCACAGGTTGCTTCCGAGGAACAGGGAAAGGGCCGCAACTTAGACAATGTCAACAAGAGTGCCAGCGTTGAGACGCCATTGGGCACCATCGAGTCGCAACCCGGGGGCAAGAATAACAGAATATTGGAGCTGCAGTCTGAATCTCACGAGGAAAAGCTCGGAGCTGCATATGTGGGCGGTATGCCGTACCGGCAGATTGACGGCCACAGTGGATATCCCGATCACAAGATTCCTGACCGAGGCGCATATACATATGAGAGCAGGTTGCCGGGTGATTCCATATCCAAAGGCTTTGGACAGAAGTACAAATTGGCACGTGTTCCACATAGATCGTCACAATCCCGAAATACGGTATCTAAAGAGGAAAGGAAGCGCTTGAAAAGGTATTTGCGAAAGGCCCCGATGGCAACAGAAGTAGATGCAGAGGAGCACAAAATCCCCGCTGGATATTCCTTGAAGAAGTGGGACCCAAGAGAAGAACCAATACTGCTCCTTGGCAGCGTTTTCGATGCCAATTCTTTAGGGAAATGGATTTATGACTGGTCTGTTTACGCACATAAACCTTCGACACCGATATCGGATATGGCTGGAGACTTTTGGCTGTTACTCATTCAGCTGGCCGACAGATTGAAGAGAGCGGAAGAGAAAATAGAATGGATCGAGTCAAAGGACTCCAAGGAGTTGCTTGAGGAATATATTGAGGCAGGGGAGAGGTTTTGGGCGAGATTGCGGTCGCTGCTAAAGAAGTGCGAGGCTCCCATGTTGAGAGCGTACAAGTTCGACGAAGAGGACCCCAAAAACACAGTTAAACAGAAAGGGAATACTGACGAGACCAACAATGAATCTTCACAGGAGGCCAAGAGCAAATCAGACGGCTTAAACGAATCTGGAGAAACCCTACCTTCGAGCCAGGGGGGCACTATCGAAGAGACGGGAAAGACGAAGCAAGATGTCGAGAAAAATGTGGGTGTTGCTTTCATTGAGACTATATTTGGCAAAGGTGGGGAGTTGAAGCGGACTGAGAGGTTGATGCTGAACATGCGGCTTTACAACCTGAGGTTCGATGCCAATTGCGAGGAGATACTATCGAGCATTCAACCCTACAATTTCTTTTGAAAGTCCCCCGATTTAGGATCACAAACGAGCAGTTCCCTATCTGTATGAGCCGATAGCACCATTTCGAGTTAGGTTAAACCATTAGGGCTACAGAATAGCTGCTACCCTTTTCTCCATGTCCTAACGTCTGCTGACTGCAGATTCCAAACTCTTAATGCCGTGTGTAGTGAGCCCTACGTAACAGACATCAATGTTCTTGTAATTTCGGCGGCGCAATTCATGACTTGAGATACCAGGCATTGCCTTGGGAGCAATGAAACAACTGACTACTTGTGAGGCGCGTGATGTGAGCCATCAGCTGTGGGGTCTATCAACTCAAAATAACTGTCTTATCAAAGTTAGTCCGGGTAGGATACCAGCTACCCAACATAATTGCCCAAGGAACCAATGATTACAGTTAAAACCTCTTGATGGTCCTCCATATAGGATACTGGCAGTCATTAAATATATACCCACGTAAAACATGATCTCGAAAATTTAGTGATTGTTATTTCTATCCATAGCGTAGAACAAGATTTATGAGCAGCAAACTTTTAGCCACACTGCGCTCTGAAGCTAGCCACGCCAGTGACTTCAAGCTGAGGTTGCAAACAACCCTCCGGATCGGCACTCGTCAAGATATCGATAATACCACCATCATCGCAGTTATCATTGTTGTAGATGTACACCGAGCACTTGTCGCTGATCTCGCCAGTTGTGTAAGATCCAAAGGAACCATTGCGAATTCCCTGGGTGCACTCTTGGGTTCCGTCGCCGCTGTAGGTGTCGCGGGCACCGGTGCATCTCTCGCTGCTTTGGTAGACGCTGAAGGACCATGCTGGGTCTTGGCGAGTTGAGAGGGAGGATGAGGGGTTGCGGGTCATGTGGATGGCGGCGGACTGGCTGAGGCCGAGGAGGGAGGTGATGGAGAGGATGGCTGTGAACTTCATGTTGAATTGTTCGTGAGACTTGGTATTGATAGTGTTAAGCTTGGTGGAACTTTGGCTGTCTTGCTTGCTCTGGTGTTGTAAGACTATGTGCAATCTGTAGTAGATGATGTAGAAGGTATGAGATTTCTGTCTCTGAAATTATCAGTGTATGATCCTTTATTTATGGTGTCTTGAATGTGTAATGTTTGAAGATTATCTGACCTCTATATACTGCCTGACTGCATCTATGGTCTTTATTGTTTCCCTCTGTATATTTGTCAGATGATGCAATTGATCAACATTCAAACGCCTGGGTACAACGACATCACAAACCGGTTTCTGTAAAAACCACCATGATGATTCCCGTCAGATCCATGCGATGCGATGATCAAGTCATTCATCGTCAGCCTTGATCCTCAAGAGCACGATGCCGAAGGCGAAGCAGGCTGCTGGCCCCCAATATCCACTCACATGTCTTACAACAGCTTACAGGAAGGATCACTTGTGACGTTTAGACGTCTGATCATCACGTGGGGTCTAGCGCAGTTCAAAAGTTCATCGGCCGAGCCGCGTGGGGTTAAGGTTTAGTCACATTGGAGATGGATCGGCCCGCTATAGTAAGCGTAACAAATACTCCGGCGTAATCCTTCGGCGCGTAAGGCGATGATCATCGGCACATCGGGTGGGTTGTACGCCTTACAAGCCGATACGCCGAGCGGACGCTGGTGCCTTGTCTCCACTGGTGAACGTATAGCCTCATCCAAATTAAGTATTGGAAGGACTTTTGTCGGGAGTGATATTTTAATACGTTTCTTTGCAGACTTGAATCTCGATTACTTCGGGTTACTGAGTCATAAGAATGACGAAGAATGACTCGTTTTAGACCTGCATGTCAGGAGACGAGTGTGAATGGATCAAATATTTGCTTGGCGCTTACAGCTGAAAATCATCAGGCTGTGCAGACATCAGTATGACGTTCGTCACTGTTACTTCTCACCCGTTTAATGAGGCAATTAGATAGCCAATTATATGCATTGAAGGATGTGATCATTACTAGAAGTATGCTTTCTGACTGCTCTGTTGATGGCTTAGTCCTCTACTTGTCCTCCAGAGCCTCGACCATCTCTGACGTAGCCTTGCCCTCTTGCTGCAACTGCTTAGCAAGCTGGATAGCTGAAGTACCAGTACCATCATCAGTATTAGGATCAACTCCATGTTCCATCAATATTCTAGCTATACCGACATGTCCAGCCCTGACAGCCACGCGAAGAGGCGAATCATCTGTGGCCGTTGAAGTACCATCTGTTTCAAGGCGAGCCCCCTTCTCCAGTAGGTACCGCATCATAACCTCATTTCCCCGCCTGGCCGCAGCTGCAAGAGCGCCTGAGTTCTCGATCTTGGCACCATACTTCAACAGCAGGTCAATGGCAGCAGTATCCTTGTACAGCGCTGCAACCAATGCAAGCGGATACGCAGCTGCATCAGGCTCCTGATTAGGATCCGCCCCAGCCTCAAGAAGAAAGCGTAGAAAGTCAACGTGCTGTCGACCCATGCATGCAACGATGAGAGGTGTTCCCCGCATGTCGAACTGCATGTTGATCACAGATAGATCCTTCGTGATCAGGGCCTGCATAAGCGGGATTGAGCCCGTGTTTACACCTGCTCGGACGACTTCCTCGTTGAGAGGGGTGGAGCGGGACCTTGGCAAGAGGAAGCGTACAGCATCGTATTGGTAGTTCTTTACGGCTGCTGTCAGCGCCTCTTGGATCGTTTCCTGTGATGGGCGTTGTTCGCTGGTTGATAGGAGGGTTCTCATTTTGTTGATGTCTCCAGTTGACGCCAGAGCGAGGAGCTGATCTTTGAGCGAGTCTGCCATATTTGCGGTGTAAAGTGATGATTTCTGAATTGATGCAAGGTCTGAGTATGTTCTCTGCCGTCCTCATCCTTCAGAACTTTTTATGATCGACGTGTATTTTCGTTTGTCATAATACGTGGCAACATCCCGTCGTGTATCTCATGAGGCTATGCGTTTCTTACGTGAGATTTCTGATCGGCAGAAATTGATTGCCTAGAAAAGACGTCATTCACGGCTAGGCATCGAGGCTGTGACCCCGCCACCGAGGGGGCGGCAGTTGAGAGATCGGCATAGCTGAACTAACATCGATCCTTCGGGTGCTAAATTAGTCTTCCGTTTGGTTTACTCCTTGCATCGGGGATTATTCCACCGACTTGGCGTTTCAAGGCTGACTTCTTGCGATTCCACTTATGCTGACGGCTATGATGATCTGTACTCGTGGGGAGCGTGATAGTGATTGTGATGGCAGATGGCTCAGACCATGGATGAGCCTCTGGTCAACGATCTCGATCTCGGGAGAGGGACTTTGGAGTACGCTGGGGTCCGACTGATATGGAGCCCGCTGATAAACTGGAGACTCAAAAGGGTGCAAGAGGGTTCGGTATGATGTCTTGATGCGACGCTCGAAGGCTTGGAGACAACCAAACAAGGCTCCGTCCTCTGTGCTCGGTTTTTAGATGCTGT
The DNA here is from genome assembly GCA_022627125.1 of Fusarium chuoi. NCBI lineage: Eukaryota > Fungi > Ascomycota > Sordariomycetes > Hypocreales > Nectriaceae > Fusarium > Fusarium chuoi. Next base: position 240,234 of record JAJALE010000888.1, on the reverse strand, counting down.
CTTTGACAATACTATAAAGACCCAGTTCGCTCTATTCCAGCTCTATCACATCGAGGCACAATTCAAACACTATCACAGCCTCCCACTTCACTCGCTTCCATCTAACAACACTCAACCTTGCCCAGCCCCAACTCCCAAACCATTCAAAATGAGACTCTCAAACATTCTCTCCCTCACTCTCGCCTTCATCTCCCCAGCCACTGTCCTCGCTGCCCCAGCAAACACCCTCCACCGCCGAGATTGTCCCTCCGTCGACACCATCCGCCAATGGATCCGCGACAACGCCAGTGTCGGCGAAAACACAATCTTCTACACCGCCGGCGCCAAGCAAGATCAGGCCAAAGCCTTCGCTGAGCAAAAGGTCACGGACGGCAACTACTGGGGCAAAGTATTCGACAACAACAAGTATCTCGACTGGATCGAGGAATGCGGTGAGGGGCCTGAGCAGGATAAGTTGTTTCCTCGTATGGGAGAAGCGCTTGCTAGGGAGTCTAGTGGAACGGCGTATGTGATCATGATCAAGGGGAATGCTATTGCGAACTTTTGGAAGGATAATGAGTATCCGTACCTTGATGAGAATGGGGTCAAGATCATTGCTGTTAATGCTGAGGACTTTGATGATCAGAAGGATTACAATGGTCAGCCATTCAAGCGGGCTATTCAGTTTTAGACTGATAGATGTTCGTCTGCCTTACGAAAGTGCTCGTTGCGATATATGGACGTTGAGGAGGTATTAGGCAAGGTTGCGCGAGATGGGGAGTACCGATTGGCTTTTTGTCAGAATTCTATAGCTATATTCAGGCGTGCACAGGAGACGCTGATGCGGTCGATACTGTATGAGAAATAGCATGTCATACCAAAGTCTACAGAGTTCCCCAAAAGGTCGATGCGAATTCTCCAAAATACTATAAACCTCATGCCACGCTCCATTAACTAATATGGTGATGAATGAGAAATTTGCGACTTGTTGCACGCTTATGGTGTCAACCCCGCGTGTTTCTTCGCTAAGTATACCACTGTTGGTCCTCCCCTGTCTCACGTATGCAGGCCATTCATCCCCATTGACTCCCATTGCGTCCGACCGAGGGATACAACCTTGCAGAAAAGACAAAAGATCCACCACTCTACCCAGGCCAGCCATTCAAATCATTCAGCAAAACGAGCAGGCTTTAAATGTGTACAGCAGTGATTTTACTTGTTATGTCTGCGACTCTACTCCGTGAACCGTTATACGTTGTTAACGAGAGTTTTGCTTGAGGGCTTGAGTTTGATCATGATGAGAAAGGTTTCCAATACAACTTTAAACTGGGATCTGTAATAATGCATGACGTGACCGTGATACAGTGACATATGCTGATTTCCGGCACAGCACTATGCATGTAAATACCTCGTTCCTTCAGGGTTCATTCGCAAATCAGACCACGAGCGGATAAAGTCCCAGGATCCAACCAACAGCCAACATGTCTCAAATACAACCGACCCCGCCCTTTTTCTCGACATTGCATTCGACCTCTGTCTGTATCTGCACGGCCATCACCAACTAAGGAGTGAGCTGCAAAATATGGCGAATGACAAGTCCAAAGGTTCGTCACCAGCTGCAGAGCAATCACCTCCACGGGATGCTGATAGCCCTGAGGAGACTGTTCTGGTAAGTGGGATGCACGAGCGGAACGGCCCGTGGAGCTACCATTAATGACAATTACTAGGAAGCGGGCGATGACGATTCCGCACTTGGGGTCGTGAGTTCTTAGGGCCCCCATAACGGTAGTAATGGTGGCTAATTGAATGCTGCTTAAAGACCGATGATGAATTATCGACCGCGTCTTTGCGCTCCAGTATCTACGAATACCACATGATTAATGGTCGCGGATATCATAAAAATGAGAGTGAGCAAGGATCGCCTACTTGATGCATCTTATGCTAAATAGCATTTACAGAATACTGGCTCCCAAGTGATCAGGTACAGCCTCCTATTCATGCCAATACAAATCTTATTAACATGCTCCCAGAATGAATCAGAGCGCCTTGGTAAACTCGTCTCGCGTGTTACTGCAAATCCGAAGCTGACGATGCAACAGATCTCCAGAATCATCAACTTCTCTTGACATTCGGCGGCAAGCGATATTTCTCGCCCAACGCTGACACAACAAAGAGGGTCCTTGATGTCGGAACCGGCACGGGAATTTGGGCAGTCGAGTTTGGTATGCGAAACATTGGCTAAATGGTTTACCTGAGCTGACATTGGTATTGCAGCTGATGAACATCCTCATGCCGAGGTAAGATGATCGATCCGATTTCATCACGAAAACTACTGAACGACTAAGGTCTTTGGCATCGATATTGCTCCTATCCAGCCAGATTTGTAAGTATCCAAATCTTGACAGGCCGGGCAATCAGCTGATGTTATCCAGCGTTCCTCCGAACTGCACGTTTGAGATCGATGATGCAGAGAAGGAATGGACGTGGACTAAGCCCTACGACTACATCTTCATTCGTCTCATGGTCGGCAGCATAGCAGACTGGGATAAGCTAATCCGCCAATGCTACGAGTATACCGTTCCACAAACTCCAAACTCTCGGCTCCTCACTAATACCGTCCAGAAACTTGGAACCCGGAGGCTGGGTCGAAGTCATCGACCCAGTTTTCCCCGCCAAATCCGAAGACGGAACCCTCAAGCCCGACTCCCCTTTACACCGATGGGACGAACTAACCGCCAAAGGCGCCTTGGCTCTCGGCCGTCCGTTCGATGAAGGCGTTAACCACGAAAAGCGTCTCAAAGAAGCCGGCTTCGTCAACGTTACGAGAAAGGCATTCAAATGGCCTACCAACACTTGGCCCAAGGATCCCAAGTTCAAGGAAATTGGGCTCTGGACGCTTGCTAACATTGAGAGGAATCTTGAGACTATTAGTAGCTTCTTGTTGAGGCAGGGACTTGGGATGAGTCAGGAGGAGATATTGGTGTTTATTGCGGCGGTGAGGGCTGAGATGAGGAATTTGAAGGTCCATGCATATTGGGAAGTGTACGTACAGTTGATGCTGTGTGTTGATGGAACTGACTGTTGTGTAGATTCGTTGTTACCGGGCAGAAGCCGGAGGAACAGGTCCAAGGATAGTTGCACCAGCTTAGTCTTGCAAATATGGAAAAGTTCGTTATGGTTCGAAATAGGCACACAGACATGGAGTCACTTCTTCAGAAATTATTTAGTACAGAGCATGTGATCAGAACAAACGTCGAAAGAATCATTGATCTCTGTGCAATAATGAGGAACTCCAAGAACTCCCAAGTCTCAGGTTAAAGAAAATACATGTTGACTCCATACTGTGATTGCATCTCAAGGCGTCACAGGAGCCATCAAATTCGTCCTCTCCGCTCTCTTCGCCTGCTTCAGCGTCCTCACCCGCTGAATACTCTGCCACTTCTTCTCCCTTCTCTTATCCCTCAAACACATCCCCACCAAAACCGCCATGCACCCTGCAATACACGCCCCAAAGAATGTCGCTACGACAATACCCTCTGTTCCGATCTCGTTATGCTGCTCCATACAGACTGTCGCGCCGGAGTCGGGGTGGATCGTGCAGAAGAGACCGGGGGAGCACGTGCTGGATGTCATGCGGTTGGTGATGCATGAGGCGCTTTCGGTGCGGCCGTCGGTTGTTATGGAGCAGACGACGGTGGTTGAGACTGTTGTGCTGTAGCAGGATGCGCCGGGCTCGGTGGCGGTGATGCTACTGCTTGATGTGGAGGTGGAGGAGATGGAGGATTCGGTCGAGGTTGATTCGACGGTAGATGAGGATTCTTGTGTAGTTGTTTCTTGTGTTGTAGATTCTTCGGTCGTCGAAGTGGGCTCGTCGGTCGTCGTAGGCTTGTCCTCCGTTGTAGTGGTCTTTTCTTCCGTCGTGGTCGGCTCGTCTTGCGTGGTCTCTTCGGTGTTTCGGGTCTCCGATTTTGTTTCCGTCGTTTCCGACGAGTCCGTATCTTGTCGCCGAACCCACTGTCGCCATCGCCGCACTAACGGTCCATTCTCCCATGGACCTTGCTGCACCTTTTGCGCATCGAGGGGAGCTTCGTGGTCGCGGTTTATCGCGGTCGGGGCGTCGTAGTATGACGGATCGGGCGGTACGTCATTTGGCTGATGGGCTGCAGCCAGTAAAACGGGCAGGGCGAAGAATGGGGTGAGGGAAAGGAAGCGCATGCTGAAATTACGAGAATAAATGACAGAACTGAAGAGGAAATAATTAAAGTTTTAAGTTTGAGAGCCTGCTGAGTTGAGGGAAGAAGTTTGCAGAAAGATGAAATGTTTTCTTTGTTGCGTGATAGCGGAGATATTATCTCGTATTAGCATGTTACTATAAAAAGATTTGTGGCCGCGCGTAGCCAGCTCAGGTCGTTCCACACGGTGACGATCAGTAGCACAGCCGCAAAACCATTGGATAAAATCACGTAAGCTGACATATATATAGCAATAATACGAGCTATACAACATACAAAGAGTGACACACTGTTCAATCAATTTTCTGTATATCCGACCGCTTGTTTCCAGTTCCTCTTCAGGTTTAGGTCGGTGTCAAGCGGGTTTAGCATGGTGATACCGTTGAGCGTTGGGTTCTGGCTAGGGTTTCCTAAAATAGGCGAACGAATCATTTTTGCCTGAGCTGACAGCAGTGAGGCGCGAGGGTGAGCAACTCCGTGAAAAATAACTAATGTTAGTGGGATTGGTTTTAGACTAAGTATTGGGAAGACTGTACTTTATTTTATTTGCCTTTTAAGTTAATAAGATTGATTTACTATAAAATCCTAAGTTACTAATCGTAAATACTTTAGGGTAGCTGTTTTTAATCAATCTATAAACTCTTAAGTTAAGATACAATACATTAAGCCTTTCCTAACGCCTTTAGTAAATTTGCACAACTTTGTACTCCTACCAATTCCCAGAATACTCTAAATTAGAGGATCCAATTCTTTCAAAATGACCCATGTCTGAGTATGACTTCTGTATAAACAGAGGCCCACGACCACGTTAGGGGTAAAACGCTGTTCCGGTCTAGCAAGGGCGTTGCTATATGACAAAACGGGTCAATACTAGCCAAAGTCTCTAGCCAGAGACCAGCAACATAGGCTAAATCTCCACTAAGCATTTTGTAGCGGCATGAAAGCGCTGCTGCTGCCGGTAGTCGATTTTATAGGCACATAAGAACCAGTTTAGAGAATTTTATATTAACCCCAGTATGTAGCCTACAATAAAGCGAATGGCCTTTCTTGCTAATATTAATATAAAGAGGTACCTTATAATAGATAATTTATAATAGTAGTCTTTATGTCTTATAGTTTAGAAGTAATTCTATAGTGTTTATTTAATATAAAATAAATAAATCTTTATAAATATTAATTCTATTAATATATAATTTATTATATTAATATTATAATTACTTTTTAATAATATTTACTTTAATTATTAAGTTATATAGAGAAATTAATATTTATACTAGCCTTAATATATTTAATACTATATAACCTTTATATTAAGTTTTATTATAATACTAATTATAACGGTTAGGGTTTCCAAACAAGTAAACTAATCTATACTAGGTTTATATTTACAGAATATATAGGGCATTATATTAAGTATATTAGGTTATTATATCTCTTAATAGTTAATAATATATATTAGGCTTATTAAAGTAAAGAAGTCTTATTAATAGCTAGTAAGCTAAGTTCTATCTAATATTAAGTAAATATATATATATATTAAAGTAGTTTATAGGGGAGGTAATATAATATAAGGTTATTATTGGTCTTAGAGCGATATAGTCCTAAAGTGCTATCAGTCCTAGCCCTATTAGTCCTTTATTTAGTTAGCCGTTATATTACGACCCTAGCGGTTATATTACGTATACCCTACAAAAACTCTACCTTAAGCCCCTCCCTAACGGCCAACTAGATAGAGGACTAATGGGACCAGGACTGATAGCACTTTAGGACTGTATCACTTTAGGACTGATAATAACCTTATATTATATTACTCTCTCTATAAACTACTTTAGTATATATATATATTTACTTAGCATTAAATAGAATTTAGCTTATTAGCTATTAATAAGACTTCTTTACCTTAATAAGCCTAATATATACTATTAACTATTAAAAGATATAATAACCTAATATACTTAATATAATGCCTTATATATTCTATAAATATAAACTTAATATAGACTAGTTTATTTATTTAGAAACCCTAACTGTTATATATTAATAGCTCTTATTTAGAATATATTATATTTATATTAAGTAATATTATACTATTAGGATATTTAGTAATATTAGCCTAATACCTCTTTATATTAGAGCTCTATTTAGTAATATTAAGATAATAGTAGAGCTATAGTAACTATATAATAGCTATAATATCCTATAAGCCTAAATAAATAACTAGCAGAATGCTATAATAACTAGTAATAGTGGTGGCAAACTATAAGAAAGAGATCTTAAAGAAGCCCTAAAGCTACTAAAGTTTGAGCCCTTTAAGAGATAAGTAACCGATATTATTCTATTTCTAACCTAAATAAAAGGATACTTCTGCTTATTCCTAAATAAACTAGATACTATTATAAAAAAACTTCTATTTATAGCCCCCTTAATTTAAGGTAGTGCTAAAAAATAAATTAAATTTATTATAAAAGACTATCTAAAAAATAAAGAAAATCTATAAGATTAAGATATATAGAATATCTTTAAAGATTAAAATAATTTTAAATAAGCCCTTAAAGATAATTTTAAAGTAGTTAATAAAAAACGATAAGCTATAGCTAAACTACTTATACTTAAATAATAAAAATTATATACTATATACTTAGCTAAATTCTAATAGCTAGCAGTTAAGACTTAATAAGATAATAATACCCTTATAGAAATTTACTACTAAAGCCTAAAGGAAGAGGTTAAGGATAAACTATACTTTATAGATAGACCTAATAACCTAACTACCTATATTATAATAGTAATTAAAATTAATAAATAATAGTATAAATATAGAAGAGAGAAAGCTAACTATAAGTATAGAAATAACTTTAACTTATATTACCTTAATTAATAATAAGATAATAATAACTAAAGTAATTCTTAAAACTAAAAATAGCAGTAGGGATATTAGTAAAATGATACCTTATATAGAATACAGTCAGGACCTATATCTCTAGGCACTATATAGCCTAGAAGAAATAATAACTATAAGCTATAAGATATATCTAAATGTAAATACTATAATTGCAATTAAATAGGATATATAGTATAGTAATGCCTAGAACTATAAAAGCTATAAAACCTAAATTAAGGTAGGTAAGCCTTAGGACTTACCTAATAATAGGATTTATAGATAGTTATATATACCTAAATGCTAGAAATAATATATAATAGATATAATATATATTTTAATAGTAATATAGGAATTATCTAAATTAAACCTAAAGATAAAAGGAGACTGGGAAAGAAGAATAAATTATATACTTTAGAAGAACTTAAGTAAAAGAGGAATTAATAAAATAAACGATAGAATAAAAACTACTATAAGTATATAGAAGATCTAGAGAAATAAGAATGCTTTAAAGTAAAGCAGAAAGAACGAAAAGATAAAGTAAGATAATAAAAGCTAAAGGAACTTAAGGAATAACTAAAATAGAGAAAAATATAAATATTAAAAATAATAAGATAGAGTAGCTTAAGTATCCTTAATACAGATAAGTAGAAGTAAACCTTATAAGTTATTAATAATATTCTTACTAGAATAACGCTTTAGGATAAGGAAGAATACTAGAAATAGGAAGTTAAAATAGGAAGTTAACTTTAATAGAAAAAGTAATAAAACTCCTGCAGTATAGAATATAGAGGTAAGACTGCTAGAAATATAGCTAAGTATTTTTATTATTAAAATAAGTAAATTATATAGAAATAGAAATAACCTTATAAAATAAGATATAATAAAAATAGTTTAAGGATTTATAAAATATAAAAAGAAATCTATATATAAAGTGCTAGAAAATATAGAAATATAAAGATAGGAAATAAACTTTATATTAAAGTATACTATATTAATAAGGCATTAAACCTATTATATCTAGAACCTGTATTTAATAAATAAGATAATATATAGATAATACTAATATACCCTAAATATAATATAATATTTTAGGTATTATATTAAAATTACTAATATAAATAATATAGATTAAATAAGCTAGATAATAATTATTTCTCTATAACTATACCTAAAATACCTAATAATAACCCCTATTTAATAGAAAAAGCAGAAAGATACTTAATATACCTTTAGTATAATTACCTTAAAGTAGTAAAACTATAATTTAATATAATATTATATAGAAAAATATATTAAATTAATAAATTAACTTAAGGAATTAAGGAGAATATATAAATTATTAAAGATATAAAAAGAAAATTTAAAGAAGTAACTTAAGGCAGGTATGCTTAAAAGAAAGGTAAACTATTAGTTAATAATACTAGCTTAGAAAATATAAAAAAACTATTAGGATAATAAAAAGCAGATAGACTATACCTATTTAATAATAAATATTCTAGATAAGGAACTATAGAGATAGATATAGAATTAGAAAAATACTTTTAATAGATAATATTTAATAATAAATTTAGTAATAACTGCCTTAATAAAAAAGGATATAATAATAGTAACTGTAAGTAAATATACTAAAATATATTAGGAAAAGTTATATACTATTTATAATTAAGCTATAGATAAGCCAGAACTATAGATAAAAATGACTTAAACTAATAAATATATTAGGAGTACTATAAGTAATAGACTTAATAGATAGCTTAATACTATAAGTTTAGATTAAAGGAAGATAGCTAAATACTTAAATTAATTATAAAGTAAGGAAAAACTTTATTAACCTAAAAATAGTTATAGAGCTATAGCTACTATAGAAACAGAAATTATTACCTTACCTATTAATTAATACAGAAAGATAGCTCTTTAATTATAATAATAGTATTATAAATTAAGAGATTAATTACCTTAAGGTCTTTATTAAAAGAAGAAATCAGGAAGTAGATTTTAATATTATACCTCTAGAAAAGGATATAAATATCCTACTAGATATATAATAACTTAAATGATAAAACTTACTTATTAACTAGAGGAACGGCCAGGTTATATTCCCTAATAACCCTAATAGTAATAAAGAAATAATTATAATAAATAATAAGAGATCTTAAACCCTAACTAAAGAGGATAGTATAGGTAAGTATAGAACAGAATGTCTATTACCTCTAAAAGGAGTATAATATAAGTATAAGAAAGGTATAAAAAATAAAATAGAAATCCTAAATATCTTTAGGGCATAAGACCTATATAAAGATAAGATATTTATAGAATTAAGCCAGGATTAACTTAAGAATATTTTAAAATAGTATTAAATATATAATAGACTGTTTAAAAAAGAATTAAAAATTAAAGTACCTAAATACAGTAAATAGAACTATAAAATTAACCTTATAGATAATAACTTACCGTTTTAAAAGCTTTACCTACTTAACTAAAGAGAGCTATAAGTCTAGAAGGAATATATAAATAAAATACTTAAAAAAGACTATATTAGGGAATCTAGTTTAGTATTAGTATTATTAATATTCTTTATATTAAAGAAAAATAGAAAGGATAGATTAATTATTAATTACTAACTAGTTAATATATATACTATTAAGGACTAAACCCTACTTCTACTTATTATAGAACTTAAGGATTAATTATAAGGCAAAAAGATCTTTATAGCTCTAGACCTAAAAGGAGTATATAACCTTATTTATATTAAGAAAGGAGATAAATAGAAAATGGCATTTAGAACTAGATTTAGACTATTTAAATATATAATAATGCCTTTTAGTTTTACTAATATACCTATAATATTTTAGCAGATAATTAATAGTATACTTTAATAGTACTTTAATATCTTTATAGTATATTACCTAAATAATATTTTAATCTTTTTAAATAATAAAAAAGAATATATAAAATATATCTATAAGGTTTTAAAAATATTATAAGATATTAAACTGTTAATAGAACTAGAAAAGAGTTTCTTTTATATTATAAAAATAGACTTTCTAAAATATATTATTATACTTAATAAAATTAAGATAGAACTAAAGAAAATTACAGTAATAACAGATTAAAAGGAACCTAGTAATATAAAGGAAATATAAGCCTTTCTAGGACTTACTAACTATTACTAACAGTTTATTAAGGATTTTAGTAAAACCGCTAACCTAATAATAGAATTAATAAAAAAGGAAAAGATATTTAAATAGAACGATAAGATATAAAAGGCTTTTATATAGCTTAAGAAAGCTATTTCTAGTAAATTAGTATTAATAATATTTAATTTAAAGAAAGAAATTAAATTAAAAATAGATATATTAAACTTTATATTAAAAGGATAGATTAGTTAATAAGATAATATAGAGAAGCTATACCCTATTGCATTTTACTCTTATAAACTATATAAAGTAAAACTTAACTACCTAATCTATAATAAGAAATTCCTAGCAATTATTAACTATTTTAAGGAGTTTAGATACTACTTAATAGAAAGTAAATACTAAATTAAGGTATATATAGATTATTAGAATATCTCTTACTTTATTATAATATATAAACTTAATTAATAATAATTATATTATGCTAAATACCTATATAAATTTAACTTTATAATTATTTATAGAAAAGGATTAAAGAATAAAAAAGTAAATATAATAAATTAATAACTAGACTATAATACTAAAGCTATAAAAATAATAAAATAAGTATTAAAAATAAATAATAAGGGAGAATATAAATTTACCTAATAAATATAAACTTTAGGATAGATATAGGCAATAGTAACTAAAGAAATTCTAGAGGAACTAGAAGAGTTTATATAGAAATTCTATAAATATCCTGCATATAGATATCAGGAAGTAATAAAGACTCTTAAATGACTTCTATAATATAGATATAAGGTATAGTAAATAACAGTAAAAAAAGTTATTAGATAATACAATCTTTATGTTAAAATAAAAGTATAATAATATAAACTATATAGAGAACTTTAACTACTATCTATAGTATAATAACTATAAGACTTAATTATAATAGACTTTATTATAAAGCTATTACTATCTAAAGAACCCTTAATAGGAATCTTTTATAATAGTATTATAGTTATTATAAATTAACTTACTAAATTCTTATATTACCTACCCTATAGAGAAAATATAAATATAGAAGAACTTATATATATTATCTATAGATATATTATTGGCATATATAGATTGCTATTTAAGATTATCTTAGATAGAAGATTAATACTTATATTACGATTTTAAAATGCACTTTTAGTATTATTAGGCCTAAACTATAAGCTTATAATAGTATTTAGAGCCTAAATAGATAGATAAATAAAATAAATAAATTAAGTGCTAGAATAATACTTATAGTATTATATAAACTATAAATAAAATAATTAAGTTAAAAAGCTATTATATGCCTAATTAGTATATAATACTACCTATAATAAAAGTATAAAACTTATACTAGTATATACTAATTTTAGATTTATATTAAAAGCCTATAAAGACCTATAAAAGCCTAAAACAATTAACCTAATAGCAATAATTAAAAGTAATAACTTAAAGAATTTATATAATAAACTATAGATAGAACTTGAATTTATTAGAAAATAGATATAACAGTACTATAATCTTAAGAAGGTAAAGAGACCTACCTTTTTAAAGGGAAATATAGTTTACCTATTTATAAAAAATATTACTACTAAATAACTAAACTATAAACTTGACTTTAAATATATAGGACTATATAAGATTGTTAAAAAGGTCTTAAAGAATAACTATAAACTAGACTTACTACTAAAAGTTAGGATCTATCCTGTTTTTTATATCTTACTGCTTAAATTAGCAGTAAATATAATTTACGTTAAAATATATAATAAACTAATAGAAGTAAAAGGACTAAAAGCTTATAAAGTAGAAGTAATTTAGGAAATAAGGATAATTAATAAAAAAATAGAATACTTAATTAAGTAAAAAGACTACCTAGAAAATAAAAATATATAGAAACTACTAAAATACCTTATTAATACCTAGCAATTCCTAAAGAACTTTTATTAAATTTAAATAAAGGAGAGGCATTAAGAAAGTTATTACCTAAACTTAAGGAGGACTAATCTATATTATTAGGAATATAATTTACCTAAAGGTTATAAAGTAATATATCTTTATATATATTTAAGCTAGATAAAATTATATCTTACTAATCTACTTCCTAGAGATTATAATAGGTAGCTTTTAAATGTTTTTCCTTTATATAACTTTAAATCTTATAAATCTACAATAAGTAACTAGCAGCTAGAGCTAAGCAAGATTATAAGGCTACTATTTCTTTATAAAGTTTAAGGAAATCCTTACTTACTTTATCTTTATTATTCTTTAATTTCTTTTTTTATTTTATTAAATTTATAACTATTATAATTAATAAGAAAAAGCTTAATAGAAAAAGGGAGCTTATAAGAAGATATAATATAAGTACTATTATAAGATTTTTTAGCCTAAATATACTTACTATAGTAAGCAGAATTAGTAGATATTAGGCACTTCTTGCCTATTTAAAAATAGTAAGTATAAGGTATATTAGCCTTTTTATTAGAAAACTTAATAGATAATATAAGCATTTAGATTTTACGGTCCTTATAAGATAACTATTTAGATATATAATTAGATATTATAGAATATAATAATAAAAGGTTTAAGTTAGGACCTACTAAAAGAAGATTAATATTAATTAAGATAATAGGCCTTAAAGATAAGACTGTTAGAGAGGAGAGATTATATTATAACCCTAGCAGTTATATTATATATACCCTATAAAAACTCTATTTTAAGTCCCTCTTAATAGCTAACTAAATAGAGGACTAATAGAACTAAGACTAATAGCACTTTAGGACTGTATTACTCTAAGACTAATAATAACTTTATATTATATTACCCCCTCTATAAACTACTTTAGTATATATATATATTTACTTAATATTAAATAGAACTTAGCTTACTAGCTATTAATAAGACTTCTTTACCTTAATAAGCCTAATATATACTATTAACTATTAAGAGATATAATAACTTAATATGCTTAGTATAATGCCTTATGTATTCTGTAAATATAAACCTAGTATAGATTAGTTTACTTATTTAGAAACCCTAACTGTTATATATAGCTATTAGGCCTGCCTTATAGAGAGCTAATAAAAAAAAACTAAAAGAGATTAATATAATAGTAACTACTATTAAAAATAACTTCTTATTAAGGTATTAATTTAACCTTATTAAAATAGCTATCTTTAATTATAATTTAATTAAATTAATTTATTATATAGACTATTTTAATTAAATTAATATAAATTAAATTAATTATAAGCTATTAAATTTAAAAGATTTAAAAAAAGACCTAAAGAAAGGTTATCTTTTTTAATTAAATTAAATAGCCTTTCTTACTGCCTTTATAGGCCTATTAGATATATATAAAAAGAGTGACTTCTTAATATAACTTAAAGGGTTACTATAGTAAAAAGAGAGCTACTTCTAAATTAATAAGGATAAATATAAGGTAATAATAAAGTTAGACTAAAGGTTTAAAGGAATTAGGTTAACTTTATTTATATAAGTTAGTTAATAAAAGCTAAATTAACCTAAAGTTAATAATAACTAGATTTACTAATTAAATATATATGCTTAGGTATATAACTAATTGACCTTATATTTAAGAACTGTAAATAAAGTGATATTAATAAAAAAGCAGTAGTTTAAACTAGAGAAGCTTAAGCTTAAGCTTAAAATAAAAATAAAAAAAATAAAATAAAAAAGCCCTAAAGATATAAATTATAAATATATATATTTCTTAATAGTATTTAATTTACTTATAAAATATTAATTATATATATAATTATATATACTTAAAGGCTATAAATACCTTTATAGATTATTTTATTATTATATTAATTTAATTATAAAAATAGCTTAATTATAATACTAACTTAAATATAATAATAACTTACTAAAGGAATAATATATTATAAATAAAAAAATTAAATACCTAAAATAATATAAAATAGCTTTAATTAATAGAAAATACTATTATAAATAGCCTTACTTCCTTATATACCTATATATTAAGGGGACCTAATATAGAGGTTATATAGCACTAGATATACCAGGGCCAGTATAGGTATTAGCTCCCGTTATGCAGGCTGCACTTAGGTAATACGAATTTAGGTAGAAATTGCTGCCCAACATCAAACAGCCTAATCATAGGTATACTGAAGCCTCGGAGCTCGCTTCATGATCAATCTAGCTAAAGACCGTGCTGCTTGCTCTTTGCAGATCATCTCCACAGACCCTCCAGGACTACAACATGGCTGACCCCCTCAGCATAACTGCCAGCATTCTGGCCGTCGTTGGCGCGGCCTACACCAGCGCTCAGGGCCTGTACGACCTTATCGATGGCCTTCAGAGCGCACCGAAGACCATCGCGGATATGAAGACCGACATTGCTGGGGTGCAGCGAGTTCTGCAGTCTCTCCAGACTAGTCTAGAGGAAAAGCCGGATGCTTTGGCTCCGATCTTCGAGCGAGTCGGAATCAAGGACACAGTTGCTGTCTGTGAAGACATCATAAAGGACTTCACGCGAACTATGGAGAAATACACAACACACTCCAAGGATGGGTCGTTCAGCAATCGCGACAGATTGACAGTGACGTTTCGCAAGTCCAAGCTCGAGGGCTTCCGGACCCGGCTCAATGTCGCCAAGGACACAGTCGAGTTTGCGGTGACTTCGGCCATTTTGTAAGGACTGCAATGCCCATTTATCCCAAACCCTCGAGATCCCCGTTTTATTGGCTAACGATTCATTTCTTCTCAGGGCAACTTCTTCATCTACCTACGGCTCGATCGAAGACCTCAAAAAGGCACTAGAGACTCAGGTAGAGGCGCTCAAGGTGCAGTCCCAACGGCTCGTTACCATTGAGAAAGACGTCAATGACCTGGAAATTGACGAGGAGGCCGAGGCCGACGAGACTAACGACATAATCCCCATCACGACCCATGAGCGGGATCTGACACTCACCATCCTTCCCATTCTCAAGAAGGCTTGCGAGGAGGCACTCGGCGTCACAGAGGCGCAGTCCAACAACACCTACCAGAAGTTCGGCGATGTCACTTCGGAGGACTCCTCCAAGGTGGGAGCTGGGATGGCTGGCTCTAACTTTGGGACCGGAAATGTGCAGCAGGAGTTCGGGAACACGAATGCCAAGAATTCGAGCCAGGCATACGTGGGTCGAATGGACAGTAAGGCCTTCAAGGACTTTTGGAATAGTCCGACGTCAAAACCGGACAGTAGCTCCAGATCTAGAAGCGGTGATGATGGTTAGAACGCAACGTTTGTCTAAGGAGCTACAGATGGTTTTCAGGTTGATTTAACGTCGCTCTTTGTTGCTTGAGATATTGAAATTCGATGAGACACACAAGATGCGGTATTTGATGTAGTATTCTTGGATTGAGATTACCTCCAAGACTAGTCTAGCCCACCAGTCTACATCACCTGCTGTTCATGATATTCTTATCCAATGACAGCCTTGTTTGCTTATGCACCCCTAATTCGTCAACAGGGCTCCACCGTGTCAAGGAGGGGTATATCAGCTGCCTCAGCCCAACAACATTCGAAAGAGGAGTCGAGACTTTATTTAACTCTCACAATTTTCCGGCGGTCTCTGACTAGACATATCTTGAAAAGTCTTTGATGTACGCTGGATTCGTCAGCAGCTATCTGAGTTACCCAGTGGCCTACTTGTCATGTCTTCACGTCGGCATCTTGATGAACTGTCACAGCAATTCGGTGATGTTTCCTTTAACAACTCGAAGGGATTCGTGGGTGCCGTTGGCATTGACAATGCCTCGTTCACTGTGCAGAGTCTGACCGCGAGCATCTTCTCCGGGACGGAAAGTCTGTAGTTGTCGCCGGGCCTCTTCGGCAGACGGAGCTGACAGCGCGTTCCCAGATCCGGTACACAACGTGATAAGGGCTCTAGATATCGATAACAACGACTATGAGGGTGACAGAGAGGACATTCCGGATATGGCTACCAATACGGGGAAGTGGTTCTTCGAAGATCCCAGCTTCCTGCGCTGGGTGGAGTTTGACTCCTCTAGCTTGCTGATAGTCACCGGCCAGAGTGGCCAGGGAAAATCCGTCATGGCACGTCATCTCATCAAACATCTGCCTAGAGGTAGCTCAGTGAGCTACTTCTTCTTCAACAGGCGCAGAGAAGAGGCTCAATCTCCGGTGTGTGCCGTTGCTGCTTTACTCCACCGTTGGTTTACCCGTAAACCAGCGCTGTCGCATCATTGCGCCGTAAGCCTGTTCTATTCTCAACCTCGAATGGCAGCTGAAGGACTATGTCTGACTTCGATTTGAACATCTAGGTGAAAGAGTTCAACCATCACAAAACCATGCACAAGTTCAGTATATTATGGAGGATATTGGAGCAAACAATGATGGCGCCGGAGTCAGGCACTCTATACTGTGTTCTGGATGGTCTGGAGAAATGCCGGCAGTCAAATGAAACGGAGGCTGGCTTACGACATCTTATGGAGGCAATCTCGAAATTCTTCCGCACCGAGAACCATGAGGTATGGGATCTGCTTATGCTTACCTTTCCTGACCGCATACGAATGGCCGGGTCAGGTGAAGATCAAGTCATCTCCCTCTCCGGGTGAACTGAGGAAATCTGACTGCAGAACTAGGTCCACCGTTTAACCCACCTTAAGATCCTGGTAACGGCACAGGCCTCAGAAACCATCTCTAGAAGGATTCCACGCTGCGACCACTGCAACCCAGTGATGCGCCTTGACTGCGCCGGAGCTGATGTCGCTAGTATGATAAGTCGAGATGTTGAAGAGGTCATCAAAAACGCCCTTGTAAAAATAACAACTTCTCCCCTGAGCAGGATCGATGCAAAGTTCGTACAGAGTCTACAGGCTGGTGGTGAGTCAGTATGGTCTGAATTACAGGATGAGCTGAGAGAGTATGGGCTGCTGGCGGACATGATTAGCACTGCCCAGAGAAGAAGCCTCATCACGAACTTGATTACTACGATGGTGGGCTACGACGTCAATAGTGAATCTGAAGACAACCGTGAATCAGAGCCCGAGCCGATTAATTCCGACGGGTCAGAGGCACAGGCGGAGGTGACAGGAATCCCAGGGGCCTCAGGTCCAAATGTCGCCATAACGGATACAAAAAGACAGATAGAGCCTATAAAGCCTATTAGGAGACCATTAATTGTTTCAAATACCCATGAAGGTTGGGAGAAAGCAGCAAGGACCGAGCAGGGCCCCCGCAGGACACCAACCTTCCGCTTGCAAACGGCTGGCGACCTCCAAGATGCAGAGGAGCAGCGTCGTTCTGTTGTGTAAGCTTTGCACGCGGCAGACCGTTAGTAGTTATAATTTGCCTGCTAACGACTCTTACAGCGGAGAAAGAGCTGACGGGTGGCTTGACTACTACCAATCTGGATTCCTGCAGCCAATGCAACGCTTTCTTGACACGGTCAAGTACGCGGCTGACGATTTAGATATAAGGCCCGTGAAGCTGGCAATTCTTAGTACTGGGGTGAATAAGCATATGCTTCGGACGATTAGTCACCGCAATCTCAGAAACAAAGTCAAGGTTAGGAGCTTTGTGCACGACGATCCCGAAGCATATGACAGCATCGGTATTGGGACCAAGGTAACGCGCTTGCTTCTAGGATTAGCCCCCTCGGCCGAGATCCACGTCCTCAAGGTAACATCTGAGGGTTTCATCCAGGCATCACAGGTTGAACAAATTGTGAAGGTTAGTCGCCGCCCTATGCTTGATAAATTACGGCCCGGTTGTTCGGCTAACTGGCCCTGGTTGGGGTAGGCCTTGGACTATGCTGTTGTAGAAGCTCAAGCAGATATTCTTTGCATGGGTTTTGGTTTCCACCAGCGGGATTCAGAGGTCGAGAGGGCTATCCGTCATGCGGCAACGCGGAACTCGGGCCGCGGCGTCATCATGTTTGCTGCCGCCGGGAACGAAGGGGGCAACCGACCTGTCCCCTACCCGGCTCGAGATCCGAATGTGTTTTGCGTCTATTCCACAGACGGATTCGGTAACAGGTCGTCATTCAACCCCAGTTTGTTGGATCCGCGTGACAGGTTCAGCACACTAGGTGAAGAAGTCAGATTCGGGAGGATTGCTGAGGGTACCAGGGGGACAGGGTCAGGCTCGACCTTTTCTGCCACTATCGCTGCAGCAATGGCCGCTGAGATTCTCAACTGGTGGCGCCATTGCCACGAGGCGAGGGTTTTCCACCGTTTAGAAAGTTCTGCGAACAGGGTCGATTACATTGGCATGGAGGAGATGCGAAAGATATTTCACCTTATGTCCGTCGAGAGAGATGGGTTCAGGTATTTGACGCCTTGGATGCTGTTTGGAGATGGAGATATAAGCCAGGTAGCGAGCAAGGTGGTGTACGCTCTCGAGTCCGGCTGGTAGTATTCACTTGACATTTCACACATAGTAGGTCGGGACTGCATTTACCATTAGGCAGACTGGATGAAAGTGGTGATGGAGCAGATGGATAATTAGGTATATCTGTGTATGGCAAATAACAGAGTAAACATAGTAATGACTGACATAACCCTCTTTTACCTCTATTTCGCCGTCTCATCCCAATCACGCTAATGCTACGACCATCCTTTGACGCTTCTTTCTTAGCCTTCTTTTCTCAGAGGAGCCTACTCCCTTAATGGCTGCAGGTCACTATTGCTACGCTGTGGCATCACGGTCAAAGCTACAACAGTGTAGGGATCTGTATACAAGGGATGCTGCAGACGACGATCGAACTCCATAGGGCTTACCGCTGTTGCATTTGCGGAGGCTTCTGAGTGGAGTGTTAATTCGCCGACCGCTCCTCTGGGTTACATTAGTTTCCCACGTGGTCATCACGACGGGAAGGATATTTCATATAATGACATCGTAGTTATCTAATTCGATACAGATGCTAGGAGAGTTACCTGAAGAGAGATACATGAACCTGTTGTGTTTCAATTTAAACCAATCCTTCCCATTAGTTCATCAGCACCCTGGACTTTCCCTTAGGAGCTCACGCTGCCGCTGCTGTAATAGTCAGAGTCACTCGCTGAACAACTCCACTCTGAATCCGAATCTTCTGTAACGTTGACATGCGGATCAAGAGCATTAGTCCACAGGCCAAGAAGTCTATGTATGCCGGTATTGATTGTATCCGGGTCAGGAGACCAAGAGTCAGAAAGCCGAAGCAGCTCCTCCATCTCGCTGTGAATCTTTTTCATAGTCGGAGAAGCACAAGAACATATTGACGAACCGCCAGAAGTAGCAGTGCTTGGAGAAGAACTGTTGGAACTAGGCCCAATGTTCATAGGACGAGTAGGACGAGTCATGTTGGGTCGAATACCCGGAGGATGGAAAGGACTTGGACCACCGAATCCTGGTGGCATTGGCATACCGCAGTTTTGAATACTCAAAGTCATGCCCGGGCGACGCAGAGATTCCCACGCTTCAGCTAAAATGACTGTTCCGTCATCGTCGCAGAAAACATACTTTCCATCTTTCAGGATAAATGTCGCGGGGTGTCCCAAGTTAATGCTGGAGAGTGTTGTACGGAGCGACTGCAGTTAAAATAAATCAGCTGTTGCTGAGGGCTTAAGTATCTCCTCAACTTACATTTAGATCCTTGCATGAGGCATAAGGGAAGGTGAATCTTCTACCAGAGTGTGGTTCAAACACGTGTATCGGCTCTACCTCATCACCGAGCCGGAAGAAAAGGGAGATGGAGGCGTCAGCCTGAATGGCAGCCTCGGATCTGGTTTTGGATGGAGAACTGGTAATTGACATGGCGATCCAAGTTCGTTCCCTAGCACTCGACTGTTTGGCGGCATCAATACCATCGTCGATTCGTTGGCGGACACGTTGATCGAGCGCGTCATATTGCTCGAGGAGTCCTGGGCGCTTTCTCCATCTGGACTTGGAGGTTGCCTGCGAGAGAGCGGACCTGACATGTTTGTCGTCGAGTTCAAGCCGTTTGAACGTCTGAGCTGGCGTGCTGTTGGAATTGAAATGCGCGCCAAGATCGATCTGCCAAACTTCAAGGTCTTGATCCTTCAATTCATCGTGCGATCCTGGCAGGAGGTTTCTTTTGATCCAGTTTCTGGCAGCGGTCATCAGACTAGAGCTGTGTTCTTTGCTCGGCTCTTGGCCGATTTGCGTTGCTTTGCTGGTGGTCTCCGAACTGATATTAGCCGATGCCTCAGTGTCCTTGGGCAGTTCTGACGCCGGAGTTTGAGTGATTGGCATGGTTTCAACTGGTTTGACCTCTTCAGTCTTTGTTTCAACCGCAATAGTAGGTGTACTTGAAACGGTGCAAATGCTCTTCACATCTGCGATGGAAACGTTGCTAGAAGGCAGTGGTGGAGCAACGATGGTCCATTTGGTCATCTTCTTGGACCAGTATCTATGGTGACTGGCTCGTTGACTGGCTATCTGCCCTGCAAGCTGCCGGATTGTACACTCGGTCTCAAAACTACCTGGGACACGAGTCTGTGCCCTAGCAGAATCATCAAGTTAGCATAGACAGCGTATAGGATGACCAGAGCTTACCGCATCTGGTGCTGCGCAATGCTGCCCAAAAGATAGCGCAGCATGAGCTCAAGCTTTATCTGCGTCAACCAGTGCCGAAAATACCGGAGTTGAATCTCGAGCCGCTCCCAGGACTCATAGCGCCAGACACCGGTGTGAGCGATGCATTGCAGATACTTTCCTGTTTCCTCCCGCGGAATCTCATTGATCTCCTTGTCCCCTGCAATACTCTCTGTCTGCCGTACCAACATGATCAAGATACCGATGTAGATCTTTTCGCACGTGGCTGTTAGGCGCGTGACGTCTTCCAGGCATAGCTTTGTGAGTGCCTTTGCTTGGATTACATCATGAACTTTAATCAATGTCAAGGCCGTTGAGTTTATCAAATTGATTAGCTTGGGAAGTGTTTGTCGGGCTCTTCTGTTGGCTTCCGAGTGTACTTGTAGGGAGCTTGCAAGACTGAGGCCTAGTTTGGCGACAGGCTCAATATCGTTGTGAGCCATGGTTCAACAGGGACCAATTCGGCAATAAGAATGGAACAGAGACCGAGAAAATAGTTCAATGTCTTCTGGTTTTATTGAAATCAGGCAGCAGGTTGAAAGCACGCCATTATGTTATTTCTTATCATTACCCCTCAATACGTGCATCAGTGTAGCCAATCATCAAAGATGTTTGGTTGCACTTCTGTCTTACGTCTAGGACTATTGAACAAAGTGTCATACATAAGCCACCATTGCAACGATTGGTACTTTGGTCACTCATTTGCTGCAGTAAGACGCATTTGGAAGAAATCTTGACCGCTCCTTGCGGGGTTGAGAGATATCTCTGCCATAATTTAGAGGTGAAATGTCCTCTAGAAACGGATGACCTACGGTACAAGCTGCGATTTTTGTAGTCGGTAATGTTAAGATGCTTCGATACTGGAATGCAATGGGCGATATGGTTCTATGTTGATCGGTCTTTATTCACTCCGGCTGAGGACCTTTACGTCGTCATCACACCCGTGAGCAATGTCCCATCTCAATCTGTCTGAGACATCAGATGTTTTTGATTGGTACATTTAAAGCAAGGATAAATCATGTTCTCTGGCCCCCAATCCTAGCATGCTGGCCTGGAAAGGTACTTCTTTCAGGCTGTGAGTGCCCAGTATACCTTTTTGGATTTAATAAGGCATTGATGCCAATGAGCTGCAGGCTAATCATTCTCTCCCACATTAATTAATTACTTTTCGTACTATTTTCCGGGTCTGATTTATACTGCCAGTTGATTACCCGACCGTTCCGCGACAGGTGGGGCTGAATAGAATTAAACCTTTAATTCTTACCGAAAGCCGACTCATCCTATACAGTGGAGTAATCACGTCACGACGCATGCTTAATCCGATGGTCTCTGTCGCCTGTAACGGCTTTAAGTGGTATTGTATTGAGACTACGGGGTATCGGCTTCTAGGCTGCTTCTCGGATCCGGCCTAGCCGAGTAAAAGTACCAGACTCGTTCATGCACAAAATATAGTTATCGGAGTCATGATACATGTCGCATGGCTTTAGCGACGGATCTGGCGGCAGTCACAATAGGCTCGACCCGCCTGTCCATCCGTGCATGGCAGCTACATGGTAGACCATACTACAGCGAGTCCGGGCGAAGATGATTTCCGTCTAACATAACTGCAGACTAGCTCGAGGTCTTAGTCTAAGCTGCTCACTGGGCCTATAGTCTATAGATAGACCTCTGTTTCCCTTCGAGCAGTGTCCTTCTGTGTCATCTCGGTGGAGAAGTCGGTGCTTTACATATCATTACCCAGCTGAGATCGTTTACTTACAACTCGAGATATGGCTCGTTGTCGGCGGTTTTCTTCCCGCGCGAGTCTAGAAGACACTGCTTCTGCCGGTAAGTCAATGGCGCATACATTTAAGCGAAGATCGGCCAGGACAACGCCCAGACATGGCAATA
Organism: Fusarium chuoi; assembly: GCA_022627125.1. Taxonomy (NCBI): domain Eukaryota; kingdom Fungi; phylum Ascomycota; class Sordariomycetes; order Hypocreales; family Nectriaceae; genus Fusarium; species Fusarium chuoi. The sequence goes on along the minus strand of JAJALE010000888.1, from coordinate 217,509 downwards.
CTATCAGCAGAGAGTCTGCGACAGACAAAGCGCAGAAAAAGGTCCGCGAGGCATGTTTGAGATGCAGAATGAAGAAGACCAAGGTAAGCCTTCAAACTTCCAGTCATATAAGTCAACATGGAGCTTACACATATGGCAGTGCGATGGTGAGATACCTTGTAGAAGATGCAAGGACGATCAGAAGATATGCACAGCCGGTACCAGAAGAACCATTACTTTGAAACATGCTCCTAAAGGGTACCTGATATGCTCCACGTAACCGTTTTCACGATGTCACTAACACATCCAGATACGCAGAGGTACTGGAGCAGTCCCAGTACATTTTGATAGAGACAGTTTGTAAGCTATATCGCATGGTCAGGGACTCACAGCCTTGGAATTTATCCGAGCCTCGGCTCAATGAACACGGCCAACCCATCGTCCAGCACATCGCTCAGATACTAGGCTGCCTTCCGCCAAACAGCAATATCGATCTCCCGGTAAATTCCATCTTCCCTGAGGATAAGGACAGCATCGAGGAGCTGTACCGCGAGCTAGAAGAACATGAGAGGTCAGGAGCTGCATCCACGCCGAGTCTTGCGAGAGAAAGGGAGTTGGTTTGCGACGGAGCTGCGATATCGGAACCGCAAGACTCGGATGTCCAGCCTCCTTATTGCTTGGTCGATTTTGACACACAGGGTACCGTGTATCTACCGCTCCAGGCTAGGGGTGATGAGTTGGATTTTGCTGGCGCAGCACCCGCCAATTTGTACGGAACTGCACTGGATCCCGATACCCCTCTCTCTCCCTGCACATGGCCTAGCTACAACGCTGGCTATGGCGACTTGACACTGTGTCTTTTGCAACGGGCTGGCGGAATGCAAGGTAATTTGGAGTCTGGCTTGAATGGTATTGAGCCGTTTATGCGATCTGATAATCTGGGGATAAGAAATAAACTATAAGACATTTTTAAAGATATTTCTAAAGATATTAAAAGTGTAATATATAATTATATAATACCTTTAATAGGCTAAAAAGATACTAAATATTAACTTAATATTAAGTTTTACTTATTAACTATTTAAATTAATAGCTATATAATAGTTAAATTATTAAAGAGCTAATAGTAAAAGTGTAGGGAGATTTACCAGTATAGACTCTAGATGGATGGCTCGCCAGCCTTACCGGACTACCGGAAGCATGTTTGTTTGCGAAAGAAAATCATAAGATTAAACAAGAGGGGGGCGCAGCACAAGCAGGATGCAACGTATCAGTGAAAGCCCTTTCAGGCATTGCAAAATGTGACGAACATCAGGCTGCGCTATGGCAACCTCTTGCGTTGGGTCGCTGTGCTCTCTTTGTTATCTCATTTCCCTCGTCCTGTGAGTACAGTAATCGCATTGTGTCTTATCAGAGTGCAATTGGTGGTTGCATAGATGCATGGGGGATAGATAAAAAGAGAAGCGACTGCGACGCTGACCTCAGACTTGCCACCACCTTTGATATGTATTATCTGGGCCTTTGAAACTGCCAATCCTTTCAACCTTCCCTACTGACCAAGGTGACGTGGCGGTATTTGATTGGATGTCAGTCCATCAGTCCTTCGCCAGCGTAGAGGGGGCTCAAGGTTATAGATAGGTGCAGGCCACCCTAGAGAAAGTGGTATCATATCCCACGGTTCTCAACATATCATATAAATATCTCAGTCAGGACAAAATCCCAGTCGCACGTTCACCAACACTATTCACTGCGCTACCTGTAGTCAACATGTGTAGCAATAACCCCGGATGCACTGGCAATGTGACAGTGCACGTTACTTCCTGGGCCTATTGTACCGCAAGGGTTTACGACGCTTCATCAGCGCGGAATTATGTCGGCATTCGCCCCTCCAGGACTTGTCAAGCAGCGTTTGCGAAAACGTGGTGGGAGGAGTGCGACAGATTGTTACTGGTGACCCCAACGAAGACAACAAATGACAACGTCTGCCCTAGCCATCGGACAAGAATCGAGTAGGTGAGTTTTCAACTAATGGGTCGAGAGGCCACAGGCGACCACGCATAGATGCTAACAGCAAGTCAGCTCAGTGCAATGTCATGAACGAGCACACGAACTTCCCACAAGTGCGGCCGGATAGGCGGGCCTTGGAGGCAAGGGTTGGCATGTCCTGTATGAGAAATCTTTAGTAAGGTATATAAGAGAGAGGTAGTATGTGAATGTTGTTCTTAGGGCTGTGATTCATGGGCTCCTTTATGTCTCAAGTATCTGGTGCATCTCCTTGAGTTGATCCTAAGTTGGGTCATCCGAGATCCACGAACGTTTCTTGTTCTCGGTGGCGTGAAGGAAACCCTCAACACCCTTGATAGTCTGGATATCTAGATCTATGACATATGAGCTGCCATCTGATAGCTTAATGCGGTCCTTGCAGTTGGTTGACTTGTCTTTAAGCAGTTGCCATGCGTTATAAACCAGTAGGCAATGCAACTTGGGTTTTGAAGGCCATCACTAGAGTTCCCTATCTTATATACTTCGATTGAGAATCGAGCCGGCCCGGTTAAATCGCCTACTCAGCCACATGGCAAAGTTTTTTACGCATGCAGTTCGCAGAAGGGCTGTTGGGCAATAAGAATTGTCGCCAAGCATCAGAAACCTCGACGGTACGGTCGAGATTACCTATTGACCTGGGACACGACTCGCTCAGGGTTATCAGCGGCTCGATAGTTGGCAGCTTGGCCTGGATCATCCAGCAATAGCTCAGCAATTAATATAGAAATCCTACTTCTTCTATAGTACAGTTACTTAAGCCTATTCAGCTCAAGTTTAAAGTATATTAATATGAAGTTTTATAAAGGTTCAAGGTCTTACTCTTCCCCACCTACTAAAGCATTATACATCAGTACATTACCATCTCCCTGATGACATACATAGAGCTTGTCCTGAAACACTGCGCAACTTGGGGTCCAGTTTAAACCCATATGTGCCACCCAAATATCGTGTTCCCAGTACTTCCCATTATAAGCACTGTAGTATAGTTTGCTATCTAGATCTCTGTTGAGGTGAAAGCAAAACACCTTATTACCATAAGCAGCTGCACTGGCTGAAAACGATATATCTGCATCCGTAATTTGCCGATCGCCATACCAAGATGTGCCATCATAGACATTGTACAAAATCTCGCTATGGTCTCCCTCGTAGAAGACGTAGATGGTGTCATCGTAGGGGACGTATACGGCACCAGGGGCGCCGAAGTTTTTGGTGGTCCTGGGCACCGGTTGATCGCCCCACCACCTGAAACCATCAAAGACGTTAAAAAAGAGCGATTCGGTCTCAAAAGGTCCTTGGTAGAAGACGTAAATATTGCCACCAAAGACCACAGCAGATGGCCCGAAGGCTAAGCGACTGTCGGGCACTGGTTGATCCCCCCACCACTCCGAACCATCAAAGACATTATACCATAGACGGTCGTCGGATGGGTTTGCATGGAAGACGTAAATGTTGCCATCCAAGACCACGGCGGATGCCGTGTCGGTCACGTCGGTGCTGGGCACCTTTGTGGCACCCCACCACTTGAAACCATCAAAGACGTCGTAATATAGCTCGCTGAGGGCGACCGAATAATTGTGATAGAAGACATAGAGGCTTTCTTTAAAGGCCACGGCGCATGGCGCGCCTAATATGTGTGTATTGAGTACCACTTTATCTCCCAGCCAGTGCAGCTGGTCCAATGTACTATGGGAGGGAGTAGATTCACCCCATTTTGGTGGAACCGTCTTGGCTGCATTTTTGTCTGACATTATGGAGGAGCGGTACTCTGGTCGTAACGGTGATATTATTGCTTGATAGTGGTGTTTCTTTAACGAGATACTATAAAGTAAAAAGGGCTGTTGGTTGAGGGAAGACCACGCTGGGAGGGAAAGAAGTGGGAGGTATTTAACTTGGGTCGATGTTTGCTTTGGTTCTCTCATGAATAATTAGTTGTTCCTGTGTAGGGCCATGGAAGTACTATCCCTGCCGTCTTGCCAAACCCCGCCGCAAATTCAGAACTCTCATGCAACAAAAGGTTTCAGTAGTTCCATGTAGGCTGGCAGTTCATGCTGTTGCAATGGTTCGATAGTTGCATTTAAGCTCACCTCAGTCTGTAGATCATTGCCTAACTTGGAGGCCAGTGCGGCACGGGTTGGCACGCGACAGTATGACCAGTGCGATACGAGAGCTGAACCCTCCCAAATAGGACAGAATTCAACCACCATCTTTAACTTGTGGCTGGCTGTCAAATGCAGAATTTCAGCTTGGACCGCCCAACGTCATAAGCGATGTGTGGTGTGGCTTATTCCAGAGAGGGGTCGTATTTTCTCTTATGCTTCTCACACAAAGCATCTCGTTGCCCTTTCATACATACATCGACTACCTCATCAATGCTCTGAGCCATTGAGAGCCATCCATCCAGTTAAGTTTGGTGCTTTATATTGGCTACAAAGACTGCCGAGTATCGCTCAGTTGTGCGAACAGATAATTGCATAATCTAAACTAAGACTACATAATTGAGTATGTTAGTCAGCATCGGTATTACCGAAAGCTTAGCTCTGCATTTCAGCTACCAATACTTTACCAATTGTGGAAGTACTCTTTGCATTTGCGTTAGATTAAATGCAACCATCAATGTAAACGCATCAGGGATGCAGAGGTACGTGGCAGAAAATCGGAATTCCATCTACTGTGACTTGACGCGCGTACTCGATCCAGCTTGGGAGTGCTTTCGTTGCCTACTGATCATAATCTGAGTCGCCAGTATCAAGCCATTGAACCTTCTACATGAGGGCCTGCTGAGGGTGCTATGTTTCTATCAATAGCTGATTACTTTAATCTAGTTGCATGTGATTACCCTGGCGGCAGATGTTCTGTATCCTTTGTGCTGCATACGTCGTCTGTACCGAAAAGGGGAAAGGGAGAAGAAGGTCGCTTGCTATATGAGGCCCGTTCGTCAACTCACCGAGTAGTGTTTAATTCATATTCCAACGCTGCCATCACATCTTATCTTGACTTGTCCGTCATCATCTTATCTGCAGTCATGTTTGTTTACCATGGAATTGTTGACCAGGTCACATCTAGCTCAGTAGAGTTTATTGTTGCGATTCTCCCCTCCCGAGTTGAAATCGGGTCACCTTGCATCATTCTCTGTCTACCAGGTGTCCATGGTCCACAACGAGACATCGAAAACAGAGGTGCTCAGGCCCACAGCGCTGTTTACAGTTTCGAGGCAGTTCTTGAGACTATGGGCATCGCTCCAGGTGGCAAGACGGCCACTTTTACCTCTGGGCATTACGACTTAGTAATGCAAATCTCCAGGGACATGAAAGTGTTGCATCTTGGCTTCCTGAACGATCGCGAAGGCTCAGCTATAAGCAGTTCAATGGGTCTCATAATGCACCAGCCCCTCCTCGCCGCTAAGTCGAAAGACTATATCCAAAACATTTTCCTTGGGCCTGTTCATCTTGAAAATCAGTTCCAGGGCTACGTTGCTGCTGTGGTTGTCTCAGACAAGGAAGGAGAGTTGGCAAATGTAACAAATGCTTGCATTACATGGAATGCCAAAACAGCATCCACTACTGCAGTGGTGCCCCCTCCTGTATCTGGGACATTGCTGCTCATTGAGGAGCTAGAGTCCAAAGAGCAATCGGAAGATGCAGAATCAGGACAAGCCCATTTTGTCGTCAACAACCAAAGCCATGAGTTCCAAGGCAAGATTAGCCTTTGCGCAAGCGGTAAACACACCTTAGAGTTGTCACTTCGCCCCCATTATAATCACGGACTGCCTAGTTCCAATGCTTGGTCGGTAGTTACCATCCCACAGCTAGACGAGCACCAAGAGATTCTCTTGAACATGACTTCCGTCTTTGGGAGTAAGGGCATCGTGATTAGCAATGATAGCACTGATGTTGTCACTTGCACAATCGAACCGAACGACGCAGAGTGGTTTGGCATAGGCATATCCTCGGCAGGTGTCATCCTCGCGGCCCTTGGAATGCCGACTGTGGCATCCCCCCTGGTAGGCCTCTGGGTGGCATGGAGTGGCCTTTTACTCGCCATTGGTTCGTTTGCAGACACCTTGTCTGCGAGCGATGACGCAAAGAGCATGGTGCTGTACCCAAACGACAAGATGGAGAAAGCCAGAACAGGCTGGTTCACATACTGGGGTATTATCATGGTGCAAAATAGTGTTCAGAACGACGGATACAAACTCGTTGGAAGAAGCTATCAGATTTCCAAAGCGACATCAAACAGCTATCAAGTCAGAAACATCCCCCGGGATCCGAATGTCACAACGCGCACTCTTTTCGGCATTGATCTCGAAAATCGAAGCCAGCTCTCACATCTTCGATTGCTAGGTATTCGTGGAGTTCAGCCGGATGCGAGTCTTGATATATACGGTAACCCCGGAACTCCAAACAAAGGTGATATTATGAGCTACGACTCCAATGGAACAATAGTTGGCTCTTGGACTGGTATCTTCGAAAAGGCTGGAGATTACTTTTTCCGCGCCAGATCCGCCAAAAAGGATACCCAAATCGCCATCGTACAAGATGGTCGCGACGTGTTCGGGCGTAACAACAATGTCAGCATTTATCGCCTCCTTCAGGACCCCTACAGTCCCGTACTATGTATACAGAACGCAGAGATTCAATCTGAGATTTATAGCCGGGGGGACCGAATGTCCATCGGCACGGCGAAAACAGCCGACGATGTCTTGAAACTCATCCAGCAAAACAAGCAAAGCGGCTATAACTGGGCGTATTGCCACGAGAGCTCGTTATCCCCATTTACGGTCTACGCCTGGAGATGGAACATTAATAACGCTGTGAAAAGAAACGGGGGTCGAAATACATACTTTGTTGTTGGCGCTGAGTCCTGGACAAACATTACAATACTTAAATGAGTCAATAGTTGTTGAATTAGTCGCGCAATCGCACTCTGCTCATGACTATAATTTATGCCTGTTGATCCTGGTTTGGAAGAGTGGCTTTTATTGCCAAGGTCACCTGTAGTAACACTCTTACATCATGCCTTTTGAAACCCATGATGATTAAAGGTTTGGAAGTCATTTATTGCCAAAGAATATATATATCATTATGTGTGTATCGGCGCGCAATTCTCAAATCATCGCTATATACGCACTTCGCAGTTCAGCACAGGCCGGCCAAGTTCCGACGGCTAGTAGACTTGTGCTGCCGAAAGTAAAATTGACGAAAAAAGACAAACGTTCGAAAATCACTCGACATGCCCTGATTCTCACCTGTGGCTCCTTGGCTACACATAAACGGATGGGTTTGTGGTATAGCTGGGTGGTGCGCCGATGACAATGGCCTCAAGAGAGGTCTCAACAATCTAGACTTTGTCAGGGACGTTCTAATCCTGCAGTCTAGTAAACATACCTGAATCTTCTGGCTACTGGCAACAGAGATGCCTACTGAAATGCGAAGCGAATGCGTCGTGTCCAGCACGCACGACTTGCACGTTGGCAATGCATCCATGATCAGGTACTGTCCCCATGCCCCCAGGTCCAACTCGAAGTTCTCTCTATCAACACAGAACATACCTTGGAGGGTCCAGCCTCTCCGTGTCTCCGTTACATTCTTCCTCACTAGCCCGACTTTGGCTTCTATGCAACTCTCCAACTGCGCTTCGACACTGCGTATGTAGATGTTCTCGCTGTGAGCAAGCTCTGACGGAGTATGCAGGATTAACCGTATCTCCGTCAGCCTTCCCGGGGTCAGTATGGGCGGTGACGGAAGTAATAACTCGAGTTGCAGCGTAGGTTCATACTGAGGCAGACACTCATCAGATGGTGATCTGATCCTCGAGACGCCTTGGCTAGCCAGGGCTTTGTATAGCTTTGGAAATAGCTTGCTCGCAGAGATTGACCCGATATTAGACGATGGTAAGTCTGGGATGGAAGGCTCTGACTCGAAGGATATGGCTCGGCGTAGAGTTTTGACTCTCGATACTCGACAGGGAAGACGGTGTTTCACGGTAACTATTATGGCGTATTCGACTTTGACTGTATATCCGGATGATGATCTCTCAAGTGATGGCGGTAACTGGCAGCGGCATTGGCAGGTGCTGCTTGGGAGTGTGAAGTCAAATGGGGCATAGTAATCGGCGTCATGATTGTAACTCGGTGGATTAAAGGTCGAGCTCTTCGTGGCGAGTTTGATCTTCTTGGTCTGTTGGAACAGCTGCTCTCCATTCAGCATAAGTCACCAAGTGTCGGGTTGGCTAGTTACTGTGTGCACCACATTGTCTGACTTGTTGCATGGGGATCCCGTGTATGTAGAGGACGATGTCCCACCAATTTGACGCTTGTTGGAGTATAAACTTAGTTTACCTATGTGCGCCCGCATTCAGCGCCAGGGGCACAGAGTTTATCATGCTGTTCAGAAGACCTACCTTGAAGTTCGGCAGTGATTTCTGATGACTGCTTGAGGCTGTGGCCCCAGATGAGCAGCTCTCCCCGTACGCAATCGCCCGGCCGGTAGGAGTGTGCATTGGCATTTGGTTCAAGAACTAGCTCAAGGCGCATGGCTTGGGTGATGGGCTAGATATCACTGAGTGTAGAATAGCCCTGAGATGTCGAATGGCTTGAGCGAAAATGTTGCTAAGTATAGTTGAGCAGGTTCATGGCGGAGGACTATCACGTACAAGTATCAAACGAGCCCTTGGATCTGGTGATGGTGATCTCAAGCCTCACGGGCCCGGTAGCATCTCAGATGCAGCCGGAACTGAAGCATAAGTCGGAAACCCGGATGAAGAGGACTAAGCATGGCATTGAATTGAACTTTTATGTAACAAAAATGCAAAACGCTCGAATCCTTGGTCAAGGTTCAATCCAACAGACGCACTCTTCCATGTCACGATGTATGCTTAACAGACAAGGCAGCACCTCTAACTTCCAGTTCTGGTAAAGCACGAACATCAAGCCCAATCAAACGCGTCTGAATTAATAATTTGTAATATAATCAGTTGATCATCTCCGTGCACACCATACAACCGGAGAAACACCAAATACGGGTATTCGGATAACTCGGATCAGGCGGCTATACCGCCTATAACCCCACATGGAACAAAAAGAACAAGTATCCGGCTTCTAGCCGCTGTATCAGCCCAGGAACACAAACATCGTCAATTGAAACTCGCAAATCATGGCAGACCCCTCTCCCCGCGTCGGCTTTAAGCGGAAGCGCGTCGCCAAGGCATGTCATAAATGCCGGTCCATGAAGTCCAAGGCAAGCTTACCCGCTTTATCTTATCTTTTGCTTATTATTGATGTGTTAGTGTGATGGGAAATGGCCCGAGTGCAGTCGCTGTAAGGGCTACGGGTACGATTGTGTCTATGCTGCTGGGGGTCGGGCCAAGAGGCGCCAGGACGCTTCTACTGATGATGGCTCGCTGGACAGTGCTGTTCAAGGACATGGAGATTTGCGTGAGGCGATAAGGCAGTATGAGTCGTTATTGGACATGGTAGTGTCGAAGCTGCCTACACCACAGCACCAGGAGGATGCATCTTCAGTGTTGGCTTGTATGAAAGCCGCTGACAGAGCATTATCCAACATCGACGCAACGACTCTTACGACAAGGCTCACAGCTAGCTTGACTGGCTCTGATGCTCTTTCTTTCCGTCCGCAGGCCAGTCAAGCCGAAAGGTATCTTGGCAAAGTGAGCGACGTGTGCTTCTTCAACCTGGTCAAGCGGGTGCTGCAGGCTCAGCCGGGGTCTTTGGACTCTGACCAACGAGTTGACAGCTACGAGCAAGTCGACGACATTGCTTCTCCGAGTATCAATGTCATGCCTGGTAGAGTCGTGGAGCTGCCGAGTCGTGAAGTGGCGAAAGCCTTTGCTGATGTGTACTTTTCTACTGTGTATCTGGCGTTTCCGTTTATTCCGCAGTCGCTGTTTATGAGATCTCTTGATCAGGCGCTGGATTCGTCTGATGACTGCTCGCTGGACAATACCAGACTAGCACTGATATGTAAGTGGTTAAATATCTTTGTGTCGCTCCTGGTTCCGTTTGACTCATGCTACGGTTAGATGTGATTTGCGCGATTGGGGCTTATTATACCAGCATACCGGGAGAGCAAATCGGAGCAAACAAGTGTCATGAAGTTTACTTCCTTCAAGCACTCTCTCTAGCCCTACCCGCAGGGGCAGACCGATCAATCCACCATGTGTCTCTGCTCTTGGCCCAATGCTTCTACATGTTAGCAGTCTGCCGAACAGACAGGTAGGTCTCATTCCAATGTCAGTCTACTTATGTGTAGTTAACGTAGCAGTTGTTGGGCAACACTGGGTCAAACCGTCCGTATGGCCCAGAGCATTGGGTTACACGTAGAGCAGAACGATCCCCAGAGGCTTAAAGGGCCAGGCAGATTACTTGTCGAGCGACGGCGGCGGATCTGGTACTGTATATACGTTCTCGATCGCCTGATCTCTCTGCAATTGGGCCGGCCCCCAGCGATCCATGAGGATTACTGCCACGTTCCGCTGCCCTCTCGACTGGGCGATTCCGACATTGACTGGGACGGCGATGAGTTTCCAACCATGTTTGAGGGCCCTTCTGTCGGGTATTACCATCTAGAGGTTATCTCCTTCTCCAAGATCGTCAGCCAGGTTCTGCGAGACCTTTATAGCCCAAGAGCTGGCCAGAACTTGACCAGTGATCTGTTCAATACCAAGGAGCTCGACCTCAAGCTCATACAATGGAAGCAATCTCTGCCAAGAACATTGCGATTCGACTTGGGACATGCTTTCGACAGGTCCTTCATCTTCAAGCGTCAGGCACGTATCTATCAGTATAAATAATCGCTGGTCATCACTAACATACCGAAGCGAAGCATGTTGGCGATCAAGTATCATCATCTACGAGCTCTCATCCACAGACCATACCTATGCTACCCAATCATGAGGAATATCGATGACGAGACCGATATTGCACTCAGCCAGCCGAACTGGGCCCTTGTCAGCATGTATGAAAAGGTATGCATCGCCGAGGCTCGCGAGACAGCACGTCTACTGCACTGTATCTCGTGTGAGAAGGATTTGGTACAGGAATTTCCCTGGTGGCAGATGATTTCGTGTTTGATATGCGCAGGATCCATCTTGGTGGTCTCTAGCATTTTTAGTCAGCAGACGGGCGATGCATTGGAAGGATTTGATGCTGCTGGTATTTCTGATGATGCAGAGACTTGCTTGAGAGTGTTTGAAGCTTTGAGTGTTAACTCGAAGGGTGCGAGGATTGCGAGAGACATGATGGAGGGATTGAAGGAGTGCGGTCTGAGATGGAGTATGTGCACGCCTTTCTTTCTTGGATACATTGCTAATATCAGTTCTAGGAGACGCGACCATGGCATCTGAACCACCATATGCTGCACTACCAACATCTCATACAGCCTTGGCAACTAGAGGGCACATTCCAAGTCTAGATGGGCAGGACGCGTCGTTGTCGGAATTTTCTTTTACCACGCCCAGCGCCTGGCCAGCAGAGATTGTCGATTCCAAGGCGTGGTCGGTCCAATTCTTTGGCGCCGTTCAATCTGGGGAGTAGAGATGCATCAAAGAGACTAGCATCGTCCTTGCCAAGTTGAGGAGGATCTAGAGCCCCCGTCAATCACCGCGTTTTGAATGAACAAGAGAGACTAGAATGGATTGCTATGTTCGATGCCATGATAACGACGGAATTTATTGGATATATCATATAGGTTGAAGAGAATTATGGATCCTCCTGTTGCGACGCGTGGTGTTTTCGCGCGTTTTGTGATGACGCGACGCGACTTATCCTGGAGCGGGGACATAGCAGACGCCAATCCGATTAGACAGCTCGGAGCTCTAGGTTATCAGAAGTTACAGGGTAGACAGATCTTTAAATCATGTTACCAGCAAGCTTCAGACAAACACAAATTATAATTCATTACCGCCTTTATATATGCTTGTAATATAAATGTATCATAATTATTATTTATTTGCTGCTTTGTTTTAGCTCACGATATCTTGAATGTTACGGCATCTATTCTGTTCTCTTGCTGTTTCATTACCCTCCCGACCTATCTCGACTAGCCAAAGCTCGACAACTACCGAGTAAATGACAAGCTTGATTGCATCACACATGGAAATCACACCGCTACAGCACGTAATAACCATAATCCTGTTTTCGCACGCTTGACAGCTCGGCAATGCCAGTCAAACACCTCGTGGCCATCACACAAGCTGAAAATGATGCAATCCCCATTCGTAGCGCATGCGGCTGAAGAGGTCCAGACCAGGGAAATAGCGACAAAGACGTAATCCCAGCGGAGATCATACGTTGCACAATTATGATCGAAGATGCCGAGTGCACAAAAGATGCCGAATTGAGGAGCTAGAGAATGTGGATGACGGAATGGCGTACAGCTCTTGGCCCAACGCGGTAAGGTCGACAGGGATCTCGTTGTCCAAAGCTGGGAAACCCAGGCGTCAATCATCGATTTGGCTGCACCCCACACGATCTGTTAGTTCCCGTGGCGGTCATGATGATGTCGACGACGTAGGCAAATCGAGCTGTCCCTGCTTGGGGAACAAGTGAAGTGGTATATGAGAGCGGTGAAAGGTCTGACTTGGTAGAGCTCATCATCAAACGCTCAATACTCCCGCAGTAACAAAAACACCATCTAATAATTCGCTTTTGATACCCATACCCTAAAACAAACACTGCGCAACATTCACAATGAGTAGTCTGGGCGCAAAGATCAAGGACATCCTCCACTCCGACAAGGACACCACCACAGAGACATCTCACCATCCCCCAGGATCATTCCCCACAGAAGAGATGGAGCCTAGCGAGACTCACGAAGGATACTCCAAGGGATATGAGCATAACAAGCTTCACAAGGCCGACGACCCTCGAGGCCACGCACACAAAGACTCTGGTATTGGTTTCACCGAGCCCAACGATCCTACTTCCTACAAACCCTCCAATGAACCCATCTCCGAGCGACGCGACGATCCTCTAGACAGAACCACCGACACTACTACAACTGCTGGCACTACAACTGCTGGCACTACAACTGCTGGCACTACAACCGCTGGTACTACAACCGCTGGTACTGCAGCTACAGGTACTACTGCTGCTGGCGGTCTAGGCGACACAAGCAAGATCCCCGCTACTGAGGGCGCCACTGGCGCTGCTGCACCCTCTACCCAAGACCATCCCTACTGGGGAGATCTCCCCAGCGGAGGCGTTCACAACACCGTCATCGGCCACGGCAGCCCTGAAGATGAGAACACACGTCACCGAGCCGTTCATTCTGGCGCGACGGAACCAACTCGAACGGCTGGTACCCTCGAGAGCGGAACATTCCTCCACCGACACGATCGCGACACTACATCTTCTACTACCAACACCACCGACGCTCAGCGAACTACGCAAGAGAACCCCAGCCAAACATCCGGATCCCGCTTCAACGAGGGCCTAGCTGGTGCTGGAGCCGCTGGCGCCGGTGCCTTGGGCGCTCACGAGCTCGAAAAGCGCCGCCACGCCGATGATACCCACACACCTAGCAAGGCTGACCAAACTACCGACAAGCCTCACGACGAGCACAAGGGCCGATCATTCCCTCTCCTCGGAAAGGACCATAAGGAAAAGGAGGCGCACCACAAAGAAAAGGAGACGCACCATAAGGAGGACAAGCATGCCAAAGAACACAAGGAGAGCAAGCTCGGTGCTCTCTTCCATCGCAAGGATAAGACTGAGACGGAGGCTAAGGCTGAGCAGGAGGCTGATCAGGAGAAACATGGTCACTCCAAGCCTGCTCTTGCTGCTGCTGGAGCTGCGTGGGGTGCGAGCTCTGCTGGAAAGGGCCATGAAGATAAGACTCAGCGTGATGTGACTGATCCTACTGGTACTCGGGGCGCGACGCAGTATCCTGCTTCTGGGCTGGATTCTACCAGAGACTATAGTTCCCAGCCTGCTGGTACTACACAGCAACCTCATCAGCAGGATAGCTCTCATCGCGGAGCTGGTCTTGCGACCGGTGCTGCTGCTGGCGTTGGTGCTGGAGCGTTGGCGTCGCATTATGCTCAGCGCTCTGACAATGACCGAACTGGCACTGGCTACGACTCTCAGAGCTACGACCCCAGCACTTCTACCAGAGATCCTACCTCTCAGACCTACCAACAACAGGGCTCTCACGGCGATCACAGCCTCGCCAAGGGTACAGCTGCTGGTCTAGGCGCGGGTACACTTGCTTCTCACTCGGGCCAGCACTCTAGCTCCAACCAGCCTTCAACTCTCGGCGCTACTTCAGCATATGGTGCCCAGCCAGACCAAGCCGCCAACTATTCTCACAAGGATCCCGTTGGTCAGACTTCCCAACATGACTCTCATCGCGGCGCAGGACTAGCTGCTGGTACCGCTGCTGGTCTAGGTGCAGGTGCTCTTGCTTCCCGATCTGGTCGTGAGCATGAGACTACGGGTCAGCATACTGGCCTTGACTCAAACCGAGGTCTTGAGTCACAGGGCAACCAGTCTGCTTATAGCTCTACCAACCCTACATCTCAGTATGAGCAGCATGATTCCCACCGTGGTGCAGGCCTTGCTGCCGGTACTGCTGCTGGCCTAAGTGCTGGTGCCTTGGCCTCTCGATCCGGACGCGAACATGAGACTACTGGTCAATCAGGACTTGACTCTAACAGAGGCCTAGAGTCGCAGACTACTCAGTCTGGATACAGCTCTACAAACCCTACCTCCCAGCACCAGCAGGACAACTCTCATCACGGTGCTGGTCTAGCCACAGGAGCTGCCGCCGGCCTTGGAGCTGGAGCGTTGGCCTCTCGATCCGGTCGTGATCATCACTCTGATCAACCTACTGGCCTTGACTCCAATCGAGGTCTTGAGTCTCAGGCCACTCAGCCTACATCTACGTCTACCCGCGACCCTACTTCTCAGTCCTACCAACAGGAGGGCTCTCACCGAGGAGCTGGACTAGCTACCGGTGCTGCTGCAGGTCTCGGTGCTGGAGCTCTGGCTTCGCACGAGTCTAACAAGCGTGACGAGGATCGATACCTGAGCAATGATGGTTCCCGCACAGCTCAGCCTGGTACCACTGGCACTACCGGTACTGGAGCTGGCCTTGGGACTTCCTCCTCTGCCTTCGACAGTTCTCACAATGAGCCCTCACGCAAGTCCGAGCACTCCCAGCGCTCAACCGGCTCTCACCACTCCACCCTCGCTGAGAACGCCAACGCTGGAAAGTACAACACCCTCGCATCCGGAACTCCTTCCGGCGTAGCCTACGATGACGATCTTGCCACCACCCGCTCTTCCCAGCAGCCTACATCTGAGAAGAAGGATGATAGTCACTTCGGCGCCAAGGCAGCTGGTCTAGGAGCCGCTGCCGCTGGAGCTGGTACTGCAGCTGCTTTGTCTCGCAACAAGGACGAGAAGCCTGTCGAGGACAAGATTCGCGACGAGCCTGAGGCTGAACGTAAGCTTGATCAAACTGAGTCTCACAAGCCTATTACTGGTGCTGTTGCGCCGCAGGTGGGAACGAACAAGCCTGTTATTCATAAGTGTCAGAAGTGTGGTGAGGATAATGATATTAGCAAGTACTTCACCTCTGATTCAGGAAAGATCTAAGGATTGGGATGGCTATATAGGATGAGCATACGATTATGAGGCATGTTTGTATTTAGTAATTGATGGAGTTAGTAACACGTTGATTCCAATTTGTTTCACTGTTGATCTATCGCAAGCTTCCGTGAGGTTAGCCTGATAATATAATCACTCGATAAATGGCCACTCAGTCGATGCTTACTATCTACCAAGCCAGTTGTTCAGCGTCCTTCCCGCAAGCCAACCCCGAACAAAATCCCATGTCACTCTCTGTACCACGAGAAGCATCAGACGGAACATGCTGCGCCGGGTTGATCTCCTTCCCAGCTGCCTTCTCCAACTGGTAATGGCCATTCAAGATACCTCTAACGCGATGCTGAAAGTAAAGAGGGCCTTGCTCCATCTTAGGATGCATTTCCCCATTCACAAACACGCCAGCGTTGAGGTTCTTCTGTGCATTATTGCAGAGCCATTTATCTTCAGCCAAGATCCTCTTGAACATTGCATCAATCGTCTGGAAGCCTTCATCGGTGGCATTTTTATGTCGGTAGACTTCGTATTCCATAGAGCAGTGGCCGGGCGAAGTAGGAACGCATCGCATCATGTAGAAGAAGTTGGGGCTGAAATGTTAGCTGAGGAAGAGAATGTGAAGGGGAGACTTACGATACAGTCATGCAGGCGTTGGGGAAGTAATAGTTGCTCACGATCTTGAGACCTTGTTCTTCCATCTCGGGTTTAGTGTTGGCAAAGTGTTCAATGTTACCGCCCTTGGTATCAACTCGATATGCCGATAGATCGGCGACATCAGCTGCATCTGGATGTGCTGTCTTGCAGTGATAACATTCGTTGTAGTTATCAGCCAACGTCTTCCAGTTGTAGTCACCGCTCATGCCCCAGGTATGATCGAAATGATAGTCCTCAAAATTGAATCCCTCATGTCTTGCCATCTGATCAATGTTCTTGAACTCAGTTGAGAAATCCTCAGGCTTTTTCGAAGAGTCGAGGTTGACCCAGATGAAACCTTTGGCATCAACGTGAACATGGACAGGTAGAAGACCGTTCTTGGTCTTGTCGAAGCCTTTCATGTCGTCATATCCAGGCGCCTTGGCGAGTTGACCATTAAGACCGTATGACCAACCATGGTATTTGCAAGAGAGGATACTTGACTTTCCCTTATCTTCCGTCATGATAGGAAAAGCCCGATGCCTACAGATATTGTGGAAGCCATTGATCTGTCCCTGCTTATTCTTCACAAGAAAGAACTGAAAGCCTGCTTGCTCAAACTTGACCCATGAGCCTGGCTCAGTGAATCTGAGCTTATGAGTAGTAAGGATCCATTTCTTAGCAAAGATGGCTCGTCGTTCAAGTTCGTATACTTCTGGGGATCTATACCAAGAAGCAGGCAATGCTCGTGCTGTAGAAGTGGTGTCTTTGAGAAATGCGGGGACGGGATCTTTATGGCGTCGGGATTGTGAGAGATACCTCGCTAGCAAGGATATGAGCGCTGCA
This sequence comes from Fusarium chuoi, assembly GCA_022627125.1. Classification (NCBI taxonomy): domain Eukaryota; kingdom Fungi; phylum Ascomycota; class Sordariomycetes; order Hypocreales; family Nectriaceae; genus Fusarium; species Fusarium chuoi. The sequence continues at coordinate 200,387 of JAJALE010000888.1, read as the reverse complement.
ACGCCAGCGGCTGAGAAGAGGTAGTGAATAAAGGAAGGAGAAACGGAGATGGACATGTTTGCAAGGGTTAGACAAGGTTTAACGTTGAGTCGTTGTTGTATTGACGAGTCATGAGTAGGGTCTTTATGGACATGGTCTGAGACTATTCTACGTGGCTGACTTCATGTGATGTGCTATTTGACTATCGTAAACTCGGACTCTGGCCGCTGGGAATAATAGGCCGGGGAGCTAGATTCCGAGTCCGCCGTCGGGTGGTTGTAGCGGGGGCACGGAGCCAGTTAGTCAAGACACGGGAAGAATCCGTGTTCGGTCCGTGTCCGACTTCGGGAATGAGGCTTATCATGATAAACACTGAAACTAACCCAAACCAAATCAGAATTCAACTACAGACACTTCAAAGGGCAACAGGAAATACTGAGATACATGAGTTCTTTGATGGAGATATACTGATAAGCTGGAAAGGCATACATGCTGTACGAAATCTTGGTTCCAAGAAACACGCCTCCCTAGACGTTGCTTTGTGACAGGGACATACCATAGCCATTACTCATCACATAATTATTACTAAATACATTGGAACAAACGTAGAATATAACCCCTCTGGAACAGTCTCGACAAGAGCTGTCCCAATCATACTCCGCCCTAAACAAATACACTCAACCTAATCATCTTGGCTAGATCATAACACCTCTCCCTATTGGTGCCCATATCTCCCATCCCTTCACCCCGCCTTCTCACGATAGCGCTACCCTCTCAGTTTGTGGGGTAGCGCGTATCAATTTCCACTGAAGCTTGGATAACCGAGCGGCCAAGCCTGGAGAATTATCATGGAGAATTACCGATCCAGGTTTAAAAGCGACATCCGTCTCCATGTTTGACGCAAGATCTTGCATAGTATCTTCTACATCGTATGATTTGAGAATATTTACAATGTCGAATATTGAAGCTTCGGGTTCTGTTAAGGAGAGTCGTGATCATGAGAAGGATGTCATGGCTGCTGATCATGTGTCGTATCATGTCAGCACTGTTAATGAACTTGGCAACGTTGTTGACCCTGTTCTGTCGGCTAAGATCAATCTTGTCAACGAGGTGAGATAATGAAGGAGCGGTGGGTGTTGATCATACTGACTTTTTAGACCATCAACGAAATCGGATGGACCAATTTCCATCTCAAACTATGCTGTCTCACAGGCTTTGGCTTCGCTGCTGACTCCCTGGTAGCATTCCTCCAGAGCGTTGCAGCCGGGCAAGCCTACCTTGAGATCGGTCACGGAGGCTATCCTACAGGCTCAACCATGGCTCTGTACGCAGGACTCCAGATGGGAGCTCTATTCTGGGGCTTCGGTGCAGACATAATCGGTCGACGAATCGCCTTCAACACTACTCTCTTCATCGCTGCTATTGCTACCATCGTCGCAGGAGCTGGTCCTAGCTGGGTCGCCTTCTGTGTCTTTGTAGCCTTTCTTGGCTTTGGAGCAGGTGGTAATCTTGTCTTGGACCCAACTGTCATGCTGGAGTTTGTCCCTGCGAAGCAGCAATGGGTCATTACTGCTATGGCTGGATGGTGGGGTGTTGGTCAGGCCAGCGCTGGCTTCATCGCCTGGGGCTACTACTGTAAGCTACCTCTTCCGTGTGACCTCCATGAGCTTCGTAACTGACTCGACATCTTTACAGCTCGAAACGATTGGACTTGCGTTGCTACGGCCGAGACATGCACATGGCAGAACAACAAATCATGGAGACTCATCATGTTCACCGGCGGAGCCCTCATGTTCGTCATGTCTGCCCTGCGTATCCTCATCATCCGACTCCCTGAGACTCCAAAGTTCTTGGTTACCAACGGCAAAGAGGAGGAACTTGTTGCTATGCTTCAGAAGCTTGCCAGTACTTATAAGCGACCTTGCTCATTGACGCTTGAGAGTCTTCAGGCTTGTGGTACAGCACATATTCCCGAGCACGGTGGTAGCAAGGGACTGGCTGTTCGTGGCTTAGGCAAGAGTCTCGTTGGCCACGTCAAGGGACTCTTTTCGACCAAGAAGCTTGCTCTGTCGACCTGTCTCATCTGGTTGTCTTGGACTCTGATCGGTCTTGGATATCCTCTGTTCTTCCTCTATCTTCCGTAAGTTCTATCATCCCAAATCTCACCAGGTCATGAAGACTAACTGGCATAGGTCCCTTCTCAGCAGCCGTCTACTCGACTACCAACCTTCCTTCACCGAGACCTGGCGCGATTACACGATAACCAACATCTGCGCCATCTTCGGGCCTCTTATTGCCGCTGGTCTTGCTGAAGTGAGCTTCCTTGGACGACGATACACAATGGCCATTGGAGCTGTGATCACCGCCATCTTCTTCTTCTGCTACACCATCATCAAGACTCCTGCTCAGAATCTTGCCATCAGCAGCTGCATCTGTAAGTTCACCCTGTCTATCATGTTTTTCGTACTAACAGGTCTCAGCTGTTTGCATCAACCTTTACTACGGAACACTCTACGCATACACTGCTGAGGTGTTTCCGTCTGAGCACCGAACTACAGGCAATGGTATCGCTGTCTCGCTTAACCGTATCATGGGTCTTCTTTCTGCTGTCATTGCGGTGACAGCTGATACTACCACTATAGCACCCTTGTACATCTCTGGGGCTTTGTTCTTTGTCATGGCTATCGTTTCTGTTGTTCTCCCATTCGAGCCATATGGCCGAAGTGCATCCTAGGGAAGGGATGGTCTCGAGCTACCATGACAGTCTCGTGTGAGGCGCGTGATGTGAGCCATTTCAACCTCTAGTGCGCATCGAGTCAGTGTATTATTCAGTAGTCAATAGTATTATTCAACACTTTTAAAACTTTTACCTATGCCCTGAGTTTAAAATTGATTCATGTCCCACCAATCCATGTTCATACTAAAGTTCTCCCCCATCGGTCCAAGATTCTCCCAAGGTCCCCAGGCCAAATCATGCGTAGTGACATGCTCATTACTAACCCCATGCTGTACCGTAATCTCCCCATTCTCCACTGTCTCTTGTGGGTTTGCATCTGTTCTTTCAGATATCCAAGCAGGAGGTGAGGCGTATTGAGCTGTTGACTCTCGCATATCCGTTGGTGGTGAGCTCGTCTCGGACCTTGGTAGGCCATCTTCGTCCTGAGTGGCTGCATGACCGCCCCAAACGTCTCGACCGTGAACGCTCTGATCATGGTAGTTGGGGAATTGCGGCGCAGCTACGTCTAGCAAGACCCAGATGAGAGATGTTCTGACAACGGCTGGGGACGATCTGTCAGTTGCCATCTGGATTGATCGATCAGTGGACTCGATGAACTGATCTAGAGTATGCTCCTGACATAGATGTTAATGATCGATGAGATGCATCCATTGAGCGGGGGACATACGATTGTCTTGCATACTGGCCAACATGTAGCCATTTCTCTCACGAGATTCCTGCAAACTTCAAGATTTCTCACAGAAGATGCCTGCAGCTGACTATCCTTTGTTCTAGTCCAGTATAGATGCAATGTACTGGCTATCGCTGCTGCTTGAGCAAAGAAGGGATCAGCCAGTCGCAGATTCTTCTCCTCCGCTGTCCGAATTAACCTCGAGACCCAAGTACAGTGCCTCAAAGCCTTCAGGTACGATGCTCTCCAGAACGAGTCGCCTCCAAGTCTACTCTTTGGTGTTTCAGCCATGACTGTGTACAGAGATGGGTGATTGAGGACGCAATGAATGGTATGGTAGGTCATCTGCACCCTGAGCCACGGCAGCCAATCCATGCGGTTATTCTCTACCTCCAAGGGTGAGATTTCTGGGAACTTGGCTGCGTTGTAGCTTATAGAGATTGGCCAGATCATCTCAACCTCCAACAGCCGCGAACAAAGTTTGGTGTAGTCGGAATCTGGATGCCAGGGACGTTTGGCTAAGCCTTCAAAGCACTTCGCGACGTAGAGTCTAACATCACTCCAAAGCTCGCAAAGCTTTAGGGACTGGGACCATACGTCAACGAGAGTTTCCCGTAAGCCCGAGTGGGTAGCCTTTGGAGCTGCAATGCAGCTTCCCAGAGAATCTCGGGTTTCGACCGTAAGCAGTTGAGGGGCGTCGATACTTGTTGGTATAGATGGCAATAGGACTGTTCTGCCGCAAGAAGAGCTTAGGTATTGAACACTCCAGAATAATCGGGATTTCTCTTGTGAGACTGCTGAGCCACTTGGATTGCGGTCACTGCCGGGGAGAAGCTGGATCATGTTCTGAACCGTTGCTATGTCGAAGCCAGCCATGGGTATGTTGCCCACTTCTGCGTGTTAGCAGAGTTTGTACAAAGGGAATAGAAGTTGGCTCACAGGTGAAGTTGTAATACGCTAGTAGACACAGCGCCTGAGCACATCTGATGGTAATTCTGCCCTCCGCAATCTTAAGCATAATACCTCTTCGGGCAGTTTTGTTGTAAGAGTCAGGGCTTTGAAGGTTATCCATAGGCGTATCATCCGTATTGTAAGTCATACTTAGAGCCAACATGGCATAGATCAGTTCCTCGGATGTATCTGATGGTAGTAAAGGGCGTTCGCCGAAAAGCCAAAGAGGTTGCCGATGAATGTGGCGAAAGTAAAAGTCAATGGCTCTTGTAGTAACTTCTGTTGGTATCGACGATCTGCTCTTTGTTAGCACGTACAAGTATGGCCTAAGGGAGAACTTACATTAATGGAAGGGTCGTGTAGGGCGAGGTTGATGAAAATGATGAGATACGGTTATTCCTGTCTGATGTCGAGGTCGGTGTAGTCTCTTGCATGGAGGGGGGACTGCATAATCGTCAGTTTATAAGGCCCCGGTGCATCAGCTAGAGTAAGGTACTATTCAACATACACAACTCTACTTATTAAGTTATCCAACTTATCCTCAAGTTGTTCAAGTCGACTGGACTGCAGCTCTCAGTAAGAGGTATTAGAATTCAGATGAGTAGCCTTACCATGCGATTCTCCAGCCTAGTCGTGGTATCGTGACTGACAGGATTGGTCTCGGTGAACGAGCATTGTTGGCGAAGACGTGTACATGCTGAACATCGCGGCCGTTCACCTGGGCAACGGATCTTCTTGCGACTGTAATTTCATCAGCAATCATATGCCATTACCGATATGGGCATAAATATACCGGCAATTATCACAAGCTTGGGCAACGCGTCGATATTGTCTTGATCTTGGAGCACTCATGATGTCTGTTTATTGATGTGATGGATATGGCTGTGGCAGAGACTTGAGGGTGGTTGGTGGCATTTAGAGTTGGTGCAGAGTATTATGTATGCTACGCGTTTGACTACTGAGCAGGGGCGTTGAGTCAAAAGTGCGGGGGTAAAAAAGCCACTGAGAACAGGGAGCTCGCCACTGGCTCGGCCTACTTAAAACTCCGGGTCTTGTCTTATCGGGCACCTAATTTTGCGATAAGAGACAGTGGCTTACAACGGCGAATACCTTCTTTTTAAAGGGCTGAATACAGAGTTAAATGTATTGGGTATAAAGTTCTCTTATGTGACTTTGGCACTGTTTATAGTTTTTATCGTCCCAATTAAACTCAGGCAATGGGCGACGTTGTCAAGAGGTGATTTCCCAGTCTTTCAATGCGTGTAGAATAAGGCATCGCTGCCATGAGCGAAAATCACGAGCTGGGTGGAATAATCCGGTACAAAATATTTTAGGCTACCTATATTTCTAGCAACATCCTAATCGCAATTAGGCGATTTAGGTTTAGAGTGATGTTTATAATGCTGTGTAAATGTTCTGCTCCTACAACTTGCTGTCTGCCCCTACCCTAGGAATGCCAAAGTTGGAGATATCCTCCTTTGTCTCACCATCTATCGCAAGCTCTGCCAAAACACGGCCAATTGCCGGAGCAAACTTGAATGCATGACCTCCACCCAAGCCGACGATGACATTAGGATAATTCTTCAAAGGGCTGATAACAAATTGGCGATCGGGCGTGATGGCATATTGACAAGTTACTGTTCGAATCGCCTGGCCCTTGTCAGGTATCAGACCGCCCATAAACGAGGTCAATTCGTTAAACAAATCGTCAGATGGGACAAAGGTGCGTTCTTCGGGTGTCATGAAGTTGTTGGACGTATCGCGTCCTGCCTTGATTGTTGGCTCGCCATAACTGGGGAACCCGTAGAAATATCTGTTGCCCGCCCAGATCCATACAGGAAACTTTGTATCGTCAAATGGGGTGATGTCGGTCGGCTTATAGTAGGTGACCTGTTCTTGCATGATTTGGAGCGGGATATTTGTGCCAAGGGGTGTGATGAGCTTGTTGGTCCACGCGTCGCAAGCCAAGATGACCTTGTCGGCGTGGAATTGTCCTTTAGATGTCTTGATAGTCATGCCCTTGCCGTTTGAATCTGGGACTAATGCATCTACACGCGTCTTCTCCTTCAAAACGGCACCATTGGCACGAGCTTGATACTGCATGGCCGCCACAGACTTGGACGCGTGTACGATTCCTGAATCAGCAGTGTAGATTGTCTGAACACCTTCCGCAATGTCAAAAGAAGGCCAGCGCTTCTTAACTTCTTGAGAGCTGAGGACTTCATAGGGGATGTTGTTTGCGTCAAGACTTCTCATAAACTCAGAAGCACTCATGCTCTTCTCGAATTTGTTCAGAGGTGCTCCGTCATCAGCCAGTTTGGGGAAGAAGACAACTCCGCCAGTGATGGTGAGCATTTGAAGACCACTTCGACGTTCCAGCTCAGCCCAGTCCTTGTAAGCTGCACGGGCTAGAGCCACATAGTCTGGTGAGCCATAGGATGTCCTGACTATACGTGATGTGTCGTGTGAAGATCCGTAGATGTTGCCAAAGTCATATTGCTCAAAGCCAATCACAGTAGCTCCTTTGATGGCGGCTTGATACGCTGCTGCGCTACCGAGAGCGCCGAGGCCAACTACGGCCACTTGAAAGTTGCTGTTTGACATGCTGAAGTGGAAAGGTGATAGACTGTAATTCTGCAATGATTGAAGGATTGCTGAGGGATAAAAGGAAGTGAATTGGCTTGCTAATCTCATACTCTCGTCACAGCGCCCTTCCTTATAATGGCGTCTAGGCCGATATAGCATGAACCTTATCTTATCTTATCAGACCAGTTCCCCGGGTTTGCGGGGTACATCAGGTCATGAGATAAGTTGCCCGTATCCGTACCCACTTGAGTCTCTACGGATTTTCCGTGCCCACCACGGATTCTCACGGATTCTTCAGCCGAGACCTGGGTTAGCAAGTCGAGACATCTCTGTGAGTAATAAACCCGTGACTATCACTAATACAGAGGAGGCGCCAGCAACCTTCGCAAGAAGATGCTTGCATACGTTTGACATGCATTTCTCTGTTCTTGGAAAATGTTGAGAGTAGCCACGATTCGACTCTAAGTAACCAGTGCGTAACGTGCAAGGATGGTCCTTCAGCGCGATCAACGGGGGAGACAGGTCCAGCCTTTTGAGACGCTCAAATAATTCATACACGAGACAAGATCCGCTCTTTGTCAGACCTCCTTCGAAGGGACACATGAGCCGGTGAATCTACCGATGTTTTGCGGCAGCGACACTCCCTGGATATAAAACGGCAATAAGAGCTTGCGTACTTGGCGGCAAAGGCACCCCAGGGGCAAAGCGCGGCAACAACACCAGGTGTAACACAGCGGCAGCGATACTATTGGGCGTCGCGGTTGATGTGTTCTCAAGTGTAAAGAGGGGTTAATAGTTACACGATGACGAGCCGAGGGAGCGTGAGCATTATTTCTGTCAGCATCTTGGAGGAGTTGTCTTGTAAATATTTCAGCCTTCAACCCAGTCACAAGTGTTCAGTTCACATAAAGCTACACTCGCCTTTCTCTTTCAGTTAAAGATATTCATCATTCAATTGTTCTGCGACTATTACAAGCACTTTCATTATGGGGATAAACTCGTCAAATCCAGCTCATGAGCCCACGACTCTCCCGTCACAGACAATGGGCAACAAACCAGTCTTGGACCAAGAGCCCACTGCAGACAAAGTGGTAAACGGATACACCGCTCATGCAGATGCTGCCCATGAAACGTTCACTTGCAAGGATGCTCCAGTCGAGAACCAACGGCCTCTCAAGGTCCGTGTGATTGGCGCTGGGTACTCAGGCGTCTACCTCGGCATCAGAATCCCCCAGCGTCTGCGCAACATCGATCTCAAGATATACGAGAAGAATGAAGGCGTTGGAGGAACTTGGTGGGAGAACCGGTATCCAGGCTGTGCCTGCGATATTCCTTGTAAGCAAGAGAACTTCATATGAGATTGCGAGTTACTGACATGCATACCTGTAGCACATTCTTATCAGTACACGTTTGCTCCAAACAAGGCTTGGTCGGGCTTTTATGCCCCTGCACACGAAATTTGCGCCTACATCGACGGTGTGGCAGAGAAATACGGTGCCAAGCGCTTCATTCATCTCGGACACAGAGTGACCAGCGCAACTTGGAATGATACGGCCAAGAAATGGTATTGCCCGCAATACCTTATATCGACCAATGCTGACAATATCTAGGCACGTCACGGTTGAGACCAGCGCAGGAGAGAGCTTCGCTGAGGAGGTAGATGTCGTTGTTGCAGCTCGAGGTAACCTCAACACAATCTCCTGGCCGGACATTCCTGGCTTTGATACCTTCAAGGGCAAGAAGATGCACTCAGCAGCCTGGGATCAGGAATATGACTTCAAGAACAAGAATATTGGTGTCATCGGTGGTGGATCAAGCTCGATTCAGATAGTGCCGGAGCTGCAAAAGGTGGAGGGTGCCAAGCTGAACTGCTTCGTGCGTAGCAAGGTCTGGATATCGAACCGCTTCGGCGATGTGACGATGAAGCAATTGGGATGGGATCCTTCTGATATTGAATGTAAGTCCTCGAGACTGACTTAGTGAAACTGCATTATCTAACATGGGAATAGTCTCGGCCGCTCGCCTGGCAGAGTTTGTCAAGAGTGATGATGAATATCTTCGCTTCCGCAAGCGCATCGAGGACGACGGCAACTTGGTTCATCTCTCAACACTTCGAGGCTCAGACATGCAGAAAGAGTTCGTGGCCATGTTTTCAAAAATCACCAATGATGTTCTCGCTTCACGACCAGATCTTCTTGAATCATTTTCGCCAGGCTTTGGTGTTGGATGTCGCCGTCTAACACCGGGACCAGGCTATCTCGAAGCGCTGTCTCAATCCAACGTCAACTTTATCACACAAGGTATCGAGAGTATCAACGAGACGGGCCTGAAGCTCAGCGGACCCGAAGGCCGACAAGTCGATGTCGATGTCTTGGTTTGTGCAACGGGCTTCCAGACTAACTACACCCCTCCATTCCCTGTCGTCGGCAAACATGGAGTAACGTTGAAGGAGAAGTTTGATCCGTTCCCTGCGACGTATCTCACTATGACAGTGGATGGCTTCCCCAACTACTTCATGATGCTTGGCCCCAACTCAGCCATCGGTGCCGGCTCATTGACTTGTCTGCTCGAGGCAGAGGGCGATTACATCGTCAAGTGCATCCGCAAGTTACAGAAAGAAGATTACGTGACCATGACACCCAAGGCATCGCGTGTCCAAGACTTTGCAGACTACATCGGAGAGTATTTCAAGAAGACAGTCTACATGGACGACTGTAAATCTTGGTATAAGATTGGGGGCGGACATGGCGACAAGATATCTGCTCTTTGGCCCGGAAGTGTCATGCATGCACTAGAGGCACTGAGGGCACCGAGATGGGAGGACTTTGAGTTTGAGGAGATGCATGAGAATAGACTTAGATGGTTGGGCAATGGGTGGAGTATGTGTGTTATGGAGGAGGAGGAGCAGGGTGATCCGAGTTGGTATGTCAACCCGGATGTAGTAGATGTGCCGCCTGAAGGCAAGCCAGAGAGGGATCTTAAGTATCTAGCCAGACCTTTCTCATATTGATTGGTTTTCCTTTTCCTCAATAAACTGGCGTTTTTACTCTCAACACGTTGGTCGCTGTCCTCACCTACGAATGCTTCTGCAGTCGGACAACCAGGCACTGATAGACCTCTGCCCTAAAGTCACGTTTGTAAAGTCCGGACGTGTAGTGAAGTCATAGCGCAAAGATCCGTAGGCCGTTGCATCGAGTTCAGTCGAAATCTCGAGTATGACAGCTTTCTACAGTCTCTTCGCTGTGTTGAAGTTAGTCCGCTCTAGTAAATCAGTAAAATGCAGCCGTCTCGTATGGAATACGGATAACCTATACGCGTTTAGGAAGAAAGTCCAAGTCTTTCAATTTGGCTATAACTGTATACTATGCAGTAATTATGATGCTCTTCCAGAGCGTGTACTTTGGAGCGCATAGTGTTGCAGTAGTTCACACCAAGACTCCGCGGAACGCAAGTCTGGCGTGCCCCGGAATGGCATTATTAGAGGGTTAACCTACTCCTCTCCGCGGAGACGCCCACATAATCAAGTATTCCTTCTGCTGAGCAAGGAAATACGTGCATGTGAAATGTGCTCATACTCTAGCTAGAATAAGGTAGGTCCTCTTGGTAATTGTATCTGAAAGAATTACTGTACGAAGCAAGCTTTGATCACATCTTAGTCTAGCCTAGACTGAAGAGGCTAGCGGTCTTGAGGTTGTGAAATGCACCCCCTTGAGTGTCTGCATTCAATGACGGTATAGTTTAGTTCCTTCTGAGATGCTATGGGAATTTCCTTGTATAGCTTGGTGCAAGGTAGCAAACCTGGAGAACTACCCCAGAGTGCCCCATGTGTTTAAAGCGCGGAAAGACATGCACCGAGATGCGGGGAAAGGTCCTTGGACAATCGTATCCATGTCGTGTATAGAAGTCTGAATAGATATATATAAGAATGAACAGAGTCCGAAAAGGTAATGCTATAGAATACAAACTCATCACATTTATCTTTCTGGCTCTCATCGCTTATATAATCCCGACATACCAGCATCACACCCTTGATCATAGCCATCACCGATTGCGATGCTGGCAATGCAACTTCTTACAGTTTTCATCATATTCTTGGCCGGACAGGGCAGTCGAGTTACAGCTGCTGTCATAGAACCGCGCTCCACACACTCTATCCCGCCTCCACCAAAGCCGGAGCCTGTCCATCTAAAGAGACTGCCACTGCCCCCAGGCATCTCCGATGATGCACTGGGAGCCTGTACCACCAAGATAAATCCACGTGGAACAGGGTGCATGCCAGTCAAGAGCTTGCGGGCTTTTCAATCCGGGGAATTTCTCCCAGATGGCAAACACGTCCTGGCGCTTGTGCCTTACATTGGTGCGCCATCAGCTCCGGATCCTGCTAGTGTATACAATGGCTCCCAAATCATCATCATAAAGACAGACGGTTCCAAACTCAGCAACGGCGATGAGTGGAAATGTATCACTTGTGGTGTACCTGCGGAGAACGCTGTCGGACAAACCCCAACATATGACTACCCGCAGGCCTTTGATGACGGAAAGCGCATTTTATTTGGAAGCAATATTGCCGACTGCGGAGATCACTTGCTTACTAGCGATGAGTGCACGCCGGACCAGCTTCATATCTATCCTATCCACTGGGACGTCAGTGCAGATGGCTCTGGTGCTGGCGGCAGCATCAGAGAACTTCGACTGCATCCAGACAATGTTCATCTCGGGTTTAGTTCCTTTACCACAGGGGCCAAGCTGGGACAGTTTGCATACTTTGGCCGTCTCAAGTTCAACCCAAACCCAACGACGGGCCTGCCTCTTGCGCCACGCTACGATTTGATCAAAGTGTATAGGCTGTATCGCACGGATCTGCCGGCGCCGGTGGCAGTCCAAGGATCTCAACTGACCTTGAATGCAAGCGCCATTAGTGTTGGTGAGCTGAGAGGCTTCAGCGGGCGCGGCGACGAAGTTGTCTATGTAGGAAACCCGGTCGAGTCATGCAACCTGGACATATTTGCAGTAGGCTTACAATCTGGCCGCGTTCGTCGTATCACCTCAAACCCGGGTTACGTTGACCCGATCGAAGGCTCGCCTGATGGAAAATGGTGGGCCATTATGGACACTCGCGGGACCGATAGACAAACATTTCTGGCTGGCATGCGTAACGTTCCTCCGCTGATTGATTTGGTGACGACAACTGTGTCGTCTTCGATCCGCAACAATGGACAACGTCGCTTCTTCTCGCCGTGGTTGCTCGACGCGTGTGGCGACCGCCAGAGTGACAACTACTATGGCCAGAAGATCAACGGCCCTGGCTCCAGCAAGTCTGGCAGTGGTGATCTCCGCGATCCAGAGTGGAATGGTCAAGCGGACCCCCAATGGTCCCCTGACTCGACCCAGATTGTGTATTGGGAGGCTCACGTTGAGGCTCCTGCTTGCAGTGGTATTAATCCATTACCTTGCTACCCCTCGAAAGAGCCGGATGGGAAAGATATCCGTATCGTCTTGGCTACCTTCACTGCCCGTAGGCCAGCCAAATACACACCAGCTGGCACTGTCCCCGACGATATCTCATGGGCTGAGCTATATGTCCCTGGAAGCAGTCCACCAGATAGAAAGGGTGTTCCCCCTGGGCGATACACCCTTGATGCTGAGGCTTCAGGCTATGCTGAAGTAGCGATCACGCCTGCACAGGTTGCAGTCACATATCATAATTATTCAGATGACGGAAAAATAGTTCTCAATGGTTGGGAGAATGCCACAACCGCTTCTGACAGCTTGACTCGAAGCCATGTGGATTGGTACTCTAACCTGACACAGACAGGCCCTGGTATCTACAACACCAAGAAGACCAGTGCTAACGGATTCCACATCACCATTGATGTGCTGACCAACGAGTTTGACGCCAATGGTACCTTGACTACGACTATTGATGGCAAGAAGTATTCATCACCTCCAAACGGTACATAGCTGGAAGGATCCTATGATGGTTTCTAAATACGATGATTTGTACCGCAGGGTCCCACCTCGACTTTGATCCATCAGGAGTAAGATGAGCATGGTGTCTCTTGTGTAGATTCACAGCCCGCCAGCAAGTTCATCGGAGGCTTTTGAGTCAAGCTGCGCCAATAAATCCAGCAAGTTATCGAATTGAGATCGCGCAACTCTCTCAATCGTGTCGTTCTCGGCGTTGTCAACGAGATGAAGGAGTATGGTCCCAACACGACGAATTCGCTCGACCTAGACAGGATTAGGGGTTGTTTAGCTTAGTTTAGTTTACGTGTCGTGAATCTATTATTGACACTCACCGCGGGCTCTCCCTGGACTTGGAAGCAGTAAAAAGGCACAATGTGTAGTTCATGTAGGAAATCTCCTACAATCTCAATCTTCCTGGTAGCACAAGAGATAGAATGATGATTGAGCCCGACAAGAGCATGGAAATCATTATCGATACACTCTTGTAGAACAACAAGCCTTATGCAATGAAACACAGTCATAATGTTGCTTCTCTGCGTCCAGAAGCACTTGTTCTGGTAAGAAGTGACCTGCTCATCGTCCGAATCGGAACCATGGTCAGGGTTTCTGAGCCATGGTGGCAATTCGTCCGCAAGACTTGTGAGTACCAAGTACAACTCGCTTAAGTGTGAGATCTCTTGCTGCACGCCTAAGGGTTGTATCGTGCCGGCTAGTTGGCGACTTGAGAGAGATCTTACATCGTCGAGCAGATTGGCAGCAGCAGCCCAGATGCGTCGTTTCAGATGGAACCCAATAAGAAGACGCGATTCAAGGTTGTTTTCGTTCACCTTCCTACCAGAGTCTAGTAGGAAATCGTCACCGTGGCCATTGTCAAGTAGAGTAAATTCACGCTTAAAGAACTGCTCGTTGAGGATCGGAGGACGTGACTGCAAAACAGCCGAGGTTTTATCCGCTAGATACAAGAGACAGAAGCTCGCACGGAGCGAAGGTATCTCGAGCTTGGGATGCTCCTGCACGGACATTTCGTTGTATAGCTTCATTTGCTGCGCTAGATACGCCGCCTCTGCGTGATAATGATACGACGTGCCGACCTTGCCGGTGCTGTTCTGCATTGCAGCCGAATGCCACATACGGATGACAAGAGATGTCGAGTCTGGATGGTCGAGGTCATGTTCCTCGTATCGCCTGAGCATGGCTCTCGACGCTGATAGAAAGGATGCCGCCAAGAGAGCTCGTTGAGAAGGGGGACGATCGGGCAAGACTGACATGACGGAGGCGTAGAGTGCGGTGGCCACGGTGAACTTCCGTAAGTATGACACTTGTTGATGGAAATCCGAGGCCGAGAAGACGAGGCTTTCAAATGACGGAACGGCCTCTGCCGTGACGAGGAGAGAGGCAGCACGGAGCGTGGGCTCATGAATCACTGGGGTGTTTGGAAACTGGTACTGGAAAAAAAAGTCGACACATTTGCGGACCGCGTCGGCGATGGGCTCTGGGCTCAACAGGGCGCCGGCTGTGGCCTGAAGAGTTGAGTGAATATGTGCAGGGTCAGGGTAGAAGTCGAGTCCGTGGCTGGAGTTACGACGAGCTGATTCGGGGAGCGATTGAGGGGACACCGAACTTTGGAACACCAAGTCCGCGGTGTCGCTCAAGGTATGGTCATCTTGCCTAGAATCAATAGGGATGCTCCGCACACTCTGACTCTGACTGCGTCGTGTTGAGGGATGGCTGTAAGTGCAGTCAAGGTGCGAGGTTCGACAGTTGGAGCAGGGATCGATGCCGTCACACCTGACTTTTCGTCTCTTGCAGGCATTGCAGGCATGTGCAGGTGGCATTGCGTCTCCGTGGAATGCGCGAGTGAGTGTGAATGTGAGGATGAGGATGAGAGTGAGAGTGGTACGCCAGTCAAGGGTTACTCCGCGGAGCTCGGTCTGTCTTATGGGGTTCAAATGTGGGGTTGGAAGTAGAAGGGCCGGCCTAATTTAGTCCAAGAGCCCTATACGCGTATACCGCATGCATCTAGTTCCGGAGCATGCGTGCTGTTCCGACCAGATTGCTTGCAACATGACATTGCTCATTAATGTGGCGGATCCCAGCGTGATCAACTGCCCAACTCATCTCGCGCCAGCATCTCTCCTAACGCAGAATGTCAGCCACTTTTGACAAAACATGGATGTGGCATCCATCCTTCTCTGAAGACATACCCGACACAGCTGGACTATTCGTCCACTTTAGGAGGCAGTTCTCGATCCAATCTCACAGGGTACCCGAGTCTCTCAAGATCCATATCACTGCAGACACCAAGTACAAGCTCTATGTCAATCAACAACTCGTCGCTTTCGGGCCCGTCAAAGGCGACCAAAACTTATGGTTTTACGATGAGCTTGACATTGGACCATATCTGAAGGAAGGAGATAACTGTATCGGCGTCCACGTTCTGCGCTTCTTTTACTCTACACAATATGCCCCAGCCTTTGCTCGGCTGCCCACCGGGGGATTGAGAATCACCGTTCCAGACACGACTGCACCTTGGCCAGCGCTTCTCTCTAGTAGCGATTCATGGCAGACTGCAATTGACAATGACAGCCGCCTCCGAGTTGACGAACCTGAGGATGTATTTCTTCACATCTACGAAAGCCACCGGATACAAGACTCTGGGCGTCCACTTGATTGGTTCCCAGCTCAGGTCCTCAAGTTCAAGAATTCGACTGGCAACTCGACCCCCTGGCACCTCTCGCCTCGCCTCATACCGCCCTATCGCATCACGGCAGGCACTGGTTTCACAGGAATACATAACCTGAAAAGCAATTTCCCAACCGAGATATGGAGTGCATTCTTACTTCAGCATGAGGAAGGCATATCTCTGCAGCGTAGACTGCATCTTGAGCCAGGATCGCGTCATGAGCTGGAGCTTGAGGTCGCTCAGCACACAACGGCTTTCATCCGTGCCTCCTTCTCAAGACCGTCCGAGAGTGGTGGTTACATCAAGATGACGTATAGCGAGAGCTATGAAGATGAGCCGGACTACTACACAGGCGTGAGAAGGAAAGCAAATCGCTGCGATCGAACGAAACAGCTTTTTGGTCCGCATGATATATATCATTTCCGAGGAGCAGATTCACTCAATCGCCCAGAATATTACGATGAGACGAAATATGAGACCTTTGCCCCGTTTCACTTTCGAACCTTTCGCTTCATCAAGGTCGAGATTCTTGCTGGAAGCTCAGGCTTGGTTTTTCGGGGGCTTGATTTTCAGACGGCGCATTACCCTCTAGATGTTAGAGCGGTGCTTTCAGCGACACGAGACCCAAATCATAGCAGCTCTGACGCTGCTGTGGATGCTTTGTGGAATACTAGCATACGCACACTGGTCAATTGCATGCATGACTGCTATGAGGACTGTCCTTTCTATGAGCAGATGCAGTATGCCATGGACACTAGAAGCTCTGCACTCTACACTTATTGTATCTCCAGCGATAATGCTTTGGCACGACAAGCTATCATCCAGCTGCATAATTCTTTCCAGCCGAGAATCGGATTAACAGCAAGCAGAGCGCCTACTCATAGACAGCAATTCATCCCTCACTTCTCACTGTATTGGGTCCTCATGCTGTGTGATCACTATGAATACTATGGCGATGAAACGGTCTTGTCACAGTTCATGCCCGTCGCAGATTCTATCCTAACATACTTTGAATCTCGCATCGATCCTGGAGTGCATCTCGTCAAGCTGCAATTCGGACCAGATACTGGTACATGGCATTTTATAGACTGGACGAAGGAGTGGAAGCCATACGGATATCCAGCTATCTTTGAACATACTGGAATCTCTACTTACACAAATGCGGTCTACGCCTTTACTTTAAACGCGGTATCCAGTCTCATCAGTGCTCTTGGAAGGCCCGCCCTTGGGGATGAGTACAGGGATCGTGCTAAGCGGATTGCTGCATCTATTCGATTACACTGCTTTCGCGACGATTTCTTTACTGACAGCCTGGCGTTTGCTTACGCTGAGGGAGAAACGCCAGAATACAGCCAGCATAGCCAAATCTGGGCTGTGCTGAGCGGAGCCATCACTGGCACGGAGGCACAGTCACTGCTGCAGAGAAGTGTAGAGCGGACAGTCGCTGGAGAGTTCATCCAGGAATCAATCGCAATGTCCTTCTACACGTTTCGAGCCTTTTCTCTTGCAGGAGGCAGTATCTATGATGACCATTTCCACCAGTTTTGGAAACCGTGGCATGATCAGTTGGAACTGAATGTTACCACCTGGGTCGAGGACGCTGTCGCCCAGCGCTCTGAGTGCCATGCTTGGGGAAGTGTTCCTATCTATGAGTTCATGGTGGAAGTAGCCGGTGTGCGGCCAGATCGCCCTGGCTGGAAGGCTATCAGGTTCCAACCAAGGCTGGGACTGTACACTAACCTAAGAGCCACTGTACCTGTTGGCGGAGTTGGCGGTGAGGAATTAGAAGCCGTACACGTTTCGTGGACCGGATGTAATGCTGGAGTGAAGATAATTGTCAGAGGGGAGAGGCTAGTATCTCAACCGGTTCCTTTGCATGTAGTCTTGCCGAACCAAGAGCTGCGGCTAGATTGGACAGGGCACCAATTGGAATTTACGATAAGTGCCTAAATGTCGCAGATGACTCTGTATAGATCCATAGAAATAAATTTTAACCACAACGTCAACGATCTCCGGGCTTTGGTGTCATTTCGTTGCCGAAAGCTCATCACTGCAATTAGTCGTTGAAGTATCAGTGAGGTTGCCATGGATAAGCGATGACAACCAAGCGATTCAATTTAACCCTAAAAAACTGTTATCGTGGTCAAACCACGAGCATCTTCCTCTCCATAACGCATCAGTACGTTTGGGTCGGCTTCAGAGAGACATACGTGGCGGAAGCCGGTATTCGTCCCGGTCCTTGAATTATTAACGCCTTCTCGATCTTGTGACTCTTTTGGCAAACCGGACTAAATTCTGCGCTTTGGATAGACCCAGGCGTGGTCTGTTGTACATAAGCCCTGTGCTAAGTGGACTAAGGACGTTCCACGGAGCGGGGCCCCGGTGGATGAAATGACAAAGCACTCCGCGGAATGCAAGGATCCCCGCAGCCGTGACACATCAGCACATGAGCTGTAGGCTGTATTATCGTTTCTGGGGCCCCGGATCGACACGCAAATCCAGGCGTCCCCAGCTTCGGGTCAGAGCTTACCGAGTTCAAGTATGTCTCGCCCCTGGGACCAGTAAGATGTGATTCTGGGTAGTATGTCTCTGTTTCAAAAGAGAACCGAATATATTTAGAGTCAGCTGTCACCTATCGATCATTATCTCCAACGCTCCATCTATCCAAAACCGACAGGCCAACGTTCTGCACGCAACAACACGATGACCCATTCCCAGAAGCCCCAGCCAGACAGGCCTGACGTCGCGCAAGTTGAGTCTCTCGCCGACGATAACAAGATCCCCCCCACTGCCGAATACCATCCCGATGAACTCGTCAAATCCAAATTTGATAGCCTGTCCATCCCACGCACCGTCTGGATCTTTAGACGAGTCGCTCTCGTTGCACTCGCCGTTTATACCGGCTATGTCTGTGAAGGCTTTGAGGTTAGTGATTCGCATTGGGTAGCTGGACTGGGGCTCACTCGTACTCTGCCACCCAGCTCAAAATCGGTAACAACATCATCGCGAATGCCGGATTCATAAAACAGTTTGGTCGTAAAGGCGGATCAGGTGTGCAGGCGCTTGATCCCACTTGGGGTAGGTTGGCATGCATGGCCATGACTGTGAACTCTCTGATGTTGATTATAATCAATAGTGTCTACATGGACTTCCCTCCTTGTTGGTCCACCTTCTACTATTCTGGATCTGAAGCCATGACTAACCAGATCAGAACGTCGGTCAAATTGTTACCTCCCTCTATATCCACTGGTAAGCCGTGCTATCTGCGCTGTGCGCTTCTGCTATCATGTCCAACTACTAACCCTTGCAGGTTCTCTGATAGGTTCGGCCGTAAGGCGTGCCTCTATCTCGCCTGGCTCTAGTTGGCAGTCGTAAGCAGTGAACAGGCAGCGTGGGCTGTTTAATCGGCAGGTAGCAGGACTGACCTCTCTCGGGCTGCACCGTTCTCAATGTCGCAAAGACTCCTTCTGTATGGGTGAGTCGTGGTTGCTTACTGACCTTTGTACAAGGTATAGTGTGAATGCTCAAACTCATGTCACAGGCCATTGGAAAGCTTTGCAATGGTGCAGGCGTTGGTATTCTTCAGTGAGACCTACCTACGCAACCCTCCTTGTTACTCAGTTCTGAACACACTCCAGGGTCACTTGTCAGGTCTACGTCATGGAAATATGCCCAAACAACATTCGTGGTGGTATGCTCACCTTTCAAGCTGTCTGGTGGGTTTCCCCATGGTCTGAATCACTGCATCTTTGCATAACTTGACGTTTCGTATAGGAGCAATATCGGCAACATCGCCTGCAATGTCATGATGCAGAGATTGAACAAGAACCACCCTGACGATTACACATTGCCATTGAGAATCCTCATCGCTCCTGTTGTAATGATGCTTCTGTTTTGGGCTTTCGTGCCTGAATCACCCTGGTATTACGCACGCCATGGACAGAAGGACAAAGCCATGAAGTCATTGAAGCTCCTGTATGGTAATGTTGAAGGCTATGACTTTGAACAGGAATACAGTATCATCGAGAAGACGATTTCGCATGAGAGAGAACTCTTGGACGAAGCACCCAAGCTAACGCACGTCTTCAAGGGCCTGAATTTGGTATGGTGACCTTTTCCTTGTTTATCTCCCCTTTGAATCAACACTTAATACTGAATCCTGAACAGAGACGAACCCTTACCGTGTTGTTGCTTGCTGTCAGCGGACCCTTTGGTGGTCTTTCTATCATTTTGAGTTACTCGACCTGTAAGTTCGCTGTCGTCCTCATATTAAGTATCAACCTAACCGTGCAGACTTCTTTGCAATTGCCGGCCTCTCTGATCCATTCCTTGCGACTCTCATCCTTTCGTAAGTCGTACCTTGTGTGTAATATATCTTATCTCCCTGTCAGGCACTGACCTGAATCTTTCAACTACTAGTTGCTGCAACCTCCTTGCGGTCAGTTTGTGGACTTTGACGACTGACAAATTCGGTCGACGCACCTTTATCACCATCTCTCAGACTTCCATCTGTGCTTTCCTCTTTATCGCTGGATCTCTGTGGTGGGCTGGAGCCACCACTGGCAACGTTGCCACTGGCACTGCTCTTGTACGTCATATTCACTCCACTATACTATTCTTTGCCTGCTCTTCTTTTGACCACGGGTTAATACTGACACTCCTTAGCTAATTATTTGCTGCCTCTGTTCATTCATGTTCCAGATCGTCAACCTGTCTTATTTTGTCATGTCGGCCGAGATCCCGTCAGCTCTCCTTCGAGGTACGTTGCCGTGTGATTCTTTATTATGATCACGATTGCACTCACTGACAATCATGTAACAGCTAAGACTGCCCCTGTTACGTTCTTTGCTCAGTCTATTCTGGGAATCGCCTTTAGGTAGGTGTATGACGGTACATTTGAGAATCTTGCTTTCTAATTCTCATACCTATGCGGTCCCACGTTTATTACTAAAGCTGTGTTCTTCTTTGGCTTTATGTCCCAGAGACCAAGGGGTAAGCAAATTTCCCTCTTTTGGCATTTCCATAATCAGAAATAGACAATACATGGATTAAATCCTTTTACCTAATTATGGAGCAAATTAGCTGACTTTCAGTTGTCTAGTCGATCTGCCGCTGAGATTGATGAGCTGTATGAGTCCAAGATTCCAGCTTGGAGATGGTCTAAGACCACCACGTCGGCTGAGATGCAGATGCATACACTTCTCTTGACTAAGGATAATGATAAGGAGGAGATTTAAACACAATACTACATCCGTGTTTTCGAGGTGAATTGTAACTTGACTGGGTTCTCATCATCTATATATCCAATTTCCTACTCAAAATAAGCAGTTATGTATGATTCAACTGATATCAATTACTGAGGTTCCATAACAAAAGATGTAATTATAGATGTGGGCATCAAGTGACATCTGAAAAGATGTGACTAACTCGCAAAAGCATAACAATGAGAGTCAGCGATAAGTTGTGACACTGCTAAGCAGCCAAAGCCCCAGACAAACCTTACGCAAGGTAAAGATGTCTTCTACATCGTGTCTGGTGTCACTAACTACGACCTTGCAGAGTAGGCACCCCAGGCCTGAGCAACATTATCAAGACCTATCTCTGACCAAAGCCGCTGAATTTCTTCAGATGGCCTGGGCCTGATCTTAAGACTATCTCCAGAGTCCTGGCTCCCTCCTAGTGATCCATATACTCTTAGATCCTTGGAAGCACGGAACTCAGCCCAGGGCTCCTCCATGTTTGCGAAACTGATGACATCACGAGCAAAGTCTGTCGCTGTCTTCTTCTGGCAGTCATCCATGACATGATCGTAGTTGAGGAACAGATATGCTATATCAAGACAGTGAGCAGATCGACCTTTGTGCGGCCCGTCCCATGGATTAGATTCGTTAAAGTAATAAAGCCATGGATTGGTAGGCCAACAGTTGGCGTAGTGTCTCGATGTCGCAAAGTACTTTAGATCTGTCCCGAACTGGAGAATCTTGACGCTGGTTTCGCCATCATCGTCTGCTTCTGAGATCCTATACAGGCTGAAAAGTTTCTCGAGTCTGTCATGGTGCTCTTCGGGGATGGACTTCGTCAAAGACCTGACGAAACCTTGAGCTAGAAACCCTTGATCACCGTCTGCGAAAAGACCGAGAACTTCAAAGATGACCGCATCAAAGTTAGTTGAGCCAATCATTAGAGGCGGTTTGTGCTTCGATGAAGACAAGTGAGTCTCGATTGAATGGAACGATGGCAGTTGGTCTGTCTCGATTACGGGCATTAGCGGGACTGACATTGGGATCTTGGATAGAATGTCATCTGGAGATGTTGCAATCAATGCTGCTACCTGATCCTCGCTCGATAATGTAGAGTCGATTTCCAGACACTGGAGCACAGCCTTATAAGCGTCTTGGGCAGCTTGCTTAGTAGATGAAGGAACGGCCAGGTTATTTCCACTCAAGCAAATGGCGCGATCAAAAAGAGATTCGCCTTGTAAGTCCAGGTCAAGAAGATGCATGATCGAGCCTGGCATCAATCATCAGCTGACTCGTGCACGAATAGCGATCAGAGGTAATACTTACTACCGCCTGCGCTCTGGCCAATGGCTGTGATGCGAGTTGGATCGCCGGAAAATCCGCCGATGTTATGACGAACCCATTGGAATGCCGTCTTCTGATCAAGGATGCCTCTGTTTGGAAGGATACCTGTGGCCCTCATCTCATTGCTGTCCAGAAACCCTGCAACTCCGAGTCGGTAGCTATTAACAGTCAGTATAAGGCCTTGAAAATAACCCGTATCTACCGTCTCATATGGAGGCAACTTACTTGATGGATACACCGATGATAGGCTTTCCGATAGACTTGGAATATGCTACGATGGCAGGCATATCGTAATGCGGAGCCCCGCTGTCACCTATGATAAATGCGCCTCCATGAATAAAGACAAGCACGGGTAGCTTTGCATTATTCTCGTTGAGGGTTGCTTCTGGAACGGTGATATCGAGAGTCAGGCCATCCAGGTCTGACATGGGACGGTCATCGGGTTTGTCGAGGGCCTTTTGAATGAGGCCAAACTCAATATCGCATGCTAGTGGTGGTCTGACAACAGTCGGGCTGTGAAGAGGAGGGAGGGTTAGCTCAGGTCATGCTCGTAGAGCTGGGCAACAACTTACCCTCTCGTTGTCGCATCAATCTTTCCTCCATAGTCAGTTTTTAGCACTGGAGCGGCAAGGCGATGAGCTATTGTGGCATACTGGACACCCAGAAATTGCACTACTCCTTGATCATCTAACTTGAGGCCTTGGATATCACCCAATCGGGTATGGTTAAGCGTAAACGCCATGATTGGGGCAGAAAAGAGGGGAAAGTGATATTATCAAATGTTTACAAATGGCGGAGTAAAGAGGACAAGAGTGCAATTGTAGCCGAAGCGACGGCTTTAAGACGTCAACGACTTTCATACAATGCAAAGTACCGAGTTCTTCCCTGCCATCACCGGCTGAGGCCTCCCTTGCTACCCCAGATTTCTCCCCTCCCGGCATCTATCCGGCGGACCAAGCTGGGAATATAGGTGCACTTGCCGCCAGATGGTACCTCAAATATCGTGGGGACGAATATCATTACCACGACCAGTAACTTGTCATGCATGTGTAAGCGAGAAACGAGGAGTTGACTGGGAATACCCCGCTAAACCTGGGGCATGATGCAGTCTACCCGCTCGCTTCCCCGCACAAGATGCAGATGTTGATATCACTAACCCGCAAGCGTTAGAGTCTCGGCTCTGGGTGCGGCAGATGATTGCAGACTCTCCATTCTGGCATCCCAGGTTGATCTTGAATCCAATACCCACTAATCTCATTACCAAGCGGCAGACGTACACGGCCAATATTCTCATCATGCCACGTCCCAAAGTTCGTGCTCAAGATCGTAGACGCGCTGTGATAGCCTGCGTGCCCTGCCAGAATAGCAAGAAGAGATGCGACTCGCAAACCCCATGCGCGAATTGCCGCCGCCGGGACTACGTTCCTTATTGCATTTACGATCCAGAGGCTGCTCGGCCGCGACGTATAAGCAGCAAAGCACAACGTCGAGCCACAAGCAGACAAGACGATATCACGTCCAACAGCAACGATGATGCCGCCAGTTTGGACTTGATCGTTTGTTCTACTATAGCCTCGTCCGTCAATGAGAGCGATACCCATGAGCCGGTACAGGCACCACGGACTCCAGAGTCTACAGCTGGAGAACAGTCCAACGAAACCCCCGGCACCATCTCATCACCTTGCATGTCAAACGGCGGTAGTCAAGGCAAGGGTTCAGAGGGCGAGAACTGTTAGTACATAAAGCATGGCATGACAATTTAAGCTCCCTCCCCATAGCTGACTGGCTTGTAGTATCCATGGGTGATTCAGCATCTCTCTCTTTTCTCGACTTCCTACGTCACATGTTCCTCTGCTACATGGGGCCATCCCCGTTCACTGACAAAGAGCGGGCCAAAGCTATGTTAGAGTCGTCGTATCCCCAAGCCTCATACGACGTCGCCGAGGACAGCCCAGACAGTCAGCTTACACTGGAAGAAAAGCGAGACTATATCCATAGGTTTCTAGTAGCGGTATGATTATAACTACAAGAAAATATATATGAAGCTAATATGCGATCTCAGACAACGGGCATCGTTTATGTTTACTCCCCTAAGCAATTGTTAGAGTTGCTCGAAGAGACTGAACACACTGGGGCCTCTGGTCCACCACAGGCTTGCCAAAAAGGCGCCATCATCGACTTGGCTATTGCCGTCGGCGGGCAAGGTTGTAGAACGAGCCCCAAGACTCTTTATCATGCTCAGAAGCATTTTGACCGTGGACAAAAGGTAGCCTTTGAGGGTATGCTGCTAAACCCTACAGGTGAACTGGTCGCTATCTTTCTGCTTATGAGTATCTACATGGTGAATGCGTGCAAAAGAGACGGGGCATTCATATATCTCGGTGTTGCGACCCGAGTGGCACATGCGATAGGAATGCATTTGCCCGATTCTTATCGCAACCTGACACCAGAAACACATCGATTTAGGTAAGTAATGTTGGTGATCTAAGAGTAATAGCAAATAACTGATATATGTGTGCCGCTAGACTTCAGGTATGGAAAAGCTTGCGTATCTTGGATATCGGATTCGGAGCAGTCCTAGCCCAAACGCCAGCGTCGTCTCCACGACGTGGAATAAGTGTCCCATCATTCTCGGTCCCAGACGGCCCAGAACCTTGTACGCCAGAATTCACATCCATGTCAGCGTGCTACGGAGTCTGCGTTATACTCGAACAGATCACATATCTCCTCAACAACAAACAGGACACTAGCTTGACATCAACAAAAGAAATCCTCCGACAACTTCGAGACTGGAGCTCTGCACTACCATCCAGTATGACGAACTGTACGGTCAGCTCCCAGATTTCTCCCGAGAAGTGGTGGCAGACCTTGGGCAATTTTGCTGTCTCGGTGTTTTATTACTACACTGTTATGTTGGCCACTAGACCGGTTCTGATATCGTATATGCTGGGGAGGCTGAAACGCGTGGATCGGTCTGATGGTTCCTTTGGGGCATATCATGCTAGTGATGCAGAGACGAAGGAGTTGGCACAAGTGTGCATTGATGCGGCTGTGTTACTGATCGAGACAACGCGGAGAACACAATCTGCTGGCCTGCTCATTCAGAATATGACGTTGCTAAAGTAAGAACTCTCATTTCCACTTTGCTTAAGGTATATACTAACTTTAGATTGAGGGCTTGGATATTTAGCGCCTGTCTCATCCTGGCCTTTTCTCTCTTCATCGAGGCCACATTGTCAGAAAGATCAACAACATTCGAGACAGAGGCCGCTCTACATAGTGGCATTGGCCTCATTAGAGACCTGGATCGAACAAGTCCTCAAGCCCATCGCTACCTAGATGTGTTAACAGAGCTTCGCAACTCCCTGCAGAGCTATCGCGAGCGTCTCGTTCCACCCAAGAGAGAGAGTAGCGGCCAGTTCCTTAGCCAGATATTCGTCCTGGACCAGGAGAGGAGTGCTCCGCCAGATGCAGACACTGACATGTCAACATTGGCATCGTCAATTGTGCCGCCGGAGCTGGGTGACGAAACATCTGGAGGGCTACTGTTGTTGCAGCAGGTGACGGAGGCAACGCATATTATGGCTAGTATGTGGCGCATACCAGACGAAAGTCAAGGATTTGGTGATGAAGGTCTACCCATGGCTTTGGGAGCGTCTGATTTACACTGGAATGGAATTATACAGGGAACAGACAATTTTCTGTTTGATACGGAGCCATTTACAGACATGTTGAGCCACTTTTAAGTAGTGGTTATAATACAACGCAGCTTCTAGACTATATTTGCAGCTATGGGCTTTCAATCAATGCCTTGAGAATCTCGGCGGGCGTGTTCTTGGGCGCAGCAATCTGGAGGACCTCCTTGCTTGTCGTGGCAACTCCGCATCTTCCCTCCCATGAAGGTTCCGCGGCGTACTTTCTCGAGAGGACGACATTCTTTGATTCCAGTGTCTGGGCTGCGGCCTGGTCGACCCATGACATGTCCTTGAAGATGACATGCTCTACTTTGGTGCCGATGTACTCCTCGACGAGATCGACAAGTTGTCGTCCAGTGATATCCTCAGGTCCACTCAGGACATATTTAGCCTTATTGTGCAAGGTGATGTCCTCTGAAGCCAAAAGATGAGCTGCGAAGAGGCCGACTTCGTTGGAATCGATGGGTGCGAGGGCTGCATCCTCTGAAGGCATGAGCCTCAACGGGTCTTGCTTCCCGGTCGCGCGGAATGTCTTGATCAGACTGACAGCAGAGTCAAGATAGAATTGCGTAAAGACATTGGGCTGCAATGAAGTCCATTTGAGGTTATCGAACTCGGGCGAACTCAGCATCGCCTCAATTGCCCAATGTGTCCTTGGATAGTAGGCAAGGCAATCAGGACGGACGTTTGCAGCGGTCGTGGAGATACGCACGACGTATTCAACGCCGGCGTTGAGAGCAGCGACATGGAATGTCGACTCTTCAGCGAATTGATTGGGTGCGCTGTGTGGTGCGATAAAGGCCCTGACGACGTGGTGTTCTCGAAGCCAGTCAGCGGTGATTTCGACCCAGTTCTGTTCAACGACCTCAACATTTGGCAGGTGAGCGAGTTGCTGAGCAGCAGCCCCACCGGCCGAACGTGTCAGTGCAATAATCCTATAGCCTGAGAAGGTCTCGCTATCTTTGAGAAGTTCCGACAGCGCTGTGACAGCGCCTCGTCCTGTGTTGCCAGTGGCACCAGCGACAAGAAATGCAGGAGACATATTGATAACTGGAGTAGTAGAGAAAGAAGCTGTTAGATGTTTTGACCAAGAGCAGCTAAAATTGTAAAATGGAAATTTATATTTTATAATAGTTGTAGCTTTTACTATCAGTATTCGGGCCAATGTTAACACTTCGGGCTGACTATTGAGCCGACTTTCTTACTAATGCGCTGCGGACTCCGCTGTCGTGAATATGGAGCTGCGGTGTGCGGACTTTGCTATCTTTGGGCAATTATGGCGAACATTCTACTAGTTGCTAGAAATGGCTGGTATGACATACTGAGAGTTGAAGCCACGGACGCTGATCAAACGAACGTTATACTCATTAGTGATCACACATGTTTAAATATCAGACCATTGATCACCCTAATGGAGGATATTAGCACAAGTCTCCTCAAAAACACATCGCATAGGAAAATAATACTTACCGTCCCAAAGGCCTTTTGCCCACGCCAGAACTCTTCCGTAAGAGGCCCAAACCACTCAGACATTGTCCTATCAATGCCTTCCTCTGTATCAAACCCTCTACCACCAGCGACCAACACAGACTTCCCACTCAAAGACTTGTCAGTTGCCAGCTGAGTGATAAACTGTGCGACATCATTGGGTGCATTCAGTGGAAGATGGTGCTTGTCCCAGATGGAACGGACGTTATCGATCATCTGCGTGTCTGTTGCCCAGGGACACACGGCGTTGATACGGATGCTGTACTTGGTTGAAGCCCGCGCCCGTAAAGATCTCACTAGTCCTATGATACCATGCTTTGAAGCGCTGTAGGCGAAGAGACCGGCTGCTTCGGTTATTCCAGCGATAGAGGAGAGCAAGACAATAGACTTGGGGAAGTCGTTTGCTTTGGTCGGTTCTCTGTCTGCCTTCATAAAGGCAATTGCTAGTCGACAAAAGAGAATGACGCTCGTGAGATTGATGTCGATGGTGTTCTTGAGTGGCTGGGGTTCCGTCATGACCGCCTCGAGGGTAAGTTGGTCTGGCCCAAACCAACCATTAGGTTCTATGACGGCAGCGCAAGAGATTGCAATATCGACATGACCTCTCTCTTCATACGGTGTCTTGAAGAGCTGAAGTTGTTCGTTGTAGTTGCGGACGTCGAGCTTTTGGAAATGTACCGATCCGCTACTGTGCGGTATGCTTGACTGGATATGACTAACCATCTGATGGCCCTTGACTTCGTCCACGTCGCCGAAATAAACATGAGCGCCTTTCTCATGCAACAGGGAGATTGTTGCTGCGCCAATTCCTTGTGCACCACCTACAAGGATCGTGGATTAGAAATACGTACAAATAGAAGGCGATCACAGATAGCGAAATGTTGAGCAGCACCTGTTATGACAACCACCTTGCCCTTCACATTATCTGCGATGTCTGAGGAGAAGAATATTTCGGCCATGTTTGTTCAAAGTTGCGTAGATAGATAAGATTTAAGATGAGCAACATAGCAGAGTTGACAAACTCTAGAGACTTTAGAGAAGAAAATGGGGTTTGAATGGTCCAAACCAACCAGGCCTAGAACTAACAAGGTATAGATCTCTGTGGCTGTCCTGTAGGTGCTGTTGCCGACAGCGGGGACCGGCATGCCGGCGCGGCATATACACCCATTTTATCGGCACGTGTTTACATCGCCAAATTCCGGTCTTCCGAGGTGAATAAGTACCATTTACTGTATCGTCCCGGAAGATGTAATCAGTTAACTCGCATCAGATTTCCGAATCACCAAGTCCAGCCATCCAGTCTTTCTATTTTCGCTCCAACCTAGCTACAGTCCCAAAATGTCGCCCTCTGCTGATTCAATCATTGATACTTCTTCTCACGGTCAACCTCTATCTGTCGTTGTGACCGGTGGTGCAAGTGGCATCGGGTTGGCTATCACCCGTCACTTTGCTGCCCAGGGTCACATGGTGGCCGTTCTTGACGTCAACTCAAAGACTGGACCTGCTATTGTTGCGGAAGTGTCAAAGCAGTACCCCCAAGCCACCGTCAGGTTTAGATGGTGTGACGTTTCATCTTGGGAAGGACAATACGCGGTCTTCGACCAGGTCTATCGTGAGCACGGAGACCGAATCGATATTGTGATCGCCAACGCAGGAATCTCTGATCCTGTAGTCGGAGCCCTCGATTGCACGCCGACAGAGTTTCCTCGAAAGCCGAACTTGAGAATGCAGGATATTAATCTCAACGGGGTAATTTACAGTCGGTTATACCTCTTCTGAAGCCTCCCCATGCTCTATAAGCTAACAGGCAGTAACTGTAGGTGTTGGACTTGCTGTGCACTATATGCTCAAGAATGAGATCGGAAGTCGTCTCCCAAACTCGAGAGGCTCCATCGTTTGTACATCATCATCCGCAGCCATCTATCCATTCCCAGTTTCACCACTCTACTCCGCAGCAAAGTCAGGCATCATAGGACTCGTTCGTTCCATGGCTATCAGGCTTGAAGAACCCAAGATACAGATCAACGCTCTTGCACCCGGAGTCCTGGGTAAGTTTTACAGCCCCCAAACACCTGAGTAATTTTACCCGCCTGTTAACATATAATACAGAAACAAACATCACTCCGGATAAGGAACTCTTTAAAGCTATGATAATCACACCACTCTCAACCTTGACAAAAGCTGTCTCGCAATTCGTGACAGACCCTTCGAGGAATGGCCAGGTGGCGGAACTGAATGAGGAGACTATCACACTGAGACCTCATGCGGATTATGCCGATGCTGGGGCGGAGCATAACAACAAGATGTTTTATAAATTAGGTCATGCTTGAGATACTGTAATAAGGACTGTGTATTTGACTGCATTTGCATTTTCATGTCTGCCATAGCCGCGGCCTCTCAGTTCCCTGCTGTTTGATCAAACAGCTAATGCTTACATCAAGCCTTACACGTTGCTTGAATAACGTGCCTTGCTACCAATACGGTCAAGTTGCGCTAGAGACCTTGGCTTCGTGTACCAACGCTATGTGCTAGTGATATCCTTCCCTTGAGTTCAATGCCCACTGCCGAATATTGAGACAGCCAAGCTAGCGGCAAAGGGACAAGCCCATG
This sequence comes from Fusarium chuoi, assembly GCA_022627125.1. Classification (NCBI taxonomy): domain Eukaryota; kingdom Fungi; phylum Ascomycota; class Sordariomycetes; order Hypocreales; family Nectriaceae; genus Fusarium; species Fusarium chuoi. The sequence continues at coordinate 170,437 of JAJALE010000888.1, read as the reverse complement.
AAGTCCATCCCGTCCCCGCACTACACTACCCCACGATCTGCATCTCACATGTCCAGAGACTAAGCATGCAACGTTAGCGGGGTAGCGAGCGTGTTACTACTCTACAGCTGTAACCTCAACGCCCTTGCCATGTCTTGGCAACACACTACAGCTAACTCTGAGGGTGATAATAGTGTCGGCAGATGGCCCTTGATGATTGTCGGCACGAGGGATCAACTGCACCATTGGCCTGCCAAGTTCTCTGGGGTAATGTGAGCTCCCAGCCACGGAGTCTCGACTGCAAATAACGCATCGTCACAAACACTATTGGTCCACCATTGAGCGGGAAACGACTCTGCCAATGCAGTCCGTGCTCCTTTACCCCCTACCCCATGAATTATCCCTGAATAATGTCGGCGACATGCCCCCGAAATGTAATATAAGCTACCCATATCCTCGAATCCTTCGTCATACTTCTACATCTTCTCCATCTCCAGCATAACTACTATCTCCCTCCATTGCATACAAGATCCGACCTCATTTTCCAACATGGGTCTAGGTGTTCTTCCTGATCGTCACCTCTCCGATGTCCCCGGAACATCATTCCTCAATGAGAAGGGTGTTTCTTCCAGCCTCGAAACCGCTCCTGAAAAGGATCATTCCAACCTCAAGCATGATTCGACTGGCAAGATCGTCCTTGTTCCCCAGCCCTCTGATGACCCGAATGATCCCCTCAACTGGCCGCGATGGAAGAAGGAGATGTTCACTGTCTCCATCATCGTGGGCTGCGGGTGCGTCGGTGCTATAGGACCCCTTCTCGGTCCAGCATTGGTGCCTATCGCTGAGGAATTCGACGTACCTCTTCAGAGGTTCAGCCTGGGCTTCACTGGATCGCTGCTCATTGCTTTGGCGTTCGGCAACCTTTTCTGCAACTCGTTGGCGATGATGATTGGCAAACGGCCGGTGTACCTCGTCACCACATTGGGCCTCCTCTGCTCGACTATATGGACTGCTGTAGCCAAGGACTTTATCTCGCTTGCTATCTCTCGTGCCATCCAGGGATTTTGCATGTCTCCGATGGAAGCCCTGGTTCCTGCATCAATCTCGGACATTTGGTTCGTTCACCAAAGGGGCTTTCGGAACGCGGTTTTCAACCTGGGTGTTCTTGGTGGCATCAACCTTGCTTCACCTATCGGTTAGTCTTATCCTCTACCCTTTATCCTCTCTATCTCATACTGATCTCTTACTGTTAGCCGGCGCTATCATCGACAAATATGGCTATAAGACCTGTCTCTGGGCTATGGCCGGTGCCTTTGGACTTCAGCTTATACTCACCTTCTTCTTCATGCCCGAGACAGCTTACAAACGCTCCACCAATCCAGACGTCCCAGTGAGCTCTCACGTGGAGGAGGGACATTCTGTTGTGGACGACAAGAAGGAGTGCGTATCAGAAGTTGAAAACAAAGCTTCGGTTTGTGACAATGCACCCATTCCAGAGCCACATTCATTCGTCTACAATCTTCGACCCTGGAGCGGCTACTACGACGCGTCTGGGTTCTGGTATAGTGTGTTTGCACCTTTCAAGATGCTTGGTTCTCCCGTGGTTATTTGGGGATGCTGCCAGTTGACCATTTGCATGAGCTGGCTAGTGCTCCTTGCATCCACGGCTTCGCAAATCTTTACTCAGCCTCCATATAACTTCACTGTTGCTCAGGTGGGGTTGACAAACTTGTCATCCTTCGTTGGTACCTTTATCGCAACCGCGCTAGCTGGTCTCATGGTGGATGGGTTGGCCACGTTTATGGCTAGGAGAAATGAGGGAATCTACGGTAAGTCATCTGTTACCCACCAACCAAAACGGTATCTAGAACATATTTGCTGACTCCTCCTTGTCGCAGAGCCTGAATTCCGTCTTCCAATCCTCGTTCTTCTGACTACACTTGGTGGCAGTGGCTTTTTTGGCTACGGCCAGAGTCTTTCAAACGGCGAGCCTTGGCCAATCCCTGTCATCGTCTGCTTGGGTATGATCAACCTCGGAGTCCAATTCGGCATCGTTGGGCTTGTATCCTATGTCGTCGACTCGCATCGTCGTGAGGCTGTTGAAGCATACGCAATGATGAGTTTCACCAAGAATGTCTTTGCCTTTGGCATGAGCTTCTATATGAACGACTGGATTGAGTACCAAGGCGTGAGGGATGCCTTCTTTGTGATTGGAGGTATAACTATGGCACTCAGCATGGCCACCATCCCCATGTACGTCTATGGAAAGAGAGCACGAAGCTTTGCATTTCGCCATGGCTTTCTTCAATAGGATTATTCTGGTTAATTATCTTTACCTTGTACTTTAATTTACGATCGGAGAGCTCGGCCGCTTTTTTTTACTTTACGACTTCAAATTTCCAACTTGTGAATGTGGCGTCAATGCATAGCCGAGCTGATGTGTTGGCAGTTCCTGATTGATAGCCTGATTTGCGAATCTGCCTTGTCTGCCTCTTTATGTAAGCCCTGTTGTGTAACAAGCACCAGAACAAAACTCAGCAATTCCCCTGCCACTTTACCCCACAGGAATTTTCTTCTTCTCTTGCAAAACCCATAAGATTCAATATGGGTGACCCATTCTCTATTGCAACCGGTGTCGCTGGCCTCGTTTCACTTGGAATTACCGTTTGCGACGGTCTTCACACCTACTTCAGCGCTACCAAAGACAGAAAAGAGGATCTCGCAATTGTCACACAGAACCTGGCCCTGTTCAAATTTCACATTTTTGCTGTTCAATCGAGTGCATCAAAGCTTGGCCATCGTCATTCTCCAGCCATCGATGGCTTACAATTGAGTTTAATTAATTGCGAAATACAGCTTGGATCTCTCCAAACATTGCTCGACGAGTTGATGCCCACTCAAGATCCATCCTTGACCAAGGAGCTTTGGAAAAGGCAGAAACTGATTGCGCGATATCCCTTTGACCGCAAGAAGCTGGTGCAGCTGGAAGAGTACCTCTCACGAGCAAACAATACGCTCAGTAGCTTTATACAAGCCCTCAACCTGTAAGTGATTCCTGGCATTCGAAACTTTATTATTGCTTAGAAAGATTAGCGATATAAACATCCGCATGAGTGACGAATTGGAACTTTTTAAAAAGTCTCTGGATGCACTTGACATCAACACCAAGACCACGTTAAGAACTATTGCCACCAGACTCGACATCATCAAACCTAGGGTAGAACCTAGCACCCCCCAACTTGTTACATCCAGAATAAAATATGCTACAGCCTCCAGCAGCGACATGACCGGCTTACCCAAGACCGCCGTGAGTGTTGCGGAGACGAAGGCCTCATTGAACGGATACGAGCGATCTCTCGAAGACCTCACCAAAGTCCAACCAATACCTCGTTATCTACAGAATGCTAAGCTAGAGAAGAGGCTGTGCAAGAAGCTAGGGGGCATGGATTGTACCTGCGAAGCTTCAAACAGAAAGACTAGCAATCGTCCTGCAAATCGCACGTACCGATTTTGGGGGGGGCTGACAGTCTCAAGACAAGGAGATGCACGAGTAAATCATCGCCCAGGGTGCATTTTCTTCCACAAGTCGAACAGAAATATGTCGAGAACTTCACTGACGTATTTCGGGCTTCTCTCTCGTTTTTCTCAATCATTCACTATCTCTCTCACACAAGATTACCCCAATGGACCATATGGTGTCTCTTTTGGATTGCAGCCTTGCAACATTGTTAAGAGCAGCCCTGCTTTCAGACTCTTTGACATACAGTCAGGAAGGCACCGTGAATCCCCCGATGCTTGTATGGTTTGTATGAACAAGAATGGCCTAGACCACCTTGCAGACAATGTTATTAAAAAGCTGAGAATTATCTACGGATCCGGAAATGTATCACCTTTCGATGTTGACCAAGACGGCAATAATGTCGCTCACATATGCTTGAAGGTGATTTAGCTGCTGTTGTGCCCCTTATCGATCTTTTTATGACATCGAGCTGACGATTCTGGAGGCTTGTCTGCACCTTTTCAGATTGCAAGAGCAACTGAAGTTTACAGCAATCGATACCACTTGCAAGATGCTAAGCTACCTAGCTGATCTCGGTGTGCCCATTACGGCATCGAATTTCAATCAAGCGTAATATTTTAGCCATAGCAGATTCATTCACTGAACTAACATTAAATAGTAACTTGTTCACCCTATCAATGGATCACCGCGACCTCTGGGTTCTCCCGAGGCTTCATAAACTGGTCATGATCCAAGATTCAAACTTTTACGACACCCAGTTGGCTCATAGCGTATGTCCTCCAAGTGTCGGTCATGGAGAGAAATTTCCAAAAAGGTTAGAGACCTTGTGTAAATATCCTGAGATATGTGAAGGTCATATTACTATTCTCTGCTTTTACTGCTCAAAATACTAATGTTTCAACGCAGATATTGGATTCTCAGAACTGTTTTTAGCTATAATCACGAAAGATCATCGAAGGCTTCAATCTATCCTGGCAGAAGACGAAAAGCTTTTAAATATTTCGCAAACGGACTTATATGGCCGTAACATATTACATGCAAGTAGCAATTGGCCTGATGGACTCAAAATTCTTTTGCAGCGGCAAGATGTCCACTGCTTGATAGAAATGGGCCCAGAAAACCAATATATCCGTCTCAGCCCTTTGGACTACAGTCTATTCTACAGTAAGATATACTGCAATGCTCCAGATCAGTGGACAGAGTGTGATAGCTGTACTTGCTACGTTGCAGTCCAGCTCCTGCTCGAAGCCGATTACAAAGTCACTGTCGGTTTCAGAAGGGCTGACACCCTAGCTCATTGCTCCTTGAAAGCCCGAAAATTGTTCTTCAAGCATCTCAAAGACAGGCGTCAGCGGCTGCGGCATATTGCTCTCAGCATCTTTCCTAAGAACATCTTGTCTCAATATGGAATAATCACGAGTCCCTTACCTGACAAGACTGCTCTCCCGCTGTGGAGTCGACTGCAGCAAACTCAAGATCAGCGGGATCGTCGATTCTCGCTCCCCGATAGCCTTAATCCTTCTGACAACATACACCTTGTCCCCGAGGGCTTTTTCGACTTTCATTATCCCCTGCAGGTTATAGAGCTAGCACTCGACTATGGCTTCACACCTAGAGATGAAAATGGTGTTCAAACACTTCTATCTGGTAGCTACATCATACCGTACTATTCACCTGAGAATTTAGAGGTTTTCATAAAATATCTAGATTGGCTACTCCGACAAAACCTAGCCCTAGAGCTTTCATTGGGGCCTTTCCAATTTTCCATTCTTCATCGCGCTGCAATTTTCGTTGGGAATCTTATGTACAAGGCCACCAATCTACAGCACCAGGATGCCTGCGTATCCGCGAGGACATTGCTACCGGCCATATACGACAACAAAGCCCAGTGCAATATACCATGTCCCTGTTCATCAGGAAGACTTACTCGACCCTTGGCACATATTTTGCCCGCAATGTTATGGCGTCAAGGTGGCAGACAGTTGACGTATTTCTTTTCGCATATAGGAAAGCATATTGAACTTGTGGTTTCTTGTATCGATCTCCTGAAACTTTCAAAATGCAGCTCAGAATATTCATACATGGCGAAGTGTGCCATTCGTATTCTGACCATGATGTCCTTGGGGGTAAGGCACTTGCCAATCTGCCTATCTCAGAGCTATTACAATCTCGGCTATTCAATCGGCAATAAGGACTGGAAGGAAATATTGGACGAGGACCGGGAACTGATCGATCGGCTTGAAGCACTTGACGAACAATTTGGGGACATTTTCGATCGCCAAAATGTCTCTATCGCAGATTTTCTTCGGGGCTACTGGCTAAAAAGAATGGACAAGGTCCTCGGGGTTTTGAACAAACCTCTCACTGTTGAGGATAGATGGAATCTTTTGGAGGCCGGGGTGGTATTGAATGATGACGAGACTAATGATCCAGAATGGCATTCTGTGATTATAGAATGGCCTTTGAGATCAGGTCGCTTGCTAGGGTGGTCTTGGTCAAATATCTCAAACTGATCACGGATTCAAGAATGCCAGCTTCATATTATACATCCTATGTCACGCCGCAAAACTCAATAGCCTAGGGATCTCGTCAACCGCTTATTAGACTGACTATGGTAGCATAGGTTAATAATCCGGATATATGCTCTAATGGATAAAGATCTCTTATCTCTGTGTAGGCACGGATTGGGATGTATTAGCCGGAAGCTTATCTTTTGACATGGAGATCTGCAGATTTATATCCCAGTCTATCGTGGTTTATCTGCGGGGTTACTCCATTTCCCCTAAGCGACATGCATCAACTCACCCAACTTCCGGGTCGTCGGCGCGCCCTTCAACATTGTCTTCTTATTAATTCCTCACCGTTTAAAGATAAGCATACTTTGTGACCTCAGTTGTCGTTCATGACTAGCTTAACGCTGATAAGCGGAGGTAACGTTAATGCCCCGATCTCGGATGTACCATCGCGTCTGCGACTCATATCTTGCTGCAGCGCATCTCTGACCACTTACAACATGCCTTACGTTTATGCAACCAGGTTTTGGACGGAGCTCTTGACTTGGCCGATACCTCTGGATGTCCTATCATGGCTTCGGGGAACTAGCGGCGCCGACGGGGCAAAGGGCGTTCAAAAGTTCTTTGCAGATATGTCGACGCGTCCTTTTCGGACACTTCAAGTCGCGGAAGCTCACATTGCCCTATCTAATCTCAGAAGGAAATAGTATATTGATGGAATATACTACGCAATATATATTTCGCAACTTCATCTCTTCTCCCAGCCATACTCATCGCTGGCTATAGACCGTTCTTGTTATCTGTCGCCATGAAGCAATCTATTGCAAATGTTATCTTTGGGCTGGGGGGCGCCATAGCCTCTTCTCTACCCGCCCAACTCCATACAAGAGGGGCCCCAACATCTCACTTGACAAATATCTACGTCAAGTTTGATGAACCGTGGGAGGGTCCTTTGTCCTTTACTTATGGTCTTTGCAACAGCAAATCTCGGTCAGAGTCCCATCATACGATAGCTGTCACCGAAAGCAAAGATGTCTCACGATTGGTCTGGATTATCCCAGAAGATTCACATGATAACGGCTGTATTTCAGCATGGACAGAAGATAATGTTCTCATGGGACGTAGTGACCCTCAAAGGCTTCATCGAGTTAAGCGTCGGAACGTTCAGAAGCGGGCAACAGGTTAGTCACATTCTTTTCCGTGTAGTTATACGCTGACAAAGTGACTGTAATAGATCCAATCCTCATGAATGCCGAGAATGGTATCGATACACTAGGACCATGGTTCGACGGCGTTGAGCATCTGTCCAAGACCGGCCTCTCTGCACTCGACGCTGACGCTGCTAAAGAAAAGCACGTTGCTATTGTTGGTGCGGGTATGTCGGGCTTGATGACCTACCTGGTTCTCTCACAAGCAGGCATGACCAACATCAGCATCATTGAAGCCGGCAATCGTCTTGGCGGCCGTGTCCATACCGAGTATCTCAGTGGAGGACCTTTTGACTACTCGTATCAAGAGATGGGACCCATGCGATTCCCTTCAACTTACAAGAGTCCTGACACCAACGAGACGATGAACATCACGGACCATCAGATGGTGTTCCAACTCGCAGAGGAGATGAACAAACTCAACAACCACGATAAGAACCTCAGTGTTGACTTCATTCCTTGGATCCAGAGTAGCCTAAATGGTCTTTCGTACAAGAACGAGTTCAAACTGCCAAGTGGACTACCCCCGACACTCGCAGAAATTGCGAGTAATGCGTCGCTCAGTCCTGCAAGCGTCAATGATCCTCTGACCCAAGACCTCCAAACAAAGGTTGATACATTCATGCCTGGATCGGAGTTCAGCACTCTTATGGCAAAGAACATGTTCAAAGCTCATAAGCAGTGGCTCGAAACTGGTCTTAATGGTCTTGGTGGTGATCAATGGTCAGAGTATGCGTTCATGGTCAACTACTTGAAGGGTAGCCTCAACAGCACTGACATGAATGGTGGTTGGTCTGCTTCGAGCTTTTGGGACTCGCTGTACGAGGGCATGTATTTCTCAGCCGCCAGCTACAAGACCATCGATGGAGGTCTCAACAGACTTCCTTTGTCTTTCCATCCTCTTGTCGACAATATTACAACCATGGAGCGCAAGATTGAGCGTGTCAGGTACAGTGAGACTGAAGAGAAGGTCACATTGCAATGGCGCAAGGAGTACAACGACACAACATTTCAGAACTCAACTTTTGACTATGCTGTTATCGCAGTACCCTTCTCTGTTGTCCGAAGATGGCGTCTTCCCAAGCTCCCTGCAACCATCTCCAACGCCATCAAGGAATTGAATTATGGGTCTGCCTGCAAGGTTGCGCTCGAGTTCTCTGAGCGCTTCTGGGAGCACTACGAGAACCCGATCTATGGCGGCTGCAGCACAACTACGGATATTCCGGGCATTGGAAGTATCTGCTATCCATCCTATAACTTGAATGGCACGGGCCCTGCTACCATTCTGGCAAGCTACATCAGTGGTGACATGGGAGTTCGGTTGGCAAGCATGTCTGAGGAATATCACGTCCAAATGGTGCTTGAGGCCATGATTGAGATTCACGGGGAGTTTACTCGTGATCTCTATACCGGAAAGTATAACAGAAGATGCTGGGCGCTTGATCCTCTTGAGTCTGGAAGTTGGGCCAGCCCGACTGCAGGACAGCATTCGCTCTACATACCCGAGTACTTCAAGACATACAACAAGGTAGGCAGTGTATCAATTTTCAGAAGTCTTTTTCTGACGACTTGAGTAGATGATCTTTGTTGGCGAGCATACCTCGTACACGCACGCCTGGATCGCGTCGGCTTTAGACTCGGGTATTCGTGGCGCAGTCCAGCTCTTACTAGGTAGGGATTTTACTGCGGGTACAATCATTCATTTTCGCTAATAAAATACAGAACTTGGGCTAGTTGATGAGGCGAAGCATGCAGTGGAGAAGTGGATGGCGAGATGGATTGAAGTGGTAAGACAGTTTGACCCTGTTAAACGTAACATGACTGACATTTCGGGATATAGTAAGCGACCGTATACGCTCTTACCGGGACAAAAGACGTTCGTGGAACATTTGGTAGTACTAAGATAAGAGATTGGTCTATGTTTGTCAAAATGTTTGTCAAGCGATACAGACGAGCCGGATTGTGTAATTTGGTGGGAAATATCCATTAGCTGCCAAGCTTTGTTATACGCGTATCGCGTTGATTCCGCATTTCTACCTAGTTATACGATGTAGCCAATCAGAACCAAGAAAAGTTCCCGCCTCATCCTTGTGCTAACGGAGCTCTCCGGTTGTCCAGCAAAAGTCAGACGATTATTCCCGTGCCATAGCCGTGCCAGCTTGAGGTTCCTTGCTTGTCGAAAGAATGCATTCAGATCAGAGAGCTTTTCTAATTAATCTATGTATAGACAGTTTTAAGTTGCAGCAAGACTAGTCACTGTCGTTAACTTACATCTTATACGAATATGAGTACTATATCCTATATATTCTCGATAATTAAATTCATCATGTTTCTCAATGTCGATAGTGTCTAAAAGATCGCGGTATTCCTCCGCCTAGCTCCAATTTGTCAAGTATACCTTCTACTTTAGGTAAATTTATTCACAAGTCAATCTCAACGCGCTCAATAGTATTTACAGCTTTCTGCTCTCCATTCTCATGCCAATCGCCACGGTGGCTCATGAATTGCTTGATAAACACCAATACCTAGTGCGAACCCTAAGCACTACACCTTTATGTCGGACATTGTTCTTTCCCGGGATGTGGCTCAAATGATATATTTTCCGTCTTGAACGACTGCTTGTTCGACGTTACCTGCGATTGTGCACATGGCAATGGCTTCTACTTTACCAAGGAGGTTGCCTGATGATGCGAGCCTTTGTGTTCAAAACCTTTATGACTTATTCAACGAAGCTTTATTTAACTGAAAACTTAGTCCTGATTACGACCGAATCTCCAACAGTTTGGAGTCAGTCATCAGGATATCTAGCTTTTCAGCCAAAAGCAAGATCCTAGGCAACAGTAAGGGCGACGAGTATTTCACCCGTATGTGTTTTTTTTTCTGGTGTTCTTTACCTTTGTGGCCTTGAGGCTGAAGCCTTTTTGAGACCCCTCAACCCTATCACAGTTCACGTGGCAATGCCCTCTGCTATGCGACGCAAGTTGCCTAATGACGAGCGATTGTCCGACAGTAATCATCTTATTGAGTTGCTGTTTTGTGCAAGAACCAGGCACGTGAGGTCTTTGTGCTTGTGCCCCAGGAGGGTACCCATCCATCCGAGGTGTCGTGCAGATATTGACCGGCTCATTGCGGTCGGGTAAAATAGGTCGTGTGATAAAGATCTACCGCCATTTTCATCGTGTGCAGTAGAGGACAGCCTGGTTTAATTGACTCTAGTAGATCTCGTTAAATAAGTGGAGCCAAGATTGATGACAACGACACCAATAGGGACCAAGAACAACCCGGATACATGACAACGAGGCGTAACAGAACACCAAGTCCGACAAGGACCAGTTATTAAATGATCGGAATAAATAGGTTTCATGAGAAAAGTCATACGATGCTTACGTCTAGAGTAGGACCTACCCGGAACAACCGGGAGTCACGTGACGCTAGCATTCTAAGTTTGATTACGTGTAAAATTTTCATGCGCTCAGCCCCTTAGTCTAGTATTCTCATTGTTTTGTGCACATCCCATATCGCCGCCCTCTTCACCGCATAATGGCTGAGAAAACCGCCCACCAGCAGCCGCCATCGCCAGTGCGGTCTGGCATGAGACATAACGAGGATATCCGGTGCATCGTGTCCACGATTCTTTTTTTCCTCGTCTTTGTGATTACTTGGCACAATTTCTCATCGCCGCTGGCGGGAGGCTGGGTTTCGCTTACACTATGGTTGTCGCTCTACCAGCTGTCCTTTATGGGCGCCGTGACAACGCATAATGCGATTCACTTGCCTGTCTTCTGGAGTAGGGGCTGGAACAACTTCTACCAGATTTGCTTGTCTCTTCAGTACGGCGGCGCTGTTACCGTCTTTATCCCAGGTCACAATCTGTCCCATCACAAATACCCTCAGCAAGCAAGAGATGTCAGTAAGTAGCTTACTTCCTTCCTATTCAGACTCGTTCGTCTGACAGGAAATTTAAATACCTCAAATTCTCCACATGTGACGTTGCTGACCGCATAAACAGTGCGCACCACTAAAGTCCGATATAGCTGGAACCTCTTGAACGGTCTCTTGTTTTTCTGGCATGTTGTTCTGTCGGGGAACAAAGATGACAAGCTATACTTTGAGGCCCAGGCTCGTCTCAATCGACCTATCGTGAGGCAGCGCCGCCGCGAAGAGATTGCTGTCTGGGGTACTACCGCGGTGCTCATCTTGATCGATTGGCGTCGATGGATCTGGTTCGCACTCTTGCCCCAGTTCTATGCAAAGTACTGCATCCTTTCATTGAACTTCCTTCAGCACGACGGCTGCGATATGAGCTCAAAGTACAATTTTGCGCGCAACTTCACTGGCATAACGCTCAATTACCTGTGCTTCAATAATGGCTATCATACCGTGCATCATTTATACCCTGGTCTGCATTGGTCTGTCTTGCCGCAGAAGCACCGAGAGCTCATTGGGCCTCATATCGCCGACAGCCTTGAGAGCTCCAACATATTAGTGTATATGTGGAAGAGCTTCATTTATCCTGGCCTACGTCTTGACTATAAAGGCCGTCGGCTTGTGATTACAAAGGAGGAAAACGAGATGCCTGACGAACCATGGTTTTACGATGGGTCAGAGACGTTCTCAAACACGAAGGAATACCTTTCTCAGGGTATGAAATGAGCGCATAGCATCTGAGACGGAGTTGTAGAATATAATGCTTGGAGCCTGTATATACTATAGATATAGATACCATATTTCTAATATGAATAATAGCATTATTACTAACTACCCTGAGCTTGAACCTTCTGGGCTATGGAAGCCGGTCCACCGAGACCAATCACAAGTAGTGGGCGGAATTACAGTGGACTTCATTCCGCATAGGGAAAGTGAATCTAACCAGACATCAGACATCCAAGCTCTGGCTACATACCCTAAGCCTAAGTAGGTTCTGCTAGTGATACAGTTAATAACAACTACATGCTCTAATATACAGGCTTTACTGCAACATGTAAGCGGTAACTAAATTTGATGTTATAAATCTTTACAGATTATACGTGTCTTTTCTCACGGCACATTACCAAGATAATCGCTTACTGTTAGGCGCAAGGTAGAGGCTGAAGTCAACCTGTTCCCTAACTTCACGGCTGAAGTTAAGGACAATGGTGTCTCATACACCATACATTTTATGGCTCTTTTTTCCAAGCGAGATGATGCTATACCTGTACTCGCTCTACACGGTTCGCTAGGAAGCTTCCTCGAATTTCTGCCTATATTCTCTCGGCTATCCGCCATGCGCAGCCGGACATATGCAGTCCCTTTTACAGTTTAAGTGAGTGCTGCGAAGATGTTCCGAGGAGGATTGTTTCCAGTTTGCTCATTCACTTATGATCTGCAGATCGTTGTGGATACCTTCCAGATCAGAACTGGCTTGGAGAACTAAAATGTAGCTGCAGAACGAAAGCCAATGACAATACGAGAACGCCACAGCTGCATCAGTCAGACAAAGGCGCGGATACCCTCACCGAGAACAGTTTAACAGGGATTGCTCAGAAACATTCCCCTCTGTAATGCAGTGGGAGAGATAAGGTTTGGGCGGCTGAGATCTATCTCACTAAGTGGCGAGAAATTAATCGCTCTAAATCAATCAATCAAGATAAGGGTTGGGCCGCTTTGACTAGCTTATTTAGTGCAAACAGCATATAGAAGTGATCAACACAAGTTCTTGACACTGCTGCCCATGCAGTGGTTGGAAGTTGCCGGGTGGCTTTATGAGGCGTATCTAAGACTCAATAGTCTGTGACTCTATTACCCCGCCTTCCTGCCTTAGTACGTATGGGCCTGCTGGGACATGAAGATAATAAGGCAACCAATCGTAGAGATAAATATTCACTTTCTCAACCTCTCTCTCTCTCTCTCTCTCCCTCTCTGCAGGCCTTACAGCTATCTACAGTCTTTATTCCAGGTTATTACCGTTCCTGTTGACCAAGATCTGTCGTTTGACAGATAACAACTCACTTTAAGTATTACTCTACAAATCAGTCAATATGGGTGGCCGGCACCGTTTTGAGAGGTTTAAGAAATATTTCAATGCAAAAGAAGGGAAAGAAGCGAAAGAAGAGCCCAGCACGGCTGCGTCGCCTGTCGGTAATCCACGCCCACCCAAGGATCCCGATACAATTACAGATCCCCAATCACCTCCTGTCGACAAAAACCTACCTCTTGTCGGCAACGAGCCAAAGAAAGAAAGCAAACGAAATAAGCTCCAAGAGCAATTGTGGAACCAGGCTTATGATGGGCTCCGACAGAGTGAGAACAAATACATCGCCCAATATGAAGAGATTCTTGTGTCCGAGCTCAAGAAAGACAACCCCGATAGCGATTCAGTCTCACTTGGGACCTCCCATGAGGAGCGATGGCGACAGATGCAACGTCTCGTCCAGATTGGCCTGTCCAAGACTGAAAAGGAAGCCAAGATCTACGAGAAGGTCAACGATGAACTGGAACTCTTTGGCACAGTGAGAGCGCTTGTTGAACCAGCCGTATCCGCCGTTCCGCAAGCTGCAATCCCGTGGGTAGGAGTTTGCTTCATCCTCGAAGTCATTTCAAACCCTGCGAAGCAACCAGGCGTCCATCGCGCGGGGCTCCAGCATGTTCTTTCGCGTGTCAATTGGTACTGGAACCTTGCAGAACTTCTACTTGAAGACAACTTGGAGTCTAAGGAAGACGATGAAGGGACCGCATTGACAAAACTACGACTTGAGCTCCAGCCACTTGTGCTTGACCTGTACCAGAAGTTTCTTTCTTACCTGATAGAAAGTGTCTGCTACTTTCAAAAGAATCGAGCCGCTGCGTTCCTCAAAAGCGTGGTCAATATAGACTACTAGAATGGCAAGATCAAGGACATTGAGGCCTCGGAAAAAGAATTTGATAAGCAATCTCAGCAGTACAATACGACTGAATCCCGCGAGAGACTCAAGACTCTGATTATTGGTGTCAAAAGCATTGAGAAGGCTATCGATCGCCAGACAGAGCAGCAAAAGAAACTGAATGAGGACGAGAGCAATAGACTATGCCTTCGGGCTCTTTATACAACCAATCCACTTTATGATAAGGAGCGGATTGAAGAATAGAAGGGCGGGCTTTTGTCTCATTGCTATTCCTGGATTTTCCTTACCGAGGGATTCCAGACTTGGCAACAAGACCCTGATTGCAGGCTGCTCTGGATCAAAGGGGACCCTGGGAAAGGCAAGACAATGCTCCTTTGTGGCATCATAGATCGCCTTGACGAGATGACACCGGGCTTGATTTCATGCTTCTTCTGCCAAGCCACGAGGAATCATCAGAATAGTGCCACAGCTGTTCTTCGGGGGATAATCTGGAGTCTCGCCCATCAACATCCTGCTTTGGTCTCCCATGTGCGCAGTGAGTTTGACAGCGCAGGGGAGCAGGCGTTCAACGGACCAAACAATTGGGAAATTCTGTCCTCTATCCTGAGGAGAATGATCTCAGACAGCAACAATCGGGTCCCTGAGGGTACCACTATTGTGATCGACGCCCTTGACGAATGCACCAAAGACAACAAAAAGCTCCTTGATCTGATTGTGGACTTTTGTGCTAGTAAGGAATCTCGAGTGGGATGGATTGTTTCGAGTCGAAACTGGGTGGAATTTCAAGATGCCTTTATGAAGAAGGTTGTTGCCTCGCAGCGAGCCATTGTGTCTCTGGAAGATAACGAGGAAGCCAAAGAATCGATCAACAAGGCTGTTGATGCATTCATTGAGTACAAAGTGGGAGAACTCGAGAGAATCAAGGAGACTAAACTCGAAGCCGAGGTTCACAACATCTTGGCCGAAAAGTCTAGTAGCACCTTTCTCTGGGTGGCTTTGGCCTGTCAGAGATTACTCAGTAGCGATATTGATGATTGGCAAATCCTCGATACACTCAAGGGATTTCCATCTGGGCTGAAAGACCTGTATAGGCGCATGTTGCAGGAGGTTAAAGATTCTGGCCATGCGTCGCAATGCAGGGACATCTTAGCAGTTGCCACTCTTGTGCACCGTCCTCTATCATTGGGAGAACTGTCGTCCAGTGCCCAGTCTCTCTCCCAGCACTCGAAGAGACTTGATGCCCTCAAGAAACAAGTATTGCGTTGCAAAGGGTTTCTGGTTGTCACAGACGACGTGGTCTCGTTTATGCATCAATCCGCCAAGGACTTCTTGTTGGAAGACTAACTTGCAAGGGAGTTCATCTGGGAAGCTGAGAAGGAGGAACAGTTATCAGAAAGCATTATGCGTGGTCATCACACTATCCTGATGGCAATGTTGGAGACGATGAAGAAGACGCTCAAGTACGACATTTATGATCTCAAGAAACCGGGTGCAGATGTACTATATCTCGACCGGAAGGTTGTCTCGGATCCCCTATCCCCGGTAAAGTATGCCTGTTGCTACTGGGCCGATCACATCTCGAAGTTCGACGACAAAATCGCGTCTTCTACCCTCGAATTCCTCAAAACATCAGTGCTCTACTGGTTAGAGGCCTGTTCGCTGCTTGGAAAGGTGCCTATCGCACTGCTGGCGATTCAAAAGCTGAAGAATCTAGCGGTATGTCCCCATTCTGTATGTCATGCGTGCCTGTTCTAACGGAACCACAGATTGGCACAGAATACCACGAATTGATCAGTGTCGTGCGAGACGTCAATAGGTTCGCCCTGTACTTCAAAGGTGCAATCGAGCAGTTTCCTTTACAGACATATGCATCCGGGCTCCTCTTCAGCCCTAGAAACTCATTAGCAAGACAGGCATTCAAACAGCATACCCTCGAGACGTCATGGCTTGATATACCCATCTCAGAAGACTGGGATGCTTGTGTCCAAACACTCGAAGGCCATACATCTACAGTTTCCAATGTGGCCTTCTCTGGTAACGGCCAGTGGTTAGCATCGACCTCTTTCGATTGCACAATCAGGATCTGGGACGTGGCGACGGGTGTTTGTCAACAGACTATGCACAGCCCTTATGTAGAGGTGCATGCAGTTGCATTTTATAGTGACAGTTCTTACCTTGCAGCAGCATCTGAAAATTGCACGATCGAATTTTGGGATACTAAGCCAGAGGAGTTCATCAAGACTCAAACAGTCGATACCCGAGGAATTGTCATTATTGGTCTTGCTTTCTCCCCTGACGATGAATGGCTTGCCTCCTGGTCTTCTAAGCTCAAGGTTCAGATTCGGAATGCCAAAACGGGTGATTGCATCTACAGTATTGCAGTTGAGCAACGACTTCCGATCGGACCGGAAATTCGGTTTTCCTTTTCGTCTGACAGCCAGCGTATCTTGCTTGGCTCAGAACAGCCTGGTATCCGGGATATTGTTGGCTACAAATGGACCAACTACCCTGAGATTCATCCAGAACGTCTTTTGACATCAGCTTTCTCTTCAGAAGGAACATGGGTAGGACACGTCTTTGGCGAGCACGGTCATTCGATCTGGACATTTTCTGAGGCAGACTCTCATCGAGTGGTAGATTTATTGACAGATGATGGGTACGGGTTATCGTCTTCAGGTCAATATCCAGCTGGGAGACCATTGCCAACACCGCAGAGGCCCTCGGCCATTTCTAACGACGGCAAACAAATTGCAACGTGTACTGAATACCCCTTCCGGCTAGCCATAGCTGATACCACTACCGGAGCCGTTGCATTTGCACACCCCCGAACTGCAACAGGGGCGGGAAATGGTCTTCCTATGGTAATGGCCTGGTCAGCCGATAGCCAGTGGCTCGCTGTAGGGGGAGTTGGAGATAATGGCCAGATTGGAATATGGGACCCGAAAGCGATCAAAGATGGCAGCGGGACGGATGAAATCCGCAAACGCATAAAATCGATGGCATTTTCGATAGATGGCCAGAGGTTTGCATCGGGCTCTGAAGACGGCATTATTGAGATCATGGATATGGCACGTCCTGGTGAAAGTTTGTTCACACTTGAGGGCCACGATTCTCCTGTCTTTGCGATAGTATTTTCCCCATCAGGAAAGATGCTTGCAACCCAGTGCGCGTTCTTGGTCAAAATCTGGAACATCGAAGCGTCAGGGGAGTGCATACAGACATTTCAGGCAGGTCAAATAGACCTTCGACTCGCTATAACATGTCACTGGTCCATGGCATTTTCAACAGATGACTCAAAATTCGCATTCAGTCAAGGAGAGAATGCCATCGAAGTTCATGACCTGGTAGATCAGAGCATGCATGAACTTGAACTGGAATATGTTTCATGTCTAGTGTTCTCGCCTGATGGCTTCTCTCTAGCAGCTGGAGATATGCATGGTAATGTTAAAGTCTGGGACTTACGAACCAAAGACGCCCCGAAGTGGATATTCGAATCTGATGGCTCGTCACTTGCCATTGCCTATTCATCTGATGGAAAATTACTTGCACAGGCAACCTCGACAGGGGAGATTTCCGTTTGGCAAATCGCGACGGAAAAGCGCCTCCTGAAACTCAAGACTGAGTGGCAGATTGACCAATTATCGTTCAGCCCTGACAATAGATCACTCATGACTGAGCATGGCCGTTTGATACCAGACTACTGGCCTTCTAACACTGAAACACAAAAGGATGGCATCCAGAACAACGATGATCAAAATGAACCCTCGAATATACCGTTTACCATTCAAGGCTATGGGATCGACTTTGACGGAGCTTAGTTGACAAAGGATGGTGAGAGAATGGTTTGGTTGCCCCCTGAGCACAGGCCGAGCTCAGCCCTTGTTATGGATTCGGTCATTGCAATTCGCAACAGCTCAGATCAGTTGATGATGTTTTCTTTTCCTAATTAATACTGTTAGGTATTAGTCTATATATTTATTTACATAGGAAGAACTAGCTAAAGTAGTTTATGAGAGGCTGGAGGGTATCTTGCAATACGCCAAATTTCCGTGTTTGCCAAGTCTTGGGTATATCGCATCTTGGCCTTATCTTTGGTGTCTGCTTGGGATTGGGACATTACCAGCTGCTTGAGGGTTCTTGTTACCACCAATTAATTCACCGAGATGCAGAATGATCCATAATTCTTCTCTGGTCGCCTGTCTTCCTGCCACCTTTCTTGATATTCTTGAGGCCTGTCAAGCTGTAACGACGAGCGAGAACCTGACTGAGGATGTCATGTTATACCCTTGCTTCGCTTCCTTTGGTACACAGTTAGTCTCTCTGCAAAGACTCGGCTACCATTCAAATACTCTTACAGGATTCTTATTGTTATTATAGACTCAGTTCATCTTTTCAGTGCCTGTGAGAAGCATTTAAATAAATATGGAAGATTTAACTAGTCTAGCTTAATTACTGTAGCATCTTCAAGCTAGTTGGAATGGGTGCTGGTGCTAAGCATATCGCCACGTGATGATACCCCGCGAAACTCGTTACCCCAGATATTTGTTAGGCCTGGACCGCCTGGCTAAGTAAAAACCCAACAGTTCAAGCATCTTTCCTTACCTCGTACATATCCAATTCATTACTTTAACTATAATGTCAGAGCCAAATTCTACTGTATGTCCCCAGGTAAAAATCCTCTGCCACATCTCTCTGCTAATACCTGTCTAAAGCGCGCCCTCCAATGTCCGGAGTGCACTCTCAAGTTTTCGCGTCCAAGCCATCTCCATCGGCATCAGCTCACGCATTCTGCATCCAATCACAGACAACATATATCATGCCCATATTGCCCAAAGACATTCAGTAGACGCGACGTTCTGCTGCGTCACCTGCGTCATGGACATCAGGTACAAGAACAATCGAGACGATCAAGTCAAAAGTCGTGTTTTCGATGTGTTGAGCGGAAAGCGAAATGTAACCGTGAAAGGCCCTGCAATGGCTGCGTTCGGTCGGGTAGCGATTGCGCGTATCCTGCGACAGAGGATATAAATGACTGGGGGGCGCATGAGGGCGCTTCTCCTACGGGACAGTCATTTCTTCCCTCCAACGCGCCGCAAATACAAGAACAACAGGAAGAATCGATGACCTCTCAGGCGGAGGACGAGACTTCGCCCTTTCAACATGAGATGGGATCTAAGAGCCTCTCATTAGTGGATTCAGCAGGGACCGTTCCCTTGCCATCAACATCTACAGTGCATCAAGTACATAGTGCTCAAATCACGGATGAAGATTGCCAACCTGGGCCTTTCTACATTCTCGATGAAGAGCCGACAATCTCTCCAACTCTAGACATTCCACAACCCTTCAATGTCTTGCCAGTAGATCCAACTCATACAGTTTTTGAAGACACATTTGCTCTTTCTCCGTCGTCCATCCTTCCGGGGCAGACAAGCTTTCGGACTGGTGGGTTTGACTGGTTGAACTTTGACATAGGCAATAGTCCCCAAGGCTTTCAACTTGACACATTTTACAATAGCTACATACCAGAATTCTGGTCCTCCAGTACCGCTCAGCAAGTCCCCGAGTCGGGAGGGCTTGGTAGCGGTGAAGCTGGCAATGGAGTGCAGCACAAGATGGGCAATGGAGACTCGAGTCGGGATTCACAAGACGAAGGGCATCCGGACATCGAACAAAACACGCTTGCGTGGCCTTTTGATCAGGCTCATAAGCAATCCTCTCATCGTTACCAGCTCCCTCCTCTTCGCGATATTCTCAACGGTTATTGCCCCACAGACAGACCGCGGCCTGTTCAAACAACACTTGTAAAAGGCTTCATCCAGATCCTCTCTGAGAATCCCCTTCCTCAGCTTGAGACCTTGAGAGACCCTCACTCTATACAAGCTTTCTGCAGCCTACAGCGTCTTGTTGACTCTTATTTTTCTCGGTTTCACGACATTCAGGCGATTATACACAAACCTACTTGGACCATGTCGGCTTGTCCACCTATCCTCCTCACGGCCATGGCCTCTGTTGGTGCATTGCTCTCTGATAGTCAGTCAGACTATGAGCTGTCGGTAGCACTCAGTGAGATTTGCTCTACAATGATTAACTGGATGGTTGGTTTTCACTCCTCACCTACTGTACGCAATACTGATTATTGAAGGGAGCCTCGGATGCTACCAACTACAGTGATGTCTCATATCTTAATGCGCTCTGTCTTTACCAGATCTACTCACTTGGTTCAGGCAAGCGACAGCTGTATCAGAATGCAGACAGGTCTCGTGGGCTGTTAATCGGTGGCTTACGGGGAATCGGCCTGCTGAATCCTCGCTCTTCGGTCACTCTGAGTCAGGATCATGAGACCATTCGAGGTTATGAGGACGACCATGTTCTAACGAAAGATTGGAAGAACTGGATCAACATGGAGTCAGGACGTAGGGCAGCCTGGGCAGCATTCGAGTATGACTGCAGCCTTTGCACTCTCACAAGTCGTCGAGGCATTGTTGACTTGAGCGAACTGCCATCTGAGTTGCCATGTCCTGAATCCATGTGGAATGCCACTTCAGCGCGAGCTTGGTTTGCTCTAATGTCCCGTCTTGGTCAGGACGACTCTAAGCCAAACCTGTCTAGAGTGCTGAAACAGGCACTAGCTGGGAGAGAACTGCCATCGTCCTTGGGATCATGGGCTAAGAGGCTCTGTGCGCAGGTAATCGGGCGGTTACTCTGGGATCTCTGGCAAATCGAGGTTGTCGCGATGCCCGAGTATCTCGGTCTTGGATCCATTGTGGCTGCTCACCAGGAGACGAAGAGGTCGCTGCTCAAGGGCTTGAATAACTTGGTTGAATCTCTATCTTCGCCAGCGTCAACGAGCGATCTTACGAGCTACAAGTAAGTATTGAGCCCCCTGTAAGAACTATATACTGACAGAAATACAGTATTGCCAGTCTTCTTTGCCACTATTCGCACTTGTGTGCTGCGAATGGCGTCCTCGACCTCATCCTGTCCATCGTACGGGGCCTCATCTCGACGGAACCCCGAGTACACGACGGAATCAAGATAGCCCGCAACCGTCTCAAGTTGACATTTTCCAGAGATCCAAAAACAGCAAGAAGACTATGCTGGCATGCAGCTCAAATCGTCGCAATCGCTAATGAGTACTTGGTCTCTGCTCCTTGCGAGATTATGCGTGTGTTTATGGGTTACATCTTCATCATTGCCTACTCTGCCTATGGTGATCATACTAGATCGTCGCCAATGGAGGTCACCCCAAGCGTCAGGCTGGATCTGCATGATCAGAATCTTTCTCACAGAAGAGTCGTTGTCAAATGGATTGAGGTTGGGGGCCCAGCTAGCTCTGGATCTGTTCCAGATATAGGTATTGATGGTTGCGTCCCTGCCATCAGCACCGATGCACAAGAGATATTGAAGAAGCTGCAATGCTGGGGACTGGCTCATAAATTTACCAAGGTATTCCAGGTATTGGAAACAAAAGGAGTGTAGTACAAATCGTGGAGTTGGTTGTTCTGCCACTGCATGTGTAAAATTCAGGCGTTAAAATATAGCTATACAATTTGGAGGAGTACTGACGCCTCCTGGCATGTTCAGAGGTGCCGATGTTATGAAGAATACCCATCTCCGTTCTTCTTGACAAATGCGGCTAAGACCCTCAAGATCGAAGAGTTCACCAACTGGCATGCCCCATCCCGCAATAAGATACTCATGCATAAATAAACCCTTGACTGAAGCATTCTCTCCTCGCTTATAAGACTGCTGCGGAGGGTACACTTCAAATGAAATAGCATCACTTGCCACAGCTGAGAAGCCTTCATTCCATATCCATTTCAGCATCTCTTCAGTACCTTCAACTCCAGCATGTTGCGGGTTTGAGCTCTGCGCATAAGCCAGCTTGTCAGCTGCCGTCATCTGCTGATCCCACTCCCTAACGACTCCAATTCTGACGAACAGAATATCTCCACGGAGAAACTTGACACCTTGTTCCTTTGCGACGTCAAGTAGTACATGGAGCGGAATCGAATGGTCTGAGAATGTCGTGTAAGATATGGAATGACGCCGAGCGTACTCAGCATAGTCCAGCAAAACACCACGACCGCAGATACCCTCTTTGGCCCAATGCTGAATGCCTAGGCGAGTATTGTTTCTATCTTGTATCTCACCCGATGTCATTCCTCCATAGAAGAGGCGACGGTTTGGGTCTGAGGGAGTTGGAGCTGGGGCAGAAAAATGGCGGAGCCCGTCCCATTGAGACGACTGTTGAGGGTTGAAGATGTAAACATCATCATATGCAGCGCCGTTTAGAAGCGAGACAATGTGATGTTGGGCTGGAGCTCGATTGAAGTTGGCAATGTCCAGCTTGGTCAGCTCCCAGTTTAACGAGGTACGGCGACCTGTCTTGATGCATGTTGATGCCGCGTTGGCTACCACTTCTGGTGTGAGCAGTACGAGACGGCCGAGGCCCTCTTCCCTAGACCCTGGCTTGCCGGTCCAGACTCTTTTCGGGTCCGGCAGACTATCATAGTCTTGATAGTGTAATGAGGCTTTGCTAGTCGTAATCATGGAGCCCATGGTAGGAAATTTGGGGGAGCCTATGTATAATGAAGCAAAGAATATAGATCTCGCGCATCAAGGAACGGAATTGGATATTGCTTACTTTTACAGGGCACATATTTCCCTTCCGGAACTTGAATTTGGCCAGAAGAGCGTAGCTTGGGAAGCATGATGCGGAGAAGGACTCGACCCCGTGGGGTCAGCTGCCATTTGCAAGGTCCTTAGCCTGGCCACCTGAACCGGAGCGTGCCACTGCGGGGTTAGCAAGACACCAGCTCTCATATCAGCCAGGAAACATTAATTCAGTGCCGAGATTATCTCATCCTCTTTGTTAGCGAGACCTACTTAAGATACCAAGGTGCTACTCTCTTGGCTTCTAAGGGACATATAATATCTGGAAGCGCTACATAGGAATAAAAGACGCAGGTTGACAGATTGACCACTATGTGAATGACACGTGGACAAGTAGAAATTGGAGTGATTTGTCACGATCATATCATAATAAACAGGTCAGACAGAAAGGCGCCGTTTTTACAGTGCTATATTTCTTTTTTCGTCTTTGATGACTTGCATTTTGGATTGAACTTCTCTCCAAATACCGCTAGTTTTAACATAAATATTGAAAATGGCCGAGGAGAAGCCCTTGCCTCATGTCTCGATCTTGCAGAACAGCTCGATTAGTCTACCTGCGTTTAAACCGTACCAACCTAACCCTGCTCTGAACCACACACCCGAGTTCCAACGACATACTTGCAAAGACTGCAAAAGACTGATCTTGGAGCTCCTTGAACACCCAGCAGGTCGCTCTCCAGATGAATACAGCAACTTTGAAAATCACCGTGATGGGCTTCTGTCCACGTTAGTCCATCGTTCGGCCAGTTGCCGCGTATGCGCCATTATCATGAACCAGATTATATGCGATCGCGCTGACGTTCAGCATGAATTCACTCATTATCGGCTAGCTTTTTCACTCAAGAAAAATAGTTTTTGTGTCAGGCTCACAAATGATTCAGGAGCGGCCGACACCACCACCAGGAGAAATATTTACGGCGAATTTGCCCTTTATCGCAGCGAATTACCAAATGAGTTCTCTTGGTTAGACTATGGAATTGTCTATACGCCCACGTGGACCGATTTGTCTGTTGTTAGTTGTCAACCGTATCTTGCGTCGCGGGATTATCCTTGGCGTGAAAAGGCAATCGACAAAATCAAGGGCTGGATTAGTGCCTGTGAAGCGGAACATGATCACTGTGCCCAACAACACTCTACGGGGCTCCCTAAACGGGTCCTCAAGATTGCAAACGATAACATTTCTCTCTACATATCCCAGAAAAAGGATGTTCCAACTGAAGATCAACGCTACGTCGCTCTGAGTTACCGATGGGGGAACGATCTTCCGTTGAAACTGACACAGGACACGATGGGCGACTTCATCAAAGGACATCCCATCTCAAAGCTGCCTGAGACTCTCCAAGACGCAGTGCGTATCTCTCGCAATCTGGGCTTCAAGTTTATCTGGATCGATGCCCTCTGTATTGTCCAGGATGACGAAAATGACTGGGTGGAACAGTCGGCCCTGATGGCTGATATATATCAACACTGTAGCCTCAACTTGTGCGCGGCGGACTCAGCAGGCTGTGGCTCAGGAATGGTGGAAATGGCAGCACCGCACTTGATGGAAATTACTACTGCGATGACCCAATCTGAAGATACGGGTTCAAGAGAGACAGTAGTTCTGGTGGGAGGCCCTATCTCTACCGCCATTATCGACTGGGATAGATGCGGGCTTCTGTCCAGGGGATGGGTCTTCCAAGAGGGACTCTGTTCCTCTCGCGGCCTCTATGTTAGCTGGCGGCACGGCTTGTTTTGGGACTGCGGAACGATGATCGATATGATTGACAGGCGTGAATCAATATCGACCGGAGATTTTGATCATGCATTCAACCCACGCACCGAGAGGCGGTCCTTTTTGTCTCTTACCAAAACTGCGAACCGTCACTCTATGGCAGTCCAAGATTTCTCCTTCACCTGGTATGACTGGATGGAGCTCTATACATCGAGATACCTCACGCGAAAAACAGATCGTCTCCCCGCCGTAGCGGGTATGGCCTCTTATGTCGCCTCGTTATCGGGAATGAAGTACAAGGCCGGATTGTGGGAGGAGGATATTCTACGCGGATTGATGTGGCGTAGAGGCAGTTCGCGCCATGCCAAGCGAGTACCAGGAGGCGCCCCTACTTGGAGCTGGGCTTCGATCGCCGGGCCAGTCTATTATGATGAGTTCTTTACCATGCGTGTTAACCACCGTGGGAAGATTGACCATTGTGCCGAGTTGGACCTCGACATCATGGACACGACCATTGAAGAAGAGCGGCCAGGTACATTTGGGAATGTACGGCGCGGAGAACTCAAGGCCTCTGGCGTCTTGAAGCACGCCGCGACGATGCTGCTGAGAGAACAGTGGAATACGCAATGGGAATTCGACATGCAGCCTAAAGAACCCGAAGATGACATCCTCGAACATTGCCAAGTACTCCGGCTCGCGAAAGCCTACCGGGATAAGGAGGGTACCCCCCCAGTTGCCTATTTTCTAATTATCCGGGAAACAGGCCGGCGTGAAAACGAATACCAGCGCGTCGGCCAAGGGCGTATTGTGCTGAAATACGACCAGCACCCGAATCGTTGGAAACTATTTCGTATTTATCGAGACAAAAAGCCTGATTATGGGTTCTTAGAGGAGGAGATATGGGGGGGGCTTAAGAAAGTTGCGTTGACTCTTGTTTAAGAGAGAAGAGGAATAATAGAGTTAATTTAGTTGTCAAGAAAGTAAAGTTATATACCAGCAATACATCATAGCCTTGCTCTTATCCGTTGATTCCTCCATATGAGTAATATCCAGTTTTCCAATATACTCGTCAAGCTCCTTGCGCTGCTCAGCCGGAACATCATTGACGTGAACAGCAACGTCATCACCGAAACGGGCAGAGATCTCCTCAAGTGACAGTTTGGCAGTCTCGGGGAAGTACAGGTACACGATGGGTATGAAGAAGATGCACCAAATGATAATGACCAGGTAATACTTCCAGCCGATGTTTACGAACCCAATGGGCGCTGTCTGAAGCAGAATGATGGTGCTCGTGAACTGGCCAAAGAGGGAGAAGCCCATGCCGATAGGGCGAATCTCGGTTGGGAAGATCTCTGACACGTAGATATACATCGTTGTATCACAAAAGGTTCTTGGACAATGGTCAGTTGACGAAGACTCTCAGTTCAGGCGGGAAGACTTACCCTTGGAATGCCAGGTATAGAAAGACAAAGAAGACGCCTGCTGCATTACCTGCCTTATTGGCCGTTCCGGAGAACTCAGAAATACAGGCAGCAAGGCCACTCGTGGTAATCAAGCAGCCAAACAAACCGGTCATAAACATCCATCGCCGTGAATTAATCTTGTCGTGAAGCCAGGCGCCGAGCGGGTTGTAGATGACGCCAGCGGTCGTAAGCCACAAGGCTGAAAGGAGCAGAGGCATAGATCCAGTTTGACCGAGGTTGGTGTAAAGAATGACTGAGTAGTTGTTCTGAGAGTGTTAGAGCTTGGATGAAGTGGAGAGTAGTAAGCAGCAACTTACAATGATCAGTGGTCCGGCGAACTCGGCGCCCCATTGAGTCAGAAAGCCTATTGCCAGTCGTTTTCGGTAGCTCTTCTTCTTGAGGACTGCCATGAAAGGTCCGCAGCCTAGCGCCTTGAGTTTGGCAGAGTCCAGAGCCAGTTGTTCCTTGATCTGGTAAATCTCCTCGCGAGCGACTAGGTCATTTGGATCGTCCGGTGACTGTCGCAAGTTACGAACAACGGTCCATGCCTCCTCAATTCTGCCCTTCTGCAAGAGCCATCGCGTAGACTCGGGGATCCAGAAAGAGGTTATGAGAAGGACAGTGGGAGCTAGGCATTGCATGCACAGAGGAAATCTCCAGGCAAAGTCCGGCTTGCTCGTGGTGAGAAAGTAACATCCATACCCAAGCCAGCCCGAGAGCATGTAGCCGAAGACGAGAAAGATGGCGTGGTGTCCGACAAGCCATCCGCGTTTGTCGTGTGGTGCGAGCTCTCCCATGTACATCGGGCAGACCGTGACGAGGATTCCGATACCGATGCCAGCCAAGATGCGGCCAGCTTGGAACATACTGCCGTATGAAGTCAGTCTTTCGAACATCACCATGTCTAGATCAAGCAATCATGCGAGTGAATATACGAGACTCACCTCAGGTTTGCTGCACCGCCCTGCAATGCTCCTCCCAGCAACGCAAAGGCTCCGCCAATCTGGATGGACCGCTTCCTACCCAGCGCAGTAGCAGCCCACATAACGAAAAGCGTGCCAATGGCGCCGCCTGCACTGTAGATTCCATTTGCGGTCGAGATGGCTTCAGTCGTCTTGGTGCTGTAGCCAGGTTCACCCGCCTGAGGCAAGTCGAAGAACTTGTACCATCCTGGCTGTCCAATTGTGCTGCCAATGACGGAGGAGCAGTAGCCGTATGTCTGGACAAAATGAGCATAATTCAACTGGTTATGGATAATCAGGTCAACTTACCAGGGAGCCAAAGGCAACCGCAACAGTGACCAGCCTGTTGTAAGCAGTCGTATGCTTACCCATTGCTAGCGGGTTGACACCAGAATGTTGGAGGTATTGACGATGTTGCTGTTCAGGTATTGGTTCTTGGTGCTGGAACTGTTTGGCGAGGTAGTTGTCAATTTATCCCCTGATCCTGCCTTCTTATAAATGAATGACTCTCTAGCAAATACCGGTCTGGCCATTGTATGAAGAATATCATTCGTTTACCCCGTTACCCCGGATTTCAGGAGGTCGGTGGTCCACTTTCCCCACAAACATGCAATGCAGCAGCGGGGCAACTCCGAAGTGGCTGGCAAGTCTTCGGAGCGTGCCACTCTCTGGGGAACTTGACTTGACCTTAGGCGATGCCTGTGCCTAAACAGGCAAAGTGCCGTTGTGATCAAAGAAATGGCACGTCATTTCCCCCTGCGAGAATTGTTAATTAGTGAACCTCTTTGTGAAGGCTCTTTATGAGCAGCAACTTAGTCTCTGAAGAACGATTTACATACTGCAAGAGACATCAGGTCTTGCGACTTCGATCTCGCTGACAGATAAAATAACAAAGCGACTGTATGTGCAACGATTGATTGATCTTTATCTTGGTGGTGCAAAAAACGTTAAAGTGAGTATACTGTAAATAATAAATATATTTTAAAATTAGTGTTATTTTTAGTTTATAGGACGGTTCTATAAAATGGAAACGAAACGAGAAAAGGCTTAAATAATTACTTGAAAGAACTTTAGAGGTTTATTAACAGAGAAAATACAGTAATAATAGGCTCTAACAGGTATCTTTTAATGCTTTAATATGCTGTTATTTACCTGCTCTAGGGTAGTGAGATCAGACGTGAGCTTATCTATCGAAAAGCGATAGTCGATAAGTGATAGTAGATAAGCGATAAGCGATAAACCTGTTCACCGCCCGTAAAATAATTCGGCGAAACGCGGTGGGGTCCCGATCATGTGTTTTGTCGTGATCCAGCTTGACTAAGCGACACCGGCCCTGTTTTGGGGTTAGTGCGGCTACAGATAAGCAAGCTGCGTAACTCTCAGGCACGGAGCTACGGGCCCGGAGCCGTATCCCGTATCGTTCATTGCGTGTATATGCCGAGAATGCTCCGTCATAAATCGGTATTTATATCAACAGAGTAGAGGTGTTGCCATTGAACGTTCTCCTCCTCTCTCTGTCTTTTCAGTCATACCAAATCCACAAAAAGTAAGCAGCCCCAGCTGGATTGACGAGCCGAAGAATGTTCTACTAACCTATCTGTAGTGTCAAACAAGATCGTTCCTCTTACCATTATCAAGGGCGCTGGCCACGAGCACATCCCCATTCCCGATGGCGAGTGCGCTATTATCGCCGACTTCCACTCTATCAAGAGTCAGCGCAACGACTCTGATCATTACCTGACCACGGGTTTCTATAAGGTTGTTCCTGGACCTACACGATATGGATCATACGACTACGAGGAGACAAAATATGTTCTCAGCGGTCAAATTGACGTGACTGTAAGGACCTATCCCTGCAGCCTTGCAAGTACATGATACTGATTACGAACAGGATGAGGCTACTGGTATCACTCACCATCTTGTTGCTGGAGACTGGGCCTTCTTCCACGTCGGTTCCAAAGCTCAGGTTAGTTCTCCTCCTCCCGTGACTTTGAGAATCATGGCTGATCTGTATTTAGTTCTCCACCAGGTCTCACGGTGTTGCTTTCTACGCTGTTACTCGGCCCGCAAACGACACTCCTCACATCAACCTCAAGGGCCGTGAGGAGAGCACTTCCAAGTTGTAAAAGTTTAAAGATGTCATAGATCATAGTCTGTTAATAGAGAGTAATACATGGCAAACATATATTGCTACAACACAAGCATATCAATCTGGGTCCAACCCGCATTGACCGCGCAAGTGTACATACGTAGAATGAGACCATGATCTGCAACTATTTCGCCGGCTTGCGCCCGTATACCGAGATACTTATAACGATTAGCTCACTGTTGAGTATTGGTGATTGGGTTGAGACTTACATTGGCCAGTATGCATGAATCCGAGGGTCGTTGAGCTCTTTCCTGGCTTGAGAGATGAAAACAGTGACCTCCTCCCTCGACCATCCTAACGCCCGAGTAAGTGGAGCTATCGCCACAGCTTCGAGAAAGAAATTCGCATTCTCGTTGTTCCATACGCCTAATTCCTTATGCTTCTTGTCTTTTGGCCATCGGTTTGTCGGCCACTTGAACTTTGCTTCCGTTACATCTTCAAAGCCAACCTTGGTGAGAACATCCTTTATGTTGCCCGGGTCGAAGTACGGTCTTCCCAGTTTGACGGATGCATCGTATATAAGCTGAGCCCACTGCCATAGATTGTGCTGCGGTTTCAAGGTGTTGTCGTCGGATTTAGTAAAGACATCGATCTCCTGTAGTTCTACGTAGCCACCGGGTTCCAGGTTCCTAGTGCGTGTCAGCTTTGTAGCTTGAAGGAATGCACATGAGAAGAACCGCACGCAAAGATCTTGGTAGCGTAGCTTTCCCAGTCTGCGACACTAGAGTTCATCATTCGGCTGTGGATGTAATCAAACTTTGAAGAGTATTGCCACTCCTCTTCAATATCGTCAATAATGAATCGAACATTTGGTGGGACACTGATATTGTTAGCTGGTTGAGGGAAAGAGGTGTAAGAATCCATACAAGCTGGGCTGAATGGGAGACAGGTCAACTCCGATAACCTGAGAAGCATTAATTGGTGCCAGCAAGGAATAGTTAAGGAACCAACCTCGGCACCTGGATGGTCGTCTGCATAGTCCATGACCCAGATGCCAGTGCCAGTGCCTACATCCAGAACATGCTGGACTTTAGCTTCAGGCTTACACGGAGGAGCAAATCCAAGCCGATCATCAAACGTCCGAAGGAAAAGAGCGTGTTGCAAATCTGATCTTTTCAGTAAAATGTTCATTAGATCCGGTGAGGCATATACCTAGTCTCTCGTTCTCTTCCTCGTCATTTGGAACATTGTATTCTGTGTGATCAGCAACCGTAGACTCTACTGATCACAGAACTCACTGCCATCTTTGTAACCGTGGTAGGTCCTCCCATTTTCCTGGCGGTACTGAAGAATGGAGCTGCTTATACTTTGCGTCGATGACTCAACTTCCTGAGAGAAGGCAGTTTGTCAGTATGTATCCCCAGTTGAAGAACGGTTGGTTTGAGACTACGCGTACCTCGTCATGTCCAGAGTCGTGGTCTTCAAGTACCTTGAGATTGTCAAAGAATGCAATCAATGATGCCATGAGCTGCTTACATTCTCACTCTCGTCAGCAACGAGCGGCTGATTATCCACGGCCGACATTGTGTGAGCTCGTGAAGTCGATCCAAGGACACGCCAATCGTGAAATCACAATGCGAGAGGGCAAAACAGAAGAGGAGAAATTCCGGAACCCGAAATGGAGTGATATGAGTTTTGAATTCAAGAAAAGTCAGGGTTGCTGACCTGACTCGTAACCATATTGACACGTCAAGTTCTGTAGCGAACATGAGTGGAGTCTCAGAAGGCCAAGAGTCTCCCTGATTCGCCGTCGAGGTGAGCTCGTTGACACATTGGGGCAGGGTTACATTTTACACGGATTTACCAATAGAAGAGTAGGATGCTGCATGATATGACAATTGGCTTCCAGGTAAATGCGGTAAGTATCCATGCTACTGCGACTTGCTGTCCATGGCGATTACACTAGGCCGAATTACCGACTGTGATCTAGGATCTGTCAAATGCGTGATGAGCTTCAGGAAGAGCTTATTGGGCCCGGCTGATGCACCAGCAAACTCAACGCAGAAGGTAGGTTCAACAGAGATAGATGGGAAAGACGGGTCATGCTCCACGGAAGCGCCGGCGGGAATATTGTCCGGAGTGGTGATTCCGCTGGTAGCATGACCCGTAGCTACTGCTGATAATAGCGGAGTAACCTTTCAAAAGAACATCATGACAAGGGTTGAAGAGTAGCTTGCAAGTCAAAAGACCATAGGATATTGAGATAATATGTTGTTGTACGGTGGAATATATCAGGTATTGCTCATCTGAATCTGGCCAGTCGTTGACAAAAGAAAACGAGAGACCAGACCAGTCTCGTCTAAAGATCATACATGAAGATATTACTAAGAAAGCCTAAAGAGTGACATCAAATACAGGGAAACCAGCCACCGCCAGAAACCGACCACTACAGCAAGATCCAATTGATGCCTGAGGCACTCATACTGGTCAATAAGGTGGCCGGTTTCCGGGGGTGGCTGGTTTCCCTGTATCTGACGCGACGCCGAATGCTATGAACGCCTACGCTAGAGGGAGAGTTATTTATCCATTAGACATGTTGCTTAGAAGCTAAATGCGCGTCGTCAGGATGCACAGATGAAGGTATTCAGGGGACTCGGTCCCGAAGAAAACCTGGCCCAAGAACCGCCGTCGAGATGCGGAGAGAATCCTACAGTGCTACGTAGCTTCAACCATGGTTTGATCCTGCCCTACGAGAGAGAGGGGTAATAGAGCGGGAAAGTCTTGACTCCTACCGGGTTTGCCTGGCACGCGTCAACGTCTCCTTATCTACGGATGTCCCGAAATGAATTGTGTAGAATGGCGCAAGGCCATTGTCAAACCCGACTACTGACCGGTATCGTCCTGTTTTACTTACTATCGAGGGCCAATGAAGCCATGCTATTCCACGTATTAGATGAGACAAACCCCCGTGGCGATCTACAGCCTTTTTCCTTCTCAGCTTTAGTATCCCTTCCCAGACTCCGCACTACAGAACGACGCTTCTCTAGAGGCCGTTACAAGCAGCCCTATTAACTGATAGAACACTACTCAAGGCTTGTGTCGCCTCAAAGAACCCCAAAGACAAGGTTTTGACAATGCCGGCTCGACGCGCGTCACAAAGGAAAACGACCAATGAGGCGGTACATCCTCGCATCGGTATGATGGAAATGCGGCCTTCCACAGACGCAAATTCGCTGCTTAACACTGTAAATATCTCAGGGCTTATGTTGCTATAGTACTGCTATCAATACAGAAAACCTCACTGTTGAGGTCTCCCCATAACAAATGATCTACAATGATAGCCAAATGGAAAAAATCATCCCGTGTGACCTACAGTCATCAGAGTACTGATTAAATGCTTTGTAGTTACACAGTGGGTCTTGAAGTAATGGACATGTGGTCTCATTACTCGATAAACCTCTACAGAATGGTTCACAACATTTGCATGCCTCCGCCTGCAGGCTACAAGACGTGCAGCTCGACTGCCCTCCCACAGGGCAAGTACCCAGTACCATCGACGAACAACACGGTGTTGACCAGATCGCAGCTTCATAACCAAAAGTAGGAATCGTGGGCGCGTGAGATGGGAGAGTTTGCGCGTATCCCGCAGGTATGCTGAGGTCGCAGCCGTCGAGGCCCGAGTCCATCCCCATATCTAGGTACGGAGCGTAGATACAGCCCTTCAGGACAATTAGTAGGCTTTCTGCAGTAGAATGTGACCTACATAATTGAGTGCCCACATCATTTCCGTCATTCCATCCTCTGTACCACGAAATATTGGAATCGTACTGCGACAAAACATGTCAGCACCGAGTGTCTGTATAGCCATCGAGTTCCGAGACGTCGGGTTTCTCACTCAGGGGCGGAATCATATCGAACAAGGCTTTCTCCGGCACGCGTCAATGAAGGTGTTTGGTCAACCGTTGCCTGCTGAGATGTCGCGGTCAACTGTAACTCCGACGTGGTAGGCAGAACCTCCGGATGGGGCGATTCTGTCGTCTCTTGAGTACTCGAGGGCTTTGGAAGGATGGGCGATCGTAACTTCTCCCTAGTAGTAGGAAGCGCCGGAAGCGATGGTATAATCGTAAAACGAGGTCTATATATGCAGTGATAACCTCGGCTGAGACATCTTGTGCTGTATCAGCCACAACGATTAGTTATGATTCCATAATAGCGGCAATCCGGGGCAAGATGAACGATCAATACCAAGATGTATCGTAGAAAGAGAGAGGGAGAGAGAGAGAGAGAGTAAAACCCCGAGAAAGTTCCTACCAGATCGGTTGTCGTTCATCACAACGAAGATGGCTAGCCCGGCAGCAATTACATCCATTCCTGCTGCGTTTCCTGTAGTTTCGCGTGCGGGAATTTAGTTTAGTGGTTCTGGCCATTTGAGGGATTTGTTTCTCGGGAGCGTATAGAAACTAGAAGTATCGCGGAGGTCTGACGGGCAGGATGAAGGGCGGGGGATCACGGCTGGGTCATGTCAAGTTTGGAGCTTATATAATAGCTAGGGAGATAAGACCTTGAAATTGACTGGTCCTTAGATCGATTCCATGGACGGTTTCAAGGGCGCTAAAAGAACACCGCAGCCCGTATCTCCAAATTACAAAGGACTGAGTGACACCATAGCCCAGAGAAATTCCCTTGGTTGAGTTTATGATGTTTGGGCCGTGCAGATAGTCTAGGGGGCTAAGAAAAGCACGGACAGGAGTCGGTGAGAGATCAGCGGCTTTTAGTGGATGCGATTCTGCTGTCTTTACTTACCCCAAGCGCAGTTTCTTGATAATTAAAGAAGATGGAAAAGGAAGATGAACCTAAGAGATGTGTATCATAATTGACGTTCATGAGATACAGCGTACAGCGTGGCCACATACCTAGACCAAGCCTTTGCGTCCAGCCGATGCTCTACACAAGCCAAGGTATCTTGAACCCCCCCATTTCAGCTTAGAGTGACTGTACGCGCACGGTGGCGTTTGCAATGATGCATGCTCTTCAGGGGGATTCCACAACGAGACCGGGGAATGTGTTGGCCTTAAGAAACCCCACAGTTACGCACTGTGGTTGTAACTGACGGAAAACGAACAGTGTAAGCGACTTCCATCACATGCAACTTGTTGTTTCTCCATTTCGATCCCCTTCTTGTACTGTTGGGTGAACCATGGACTCTGTCACTTGAGAAGTAATTGAAGCCTGGACTAGCGCACTTAATAACCTTGAGATAATTCTGATGTGAAGCTGAACATGTGTCCCTGCTTTCAGTTAGGGGACAAAAATCACGCAGAATTGGTATTGTCCTGGCTCGAGCTCGGTCACAGAGCTGCCCGTGTAGGCTATCCCAACAAGCGTTAGGGTAACTGTGAACTGCTTGGTGATGCAGATAGCTGATAAGAAGGACTCCTGGCTAGTGAGTGTGTACACAGTATGGTATCTAAACTATCAAGGCAATGGTCACCTGCATGATTGTGCAAAGCCACCTGTTGGTGGCTGATGTGATAGTGGTAAATAAGGTTTAAGCTAGTCGCGGGATTTCCCCTAATTAAAACCAGTCATTTCTGGATCTACTACTCCTGCTGGCTTTGTTGATCTATTAGGGCTTAGTGAAGAATAATTACCCAGAAAGGGAAATGGGTTAATACAATAACTTATGGCCGGCTCACAGCCCCTTGCCTAAAACGATTATAAGACTAGCTAGCTAAACAGTTAAGGCTACATCTAAAGGCAAATAGAACACGCACTTCTTCTAATGAAAAGTGTTAAACTTGGGATTTTGAGTTGTGAGGTCAAAGAGCATACTTTAAGCCGCTCTAGCCGCCCCTATCCCATTGTTCTACTTTAAAGGTGTAAAGTGTGGCGCCTAAACGTTCCGGAAGCTACTGTACTATCCATTAGCGTAACCAACCCTACCCCAGTCTTCCCCCTTTGAGAGTGCAGAGAGTAACAGTCTACAACTTGGGATTATATACGCCCCTGAGGTTCACTACCTTGCTGTGTGGGCGTACCAAATATAAAGGCTGAAGGTGAACTTTTAGTGAACAAGTCAAACACCCCCTAAACTATCGAAGTTCTAGATTGAATTAGAGGGCAAATGTACCCAGACTGCCAGAGACTTGGCAAGCTACTGAGCGCTCCTGCTCTCTGCTCTCCCTTTCATGTCACGCGTCTATCCCCTGCAGTTCTTTGAGACATGGCGGCACTCGGTAGGTACGCCGACAGTGCCCAGGTGGATGTTCATTGTGGGGGTTATAGGCCCAGCTGACTGAGAAGCGTCTGATGGAGAAGTCTAGTTACAGAAAGAGGATTTTTGTTGTTGCTCAGAAATTAAGTTAATCTACAAGGACTCAGTGTTATCCTTCCAGCTCATTACCCTTTGAAATCAGAGTATGCTCCTGGACAGAGGGAATTGATCAACCCATTTGCATCTGCCAGACTAGATCTTCCATTTCAATTTCCCCTGGAAGCCATGTTCTGTTATTCCGGGATTCAGTCAACACAATCGAAGACTGTAAATTCTGCATGGAGATGTTGCATGATGCGGTATTGTGGTTTTGATGCATACTGCTTGGACTTTGTAAATCCTAACGAGCGCGTAGACAAAGGCCGCGTTGGTTGCAGCACAGGCACACACATTCTCAACAGATGCCCAATATTAATAAGCTGTCAGCGGGTTCAGCACCAGAGCCTCTTCCAGCACACCAACGAGCGTGCATTTTGAGTGACAGTGGACACAAAGATTAGAGGAATTCGAATAACAGTGATAACGACGTCAATTGTTCCGATCCCAAAAAGAAATAAGAGTCGGGGCATGCTAAGAATTACAGGCAATATCCATTCGCAGATGTCAGGTCATATACGTACTGCTGGCGGTCAAGCTTCGCCTGAAATAGCACTGGAAAGGGTAGAACGACAAGCTCTATGTGCGCCACAGCGTTGGTAACAGCCATAACCAAGAGGGTTACAAGCCCTTGGCTACATGAATCTCCTGGTCACATCAGCATCATAGCCTCTGGTCAAGGTCAAAGGCTTACGTTGATCTTGAGGTACGATTTCCCAGTTTCTGCAGGCGTGTTGGTCAGTTCTGTGTCTCACAAAATTGTGGCGACTGACAAATGGAGAGGCCTGCATTCGGTCAAGGTTGCGACAAGAACGCCAACAAAGGTAAGGATAATGATCCACCAGAGTATGGTGCTAGCTGCCTTTCCACCAGGGCAGATGATTGACGAATCGCGAGCACAAGGTCAGCAAACTGAGCTTGAGCGACCAAAGGCCATGAGATATTAGAAGATGTGTACCACAAAATGCAGAGACAGGATACAATAAGAGACAGGCGATCCGGACAGGAACTAGTAACTTCAGACCCAGCTCGTGTTCAAGGTCGAGGTCTTTGACAGTCTTCCCAGAAGTGGCTGCTTGATGCCAAGTAGCTGGGGTTTGTGTCCTATGAGGATTAAGAGAATAGCACCATGTCAATAGTGATGTGCACGCGATAAATGCTCAACATGGCAAATACCGTATACCTGTCATCAGCGTGCCACCACTGGTGGTGTTTAGTGCGATGTTTGACACGACAAAAGAGGCCATAAGCGCATCGCGCAAAAGTCAGAATGGTGCAGATAGACCCAGACACAATAAGCAGGTATACTCGTGGTCGGAGAGCCATACCGGAACCCTAGAGACGGCACTGCAGGAAAACAAAGCGGGGAGTTCTAGAGGCATCGGCTCCCCAGACATAAATCGCTGGATGACTTCGGCTACGTCAGGGGCACGGCCCTTGCTGTCTTTCCTCCCGCTAGGCCTCCTGCCCTGAAATACGAGCTTCTAGTCACACTGTGTGGCTTACGTTATACGAGGAAGGGGAGGGGTCGGAGTATCATGGCGGTACAAAAGTGGACTACTCAAGTCCTTGGCACCCAGAAAGCCGCTGGGCCCCGGCGGAAGGTTCTGAGAAGTGCTTATCCTTTACATAAGCACCTGCCTGAGGCATTTCAAGTAATACCGAGTCATGCATAAGCCATATGGCACTAAGTTGCCCAGGAAAGAGGCATTGTCTTGATTTGAGTAAGAAGAATATTATTGTAGTAAATTGAGGTTTACAGGCATATGGAGTTTTTATAGACTATCAAAACAGGATAAAGCTAATAAGAACTATAGGTACTTATATAATAAGGTTTGTATTTGCCAGTAATGACTGTAGGTATTTATATAATGAAATCCATATTTGTAGGTAATGACAGTGTTGCTTTATCATAGTCTTCTTCTCTTTGCTTCAATATCCAAGCTTCGTCGACTGCTCTCATATCGTGAAATCGAGTGCCAAAGGCACTGACTCACCAACTACTAAGACACCTTGTATAACGACCGCTCCTATTAGCTACCTTTGCCTTTGTTCCAAAGACTCTAGCGTTTGCAGAGTCTGAAGGCAGTCGGCAGTATATAGAGACCGTCGTCATAAACGTGTTGAACCAAGTCCTAGTAGTTATTGGGGCAGCGTTGAAGAGTGCTTGAAGAATCAACTCGACTACCGCATCCGTGGTTCTTCATAGAGTAGCAGATACCGTTAGAAGCTACAGTCATAAGGTTAGCGTCAACTGCCAAGACAATATCTAAAGGAAAAAAAAACATACTGGCACCGCCGGAATGTCTCTCGCTGTGCATAACATGAGCTTCATAAGGAGTAATCTGCGGTTTTCTGCATGCTCGCCTTGTAGCCACGTCGATAAACTGGGTCTGCACCAAAGATCGTTAGAACTGATATTTATGTATAGCTAGCCTGTTACTTACTACTATGACACCCTTGTCCACAGAGAAGTGAGGTCTTTCCCAGAGGAAACAAACATTAAAAGGACCACAGGTTCCACTGTATGAGATATTGGTAGTGACACTGCAATAATTTGTCAGAAAAGCCGTCCAACTGCATGCTCGGGAGAAGACCAGGATATTTGCCTGATGGTTCGGGATGACTTACGAGTCAGCGCCTTTGGTGGGGAAAATGCCAAAAGTACTAAAGAACGTTGATACCTTCTTGACCCAACCCTTGCCAAACTGTTCATCGTAAGTTAGCAAGAGAAGAAAAAGGGCCAGCATGGCTGGGGGTGCTGGAGTTAATGTGAATTCCTTCGCGACTTACCCCAGGGATTGTTCCGTAGGCTCCTATGGAGACACCAGACGGATGCGTGACTGATACAGATTTGGAGATAGAACCGGTGCCACAAAGAGAGCCAGATACATAGTGATAGGCTCCGTATACATCAGTATTTAAAGATTGGCGAATGCCACGCGAGATAAGATTGGTGCACCGGGAAGTGCATCTGTCACTGTCGTAGACACAAGCCCTCTTGTTGAGACTCTTTGGAAGGACAATCTTGGCATTGGGGTCCTCCTGATTGGCAATAAGCGACTTCCTGGAGATCGGGTTATTAATATACAGCCTAGAATTGCGCCATCTCCGAATTATGGGGACATACTGGTAAGCCTTGACCTCCTCATCCGATGGGAGGAACTTCCCACTGGCATCCCGGAAGTCTTTAGTATTCATGGCATGGGTTTTGAAATCCTCCAGACTGAGCGAAGACATGTTGAAATCCTGATAGGTCAACTTTTGGCCATCAACTTCTATTGTTGTCTCGATCATATGAAGTCCGTTGTAGAAGGAGGGCTCAGGGGCCCAGTCCTTGAAGGCGAAAGGGTCATAAGGCTTGAATCCGTTTCCATCCTTTACGAAAAGAGGCGTGGTAGTATTAGAAGAAGGGCTCTCTTGCACAGCCTTTGCGACGAGACAGTGCGCCTGACTAATGGCCAATGCCAGAACAAGACCGGTAAGCATGGCGAAGAAGATAAAAAGTGAATAGTATTGTTGATTGTTGATTCGATGTGATTTGATCTGGTGCATTGGAAGAAATAATGATAGAGGTAGGTGACTCTTTTATAGGAATGCGCCAGGGCAAGTTGTGACTGAATTACCCTTCGTAGCAGGATGTTAACAACGAGACAAAGAAACGGCAATAACGATCCCCTGTCCATTTACTCTATAGATGGTGTTACAACTGAATTCAAAACATCAATCTGTCAATTCGGCAATTGATGAGAGTCAGAAAGTGTCTACTGTGTCAAGTTCCTCGATTCCAGAAGCACGGATCTTCAGTCCATCTTAACACGTGTATCATGTATCTGCCGTATCAAGTTCCGCAATCTTAGAAGCACAGATACTTTTAGTTCATGTTGACAGCTGTATTAATTATGCAATCAGTCAATGGGGGAGACAGGGTGTCGTGGCGGCCAGGCGAACTCCGATATTGTCTTGCTGTTGAGATTACGAGGTGTAATGATTTGCCACATGAAACATACCCTTGACTCGTCAGAAGCATCATGCGTGAACAGGTAGTTTGACCTACTATCTTACCAGTTAACAGAATAACACAGCTATTATCTAACTCCTCAAGCAACACGCAGTCGCTTAATAACTGGCGGATTTGACTTGTTTAGGTCGCTTCTGGCTATATATATGCTTATGTCCCCCCCCAAAACCATCAGAAATCCAGATTTAAATCCAAGCATCCATTCAAGACCAGACCTTCTCTACCTTTCAGTATCTTTACTTTTAACATAACAATCCTTCTCAATCTTTCCCTGTCAAAGATGTTCTTCCCAAACCTTTTCACTCCAGCCAACAGCGTTGCCGCGCTTACCGTTCTCCTTGGGTTCTCTCAAGTCACCAATGCGGCAGTGCAATGCGATCTTATCAGCAGTGCTCACTGCGGACGTAACCATCACAAGCAGAACCACAAGTTACCTACCATTGCTGGTAACACCTATTACGTCAATGGGTTTCATGGAGGCGTCATGAACGCAAAGCTTCAGTCAATCACGCAATCTGTCCCTGGGTAAGTCTCTCGCCTCATTGTGCAAGGAGCATTTAGACCATCGTTCCTTGTATTACCTTATACTTACAGACTTTATAGTAATAACGACAACGTTGATCTGACTTATAACTTTAATCTTGGTGATTATAGCGGCACGTACTGGGTCATTCTCCCAACTTCATTTGGAGGAGGAGATGCTTGTTACGCCGTCTACAAGAACTGCGACGTCACGATCAGCTTTTGGGAGAAGTCGCAGCGTCTTCCGACCTATTATCAGTTGGCTTAGGCTCGCGGTATGTATACTCTCAGCAAGACTCATAGCTTCAGTCGAAAGATAGACTTATAAACAGTACTGACACTCTGCGTAGCAAGGAGCCAACATCTTCGAAGGCCTGATCGGCCGACTAAACCGACACCAGAACGCGATTACAAAACCAGCTCATCGGGGGATCAACACACTCATTTGTACCGGATTGATAAAGGACGCTCGTTTGGAATAACTTAGGCTAGGACTGATCAATATATAACTGTTTGCTTTAACTACCCAGTTCTTGCGAGTTACCTATGCATGCCATCGTCTTATTTAATGATTTATATCCACAGATCATATTTTACTGTATATTGAACTTATGTGCTATATGTACTGTTTGCAGTTAAGACCGGTGACTGAGAGCTTATATTACAATAAAAGACTTGGAGATATTTTAGCCCCCTCTGACATCACGCTTTCAATACTGTATCTCCTATATGACATTAATAAAATTATATAGCGGACGCTATTGCTGGTGTTGACCTGATAGTTAAATATCTTAATTTAATTGTGATAATAGGTATTGGTTAGATATTAAACAATTATCCCTTTAACATATTACTAAATGCTTTTAAATAGGTTTAGCAATTACTTTACTAGTTCTAAAGCTGTTACAGTCTACATAAAGAACGCTCAATAATAAATCTTCATGTGGCTCATTAGTACTGTAAATTGATTGGTGCCTCTGAGCTACGCTTTGCTGTACAACGTCACTATGAAGCAGACATACCAAACCTTCCAGCCCGCAAGGCCTCATCCTCAGCTTCCTTCCATCTGTCAATCCTCAATCCTTTCTGCTCTCTGCCGGAAAGATTTCCAAGATCGTACAGACCGTCTAAGCTGCTCATTGTAGCCATAAGTGATTGCATGTACCAGCCCAATGTATTGTGTAGAAGCCAGTAAAGCGACAAGCCACGGTGGTGACGACATGCCTTTAATTTCGATGAAGCGATTAATCACCCCCGGAGTCCAGAGAATGAGGTAGCCTAGTGGATAGCCATTTAACAACATCATCCTTCGTAGGTTGGGCGACGCCTTCTTCCGCAACTGCTCTGCAGGCGCCCGTGGCTGTTGGGTAAAGGTAGTATGATATGGCGCAAAAGCGGTGGCTGTAGAGAAATGAGACCGCGGACTGCTGTAGCAGTGATCTTGATAGCCAAGTGGTGCTGTAGATGATGAATCACTATTAGGATCATTCATATGTCGGAGTTCATAGGCAACAGTAAGTGACGAGCTTTTCAGGATGTGCGGCTCAGCTGGAGTTGTATCGTGCTGAGTGCGCGTTGCTGTTTCAGTAGAAGTGAGATTTGTTCCGTTGGAAGAAGGCCCTGAAAAGCCAAATCGGCCAAATGCCCGTTTGAGCTGGAAGTAGACCATGGTATAGACAATAATGACCAAGAAGAATATCAAGAGCCGCCAGCCGAACGATAGGCTCCAGCGTAGGACAGGATACTTCTTTTGAATCCAGCACCAATTGCCGCCGACAGGACCATATGCTTGAAGCCCTAGGGCGGCGAAGCCTTTGTAGAGCAGTGAGTATCAAGTTGCAGCCGATCTCAAAATAGTCACGTACTTGTGATAATTCCTGGGATCCATGCACAGAAACAAATCAAGACTACACTCCACAATGACGAGTCTTGGAGCAGGTGAGCCTTTCGTACGGTGAGTAGAACAGTTATTGATATAAATAAGATGTTAAAGTCAATCGTCTGCACTGTTAGTTGACCCACCCACGCATTGGCGATACATTGCTCTCTGGTCAGAACCTTATCGAGCGGACCATACTGGAGTGCTAAACTACCACTTATAGTATTATTTATCATATCTATTAAGTCTTGTGTAATTTGTTAGAATCATACATCTCATAAGTCTCTCTCGGTGCTCATACCGCATAACAGGAGATTGATAATCAGGGCGTGACGAACATGTCGACGTGTAGGAGGAGATATAGCGTGCAGGATGAGCACTACACTTATCGCTATAGTTGACAATACAGATCCTACCAAGGTAGGCACTGTAATAGCCAAGTTGATGTGGGGTGATAACATTATAGATGACTGTTGAAAGACAAGGAGGGAGCTAAGTCAGCTTTATCATATACTGCTTGTGTATTAATATTTGGCTGTTAAACTTCAAACAGGGTAATAATGACTTGAAGTCTGAGACATTTATAAGTTTAATATCAGTTCATTATCAGCTGTACAAAGTATTGGGGGTGATCCAGAATTGCTTAGGTTATTTCATATCTAGCCTTGCTTCTGGACAGGGCCAGATGAGAGACAATCACAGTCTGCTGTCCTCGTAGTCCCAACGCCCTGAACATGCGGCCGCTACTTGCTCCAAAGGGCGCCGCCACCCACCAAAGACGCCACCCACTCACTCGTGCGATAGCTAACTTAGTTACGAAATTCTTAATCTCATACGATATCGGCAGTAGCATGGCCTTGGCTTGAGATGCGGATCCTTTGTGTCGAGGTTTACAGCTCTATCAGGCTCCGGCTGGCAGAAAGGCTGCTACACGGAAGCTTGCATCCGTGGTTTAGCGGGCTAAGCAACTCAGCCAAACTGGGAAGGGGTGTAGAATTCGAGTGTCCCAACCCAAAAAAGCGGCTGAAACATGATTCAGTCTCCGCCTTTACAAGATAAGCATCTTGGCGTTGTTACTAGGGTTAATCCTTTCTAGTCGAATACCTGGTAGCTTTGAGCTATGCCTTTCCACATTTTCAGAAATGACCTTCTACTGATACTGTGGTTTGATGAATTGGGCTTCCTTTCTGCTGCAAGAGTCTCGAGCAGCACTCTACCCATTGGCCACTTTCTATTAAGGTACCTATTCAAGAACTAGCTATCTGGTTTAATTAAGTTATATACCTCTATTTAGTAGAGTCTGATATCAGTCCGGGGAATTCCGTCTCTGAAGCCTCTGCCAAAATCTGTTGCAATGATAAACCCCTGATTCAACAACTGTATTTAAACCTTATCAAATGGCACGCCCCGTGTTTTTCCGTGCCAACCTTGAGGAGCTTTGACCTCATGATGTTCATAATTAGTTTCTAAGGCTCTGTAATAGAGTAGAAAGCTAAAACAGCTACTTCGGATAAGGGCATCAGGGGTGCTATTTGGCCCTCAAAAAGCGGCAAAACATTCCCTCCGAAGGTGTAATTATCCTCCGGGATATTTATGCCAAGATTTGTTAGAGTCGAGCTTCGCTTCGAGTTGCTGTCCAAGACTCAGGCTCAGGGAGGAGACGCTAAACAACCAGCCACTCAGACCTAGTCACTTGTATAACATGGGTAGACGTGATAGAGCCTGCATCTTGCGTGCGCGTGAAGAAGCCTGTAGGTACTACTTGTTGGATACCTATAAAACCTATCAGAGACCAGTTCTGAAGTAGAATTCCTGCAATTAATGCAATTGCTACCAC
This sequence comes from Fusarium chuoi, assembly GCA_022627125.1. Taxonomy (NCBI): domain Eukaryota; kingdom Fungi; phylum Ascomycota; class Sordariomycetes; order Hypocreales; family Nectriaceae; genus Fusarium; species Fusarium chuoi. Next base: position 126,824 of record JAJALE010000888.1, on the reverse strand, counting down.
AGAACCTGTGCTATAATGAGCCTTCATGTTTACAAAAAACACCACCAGCATTATGTTCCATTAGATAGGCAGTCTGATAAGCTAGGGGAATAATCGCTTTGATTGTAGAGGCCGTGCGAGCAGCTTATTTTGGCGCAGGTTGATGGCATGAAGCCCCTTAAATTGTTAGTCCTCGGGTGGCTAGCCAGTCTAGGGGGGGGAATAAAACACGGACCCCAAATCGGTGGATCGCCAGCGAATTTTGGGGTAAGCCAAACCCATCAAGGGCCGTGTATTCCCCGTCCCCCTCCCCGAGGCCAGGTTCCATGTTCTCTGGTCCCCGCACGGCCTAACAACTCCCGACAGATGTAGCCTGGCCTGCCTTATGACTAGTGTGTTTTCGGTTAGCGAAACGTGGGGTGGAACAATAAAGTTTAACTAAAAACACACTTACGGGAAACTTCGGGATGAGGTAGGTATACAGTTCCTTGGATCTTCACATTAGCTAGAGGTCCAAAGTGGAAGGAAATGTAAGATTTTAGCTCTGATTAGATCTGAAAGGTTCTCTGAGAACTAATTGTGCTGATTGTATGGTGTATTGACTGACGATTGTCGATGGAAAACATTTCAGGGTAAGCAATCCAACGACTCCATTCCTGGGCGTCCTTGAGCAATGTAGCTATCATCCTTCTATCTGTTGACCGTGATGCCTCGCATGATGAGCCAACAAAGTGAACGGGAACTGCCTGACGGCTGCGCCAGCCACACCACCTCAGTTGACCCTCTATAGCCGTTTCTTGATCAGTTTGACGTTTTCTTCCATGTATTCGTGTGTGCTGAGATCTCACAGCCGTCACTTCACAAATGCTCTGCAATATGTGGCAGACATGATTCATCAAGAAGATTGCTTTAGAAGATTGCCCCAATGAAGTGTAACGTAAAACCTTGGACAGTATGTCAGCCACGAAGAGTTCGAGTCTGCGTTGGGTAATAGTGGTCCTGAATCCCATGCGAGGTATCATCGCGGTCGAATGCAAACGCCGGCATGGGTCTTCGATCGGAACTCGCACTATCAAAGGTCCCGGATGTTCAACTGCAAGATGCTCATGTATCACGTTATCCCACGTGACGTCAACCCGGAAATAATTAAGCCCATCTCCATCCCCTACTCTCATTTTCTCAAGCATCGGTAATTCGGGTAGCTGAGCATCTTGACATGTGTTCTTGGATTGTAATGCATCAGGCTTGGACCACAAGTGTACGACAGTATCCCGCTGATCCTTGAGACAGAGGTTCCCGAGCGAGACGATGACTTTTTCGCGATCTAACCCAATCCCAGAATCACGTTTGTCGTCGATTACCTGCACCGATACTGGCGAGGAGTTGTCGGTTCGAAACGTCAACTTGACATTCTCTAGTACTACCCTCTCCAGGAACCGAAAACAGGCCAACAGAGAGTCAGGGAGGCCCATCCAATCCTTGATATAGGTGTAAGCTGCCTTGGTTCCAGAGGCGAGCTGCACAAGGGCTTCTGGATCGTGTGATACGCCAAACCCGAACGTGCAGATACCAATACCAGCGACATTTGCCCGGGCTATGATGCTCTGAATTCCAGAAGTCTCGACTGTTGATGCATCACTGACGACCATCAGAGTAGGGCACGGCATGGCGTGAGATTGTCTTTCTGTCAATGCATCGATCGCTATGCTGATGCCAGCCATAGGCTCCTTCGCAAGATCGTTCGGCCCTCGGAATATTGTGCTGGAAGAATCATAATCCCATGTCCAATGTCCTTCGATGAACTTGGCCTCTGAGTATTCCCAGTTTCCTTCAGAACGTGATCTGATGATGCCGAAACTGTCGCCTTCACGCAGAGCCACCTTCAAACACCGGATGGCTCTCTCAAGAATCTGCAACTTGATCCGGTGTGCCTCTGGAGAAACGCACAAGACAAGGATGGCGTTTACTGGGCAACGAAATGGTGTCGAATATTTTCGGTCATCATTATCATGATCAAGAGATGCAACAGCACCGTTAGAGGACGGCGTATGTCTTCCGGGTGGTTGGTCTCCAGCCTTTGGGCAATTGCGCTTGTTGACTGCCAGATCTTGCCCCGGTATTCTGTCTGACTGATCGATTGTCAAGGATACGAGAAAAGACATCCTCGTCGCGTGGTCCAGTTTGTCTACCGGCGGAATCTCACAAAAGGCTGACAGACGGGGAGAAACAATTTGATACTTGTCATAACCAGCCATGGATGGTGACTGAAAGTCGGGTCTTATCTGATCTTGGAGAGGCATCCTATCTTTATGTTGCTAGGAGATGTATGAGATCAGGGTAAACGAGAATGACAGTGTAGAATGTGTTATCAAGTCGGTTGCTAGACTTCACCAACTATCAAAATGATTCGATTTGAGCTTCTATATGTCTGCTTATGTTCTAAGCTCTTGACACGTCCTGGGATTTATCAAGCTCCCATCACAGTGCTTATTGAGGGAATCTTCTGACAGGCTGTTGCTTGTGTCCTGGAAAAACGACAGCGGGCAATCTGTAAGCCACGTGTACCAATACAGCATGCAAGGCCTTTGTAGAGCCTGATGTCTTTGTGTCTTTGTTCCTCTTAGCGATTCTCTTGAGTAACTCGGTCACTCCCTCATGTACTCGCCAATGTGGCTTGCTCTGGCGACAAGGTTTATGTCGGCATGCCAAGGAAATATCTCGTATAACCAGGGTATCCAGGCTAGCATTAGATCCAACCTTTTCACAACGCCACAACTCAACGCTTGCATGATTTCAGGTCAAACAAAAGATAGACAAGTCTATTTGATGTCTTTATCTCCTAAAATTGCCGAATACTGTCAAGCCTACCTCCCTCACGCCACCCCCATCCGCTGATGAAGAAGCTTCGGTTGGGCTGAAACGTGTTGGAAACGCTTGCTGCTGGCTGGCTTATCCCACCGAATGCTCTGGTACGGAGTAACGCACCTTCAAATAGGTGTTCGGTCTACGGATTGCATATCTCAATAACGGACCTTGGCGAGATAAGCCGCCGTCAACAACGCGAATGGAGAGACAGCTGCTAAAATATCTCAATGAAAGTTGCCGATAAAGATCAACATATTTTGTCACTTATTTTGTTGGCCAAATATCGATTACGTGGCTGCACACTTCGAGGATCTCGAGCTGCATACTTATGTACACAGCTTTTTAGGCACCGATGTAACGGTTATGGTAGCAAAAGCGGCTAAAGACTTTCCCTTGCGGCTTATGCAGACCGATTCATAGGGCTTTCTGTAATATGCGAGATCGTCCGCCCCCTCTGATAGCGATTGAATCGTTTATGCGTCTTTCTGCATTTAGACTAGCATTTTTGAATACCGAAAGAAACAAGGCACGTTAATTAGATCACTTGTGAAGCAATGATAGCAACTCTTTCTCGAATAGATACTGCTAACGGTTAGACCCCAATCCCGGCAGCCGATCACTAAGGTCCTGGTAGGCCAAAAGAGGAAGGTTCTGTTTATCTGCACTGTGCCTTCGGCACAGATCACTCGGCATTATTCGTCCCATGTCGTGCATAAAACATTCAGTCATAAATTCACAAATGGGTGGTGGTAGCTTCCATTATTAGTTGCATTTAACTCAATTTCCTTCGCTTTATGCTCTCAAGAATCTCCACCACGATGACCTTTCTATCTATGTAACCTTTCAAATCTTTAAGCACAGCTCCACGCACTTCATCCCTGGCAGCCTTTGCTAGCTTCATAGCCAATGTGAGGAGGCTTCTAGCGTCGTGGACAGCTGCTGATGGCCCGCTCCGAAACATCTTGCTAGTCAACCAAGCATCTGTTAATAAACTTTCCAGGGATATGGGACTTTCGGTAGCGGACCGTAGCGCCAGGTGGGCTTGGTGCTTTCTCCAAAACATGGCCCAGAAGTTGAAACCAAGTCTCGGTCGGATAGGCCATCTGCAGGTTGCCATTTCTGCGGTCAAGCTGGATCGCCCCAGCGCAGTAGTCCGTGTGCAATGAGACCGGGCCCCTAGCTCTGCCCGCAATTCCCCAGGAAGCCATCTTCCTGCCAAGTCATAACAACAACCTTCCATAATGACATGGATGACCTGATAGACCAACGTCCAACTTTGGTTAAACATATAAGGCGCAGGGACCACTCTCTTATCCTGATGGTCGGATAAGCAGTATTTTGGTTGGCAGGTAAAGGTCTCTACTGTGTGGCCCAGTCGAGAACTCCGACTATCGTTGTATTCGGTTTGCCGTTCGATAATCAACGCCATCTCCCGGTAGCGCTGTGTCGTTTTGAGACCGTATGTATCTGACAGAGGTGTTGCTGGTGTCAGAAAGACAATAGGAATTTCAGAAACGGAGGCCTGGTGTAGAAGCATATTTAACAATAGTGGTGGTATACTGAGGGGGTTGAGGCAAGAAGAAATCTACTAGAGAAATTGTCTGGGTAGCACTCTTAGATAAGTCAACATGCTATTTATTAGTTGTTGTATCTGTAGAGTGAATCTCTCTTTTTGCCAAAAACGCTGGTCGCGTCTCAAAATGTTCCAGGTTTGTAGCAACAACGTGTCCATAATGATAATGCTGAAGTTTAGCTTGCGTACTATTTCTGCAATTTCTAGGAGGCTCAACACACTACTCTATGCCGGGAGACACTGGCCGCTATATGGTCAGTCAGAACCTTGAAACATATATACAAACATCCCAAAAAAAAAAAAGGTTATTACACAAGCCAACAGTTCTTATCTTGGCGGTATAACGCCTGAAACGGCTATAGCTGTCGTGTCAAGTGGGGCGTGCTGATAACTAAGACTTAAAGGCTGTAGACCAAGGTTGAGTTACGTGTGTTGTGGTCATTGGGTGACTTTCTTATCATGCTTGGCCCCGTGTTGGGAACTGTATCGTGACTGGGTGAGATTATTTTCCACGTTGCATTTCTCCATAATGTCTTGTCATTGAGCTCTGTACAGCTTTGAGGCTTGTATATCTTTTGGGGGCTGATGATTCACTGATATTTGATAAATACAAGCCCGACGGCTTGCTAACTATTCTAGACCTGTACAAGCCCGATCCTTTTTCCCAGATTCCAGCGCTTTAATCTGCCAACCTTCCATCGGATAGCCATCTGATCGTATCAAACATGTTGATCGCGAAGCCATATTCCTGCATGTCAATCGGTGTTGGATCCCCGGAACTCTCCGAGACTTTGGAGCTATGGTAATCTGCACCGGCCGCTGTTGACAAGGGTCGGCAAACAGCATGGACCGGGCTAACCGTTTCGGCTCCAGCAAGGTCACTGGCTGACCACGTTGCCATGTCCAACCCCATCAGCCATCCCATGGGATCTATGCAGTGGTATTGTTCTGATAAGAATTGTGACTGGCTGTCGCCCACTGAGATATCTGCATCCTGCAAATCGGCCTCATAGTTCGTCTGTACCGCACAAGGAGAGGCATTTTGCGGAAGAGCAATGGCGGATAACAGCCCTGCTTGCTCAACGGTCCTGACCAGAGCATGGTTCATTTCTAGACAGCTTTTGAGACTTTGTTCCAATTCAACAACTCTTTTCTGGAGCCGTTCAAGCTCAACTTTTTTCCGTTCTCGGGAGTTATGTGCAGAACGACGATTGCGAAGCACGCGTTCGACCATTCTTTGCTCTCTCTCATCAGCTGTCCTAGCACGCCGCCTGTCAAATCACGTAAGCCATGGGCCTAAAAAGGACTTCGAGATTGGCTACCTTGGTGGTATATTTGTACGAGGCTCCGGAAGCACCTGTCCCCACTTGGCACGCCCCCTTCTTTCGGTATTCATGTCGTTTGGAGAAGGTATGTTCGTTTCTGAGGGGATGCTATGATATACAGCCGCTTTGTCTGGCGAAGTCTGAGGCTCGAGAAGCATCTTGATAAGGGCCAGATGTTTGTTACAAGGTTCCTACTTAGTAACAAGCCTTGTGGAGGGAGATCCCAAATTAATAAGCAGAACAGATGAATAATAAAGACAAGATAAAAAGTCTCGCTGGCTTACTGTTTCTAGACATTAATACAAAAGCTTCACAGGACCAACAGTGAAGATAGTGCTTTTATAACAATATCAACGAAGTCAACTTAGTATACTAGGCAGAAATAAGGAGTTGATATCGGCATGTCCTTGGTTTCATTTGTTTTAAACTTTTTGGGCATTAGGTTTCAGGTTTCCATTTTATTTTTAACAGTTCGTGGGTAGGGGGGGGCCGTGCTAAGAAGTCAAGAGTTTTAGTTGTAGTTAACGGGCTGACGGCCCAGCGGGCGCGTGTTAGGGGCTAGACGTAAATGGGTCATGTGAAATCAGTGTTACTTAGATCTGGGTCGTAGCCAATTATGCAGTGCATAATTTCATGGCTGCTACTTTCTACCAGATCTTGAAGACTGGCTTAACCTTCCTTAAGTCTTGATCCTGTCAGCTTGGTCTTTCACAGAAGTGACTGCCAGATCCTTTGCCACGTCGAGCTTGTCAATGCCAAGCTGAGAATCGAGATAAAATAATATGAAGTAGTTCGGTCCAACTGTCGTGCAGTTTGTCTCTCTTTTGGGGCCCATGGCACGCACAACATTGCCGCCGGCAGGCTATTTAAACATGCAGAGCATAGCTATATCATCTGCCATGACGCACCAGCTATCTGATGTCTGCAGGCTATGTCACATAGAAAAGTCGATTAGAGCCCAATTGATGCTGCTCCCGTTTTCTCCAAACTCTTGTGCTCCAGCAAGAAGTTCATTGATCCAACTGGTCTCATTGATGGGAGACGAAAACAAGGTCAGGCCCGGAAAGTCCCATTCAAAGACAAATTGGTCTGGGACAAAAGACTCAAGCTCTTTGTCGCAATTCCTCTCTTGAGCTAGAGGAAAGTATGTTTGTCCTCCTCCAGGGCCTCCTTCATCTTGACCTAGCCAACGCTTATACTTCTGTATACTCGTCTTCAAAAGTTGAAGGTATAGTGAACTGGTATTTGATCGAGTGTCATCTTTATGTCCAGCAGCAGCGACTATTTCTAGTTCCTGTAGCAGCATGCTAGCCTTTACGATAAGCTCATTGCTGAGACCTTGCGTCTGCAACTTATCTGTGTCGGGTAGCAAAGCAGACAGCTTGAGCAGAAGAAGGCAACAGAATGTATTCTTTGCCCAGACAAAGTCCATTGCATACCGGATGCTCTTGAGATATATCTTTGGCTCTTGGATGATGATATCAAGATGTTGCTGAAGCGAAGCTTTAGTCATTGATAGCATGTTTTTCTGGATGGGCGACATGACGTTGACGTTCTCCACGCCTGCAGCCCTGACCGCACGGCAAAGAGCCATGTTATCAGCCCAACAGCGCTGAACAGAAAGGTTAGGCACAAACCAAGGCATCAGTTCGTGATGCGGCTGCGAGATACGTATCCAGTCCTGGAACCAGACATCGATGTCCAGTTTGGCATCCTTGACAAGATCAAGAATCTCCTCGTCACTCAGATGGGAGCCCTGGGGCAAAGATGCATATATCTTTGCACGAAGAACATTCAGCTCGACCTGAGCGAAGAGATAATGATCCATCCCGGTAGCGAGTGGACTTTGCAGGAGGACTCTGCATCTGCGTGAAGCACCTCGAAACTTGAACGTTGGCATTCCACCGGCATCGACGTGTAGAATGTAGCTCATCACCAACAAATGCAGCCATACTCTAGTTTTGCGCATGCGCGTAGCATTGTCGTTGTATGTAGCTTGGTCCCCGTTATCGACCTGCATTTCTCCCAAGACGGCTTCTGCAATGAGTGTATCGTAGGCTTCGGGGAATCCAAGATCCAAGGCCATGCGCGTCGCGATTGCAATCAGAAGTGCCCTTTCTCCCGCATAGCAAGCCTGAACGAGGATTGCCTGTACTGTTTCAAGACTTCCCATCAACGGATTGACGATAGCGGCATTGAGCATGCGTTGAGTCTGGAGCGCAAGAGCTCGCCATCTCGAGCTTGTGCCGTTGAGGACACGACACCCAACTGAGCATATTGTGATAAATAGCAGAGCACTGTTGTTACGGATAGTTGCCATTGTGTCAAGCCGCTGGTCAAAGACGGGAACATAGCGGTCACAGCCAGAGAAGAAGGCGTTGAAGTACAACCGCGCCTCGTCATCCTTCATCTCAATCCCGAGCTCGGCTGTTGTCGGGGCTATTGTATCGGCCTCGAACGCTGACCTCGATCTTCCTTGTGTTCTAGTAAGGAATGTAGTAGTGTCTGGTGAGCTCGTGCTTGTCGATGCCACAGGTTGCGAGGAGACTCCTGCTGGTGCAGATGTGTATATACCATGAGCCGGAACGTCGGTACGATTCGCTGTCATGAATGGCGACTGGTCCTCTGTTGGGTAGGCAGTAGGTGAGCATTCCATCATAGGCGCCGTGGTTGATTGCAGTCTTGACTTGAGAAACTCAATCTCTCTTTGGAGTGCTTCGATCTTGCTATCGATACAAAATTAGAAATGCTGATGTCATCAGTGACAAGGAAGCCAAACAGTTCATGGTCCTCTTTTGGTCTCTCGACAAATTGGCACGTCTTTTGAAGTTGACAACACCTATGCTGCTATCAGCACTGTGAGTTCGTGTCCGTCCATATAATATACGCACCGAGAACATGGCCGTGAGCCATTGCACTTCACCTAATCAAGAGGTAAGCTACGTGTGTCCAGAGAGGTACTTGGGTGCCTACTGACTTTGCTCTGGCGACAAGCTATGCATGCTTTCTAAAAGACCCATGTTAGATTCTTTATATATGCATGTAATAACTCTAGGTTGAAGCTGGCAAGTCTCAAATGCAAGGCGGATATACCGGTAATCTTTTCTTACGGATACGTGAGGATAGGGCCATTTGTGAGGTTGCCTCTTCTGAAGTTTGATGAATTTGTGACATGTTGATCTCGTTTCATCTTAATATATGAGCCTGGACTGGCATTGAATGCCGAAACGCGCTTCTCATGCTGTTCAGTCTCTCCCTGGCGAATCATGTTTGCGCGGGGAAATTTAGAAGCGGAAGTCTTGTTTCGACGCCTCAGGCAGGAATTATTTCTCAGTCGTTGATAGGTCTGAAAGACATATATGTGGAGCTTGATCTTTGTTCCGTACCCTACATAGCGATCTTTATATCAGCTATTTAACGTCTAAATAAAAACGATCAAAATTTATCACTTTGGGAAAACTGGCTCCGAATAATTCTGAGGCCAAGCGAGCTCATGATCATCATTGATCATCATGAATAATGCCGTTGCTGGCTGTCGGAGTGGACTTTTACCCCGTGGGGATTCTCGGCAACAAAACCGGACTTTGTGGTATTTTCTCCGACTTCACCGTGAGGGGTTTAGTACTAAACAGGTCACGCGGCAGTGCAGAAACGGACTTGGCCAGAATTCTCCGGCGATGGCGTCGGACAAAACGAGGCAGACCCGATCTTGGTTTCTTTTCGGTAGATATTGGCTGTAAATGAGGCGATACTTGCATCCCGAGCCCGGCAATGAACGCATGTTGCGTCAAGTTAAAAGAGGATCATTCCCTCCTCTATTTTCTTCCTTCAATCGTTAACCATTGAGTTTGTACATAAAAGCTCGATTACATCATGCCTCAACGTGAACGCATTCCCTCTTCGTGGACTGTTGATGCAGCTGGCAAAGACACCACCAAGCCGTCTGTCCACTTGCGTTGCAACGATGCCACTCTACCCTTTGAGTTCAACTTTGAAGCCGTTCGTCCCAACGTCTTCAGGACCACCTTCACATCCGCTACCCATCCTCTACCGCCTTGTCCCAGTGTCCCTCGTGCTGAGACAAAGCTCGATGGTGCTCAGCCAAAAGTCACATCCAGTGACAAGGGTACCAAGATCCAGATTGGTGATGTGATCGCCAATGTCGACTATGCTGGAGAGACCCCTCTTCTCTCGGTAGGCTTCGATGGGCAGCCACCGATTCTCCAAGATCTTGACAACAGATCTTATGCCGTCAATGGCGATGGTGTCGCTCATTACACTCAGTACAACCGCAAGACGTTCCATGTTGGTCTTGGAGAAAAGGCTGCACCTATGGATCTTTCTGGTCGCCGCTTCCAAATATCGGCAACCGACAGCTTTGGATACGATGCGCATCGAACTGACCCTCTCTACAAGAATATCCCCCTCCTTATCAATGCTACACCCCAAGGCTGCGTAGCTATGTTCTCCACCAGCCATACTCGAGGAGAATACTCCATCGGCTCTGAGATGGATGGTATGTGGGGATTCTACAAGGTCTATCGTCAGGACTTTGGAGGTCTGGAAGAGTACATTATCGCCGGAAAGACACTCAAAGAGGTTGTTCAGACCTACGCTGATCTCGCCGGTTATCCTCTTCTTGTCCCTCGCTGGGCCTTTGGTTACCTCTCTGGAGGCATGAAGTATTCCATGCTCGACGATCCCCCTGCTGGTGAGGCCTTGATCGAGTTGGCGCACAAGATGAAGGAGCACGACATTCCTTGCTCGGCTTACCAGATGTCATCTGGATACACCGTGGCTGAGCAACACCCCAAGAACCGACACGTTTTCACCTGGAATCGCCACCGCTTTCCCGATCCTGAGGATTGGATCAAAGAGTTCCATAAGCTGGGCATGCGTTGCATCGCCAACGTCAAGCCATATCTCGTTTCTAGTCATCCCGAGTATCAGAAGCTCAAGGATGCTGGCGGTCTTTTCCTTGATCCTCATACCAAGGAACCCGCTGTTACCAAGCTCTGGAGCGCTGGTGGGGGTGAGAGAGCCAACGGTGGTCATATCGACTTTACTTCTGAGGCCGGTTACAATTGGTGGTACAATGGAATCAAAAAGCTCGCTGAAGAGGGTATCGACTGCATGTGGAACGACAACAACGAGTACACGATCCCCGATGACGAGTGGGAGTGCGCTCTCAACGTTAACAAAGATGTACTCGAGGTTCCTGAGGGGCTTGACAAGCGACCTCAGGTCGGTCTTTGGGGTCGCAGTCTACATACTGAGCTGAACGGTAAGGCATCTCATGATGCTCTTCTCGCTGTGAACCCAGACTCGCGCCCTTTCGTTCTCACTCGCAGTGCTACAGCCGGTACTATGCGTTACGCCTGCAGCTCCTGGAGCGGTGATAACACTACCAGTTGGGATAGTATGCGAGGCTCGACTGCTCTCGGTCTCAACGCTGGCCTCTCCCTCATGCAATGCTACGGACATGATATTGGTGGCTTCGAGGGTCCCCAGCCTGACCCTGAGCTTCTTCTCCGATGGGTCCAACTCGGTATCTACTCTCCTCGATTCGCCATCAACTGCTTTAAGACAGGGGACGACAACTCAATCGGCGATGTTATTGAGCCTTGGATGCACCCATCGATCACACATCTCGTCCGCAAGACGATCAAGCGTCGCTATGCATTGATTCCTTACATATACTCTCTGTCTCTTGAGAGTCACCAGACTGCTTCACCGCCTCAGAGATGGATCGGTTGGGGCTATGAGTCCGACCCTGAAGTCTGGAAACTTCTTGACGGAGAGAATCAGTACTGGCTCGGTGACTCCATGCTCGTTGGTGGTGTCTTCGAGGCTGGAGCAAGCAAGGTCAAGTTCTACCTTCCCAAGGCTTCAGACGATGACGAGGGATATCTGAACCTGAATGCACCGTATCAGTATCTTGAGGCTGGCCAATGGGTTGACCTTGACGTCGAGTGGCATGGTGCTGGCATTCCTGTCCTCGGCAAGGTTGGCCGTGCCGTTGCCGTTGGTCGAGATGTCCAGGTTCTCTCTCCTGGTGAGAAGGAGAACGTGGCAAATCTCCCTCTCGATGACTACCGCGGCGTGGAAATTTTCCCTCCTCACAAGGCATCTCGCGATGGCAAGTGGCACGAGACGACGTGGTATGAAGATGATGGCACCTCTGTGTCAACCAAGAACAAGATCTCTTCATACACCATTGCTTACTCGGCTACCGAGTCCGAGATCAAGGTCAAGTTCTCCAAGGATGAAAGCTCTGGCTTTCAAGCTCCCTGGAAGTCACTAGTTGTTATCCTTCCCTTTGGAGACTTGAGAACGGTCGTGAGTGAGGATAAGGAAGTTGTTGACTTGGGTCTGAGTGTAGAGGGCAAAAAGCAATTCGAACTAAAGTAGATAGTTCGTGGGTAACGGGACAGTTTATTGGAGATACAAATCTTCCTATAGTTGGGATTTTCAGTTATATTGTAGCATATTAAAATAGCCGTCCTTGAGATTGAATCCAACTCATCCTTTCCAAATGTCTTATAGTTGCGTGAACGCGTTTTGGTGGCAGTAATACAACATAGTAAGTCTGACGCAAGGAGGCTTCATGGAATTACTTAAAGCCACCCGTCAAAGCATGCCTGTTAAGGAGAGATAAGGAATTCTCGCGGAGCTTTTCTGGACGAATGAGGGTTCCTCTCTTATCCGTGGCCACGAATCGTGCATACTGCAGCAGCAAAGCGTCAATGGCAAAGACTGGAGCATAAGGGTAGTCGGACCCAAATAGGATGTGGTCTGCATCTACCGTGTCCAGAAGTCCATGCAGTTGGGCAGCACTAGTGCTCAAGGCAATGTCGAAGTAAAAACGACCAAGGTCAGCCTTATCATCAGCCATGCTGTACCCGATAATCTGGCTAATGTCTGGTAGGGCAAGACTACCTAGTGCTCTGCTAGCAATAAAAGGGAGTGTGCCGCCTGCGTGGGATAGGATTATGTCAATATCCGGGAACCTGCGCAGCGTCTTGGACATGGTCAAGTCTACCGCCGTCGGGGTAGTGGCGAGCGGGAAATCGACAATGGGCTGGGGAAGGCCGCCAGCGATGAATTTGGGGCCTACCGATAAGCTATCCGGATGAATGAATATGAGCGCTTTATAATCCTGAAGCTTTTGCCAAATTGGGAGGAAGAGTGGGTTTCCGAGAAGCATATCTCCATAGGTAATAAACACCGTGACACCGTTACACAACTTTTGCGTCGAGTACAGAAAGTCTATCTCAGCCAATGTACCGTTTACATCGCGCCAATCCGGCAAGACACCGAAGAACCCCAGTCGTTTGCCATATGCAGACTTGGTTGCGGTCGTGGCCAGGTACTTATTGCATGTCCTTGCAAGGTCACGGGCAGCTTGACCAGTGCCGGCAATCTGGACTCCGGGTGCCGAGACCGACATGATGCCTGTAGGCGGGACGCTTAGTTGGAGTCTGTTTTCTTGCAATGTATAATCGTTGCCAATATCTAACGTACCAATGTCTGTGCTTGTCCGGTCCATGGATGCGATCATGCCCTCAAGAGTCCAATGGGGAGTCGTGTATCTTGTGGGATCGCCGCCAGCGGCATCGATCGCGGCGGCAAAGGCAGGAAGCAATACATGAATATGGGTATCTATCCGGGTAGAGGCGAGGGCGGTGGTAAACGCCGAGCTGAGTGCCAGTGCCCGGCACAAGGAAGTCGGAGCAGCGTCTGGCAGGTAGTGAAACAACATAGGTGACGTGGTTCCAGGATCAGGGCACTGGCGTAACAGGAATTCGAAGACACCACTCGCTTGCTTAGAGACGTTCAACACCGCCGAAACAACAAAGCGAGTGGCTTTCAGGCTGTATTAGGTAAGGAATAACTTCATGTGGATTGGAGTCCTAAATAATATCCAAACTTGATTAAACAAAAGAGAGCTACAGCCACGTCCTTTCAAATATAAAACACAAGCTAAGCTAGTATATTTCTACCTGCGCGACTGAATCTCATGAGCTTCTGTGCAGTATTCTAGTTGCTCCGACACTTTGATGATTCACAAAAAGCCTCGGCTTCGTGCTGAGGGGTTGTGTCTCCCACTGTTACTCCGAAGAGGCCTGACCTGTTGCTCCGGTGCTAAGCTGTGAGCTAGCACCCCGCAGCAGACCAAACTATTCTCCAGGGCTATTGAATACCATTGACCGAGTGCTGATTCTGCGGGGTAGTAGCACTAGAGATCATTGACGGAGATATGAAGGTTAGTGTCATGGAGATCCTCCGTAGAGTCATAGATCTTCCAAAGTAAAACAAACCTCCGCCGCCAAGGACTTTCCGACGATATTGGCCTACAGCTCTCAAGCTTTGTAAGTGTACGGCGTAATGCCCCTTTCTAAACAGACTCAGATAGGGCAGAAACGATAGCGTCTGTGTATTTTAACTTTGCTAAACTTATCCCTAAGATACTTGCCAAACTGCCATAGTAACAATCTTCAGAATGAGGCTTGTCTGCATCTGATTGCACTTGGTCGTTGCTTCTCGGGAGCTGTTGCATTTCCTCTCGAGATGACGGTAACATGTGATTCAGGGCAAAGGGAGCATGTGGGATTTCCCTATCCTTGCTAAGCACCTGCGACCGGAGTAACAACCCCACAATCGGAGCCCGCTTCCGCCCAACTTAACACTTACAAAACTGAAGCTGCTGCTGCACTTACTGATAGGCACCACACGAGTTCCAGTAGATTACAGCGTACTCAGTTTCATTCAGCATGACGTGCTCAAAATGGGTACTCTACGGAGCACTGCTAACTGGTCTCGCTCTACTTCATATCATCAGGTTGACATTTCGAGCTGGCCTCCGACATATCCCTGGGCCATGGGTCGCTAGACACACGACCCTGTATTGGCCAAGTCTCGTTCACAACGGTGATTCCCCTCGGCAGTATCAAATGTTGCACGGAAAGCATGGCCCTATTGTGCGCACAAGACCTTGACCCTAGGCGATAAGAGTGCTTAGGTAAATCTAGTCTAGGTTTAGGGGACTCTTTACCAAATTTATTTTGACACCCTATGCTAAGGAAGATTCGGTGTTTTCTTGCCCCCCTGAAGCCCCTTTTACACAACAATGCCTTTGATGTACCAAGGGCGATGAATGGACAGCATGATCAAGGAGCGGAACCCCAACATACACAAGGCGTTGGAGGGTTCAGTGGCGCAGATATTGCACGTGACGAATATGCGCAATTTTGAGGTGTATGCCGACGAATGAAGCACCATCTTCCTGAATGCGATACACGATCTCGAAGGTCAGAGGTTAGACCTGGCACATTGGCTACAGCGATATGCCTTTAATGTTATCGGTAGCATCACATTTCAACGACGACTCGGTTTCTTAGAGAGAAAGCATGATGTTGACGAAATGATCAGCAAGATCAACCACGGCCTCGAATTAGTCAAGAACATTGGGCAGTCCGAATGGTTGATTGCACTGTTCGACAGATTGTATGCCAATTCCTGGAACAGGGAAAACTAATGGCCTGACACGATGGATAAGTTCTTGAAAGTATAGTCGTCTTTTTCTTCTCCGGGCTGTTTCTCCCGGTTTAGTGCTGACATCCGTGCTCTTTAAGACTACCGAGAAAGAACTAGATATATATGATCGCAGCCCAAAAGAATCTTCCAGGACAGATTTTCTATCTCAGCTACGAGAAAAGCAAGACAAGACCGGCAAAATAACCCACAGAGATATGAGAAACTACGGAGAGAAATTGACGAGGCTGATCAGGCGGGCCAACTCTCTGAGTATGTGACATAGCAAGAGTCGTTGGAACTGCCATACTTGCAAACCAACCATTTGAATCCCCATTGCCCCAGCGAATACTGACAAACTCAATAGCCAAGCTATATTAAAAGAGGCTATGCGGATGCATCCTGCCGTAGGATTCCCTTTGGAGAGAGATATGTACCTGAAGAAGGTGCAGAAATTTGTGGCTACAATCCTCCAGCCGGCACTGATATCAGCACGTCGGCGCCATTGATGCATATGAACAAGGACGTCTTCTGTAATGACGCCCAGATATTGCGACCTGAAAGATGGCTGGAGGCTTCCCCCGAGCAGCTGAGTCTCATGGATCGCACCTTTATTGCGGTACGTAATCTCACGTAATGAGGACCAACAACTAACTTAAAGCCTTCCCGTCGCAGTTTGGACAACGTTCTCGAACTTGCATCGGTAGAAGTATATCCCTCATGGAAATGGGCAAGTTTATTCCACAGCTCTTTCGTCATTTCGATATTGAGTGGGCTTCAGAGCAGTTAGAGTGGCATCTACATGCCGCCTGGTTTTGGAAGCAGTCAGAATTGCTATTGAGGCTTAAATAAGAGACGTCAAGCAAAAGAATGCCATGCGTTAACTGAACGAGAGATTTATGAGTAATAAGTATTATAATTAATTCTGTTTTGGTTTTGCGGACCCAAGAAGATCCTTCGCGTCATCTAAATAATGCATATCGATATGGCTAATGTCTGTTCTGTCGCCTACGTTTATACCAATGATAGATTTCTCCAAGCTGCAAACTGACATCTTTTTATAAGCTGTTGTATCCTACCAGCAGCCAGTGATCAACAATAAAGGTATCTTGAATTTACACCGGCGTAACCGTTAGACCAATTGGAGATACCTGACTATCATGAGCCCAGTCAGCAGCAGCAAACCTGAGCTGATAATAAGTTCCGCTCGACGCGTATAGAGGCGCAGAAGAATACATATTACTCCAAGAAGCATCTGTAGTCGTGCAAGTACGAGTTCCGCCGTTGCCTGTGACACAGTTGTAAAGCTTCACAGCCACGCTACACTTGAGGCTGCCGTCAGTCGGTCGATCACAGACCAAGGGCGCGTGGTAGAACTGTAAAGTCGTGGGACAGACTATGACTGAAACAAAGTCGAAGTTTCCCTGGTAGGATAAAGCGCATAAAGGGTTTCCATCAACCGATACATGGCCGGTACCTTCTTCGTATTTAAACAGACCAGTTGGCCAAGTCAAGAAAGCACCTATCCACACAGAGTACTCTGGCAGACCATTTCCATGTATAACCAAGCCATCTGCTGGGCCGCCTTGAGCAGACAACGTGAACAGAGTCGGAACAGGCAGGAGAGTGGTTGTCGTAGAGGCGTCGTCAACATTTGTGGTGGAGGTTGGTGCTTCGGTGGTAGTCGTCACTGTTGCCTCTAGTGTTGTATCAGTAGAGATCTGTGTTGAAGAAATCGTGGAGTCTGTGGTAGACTCTTCTGTCGTGGTAGACTCTGTAGTCCCAGCAGACTCTATGGTTGTGCTTGTTGAAGCGGGAGCTGATGTTGTGACCGAAGCATCGACCGAAGATGTCAATTCATCCGACGTCGAAAGAACAGATGTTGAAATAGATGAATCAGATACCGCTGTACTGGTGACCTCAGTTGATGTTGCTACAGAAATATCAGACGATACGACCGAGGTCGTAGACCCAAGATCAGCTACAGAGGTGGACTCGGAGACTGCGATCGTCGTTGTTCCTGTCAAGTCAGTCTGCTCGCTTGATACCGTCGTATCTGATAATGGCGCTGAAGAGCTAAAGGTTGAAGGGAAAGTGGAGTCAGAAATCGCGAGAGTGGTTGTTGTCGTCGAGTCCGACTGCTCGGTGGCTTTCGTGGTATCTGTCGACAATGTTGAGGATAGTCCCAGACTTTCTGCGGTGGTAGCAGTAGTTGCGGTAGCTAATTGGGTTATTAGTAACATGGGCAAGTAGCGTTATAAATGAGCTTACTGAAAGAGTTTGGCTTGCAAGGACCAGCGACTACAGACTCAAGCCCAAAGGCCAGGGACAAGAGAAATGCCAGATGCATAACTGCCGTTAAAGAGCGGAAGAATTAAATCGAAACCAAATCCGAAAAGTCAAAGGGGAAGAAGTGCTAATAAAGGGGAATTAGAACCCTTTATGCTTATTTGCTCCTTTATCTCAAGGAGCCAATTTGGCGAGACCGTTCCAAAAACCAATAGTGTCTGGTAGTTTCTTATAGCTGAGGGTTTAGCGCGAAAAGCCTCAACGCTATCGGATACTAGTCAGGCACTAATTTTGGAAGAACCAAAGGTGGAACCAACAGTTCGAGATTTCTCTATGTATTAAACAGCCTATTTTCTCAATCATGTCGCGTAGATCATTTTTGTTCTTATCTCGATATCATTAGACCCCAGATAATGAATTGCATAAGACACCTAACAGAGATTGGAGGAGTAAGCGAATTATCGCCCCGCAATCTTACCGAGATGGTCTACGTGGATCAGAGGGCAAGCCAGTTAAGCTACTGTAGCCTAGCAAACTGTTGGCCGGTTCAACCTGGACGAGAGTTCTTTTCGCACCAAGCTCTCTCAACGAAGACAGTATTACTGTAGCAAATCTGCGATAAATTTTGGCTGCTTTTCTACCCGGTGCTGCATACTCCGCGGCTTCCCTGGTGCATCAGGGCGAGCATTCCATGGTCTAGGGCCACTCAATGGTCGATAATTGACACCAAGCGCTTCCAGCCTTGGGAGATGCTGTTCCAGTCGGACTTTGAAGTCACCGATATCCGAATGGTTGTCTGCCTTGCCCCAGGCAACCTCTGCAAATGCACACAAACGAGGGAAAACCATATAGTCAACACGAGACGCACTCTCCATGTGCTCAGTCCAGACATTGACCTGAGTTCCCATCACTTTCTTCTTCTCACCTTGCGTCAATCCCTTTGGTACAGGATCGAAGTTGTAGATGTCTTCGAGTGACAGCACAACTCCCACTGGCGTCGGCTCGTTTTCATCCTCTGACTGCCGATAGTCCAAATAACATTTGATGTCTGGACACGCAACAACTTCGAATCCTCTTTTGGCTGCAATCTCTGTTGGTTCAATCCCTCGCCAGGCTGCGATAAGCACGTCTTTGGGAACTTTATCTCCACATCCCATCAGTTCATCCCAACCATACGGACGACGCCCATGGACATGCAAATGCGCCGCCATCTGTCCAATAAACCACTCATGTAAACCCGCTTCGTCTGCCAATCCCAATTGCTCCATCTTGCTCTGGATATCCGGATTGGCCTTCCACTCATCGTGAGGACACTCGTCACCGCCAATGCCAATGAATTCGCCAGGGAATATGTCGCAAACTGTATCCAGTACATCTTTGCAAAATTCCAAAGCTTTATCTGACATGTTAAGCACATGTTTGGAAATACCCCATTCCTCCATCACAACAACCTGCGCACCATTTCCAAGTTCAGGATAGGCTGCAACAGCTGCTTGCATATGCCCCGGCATATCAATCTCGGGCACGACCCTTATATGTCTCTCGGTGGCAAAAGCGACAAGTTCCTCAAGGTCCTCTCTGGAGTAGTAACCACCATGTGGGCGCGAATCTAGCTTGCCATGTGGCGGAGCACCTTGCATGGTTCTCTTTCTCCAACATGCTACAGTGGTTAACTTGGGCCATTTGGCAACAGGCAGTCTCCATCCTTGATCATCAGTGAGATGCAGATGCAGCACATTGAGCTTATGAAACGCCAAGAGATCGATAAACCGCAGTAGGTCAGGCAAAGGCATGAAGTGGCGAGCGACATCGAGCATGACCCCTCGCCAAGCAAAGCGCGGGGTATCGTGAATAGTTTGCGTGGAAAGTGCCCACAAACCTTCCCCGGCGCTCTTTGTATGCCGAAAAGACGAGGGAGGTAAGAGCTGCTTGAATGTCTGTAGACCATAGAATATCCCGCTAGGCGAGCCTCCGCTTATGGAAACAGCTCCATCTTGTTGATTGCCAACATCAAGGATATACTCTTCGCGAGAGAGCGATGGGTCGATCGAGTTAGTTGTTTCAAGGCCTCTGACTTCAGTTGTAGCATTGCCAGTAGTTACCGACTTGGGATAGGGAATCATCCTGCTGTTTTGGCTTTAGGAAAGCAATGGTGTAGAGGGCAAACAGGTGAGGGATACTTAAGAATGCTATTTCTCCGTAATATATGTATATAGCTGAAGCTTTTAGAGACTGCGTTGCTAAAATCTTACAAGAGTTTCAACCCCACTTTAGGAATCCCTTGATAACCAATTGCCTGTACTGGAATCTGACAGTCGAATTATTTTCTGCTCTGGAACCAATCAACATTCTGTAGTAGCCGCCTGCCAGTGTCATGAGTCAGAGAGGTTAGCAACATTTATGAAGGATGGCTTATTTCCAGCTTACCAGAATCCATACATTGACAATAACATTTAAGCGAACAGTAACATTATTTACGGGTCTATCCTGTCTAGATAGCTAGCAGATAAGTATAGCGACATTAACTAAACCCTTGGTTACAGGACTTTCGCTTCTATTCCCATCGAGATGCAGGCAAAGGGCAGTAAATGGATGTTCCTGCTGGGCGGCTCATCGTCGCGAAGCTCACCGCGTATAAATCCCCCATCTAATCTCCAAGTAGTAATAGCCAGGAAGACTTAAAGAGACAAGAGTTGAGGTGAACACATATTGCTTATTATTCTGCACTGAGTCGAGACTTAAATTTTAAGAGTAATGCTATTCAATACCCTTCATCTCACCTCCGTAATACTGTTCAGCTTCTGCGGATGTTAACACGCCGCTCCGTGAGCTCAGAGCTTCGGGATAGGAACCACAGCATCAGCAATCCCATTGTACTTCTTGTCCCCAAAGTTCCCCCCGTTCCCGAGTAGCAGTCGCTTAGTTCCCTTGATAGAAATCTCTCTGACACTCCGAGAGTAGGCAGACCAGTGGTTGATGTCAACCTTCTTCCACTTTCCTTCAGCTGGATTATCACCTTGAATCAGAAGGTTCTCGGAAGAAGTGGTGCTGATGATAATGATACCAGAGCCGTCGTTGGTGTAAGGGTTACGGACCCAAGTCACGTACGGTCCACTGGTGAACAAATTACCGTCGGTGGCTTGGAGCCTGGTACCAGGAATGGACCCAAATGTAAGAGGGCTCTCGGAGATTTTGTAATAAATCCTGCATGAATCCACGCCGCAGCGTTCCCAAGTCATGATCCACTTATCAGTACTCTCGATGTGAGCCACAGTGGTCATACCAGGGCGAGCGTCATAGTTACTCTCAGCCTCATCGTCGACAATGTCTGACCAGTTCTTGAGGTCGGTGGGGAGTGTGTACAAGAATGGCTGGAAGCGCATGCCCCAACCGTTCTGCATGTCTTTAACAGCACTGAAATTGGACCAAGTTGCACCCCCATCGACCGACTTGTAGATCGGGTCTAACCAAAGTGTTAACCTCTGCAGCATATAAACACACATGTTTCAAAAGACATACGATTGACAAGGTATTCTTTGGACTCAGCTGGGTAATTTTCCCAGGTCATAAGCAGGGACTCGTCAGGCAACTGGAGTGACCGGGCATAGAGTGTACCCCAGAGCTGAGCATCAGCCGTAGGCTTGAAGAATTCGTTCTTGGTGAAGTTGGAGAAAGGAGTAGGGGCACGTTTCTCGAGTGCCGCAGCATAAGTGGTGGCCAAGCAGGCAAAGCCAAGAAGAAGAGATCTCATTATGTTCGATAAAAGTAAATGAAGGAGAGCTTTGTTATTGCTTGGTATCTGGGGTAAAGAATTAGTTCATGAGATAAAAGACAAAGAACGATAGAAGTCTTTTATACTCAAGATTGAGCACAACGAATACCTCTCAACGAAATACAACTTCAGGCGCCAATACTATATCCAACAAAGTATGCGAAAAGACGATCAAAGATGACCGAAACGCACCAATGGCGCAACTGCCAGTGGCTTTCTACATTTAGCCACATGATGTATTGAGGTTGTTAGACAGCAGGATGAGGTAATTCGTACGGAGTAGCGTCATTTATGCAAGGTGATAGTCTGGGGTAACTAGTATCTGTACGTCTGTCCACCTTGCTCATCATCAGCTGGTGTTTGACCCGACACTCCGCAGATTGGACTTCGCCCAGATTAGCATCGGACATGGCCCGATACTCCGCGACCAAAATATGGCATGATCAGTGATTCTCGTGTTATTCTACTGTGGAGTGGTTTCGCACAACAGGCTGTCATATTTCTTTCTCACTTCAAGAAACCGATGCCCTCTTTTCAACCATTTCGCACACATACCGCATACATCCTACCTTAGATCTTCTTTTGCAGACTAATCACTATGAAGAGCGCGATCCTAACAATTGAGGCGCATCGACACCAGGCTCATGATCATGAGATCTCCCAGCCTCTGACCTTCGACAAAGCCGTCAAGGAAGTCGAAAAAGGCCAAGATTCTTCAACTGTTGCTATCCGCCTACTGGCAGAAATGTCATCCGCTGAGCGTTTGCATCTCTTGGATGGAGACGTGCCTTTTTGGGAAGGTCTGCGGGAAATACTCTGCGATCGTTATAACCGCAGACCATTTGTCATGGGCGCGATCCCTCGTCTCAACATCCCGGGAGTCAAGTTTACCGATGGGCCCAGGGGAATTGTTTTGGGCTCGTCGACAGCCTTTCCAATTGCCATGGCACGCGGTGCAACCTGGGATATCGATCTTGAACGGCGTGTTGGTAATGCTATTGGACTTGAAGGAAAGGCCCAAGGCGCCAATCTCTTCGCCGGAGTATGCATCAATCTCCCGCGTCATCCAGCGTGGGGTCGCATCCAGGAGACATACGGAGAAGACCCGATCTTATTGGGCGAATTTGGCACTGCACTGACCCAAGGCGTCCAAAATCATATCATGGCATGCGTCAAGCATTTTGCTCTGAACTCGATAGAGAACGCTCGATTTCGAGTTGATGTGCAAGTCGACGAAGACGTGCTTCATGAAGTATACCTTGCTCACTTCAAGAGAGTTATCGAAGCCGGCGTAGCATCGGTCATGTCTTCATACAACTCGGTTAACGGAGAGTGGGCTGGGCAAAGCAGGCTATTACTTACAGACATCCTGCGCGACCAGTGGAATTTCACTGGATTCGTCATGTCAGATTTCATTTTCGGTCTACGAAACGCTGCAATTTCTGTTCAGAACGGTTTAGATATTGAAGCTCCTTTTGCGCAACAGCGAGCAATGCATCTGAATGATGCACTGAAGAGTGGTGAAATATCCTCGGTGGATATCAGCAAAGCGGCCATGAACATTCTGCGCACGAAGCTCGAATTTGGCTCTCTTCTTGTCCAGGAGGCGCCTGATGAGTCGGTTGTCTTCTGTGAAGAACATCGACAGCTCGCTAGAGAGGTTGCAGGACGATCAATGGTGCTTCTTAAGAATGATCTTGTCAATGGCAATCCGATCCTGCCACTCAATACAGAAACTCTATCTCGCGTAGCTGTCATTGGCCGTCTAGCAAACAAGCCCAACACGGGGGATAAGGGATCCTCGCAGGTTTTTTCACCGACCATCGTGACCCCCTACCAAGGGCTGAAGAGCGAGATTCCAAGCGCAGAAGTCATTCTTGAAGATAGTGACAATCCAGAAGCCGCTCGAGATGCCGCCAAGCAGGCAGATGTTGCTGTTGTCATTGTAGGCTACGACGCCGGCGATGAGGGCGAATATGTAGTGCCTTCTCTCCAGAACGACCCTTGCTTATCTGAACTGTTTCCTCCAACGAGTAATCCCGACGAGGAAGAGATGTTATCGATTGTACAAGGAAATCCAGCCCAAGGAAAACAAGAATCAGCATTGGAAGTTGGTGCTGGTGGCGACCGACGGTCTCTGCGGTTAAGACCTCGAGACGTTCAAGTCATCAATGCCGTGGCGTTTGTCAACTCACATACGATCGTCGTGCTTGTTTGCGCCGGTGCTGTTATAATGGAGGAATGGAAAGACAAAGCACCTGCTATCTTGGTCAGTTGGTACGCTGGGGCAGAAGGTGGCCATGCACTCGCAGACGTCTTGCTTGGACGTGTTGATCCTGGAGGTAGATTACCATTCTCTATCCCTCAGGATCAAAGTCACCTCCCAGAACTTGACATCGAAGCATCAAGTATTAAATATGATCGTTGGTACGGCCAAGCTTTGCTCGATAAGCTTGGAGTTGACGCGGCGTTTCCACTCGGCTATGGGCTGTCCTATACCAAATTTCGATTCAGAAACCTTGAATGCGTGTATTTGACAGAGCAGAGGATTATCAATGTTGCTTTGGACGTGGAAAACATAGGTCTGAGATCCGGCCATCACGTTGCCCAAGTATATGGGTATCCCAAGATGGCAGAGTTTCCGCATCGGGTCTTGCTTGGTTTCGGGACTGTCTACTTGCAATCGAAGGAGTCGAGACGAATATGTATTGAAGCATCCCTTCGGCCAATTGAACGATGGGTCAATGGAAAGTTCTGCTTGTTGGTTAGTTCCGTTGAGATTGAGGTTGCGGGACATGCTGGTGACAAGGAAGCAATTCGCAAGGTTTGTAAACTGTATTGAAGCGCACAATTTATATAGTGAGCAAATAAATTGATTTCAAAATCGACTTCGACGTATTGCGTGTCGCAAATAATGGTAGGGTTATTACACAACTTGCACGAGCCATTTCATTGTTTGTAACACCGGAAGCATTCCGTCAGCCTCAAGGCTCCAGTATTCGACCATTTTCAAAGTATCCAAGACTGCGTCCTTCCAACCTAAAGGCAAAAGGGTAGATCCAGGGTGCAAGCGTGCAAACCCAAGGAGTATACATGCGCTTCTTGCTGAGCTTCGCAACATGAGCCAAGTCCCGTGGTGACGATGGTAGTAACCCGGTGCGTTAACGAGCAGCCTTTGGTGGTGATAAGCCAGTGCAGCAGAAGTATCATGCTCATCCAACTCCTGGTCTACTGCTTCGTTGAGAGCAACATGCATAAACGGCCAGGAAACAAGCTCGCGGATATAAGTGATGCGTCCGCGCAGTACAAATCGGATCACATCGTCCTCGGCACCTCCATGAGGAGACGTTTCACTTTCGATACTGACGAGCGGTGGTAGCGAGGCTTGCCACGCCCCAAGTTGATGTGATGTATCTTTTCCAATCTCTCTCAAAGCGCTTGAAAGCGACCGCTGGCTTCTGTGCTGGAGCTGGCCCATTAATCTTCGAGCATTTACCTCAATTCGCCAGAGAGCTATCTCGGACAAGTAAAAGTACCATGCTCGCTCAACATCACCTTCGCATCCATCCGGAGGCTTGGGAAATAGCTCGGGGGGGTCATCAGGTAGTCCAGCAGGGCTAGACATGCCTAGTTCGAACCTGAGCTCCTGTTCAGACTTCCAGCACGACCACAATACACTCTGTTCTGAAGTCTCCTGGGGACTTGTCTGGCCCGAAGCATGGTCGATTTGTCGGACGTAAGGAAGCGTCTGGCAAATCGCCAAACCGTGTACAAAGGTTGTCCAAGCCTCGACAGGTCGTATCAGTGACATGAGAAGAACGCCTGATAGAAAGGCACATTGGGCATGTATCAGTCCCGCAGGACCTAAGCCACCACCAATTCTTCTCTGTGCAGCGTCGAGGAGAGAAATTGCCATTTGTCGGTCTGGGTGTGACAGAGGAAGAGACTCTCCAAGCGGGCGGGCAATGGCTCCGTTGGCGCAAACCAGAAGCGCCAGACCGGATTCGACGCTCCAGTCAAGTCCCTGTGCGCACAACCTGGAGACGAGCCTTCGTGTTTCTTCCTCGTCCAAGATTGGGTTTTTGACGTGGATATGGGCGAAGAAGCTGCTGAGCCATCTCTCACATGATGCCCGGTCGGTGATTCCATCCAGCCATGGTCTCTGAGCATTACTACATTCAGACTGTGACCCAGGAGATTGGCGTGTATGGGACGCAAGGGTTGGTAACTGGACGTCTCTGAAGACACTCCATTGGAGGACTTTGTCGATCATAGTAGGGAAAAGAGTTTTGTGCATAACACTTGGCTCGGGCGACAAGTCGTCGCTGGTCCCAGGAATACTGTCATCATACTGGGTTCCAAGGAACGCCGGCCGGGGCTTCGACTGGTTGTCTATCTTACGCTCGAGTCGGTCGAGCCGGTCTATGATGGCAAGGCTCGCTTGATCGAACGTCACATTGGTGTCTGGCTCGAAAAAACACTCTACACCGGCTTTTACGCAGAATGAACATGCCGGCCGTTGCTGGTCGCACTTTGTTCTGCGCGCGCGACATACCTGGCATGCTTTGATGGCTCGTTTTCTAGCGTAGGTAGAGCCAGGGCGGCTGATGGAAGCACGGTGACTGTCAACACGACGGCGAGATTGAGATGCCATAGCGATGAGTAAAAGATGAAAAATAGGCAGCGGAATGTCGGGTGAAAATGCTAAAAGAGACACGACTGATATCGAGTAATGGTTTCTCTTTATTTGGCAGAAAAAAGGACATCAGAAACTAGCGGAGTATCGGGTCTAAATCCGACATGTAGAAGTGATGGTGCCATACCGCTTTTCGCCTAGCTATGCCCTTCTTCCCCGCATGGGGAAGGAGTCTAAGGCTTTCCTAGCAACCCCACGGATTAGACCAACCTTTCTCCAGACTTGGCTTGCAACTGGCCTGGGTTGCAAGTAAATAGCAACATATCATGGCGTCAAAGTCGCCAGACACCGGTTGGATGGAAAATGATATAAGACGCAAGGAGAACATCGCTCTTCCTTTTTTTCCCTCCCAATCATTCTCATACTCCACTGACTGGAATTTGACAATACAACATCGATCTCGCCATGGCCACCACCAATCACCATGTACTCGACCAGAAAAGCACCTTGAGCGACAATGATGCGACCGTTAAGCATATGGTAGTCTCTGACAAACATATCCTTGATCAGATCCAGGTGGCCAATGCCAATGAACACAATCTCACCTTCAAAGATATCGCTCGAAAGCACCCCAAGATCATCTGGTGGTCCTTCTTCTGGTGCATGTGTGCCGTGGGTTGTGAGTTTTTACTCATCTGATGATATACTGGAAGAGGCTGACTTGTTTTCATAGGAGGTTTTGATACCCAGGTCAACGGGGCCATGGTAGGTGTTCCAGCCTTTCGCAAGTACTATGGGTAAGTTACCATTTCACCTCTCCAAAAATGTCATTTCTGATCCATGATAAAGTCACGAACTCAATGGTGACTGGGTGATCCCCGCGGACTAGTTGACAGCCTTCAACATTGTATCTTCTGTTGGTCAATTCTTTGGAGGCTTTGCTTGCAGCGCCATCTCCGATAGAATGGGTCGCAAGAAGAGTCTTACTTTGGGCGTCCTTGTTGTCACTGGAGGCATCATGGGGGAGTCCTTTTCTTCCACCCGAGCTGCTTTTGTAGTCAGCAAACTTATCCTTGGCGTCGGAGTCGGGTTTTACTTGACGCTAGGCCCTATCACCTGCTCCGAGATCGCCCCGACTGTCTTGCGTGGTCTCTCTACCGCTGGTGTGAACCTTGCTATTGCCGTCGATCAGCTGATTTCGAACTCGGTGACTTCGGGTTTTGGTGACAGAAACGATGTTTGGGCTTTCCGAGGGCCATTCCTGGCCCAGCTGATCTTCTCTGTCTTCCTCTTTATCGGTAGCTTTCTTTCTCCAGAGTCACCATGGTACCTTGTACGAGCTGGAAAGACAGAAGAGGCCAGACTTGTTCTCCAAGATCTGTATGGATCTGAATTCGAGGCCCTGGAAAAGCTTCAAGTCATTCAGCAAACGGTCGAAGAGGAGGCCACCATGGCTAGTCCTTCCTACATCTCAGCATTCAAGGGAACCGACAGAGTTCGTACACTTATTTCCGTCGGTGTCTTTGCTTGCCAACATGCCGTCGGTATCATTTTCGTCCTCAGCTTCTCCACCTACTTTTTCCAACTAGCTGGACTCGATACGCAAAAGTCTCTGAACCTCGGCGTTGGTGTTACCGCCTGTGGTGTAGCTGGCAATATCTGCTCGTGGTTTATTGTGAACCGCTTTGGACGCCGCCCTAGCTTTATCACGGGAATGTTTGCCTGCACAAATCATTCTTCTTCTCATCGGTATTCTCAATGTAGTACCAACAGGTGCCGCCAAGTGGGCTATGTCTTCTTTAACTGTTGTCTTCCCTTTTGTGTATTTCCTCACAATCGGTGCGGTGGCATTTGTTCTACTGGGAGAGGTTTTTTCCCTATCCCAGAGGGCGCGAACAGCCGCTTTGCCACTGCAAACTCAGGCCATCTTTGGTATCATCATGTTTTTCGCCGTTCCATATATGGTCAATCCTGACGCAGGTGTAAGTTTTGCCCTGTCCTTACACGACTGAAATCTAATTATTTTAGAATCTTGGCGGCAAAGTCGGCTTCATCTTTCGTGGACTCTCGGCGTTTGCTCCTGTTATCCGTGTGTTCTATATCCCCGAGCTCAAAGGACGAACTTATCAAGAGATCGATAGAATGTTTTATCGCCGAGTTCCACTGCACAGAATGGGATCTTATACTATATAGTTATAAAATAAGACCTGATCTATTTTATATCCTTAATTGTATAGTTAAAGCAATAGTTATAGTATTCAAAGATCTACTTTAAAATAGCTACTAAGTCTATTCTTAACTCAGATGCTGAAAAGTCTAGATAGAGCAACTAAGAACTCGTGACTCACCATTTTTCTATCATTGAGAGTCTTGGTGAGCTAAAAGTTCATCTGCCTCGCGTTTATCTTTCCGAAAGCGGACTGTATTTATCGCATAAGCAATAGATTTCGCGCACTAGCAAGAGCGTAAATGCATATTAAAATTGACCCTCTACTGATAGACGATAGTATATTAATGGTGCGGTTAACAAACCAAGATGGTAGACTTGGCTATTATGGGAATCAACTCCGTTTGTAATTTAGTCCTTGTCGATCTGGCTCGTAACCTCAACCCTGGTCCCCATGGGAACCCCGCGTGAGCAATTGCGGGGGAGCAGTCATTTGGCGCTCCAATAAAATAATTTTATCTTCTAGAATGACGATCCGAGGTCGCCAGAAGAAGACCAATCCCTGCACCAAAGCGTTGTTTAACTGCACCGAAAGCCCGAAATGCTTAATGATCATCGCGTTTAATGGAAAGCTTAAAAACGGGAGGTGTTGACACTAGCCATTGCCTGGGGTATATATACTCAAGCGTCTCCTGATGGACTACTCAGCAGCACCATCATCTTCACTTAAACTTAACAATGAATTTCCTCATCAATTTTGGAGTCCTCCTGGGCACCCTTTATGCTGCTAGGGTTGAGGCTTTCCATAATCCCATCCGTAAACCTGGTCCAGATCCTTCCGTTGTCTTTGCAAACGGCTTCTATCATTTGTAAGTCATACCCTCAGACCTCAAAGGCAATAGCATGATTTGGAAACATTTAAGCCACGAACCATGAGCTTAGGCATTGACATGGATTCCAGAACATACACTTCCTATGATCACATAGAGATTACGCGATCTATGACACTGGGGGGTCTGTTGAATGGAGAAACGAAGACGATATGGACCGACAAGAACACCACTCGCAATGCCAATATGTGGGCTCCAGGAATCCACCGCATTGATAACGTTTGGCACATGTTCTACTCAAGCTGCGACTCATCTCTTCCCTGTTGCGACAGCTGCCACACTCGCGTTCTTAGAGGATGCAATAAGGCAACCCCATTCGATTGCACCTACACGCACTTGGCAGATTTAGTCCCTCCCACTGGCTCACAAGGTGGTCCCAAGTCGGATTTTGCCTTCAGCATTGACGGGACATATCTTGAGATCCCAGGAAAGGGGAGGTATCATGTGTTGAGCATTATTAACAAGGACGAGCTACAGTCTATCGCTATTACAAAACTCGATACAACGAAATGGACCGTTGATGGTTGGCATGTTATTTCTGTTCCTGATCAGCCCTGGGAGAAAAACACAACCAACTCGAATCCGAACAGTATTACCGCTGTCAACGAAGCGCCTCATGTGAGTTTGAGCTGATCGTCGCAAAACTTGTCGAATACTAACGTGTCAGCCTCTCTATCACAATGGACAAATCTGGCTCTCTTACTCAGCTTCATACTGCGGAACACCCAACTATTCGCTCGGGTTACTACACTACAACGGTGGCGATCCATTACAGGCTTCATCATGGGATAAGAAAGGTCCGGTATTCTCGCAAGCCAATGGCAACTATGGAACCGGCCATAACTGTTTCTTTACTTCTCCGGATGGACACGAAACCTGGGTCAGTAGTGCCTCTCGAAGAAGTTTCTTATATATACTAATATTATCCAAAAATGCTTTTCATGCCACGAGCAACCCCAAGGGATCCTGCGGTACCGACAGATTTACTCTCGCACAGAAAGTTACCTTCACACCGAATAACTCGCCGCAGTTTGGCATCCCGCAGCCGTTGTCTGCTGTCTTGCAACCGCCGAGTGGAGAGTAAAGGTATCGCGTGCATCTTGGGATGGGTTTAAGAATACTGTAATTAAGGACTACGGAGACTAAGTCACTGTTCCTTAGAAACCGCTTAGTCTAGTACATGTATCTTAGAGCTGGAAGAAAGAAATCTGGAGCCCATGATCTTGTTGACATGTCATTTCAAAGTCCTTTGAAGAGTCCAACGTTGTAGAATTCGATTCTTGAATTCCAGAATCGTAGTCGTAACCTTGCTACTGGATGACTAGACGATGAAGTGTCCTGCGAAATGGCTCCAATATCCCTATAGATATACTATTTAAAATAAATATCTATATAATAACAGAAATAGATACTGGCTTTAGTAGCATTATTATAGGTAGTTACAGATTGTATCCTTAGCAATATCTGCAAGCTGTATCAGGACAGTATCCATGGTTACAAGTATAACTGCACAGTCCCTTATAACTATCATCAAGACCAGAGGCAGGGCAACCCTCACGACCATTCGAGGCTGGAGGTGACACAGCTGTTCCATACCTGATACACTTACACTGATCTGGAGGACAGTAGTTATAGCCACAAGTGAACTGACAGAGACCAAGATAGTTGCCACTTTGACCGTCCGCTACAGCCCCTTCAACACAAGCATTGCCGTTCCCTGGATTAGTCACTGTGGGGGGATCATTTGGCTGTGTCGGAGAGGCAGGGTTGGTTCCGAGAGAAGGCTTAGGCTGACAAGTTGTGACGTGCAGACCAACAGTCAAAGACGCGAGACCACTGCCGTCCAAAGGGTCAGAGAAGCCGGCGGCGACAGTGCCAACATAGGCGTTGAAGTTGTACAAGCCGCAAGGACAGACAGCTGTAATGTCCATAAGAGAGGTATCAGACAAGACGTTGGTGCTGCCACGCTTGAGAGTGAATGTCTGCTTGCCAAGGTTGGCGTCGACCTTGATGAGGGTCGCTCCAGCATGGACCTCTTTCGTCACAGTGTTGCTTCCTGATTTGATGATGACTGTTCCAGCAGACTTGAGTAGACTCACAACGTAGACAGCGTCTTCCATAGACTGCCATCCATCGGGACGAACCTGGAAATAATTCTCGTTAGGCTTGGGTGGAGCTCTGCCGGAGGTCGTATCAGTGGCATCGCAGTTGAGACTCTTCAGGTTGCGGCGATACCAGTAGATGATTTGGTCCTTTTCAACATACTTGGCCACGTTGGTGTCCTTGTTCTTGTATGCAGCGATGAAAGGCTTGGAGAGGTCAAGCCAACCGTTGTGAGGCATATCGTTGGACCATTTGGATGCTCCGTCGTCGGTGTGTTTGTTTTTGAGGGGTCCGATGTAGTGAGACTCGCCGTAGTCGTTCCAGGTCAGGATTTCAACCATGGGGAAGCCCTTTTGCAGAACCTCGTTCCAGCGGTCAAAGATGAGTGAACCACTCGGGAAGACCCAGTTCTGATAATGTTAGTTTCTTGGCTGACCATGTTCATGAAGAAAAGGAACTAACCTTGGACCAGTCGACCTCAGGCCCATAATGAGTAAAGAACCAGGGCGAGATAGCTGGTTATAAGTTAGTCGCCTACATTAGTATATAGAGGAGGGATACTTACGAGCCATGTACTTTTTGGTTCCAAGCCAGTTCGTGTAACTCGTGTCACCATCGGCGACACTGACACTCTTTCCATCCTTGGGCGCCTTGTTATTACCGTCGTTTGGCCAGCCCATCCAGTTCAGAGCACCGTCGATACCGTTTGTGGAGCCTCCCCAGGGAGTAAAATTGGGGACGAAGAAGATATTAGAGCCAGAAGCACTTCTGACAGCATTTGCATCGAGGCCATCTCCTGCAAAACTCGACACAAAAACTCTGTTGTCGATGCGTAGCTGACCTGGGTGGTCGGCATACTTCTTGACCTTCTGGCCAACAGCGGCTGCATCGCCTACTGACCAGAAATGAAAGTCGAATGAGATGAAAACCTTCATGCCATTGTTGTTGGCAGAGTCATAGGCGTAGCCGAGCTGTGCGTCCGTGTAATCGTCGGTGCCGATGTTGAGAGCAAAGGCGTCAATGCCAGCCGACTTTGCACGCTTCATATCATCGTCATAATCGGCAGAGCTTTGTCTGTTGCCAACAATCCCAATCTGGTGATGTTAATTGAGTATAAACGTGAGGGGTGAAATGCATACCATGAAATGGGCGAACACCAAACGATCACTCGAGGAAGCTCTTTCAGTAAGCGATCTACTGTCAAGAACAGCACATTGACAAAACGTAGCAGCAAAAGCTGCAAGACCAATGCCTTGAAGCAAGCGAGAAACAGAAACCATTGTGAATGTTGGCTGTTGCTTCGTCGATGAAGATGAGGGATTATTGAGCAGAGGCTGCTGCTTTTATGTGCATTTCAGATATGGACGAACAACCCGAGTAAAACAGGATACGCGCATGCAGACCGTGCAGGGGAGGAGATTACAACGCTGTGGGTCAGGAGATCCATTGAGGTGCAGTGGGCTGACATTGTGTTTCGTGGCTTGATAGGGCGTTTGACAGATATTAACTAACATACGCGCTAATGTGCAAGATCCTACAAACCGCCAGAAGGTACACACCAACGGATTAGAGAAACGACATATAGCTGTATTTCACTATCATTCTCATGAAGCTTTCTTCCCAAAACTTGCCAGATAAATGCCAAGACATGTCCCCAGTATGAGCTTACAGCCGATTGTAAATACGAGAATGACAGGGTTCCGAAGGATTCACAAACTCCACACTGTCGGGTGATAATGCGAAGTCAGTCACCATTTTGCCCAAATTCACGGCAATCCATTGGTATTTAGCCACTATATACAAGTTCCTACAAATTAATATGCAAGATGCTAGTCAGCATAAGTGGTGATTCATTAGCCATGAGTCGCAACCGGGTCCCAGTAATCACTCAAAGCATCACTAGGGCCAGAGCACGTAACCTTGAGAAACAAGGTATCAATCGCTTCTTCGCCAAGGCAAAAGTATAGGGACGTAAACTGGAAAAGTTTTCACAGCCAGCAGCACTTGCGAGGCCCAGCCACGCCAACAAGACAAAGAAAATCGGGACTACCGTTATAAACTTCCACGCCGAAGACATCAGCCTATAACGTTGGTTGCTGATGATGCCATTTAATTTTCTATAAGCATAAAGTTAAGGTTGTGTGATCAACCGCGCCCTCAGGGTGGATACTAATCGAGGAGAATTGCTTTTAACACCAGTGACGTTCGGCTCTCTGAAATCTATCGCTTGCCTGACACTAGCAGAGGGCTCAAGCCGGGGCAAGTTGTCGAGTGGAAAGAATGCGAGGAAGGTATTTTGTCTAGTGCGGACTAATAAACTGGTCTCGTTACATCTCGACCGAACACTGCACTCATTGTTGAAGTCTTTGAACAATTTGGCTGCTGGTTGAGTCATTTCAGCGACGGTGATAAGACTCAGCGACTGTGGATCTTCTGTAGTATCAGCGCTGGATAGGTATACAGATTTCAGAACGCTTTTAAGGCTCGTATATTAACAACGCCACCAGACAGCTCACACTGCCAGTTATTCCTGTACCACGTACTTCCAACGAAGCTAGCCTTGAAGAGCTCTCTGCCTCGACTGGGCAGTTGTCTTAAATCTTATTCGCCACGCTGAAGAGCCGTTGGCTCAGGTTACATCGACCGAGGCAAATGGTTTCCGACTGTCTCTCTGATTCAGTCGAGTGCTGAGGACTTTTCGCAGGGCTACAACACAGTCATGCCTTTACCATTAGGCTCGCAGGCCAGATGAATGAGCTGATCCAGGTTATCTCTCAGTACGGTTACAGTGAGTGACTATTTTACCGCTAGAGACTGCGTTAGTAATCCAGAAGAGTGTGTAACATTTCACGCCGCAAGCACTGCAGGACAGGGTGAGACAATAAATCAGACGCCTCCGGACATCGTCATCGATCTTTTTGTAGGAGGTATCGATATCACTGACTTTCTTATAATAAACTTCCTCGATTTGGCTATGTTTCAAGTATCGAGCATGGCGGACCTAATGTCAACTATCTGAACAAGTTGCATCTTGCTATCAAGAACCAACTGCAAACTCAAAAGCCCAAGCAGTGTTCTCATCGACATCCGTCTGGTAAACGGGAAACGTCACGGAGTTGCCGGAGTAGGTATGCGAATACACTCCTCGATCAGTTGGGGCTGAGACTCCTCCATAGTGGCCATTATCAACAAATCCATAGGTTTGGATGGCAAGACTGCCTGATTTCGGGAGACCCACGGAGCTGAGGTTCTTGATGGTGATGTACCACGTACCAGTAGCGATATCCACGCCGGTCAAAACGCGAACCTTGTCTGACCCAATAGTTGTGTACACGTCCAGCTTCCCGTCCCCGCTCCCAGTCGTGGTGGCTCGAGTGCCGGTCATGTTGAGGTTGTAATACTTGTAGACTTGGTACTCGCCGTTAGGGACGTAACCTCCGGCAGTGCAGCTGTTGTCGTCCGACTTGCCTAGCAGAGATGCCATGAAGTCGTGCAAGCCGCATGTGCTGAGCCAGTTTCCGCGAAGCCCGATGTAGTTGTATCGCTCAAGACGTGAGATCCACCAGGCTGCACCTGTCGCAACCTGCTGCGAGAAGACGGCGTATTCGTTGATGTTGACCTGCTTGTCGGGCGCATTGTACAGCTTACGAAGTGTTTGCCAGTTACCATGGTCATTGGCCACATCGCCCGGTTCGTCATGCCACGTCCACTGGTCGGGAACTACCTTATTGGCCACGACATATTTCACAAATGCCACCCACCAACTGTTTGAGGTCGAAGGCTGTCCAGCACTGGAGGGACCGACCAGGAGCACTTTTTTAAATGCGGAGGCTGATGGAAGTATCGGAGTTAGTAGGATTCCTTCGTGTTCAGTCCATCAAGACGTACAGGATCGAATGCGTTGGTATGTGCGCTTCCACATCTGCAGATATTGATCTTGGCTGCGGCTCCAAAAGTAACCATCTGCTCTGTGTGTCCTGCGTCAGAAATAATACTGGCGTAGCATAATAAGAGCATTGCACTTACTCATTCCAGATATCGATATCCAAGCCGTCCAACATGTTATTAGACTTCAAGTCCCCAAGCAACTGGTTCAAGAACTTGTCGTAATCGGTCCAATCGCCATTATCGCCAGGCCAGGCCGTAGATGAGGTTGCATGATCAGTGCCCCAGAGATCGTGGGGCAAGAGCTGGAACTTGGCACCAAACTTGCGAGCGGTCAGATAGTTCTGCTTGGTTGAATTGAATCGCGCGGCATAGGCTTCAAGACCCTGAACCCAGCCGCCTTCATCCATCTGTGCGCCTCCGGCCCGGGCATAGTTGAAGCCCATGTCAGTGTAAAAGTGATCAGGGATCTGAGTTGGAGATTGGCCAAACCCGACGTCGGGAATACCGTAGATAAACCCAGAAGCCAGGTGCTTGGGCGACCCACGACCCTTGGAGAGGTCGACTGTAGCCGTATTGGAAGTTGTTTGGCGGCGCTCAATGGTGGATGAAAGGCCCAGCTGAGGTAGCGCTGCCAAGGCCAACAGGCCGCCGATAGTCAGAGACCGCATAGTTACAAGGAGGTGTCAACCTTGAAAAGGATGCGAGATGTTGAGATTTGAATGAGCAGTGAAGGTCTGGTTGTGATGTGAAGGCTTGAAAGTGAAGCTATAGAGATTTGTTATGGAATTGAGAGTATACTTATACTTGACAGTTTAGTTGCGCTACGGAACTCGGCAGTTCAGCCGGTTTCCGCACCTTCTACCCCGTGGGGACGGTTGAGGCGTCCGGCAATGCTTCAAAGGGTTCAAAGCCAAGAATTCTTCAATGTTCAACAAGGCTCCGCTAGTCTGCTTGCTCTAAAAGGCTCTCCAGTGGGAGGCTTTAGTCTATGACTTGTGTCTAGCGGGGAAAGTCCGGTGGGAGAAGGCGGTGGGATGTCAGGGTGTATACACTCGCATGACAGTAAAAGCTTTACATTGCGGGGTAATATAGGAGAAGTTCTTATGCGATCCAATCGTCTCGTAAACTTGTTCAGAGGTGGGATGGCCTAGATTGGTGCGGTTTTTGTTGATATTTTATGGTATTATTAAGGCAGTCCGAAATTACAGAGGCATATCTTACCGTATCTGGCTTGACATCTCAAACCAATGCTTTGCTAATGTGTTTTTTAAGTCGTGGACCAAAACTGTAGTTTTTATTGACTCAACTATGTCTTATCCAATTCGAGGAACAGAACTAATTTACTTCAGCCTGAGCACTGAGGTCACGAGGTACTATAAGTTGAAATAGAGTCTTAGAGGTAACAGAGCAGTCTGCTAGAGATATAAATGAGAATAGCGATTAACAACGGTGTATATGGATATTCTATGGGTTGAAGTCATAATTGCGCATTGCCTTTTTGGCTCATTAATGCGTCTTAGAAATATAACTATACAGATTTTTATTTAACGCAACAACGTATCGGGCCAACTCGCACTACAACGACAGCACAGTCGTAGGTCTGTTCCGTCACCAGTGTTTAAGCCGATGAGGCATTTGTTTAGGCGGCAAGCATTGTTCATTCACGTAGGCTATGAAATCCCATCAACAACCAGCATCTTCTCCTAGATGGATGCATGAGGTAATGCCAAGGCACCTGAAGTGACATCTCGGACTAGTTTCGAGCTCTGCACAAGTGCCTTGTTTTAAGTTGGCCAAGTTCAGTCACTCGTATGTTCCTGACTCGTTATCAGATCCTTCTTAATCCTGATGCTTAAGAAGGATTTGCAGATCTCGCGAATCAGCCAGTCAGGGGAACTGAATTAGGTAAACTTGTCTCAGCTTGTCGATCCCGTGTGATCCTTCGCATCTCTGGATCCACAGCCCCATCTCAGCTTGTTGAGGATGCAATAAATGATGTCATTCGATGGCCAGGCAGACGCATATAGTTCTCTATCCCAAGAATAAAATCAGGACGTGCTCCGTGAGCCGCCTTCTCATTACGACCTCAACTGCCTGAACATAATCCAATACTCCTCATCTAAGTTTAACAGCCCATCAACACTACACTCACCATGAAGGTACGTTGTCAGAAGTGTACATGCGCAGTGCTAATATTTATAGTTCCCTCTTATTCTTTGTGCCATCATTCCTCTGGTCTACGGATGTAATGGCCCTCGGGAAGTAGGGTCGAACCCCAACTGTCTAGGAGGTACATACACGGACTGTGCGGCTGAGAAGCAATCTCTGTGCACTCTCGAGTGCTTCAACCAGCCACCTGGACAGTGCACTACTGGTTGCACAACACGAGCTCAACAAGAGTGCCAGAGAGATTGCATGGCCATCAACAACTGTGATGATTGTATCGAGCACCTCCTGATCATGGGCGGAGCCGAGTCAGCTGCACTGGAAGCTTGCTCGCAGCCAGGTATGCATTCAATGAAAAGCCCCATGACGAGACCCTAGTCAAGCCGAGCTAATGAAACTATAGGAGACTCTTACTACTGCAACTGTGGCTGATCTATCGTTGACATGAGTGCTCCAGTCGATGGGGCACGTGGACTAAGATTCCTGAGTGCCATAGTATGCGACAATAGCAGCGTGTATTGCACGTTCATATCACAAGGGGGGAGGGGAAGGGGCAATGCACCGCAAAAGGTTCAACGGGATAAAAGAAGAAGACACGATAAGAATCATTTACATGTTCATTTCCCAACGAAAGTAGCATACGATATTGTTGATCTATTTGTCTTCCTTCAGGTAGCCAAAAGACAGAGTGGGACGGATAAACCCAGCCTCCTGGGGGAACACACCGTAGTCCCAGATGGTGTAGAAATTCTTCAGGAAGCGAGCGCCAAGCAAGGCGAATCCCTCTGCCCCAGAATCAATTGGAGACCAGCAAGCATCGTCTCGGTTGGCAAAACCAGGAAGGGCCAGTTGATCGCCAGTGACGTTGAGGAATTTGGATTCATCATAGTAGCCAACCTCAAATGCAACAGACCAGTCCTTGGTAAATTCGCTGCACAAAGGAATGTGCTCGCCGTTGAGAATTGCCGTCCAGTTCATGCCGATAGATGCGTAAATGTCCTCGATCTTGGACTCGGGAACGGTGATACCAGAGGCTCCAGTATCAAAGACAACCGAAACATCAATGTCAACCTTGGACCTGGTCTGAGAGCAGTTCTTTCCCTTTCTTGAAGCGGTAGTGCTGTGAAGAACGGATCGCCAGACGTCAAAGTCATTGAGGTTAGTGTTGATAGGAATCTCGATCAATTCGCCCTTAACATATTCCTTCTCCTTGGACCCTCCGAGTGTGAGAAGATCCTTTCCTGGTTTGCCCTTGGTATCGTCGCCATCTTCTCTCGAATAGTAAATTCCGAATCGAGGTTCGTTCACCTTCTTCTCCGCCATAAGAGTCTCGAAAACGAGTGTAGCGCCGCCATCAGCGATGCTACCAAAAGCCAGACCCATAAAGCCGGCAGCGGCCAGTGATGACCAGTTGCTCTCGTTGGCTGCGATGAACTTTGACTGCCAAGTCACGCCACCCGCCTCAAAGCGCTCCTCCACCGTCGGACCAGCCACCTTTCCTCCGAGATAGTCGATAGAGGCGTCCTCTCCCGTATATTTGCCAGTAGATGATGCGGTGAAGTTATACCCGACTCGGTTCTTGTTGTAGTGAAGGCACTCCGTGGCGCACTCGCTATCGATCATTCAAACCGAAGCGCTTCCAGTGTCGAAGAGAAGGAGGAAGTCTTGCTCGGGCTTTCCGACGCCGACCTGGACCATTTTCTATTAAAGTCAGTTTTCGCCCGTGGAACATGATCTGGTCAACATACGTAGCCATCCTGAATGACTATGGGAAAGTCCAAGATGGCAGCTGAGGCAGCACCGAGAAGGGTCGAGGTGGCCAAAACGGCCGAAGCGAAACGAGCGACAGAACCCATCTTTACTTGTATGAGGTCAATGACGAGATTGAGGTAATGCGAGAGGCGTGATAGACCGTCAACAGATTGTAGGTTGTTGCGATGTCTTATAGGCAGAATGGACCATGTGACGTATTGCGCACAGAACGAGATTAAGTGGCTAGTGACTCCATAAACACGAACTAATTTCGGTTGCTGTGACTATTATTAGGATAAGCAATGCTAAAGTACGGCATTCACTGAACATCCCTTGCATAGTTTGTAGTTATGCAGTTCACAATGCGTGTATAGATCCAAGCCCATCAGGTAGCTCGAATTATCTCCCGATGTATCTGTATCCGTATTTCACATTGTTGTCAATCACCTTATTACAGCAACAGTCCAGATCGGCAGTCTCCTATTCCAATTCAAGCATAGATAATTGGCAATGAAAGCCCAAGGCATAAGGCTAGACATTACATATCCAAAGAACCATGGCCAGCATATAAGCAATACCAAATAGACAAAACCTCTATATATTATAATGCTCTTCCCGGTATTTACATTAATTAAGAGATGGAGATGCAATGTTCAGTGCATGATATTTGTGAGACATGCTAATGGCTTGGCGCTTGTGCAGTCTTGGCTTAATACGAGAAATCTCGGGTTTTTAGTGGATAAGATTACGTTATAGCCAGAGACGCCAAGGCTTGGACCCATCCTCTCTCTATTGGAGGTAACAGCTTTAGGGTAGCAAAGTCTGTATTTAAATATTATAAGAATACTCAATCCAGTATGCTTTCTGTATTATTAAATATATATTTAAGGCTCTTAGATTGTGAACTAGATGGCTGTAATTTTTTAAGAGAATATTCATAGACAAATTGGCGTATATATGGCATTTATAAAAGAATATTACATCCAGTTAAGGAAATGCACGCAAACATATGCAAGCACTACCTTTTAGTATAAAAAGAACTTTTTTAAGATCGAGCAATATAGATATAGACATTCATTCCGCCTTTTATTATTACT
The DNA here is from genome assembly GCA_022627125.1 of Fusarium chuoi. Taxonomy (NCBI): domain Eukaryota; kingdom Fungi; phylum Ascomycota; class Sordariomycetes; order Hypocreales; family Nectriaceae; genus Fusarium; species Fusarium chuoi. The sequence continues at coordinate 86,788 of JAJALE010000888.1, read as the reverse complement.
GCATAAGCATAATACCAGCCAGTTGTTTTGAGTAACAATTGATATTCAAGAAAGAGTTTGGACTTGACATGATCTAAGACTTACGTCACAATTGCGTATCTTGCCGTCTAAATGGTTGACCTCACTTTAAGAAGTTATGCGTATTTTCTGCTCAGAATCGCGCAAAGACAGCCTGACAAAAAGTCGAATTTGAAAACCGGCTTGAATGCCGAAGTTAAAATTTGAGGAAGATGCATAAACGTGTTATGATTGGTGGTATTCGAGAATCTCCGTGCGACGACAAAAGTGTCCAATCAATAGCCGACATTAGTCTCGGCAATGGCAGCGAGCATACTTGTTCTAGAAAGGTTCGAAACCTACTTCTCAACGGCTCTAACCATCTTTGGACTACTACTTCGTCTGAATAATCATGACAAACAGTGAGAATTTGCAAGCCGACCGGGATGCGACCTGTCAAACTTGGCCCCAACACAGTGCTTGACGTCTCCAGGGCGGACATGACGAGTGTTTCACGGCAAACCCGGACCACCTGACTAATGTAAACACTCTATCTTATCAAGATTTAGCTTGGATTATGGAGTCAGATCGGCCAACTACGAGGATCTTAACTGATCGTAGCATAAATCAGCTACCATGGCACCCACCATCTGCCCGGCATTATTGCGTAGACAGTTTAGTCTTCGGCTTTGGTTGACGGAAATGCCTTGGTCTGCGCCATCGATGAAACCTCATGAGCTAAGGATCTGAAAAACATACAATGGGGCAACAAGATCGGCTTTTCAACGCCCAACTTCTTAAGAAACCAGATTCCCTCATCATCGATTGACATTCCCATGCCAGTTATTATCAATCTGTAAAGTGGATCATCATTTCCCAGGCTCATCATGCGCTTCTCGTATCTTTCGGGCGTGTCTGCTCTTACCTTGACCGCTCTCACGGCACCAGCCTCATGCAAGCCCGCCGATTCTGCCTATGACTATATTGTCGTCGGCGGTGGCCCTGCTGGCCTGATCACGGCTGAGCGACTCTCGGAGGCAAACAAGAAGATACTGCTCCTCGAGCGTGGACATGGTCCAACCGTCGCAACTGGATCCAATCACACTCTATCTTGGGACTCCTCCCTTACCCCAATCGACGTTCCTGGTCTCTCTTCTGCTGTTGGTGGACTTGATCTATGGAATGAGTATATGTGTGATGATACTGCTGCCTTAGCCGCTTGTGTCCTTGGTGGCGGCGTCACCGTCAACTACATGGTCTTTGTGCATCCTCCTGCTCGCGATTTTGACGACAAGTGGCCCAAGGGTTGGAAATGGAACGATGTTGCCCCGGCCGCCAACAGACTATATGCTCGCAACCGAGGCACTCTAGTACCCTCAAAGAACAACGAGCGATACGACCAAGGTCTCTACAACACTCTGTCTGGCTTTTTCGATAAGCTGGGCTGGAAGTCGGTTGACATGATCAAGCAGCCTGACGAGAAGCACGAGGTTTACAGCTGGCCATCCTGGAATGTCAAGAATGCCCTGCGAGCTGGGCCCGTCAGGACCTATCTCCCCCTGGCCCAGAAGCGAAATAACTTCACTCTTCGCATGGGTTCCAAAGTCATTCGCGTCGTCCGATCAGGCTCACGCGCCACTGGCGTCGAGGTTGAGACTGCTGCAGGCAAGAAGGAGATTGTGAAGCTTTCCAAGCACGGTCGCGTTGTTCTTTCTGCTGGCGCCCTCACAACTCCTCGCCTGCTGTTCAACTCAGGCATTGGACCAAAGAAACAGATTCTGACTGCTAAGAAGACTGGTGTCACTCTTCCTGCCGAGAGAAACTGGATCAACCTTCCTGTTGGCGAGAACCTCATGGACCATCCCATCTTCACCTTCACTGTCAAGACTGGTGGTGCTTGGGGCATGCTTGATACTGATAGTGTCCTGAACGGCACCGATACCAAGAACATCGATCTATATGAGAAGAAGTCCTCTGGAGTCCTGACTCAAGGCCGCCATCGCATGATCTTCTTCAGCTCCAACAAGGGTTCCGACGGTGTCACTCGATACTTCCAGGGATCATGTGCTGCTGGAGGTGATGGTATCGCTTCCATCAAGGTCTACATGACTCACGGCCTGACCTCGACTGGTGTTCTGGGTATGACTGAGGAGGGCAAGACTGTCATTGAGAAGTCTCCTTACCTGCAAACAAGTGGAGATGTCGAGGCCGCGAAGGCTTTTGTTCAGGATATGGTTGAGAAGATCACCAATTCTTCATCTGGATTCGTTCTTCAAAAGGAGACCAACACCACAGCTATCATCAAGGCTGTTACCAGCGGGAACCATTATGCTGGCACTACCAAGATGGGTACTGATGATGGGCGCAAGGGAGGCTCTTCCGTTGTTGACACCAACGCCAAGGTATATGGCATGGACAACCTTGTAAGTGTAGCTTGTATCGTTCTACCAATCTACCTACTAATTATCTCTAGTTTGTCTCTGATGCTGGCATCCACCCTGACCTTCCTACTGGCAATATCCAGACCATTGTTATGGTTGCCGCTGAAGCTGCAGTTGCCAAGATTCTTGCTTGTTAAAGAACCTTACCTGTTCAAAGGGAATGAAAGGGACCCGGGTGAAAACTTAGTGTAGTACTAGCAGAGCACATTCGAGATAATCTCATGTTTTTAAAATATTGTAATACATTAGCTGTAGCATCTAAGTGTCCTTAGAAACTTTTCACCGCCTCGATGCAGACCTTGCCGAAATGCTTCATGCTCTCCAAGTATTCGAAAGCACCCCTGGCCTCTTTAAGGCTGAAAATCCGCCCATCAATCACTGGCTTAATGTTATTAACTTCAATTGCACGATTCATCTCCTCAAATTGCACGCGTGGGCCCACGTATGCGACACGTATATTGCAGAACCTGAAAAACATATCCATAAGAACTGGCTGCTCTCCAGGGCGAGTACCAGCCCTTACTCCAACCACAGATGAGTCCGTCCATCTTAACGGCAACAAGACACTATCAAGTTCCAACACGTTAGTAGTAGCACATCAAAAGCAGGGGAGTACCCTTTGTACCTGTTGTAGAGTCACACCGCCCCCGATTTCGACTACGATGTCAACTCCCTCCTCTCCTGGAGTATGAGTCTGCACCTGGGCACCCCAGTTCTCAACTTCGCGATAGTTAATGACATGGTCAGCCCCCATGTCGCGGAGCTTTTTGGCCTTTTCAACCGAGGACGTAGTCGCAATGACTTTGGCGCCAGCTGCCTTGGCGAACTACAGTCTGAGTTAGTTTGATGTTGTTGAGTCTGGTTAAGCTAGGCAGCTGAGACTTACAAGGATAGCAAAGGTACTCACATCGCCAGTGCTTTGTGTGAGAACCCACTGCCCTGGGAGTAGAGTGCGGCCGGCACCAAAGAGAGCGTTCCAGGCAGTCAGCCCTGCCACTGGCAATGTGCTGCCCTCAAGAAAGCTGAGGCTGCGCGGGAGACTAATCACGTATTGTGCTGGAATGACGGCATACTCTTGAAGGACGCCATGATAAGCGGTTCCCAATAAGGCGCTGATGTAGTGTGGCTTTATCGGACCAGATTGATGTGCTCCATTCATGATTGTTGTGACTCTGTCGCCTATCTAGAAGTTCTGAATATTAGACCCGATTGCTATGATAACTCCAGATCCATCCGAGACGGGAACGACATCTTTCAGGGAATGCTCGAAATGGCCCTGAATGCAAGTTAGTGTAAGCCGAAGGAGATGGGGATCTGGAAAAGGAAAGACAAACCCTGGTGGTGCCAATATCGTGGTGGTAGTTCAAGGAAATAGCGTAAACTGGATTGACGTAAGTAGGAAAGAAAATGACCGGGACAAAGTTAAGGCCACGAGTAATCTTTATCATCACGCCATTGGGTCCAATGTGAGGGATGGGAGCCACCTGCATTTCAAGCCCCGATGGACCGTCGAATGTCTTGACCACCCACGGTGTCGATTTTTGCGGAAGGGACATGTTTAAAAAGGAGTTATGGATGTTTCTGTCTGGTAAGAATTGGGCAGTGGACAGGCTGCTCTTCAAATACTCAGCTTAACCTGGGAATATTGGCCGTTGAAGTTACTCCGAGACCACGAACAGTTCCTGGTCAGCTAGTCTATGTCTCTTGTAGAAGCTCCGATGGCAGGGGGGATCAAATCATCGTTGGTTGGGAGCCTGAAAGATCCTAAACTTGGCAAAATTACTGTAAGTTTTAGACTAAATTACCTAAATGTTTTTATCATTTAGGATCGAGGTCCTGAGTTTTCTTTCCTCCCCTAGCCAGAGCCCCGGGTTTGCATTTGGCGACTATATAGTTATTATTATGGTGAAGATTCTGGCGCTAATGTAAGCTGCTTAGAAAACCTAACTTAATACGGAGTAAAGCCATTTGTAATCCGAGCTCATTATGGGTCCTCGAGTTCTCGCCAGAAGTTATCACAGGACATGTCAGTAAGGTGAAAAAGGAGTTTCCTTAAGTCGGCGACATGCCATTCCTAGCTCTTGAACATGATAAAATCTACCCTGAAGTTAAACAATACGGCCATGAAATATCCAATCAACCTCGCTGCGGCCCCTCTCATCGAGCAGAGAGACATGACACAGCGTAGAGAGATACGTACCGCAAGCGAGGACTGGACAGGTAAAACAAGCAGTGCTGAGAGACGCAGGCTGCAGAACCGCCTAAACCAAAGGGCATACGGTGAGTGTGAGTTGGTCTTGGAAGCTGGATACCTGCTTATACATTAGAATTGAAGAGAGAAGAAAAGCGTCAAGACGATCAGCATCATTACATCTGCAGCAAGGCAGCAGACCTCGTCACGTCAACAAGGACACAGCAGATACACCGGATACGCCGGAACAACCAACTGCTACTCAGTATCTGACTATGATAAAACATCCCGCAGGCTACACGCCTGGATCGGGCTGTCAGCTGCTCCGCTTCGACGCCCAAGACGCAATCCGCGAGTTCGTCATAAAGGCCTATGAAGATTATGTGCTGGGTTGCCCTCAGCCATGGTATTTATCAACCCTCATCTAGGTCAACGTCTTCAACGCCCTTGTACAAAATGGTATCGCATTGGGATTCTCAGACCGTTGGCAAAGAAAGGGTGGCATCTCGCCTTTCTCTGTAATTGGACCATTGCAGTCTTGTGATTCCTACCCGCTAAATCTCCCGCCAACAGCCTTGCAAAGGACTATTCCACATCATCCATGGATTAACCTTTTCCCAATCCCCCAAATGAGGGATAAAATCCTGCTCATGGATGAGCTATGCGGTGACCTGCTCGATGCTAAGCCGGGAATTGACGGGAAGCCGAGCCTGATAGTCTGGGGAGACCCTTAGGACCTCTATGGGTGGGAAGCAAGTACTTTATTCTTGCAGAAATGGGAATGGATGCTAGGGGGATGTCGAGATATCCTTCAAGCTACTAATTACTGGCGTGAGAGCCGAGGGAAAGACAAAATACTTTTCTAGAGGGCAGATAATAAACTTGTAGAATAGCATACCTTGTGATAGCAGATATCTATCCGAGACTTATAGGTTCATGCATAGAGTTCGCAATTTAAGCATCACCACGTCATCTATCCTCACTGTTGAAGCTTACATTCAATTGATCCCTGCCGGTTCTTAGTTACATGCCACCAACCGACATTGATGAACTGCGGCAAATATTTGCTATATGTCTGAAGTTTCGCATGTCGATCACTTACCTGCCGAGGCAAAAGATTATCTAAATCACTCTTTGAGCAGTTGATCATTTATTAGTTGCAAAGGGACAGATTAAGTGTCGGAAAGAGGAGGGGCTCTTGACTATCGCTGATTTTGGGGTATGAACTATTAACCTGCCGTGATGGTATCTTCATGATCTGACGTCTTGTGGGGACGTTTGGTAGGTAGCTCATGAGCTAACGACAGAAATGGGTAAGAGTGAGCAAGGCTCTATGATAGCCAGGAAAGTTTCGTGGGATTTAAGGCCATTTGTGCCTGACTGTTTAGTCTATGCCATTAAATCCAGAAATTTCACTAGCCGAATTCAGTAAATCAGCGCTAGGTTTGGGGTTTAGTTGTTTATACGGCGATTTACTAATTAATATTTCAGAAAAACCGTAACGTAAAGGTCCCAAAACTGCCAATAATCAGACTCATATTCTGAGAAACTCTCACATCTTAATTATATCAGGGGGAACAAAGTCACAATGAGTATATGGGCATAATTAAATTATGGACGAATATTGCACGCATGTTCGACAAAAGAACCTACCCTTCCACAGGCGAATCCTGGGCTGAAGCATTCTGGCACCCTTTGTCATTGAACCGCCAGTGGGGCTGACAGATACGACATTTGCAGGTTTCTTTCAGTGATCCGACTCAATCCCCGCCTGTGACTTCTAAAGATGAAGATAAGCTGATATCGTGTCTACGTTGCGAGGGCGCAGAGACATGGGGTTTCTTGCTTTTAAATCTCTACAGTGCCTAGTTGGCAATGTCTAGGACTAAAAAGGGCTATATCGGGTTTTCTCATCCGTAGACCCAAGTCGGAGACGAAGTGACTACTCCTATTGGCGCCGCTGTTCCTATTGTCTGGAGACGATATCCAGAGGGGTGCATCGCGATTGGTCAAAGGTACATACGAAGCTTACATCATGAGCATACGGCGTATTGCCTCTAACGACATTTAACTATGTTTATGGAATAATGGAAGGTGACACCATTCAGGCTGGAGGAGGAAGAACAACAAAGAAGGTCGCGAGAAATTTAAATTCATCTGGGTAGCATAAATATTACCCTGTCGTTCAACATAAAACATGTATGGGGTTCGCATACGCTTGGGATCCTTTTGACGAAGCCGGACGGCAATTTTGGCGCCAACGTTACACTATAATTATAGAGGAGCTTGGGTGCGAAGGGGGTCACCATCAATGTGACTGGCTGTGCCTGAACAGGGGAGCCCGGACCCGGAGCACCGTGCCGCTCAGCCAACATCACATGGTCGCGGGGAGAAAAGGAGCGTTAGCCTCCGACACCCGGTTCTGGAAGTAACGGGATCTTGGTACTCCGTACACTTTGGGCAATATAACAATCTTGGGTGGAGGGGTCGCGTCGAAAAAAGTCTGACCAAGGATTCGGCAGAAGTAGGAGCATACGCATATAAGCCAACGAATTCGAAATGCCAGTGTTCTTTAATTATTGGCAGTGATATATCGAGTTGGTAGATCTGATAGCTGATGCTTGCATCTCACGCATCTCGCGCCTCGCTCCCTGGTTCGGCTCTTGTAGAATGAGGAACTATGAGTTTGTTTAGGTTAGGGGAATTACCGTCGCAGACTAATGGTAAGCATAAAGATAATATTGGAAACAAGGCCCGGGTCTCCGTTTGTCAACTGGGGAAAGGGATAAGGTTCGTTTCATCCGACATAGGCCCCTGCTAGGGCACACCCTATTTTGCTTTCTTTCGGAGCGTCCAATGTAGCACCTAAATACGGTATCGGTCCTTGGTCATTTTGGACTGCCTGTTGGATAATCATGGATCTCATTGGTATATGAATGCGGCTTCGGCACTGGTTTTTGTAATCACGGCTACGGAGAATCTACCAACAGCCTTTACCAATTGTCGACTGGGGATTGGTCATCATGGTTTCCTACCGCTCGTTATGGCTTCTGGCCCTAACGCCTTGTAAGTCTGAATATGTTGCGCTTCCGCGGTTTCAGGGTGCTGATCTTGAGAAGTTGCCCATTATGTGTCTGCCCAACAATCAACGCCCGCATCCTACACCGACCCCGATACTGGGATCGTGTTCGACACATGGACTGCATCCGGATCTCGCATGACGTTCGGCTTCGCTTTTCCCGAAAACGGCCAGACCACAAACGCTGATGAGCTCATTGGATACCTCGTAAGGCACTATTCGATATCGATAGCTCTTCTTCTCTGACCATGTATACAGAATTGCGCGACTCCCAGTGGGAAAGGCACTGGATGGTGCGGTCTCTCCTATGGCGGACCCATGACAAATTCGCTCTTACTCATGGCCTACCCTCACGACGGCGATATCCTTACATCCTTCTTCTGGGCCAACGCCCAGGTCGAGCCTGTCCAGTACAAGGGTAAGGCTACTCTGACCCAGATCTCTTCCAGCATCACGGCGAATGGTTTCACTCTCATCTACCGCTGCCAGGGCTGCACTTCCTGGTCGCAAGACGGAAACTCGGGTCAATTGGCGACCACGTCTTCGATCGCCGTTCTCGGATGGGCTCATAGCACCACGGACGTGATTGACCCCGAGTGCCCCCGTGAGGCGAGGATGCTCCAGCACGAAACCCAGAGCATCTTCGGTGGTCAACTTACAAGCAACGCCTTTAACAGTAAGTATGGCACGTGGGCCAAGCTCGCTACAAAGGTTGTTGAGGGCAACTGCGGTGGTGAGCAGCCTACTTCCACCGCAACCAGTCAGCCCTCCTCAACCGCTGCGCCCAGCGGTACCCCCGTCCCTGATGAGACATACGATTACGTTGTTGTCGGCGGTGGTGCCGGTGGTCTTCCCGTCGCTGACCGTCTCAGCGAGGCTGGTAAAAAAGTCCTTCTCATCGAGAAGGGACCTCCATCCTCTGGTCGTTGGGGCGGTACCCGTAAGCCAGACTGGCTCGGAGGCACCAACCTGACTCGCTTCGATGTTCCCGGTCTATGCAACGAGATCTGGGCCGATTCTTCCGGCATTGCCTGTCCCGATACCGATCAGATGGCCGGATGTGTTCTCGGTGGAGGTACCGCCATCAACGCTGGTCTTTGGTGGCGTCCCAATCCACAAGACTGGGACTTTAACTTCCCCGATGGCTGGAAGGCCAAAGACATGGCCACGTACGAGCAGCGTGTCTTCGGTCGTATTCCTGGTACATGTTACCCATCAATGGATGGTAAGCTATACCTCGACCAGGGCTTCAAGGTTGTCGCTGGAGCCCTTGGTAAGGCCGGTTGGAATGAAGTCAACGCTCTTGAAAAACCGGGTGCGAAGAACCGCACTTATACCCACCCACCTTTTATGTTCTCCGGAGGAGAGCGAGGAGGCCCCCTTGCTACCTACCTCGTCTCTGCCAAAGCGCGAAACAACTTCAAGTACTGGACCAACACCCAGGTAAGACGTGTCGTTCGCTCTGGCGGTCACGTAACCGGCCTTGAGGTCGAGCCCTTCTCTGGTGCCGGGTATGTTGGTACTGTCAAGCTCACTCCGGAGACTGGTCGAGTTATTCTTGCGGCTGGCACTTTTGGCAGTGCTAAAATCCTCCTTCGAAGTGAGTCTTATCCTAGCCATATGCTGCCAGAGCTTTGTGGTTCTAATCATGCTTTACAGGTGGTATTGGCCCAGATGACCAGCTCAGCGTTGTCGCCGACTCTAGTCGCGATGGTAGCTCCATGATCGCCAAGGATCAGTGGATCAACCTCCCTGTTGGCTACAATCTCGAGGACCATACCAATGTAAGTGCCGTCGTAGAGTAACCCGATTGTCCGGCTAACAGCATAACAGACCGACACTGTTATCAAGCACCCCAGCGTCGTGTTCTACGACTTTTACGAGGCCTATGATAACCCAATCCCCTCGGATAAGAAGAAGTACCTGGGTCAGTATTGAATCATCTCCTGCAACTTGGCTATCATGACTAACTTGGAGGTAGATGCACGCTCAGGCATTCTTGCTCAAGCTGCTCCTAACATTGGCCCGGTCATGTTTGATGAGATTTCTGGTGCTGATGGCCGCGTCCGATCTATGCAGTGGACTGCTCGCGTGGAGCCTAGTCTCGGAGAGACCAGCAATAGTAAGTACTGCTTGACACTCCGTGCGATTTGCCTCACCAGACCTAACTCGTGAATCAGAGTCCATCACCATTAGCCAGTACCTCGGCCGTGGTGCCAAGTCACGCGGTCGCATGACCATCACAAGCGCTCTCAACACCGTCGTCTCTGGTAATCCCTACCTCAACGATGCAGAAGACAAGAAGGCTGTTGTGAAAGCCCTCGACAACCTTCGTAAGGCTCTTTCTGGCGTGGAGGGTCTAGAGTGGCTCCAACCAGCTCCAGGTGTCACCTCGCAGAAATACGTCGATGATGTGAGTTCTTCATGAATCTCTGCTGGAGTTCAAAGCGTGGTCTAATGTTACATATAGATGGTCGTCTCGTGGAGCAACCGCCGCGCCAACCACTGGATCGGAACCAACAAGCTCGGCAAGGATGACGGTCGTCAAGGCGGTACTGCCGTCGTTGACCTCAACACCAAGGTCTATGGTACTGACAACCTCTTCGTCACCGACGCTTCTATCTTCCCAGGCATGGTCACTACCAACCCCAGTGCCTACATCGTCACCGTCGCGGAGAGGGCCAGCGCCGCTATCCTAGCCCTTCCCGTGTCCAAGGCCCAGGGGCAGTACCAGCAGTGCGGTGGCAATGAGTGGACTGGCAACATGCAGTGTGGCAAGGGATTTTACTGCAAGATTCTAAACCCGTTCTACTCTCAGTGCTACCCTGACTCTAAACGATGAGGCTAGGGGATGTAAGAAACTTCGAAATATGCTGCCGTAAAGCTTCAATATGACGAACGGCCAAGTTCTCTTACATCATGAGGGTTAGGTCGATAGGTACCACGCTGCATCAGGTAAACCACAAATGTAAAGACTGTCATCACAATCCTGGCATCTTGATACACAATGACAAGCGCTATTCTTGTGAGACGGATTGGGAATCCTCTATGCCTTCGTAGCGTTCGCTCCATCATGCCTATGATTAGCCAGTATAGGCTGTGCGTATCAGCAGTCCCTTGCTAGACACGGGAATGTTCATTCGAACCACATTGGCCACGAAGGATGTTTACCCTTCCTCCAAATGAAACAACCTATCTTCTCAGTTCCCCGTCACGCTGCTGTTCAATTAGTATAACGGCGTCTCTCTTACCCAGCACCCCATCTCGGTCTTTCCTTTAGCTTTGTATCCTTGCCACCAGCAGTTCGTGTTGACGTTATGCTTAATACGCCAGGAAACAAAAATGTTAAGTAACCTCAGATTGTCAATGCTACCTCACTTTCGAGTCTCAAGGTTTACTTAGGGGTCGCAGGGTACTATAGAACACGGACACGAGTTATCTTCCAGCCAACAGCGTGTAAGAAAAGTTAGGAATCGATACTGCTTTGGACAGAACTTCAGCAAATTAATCCCCAGAAGCGAATAGTCGCACTAGTGGAACCTCGGAGGCTGTTTGTCCGCGTTTGGTAGCCTCCTTTCGGCAGCCCTCGGAGGCATGATCTTTGTTGCCTATTACCAAAAAGAGGATGCCATTTGGACTAGAATGGCATACAAACATGGCCAAACTTCCAATCAATGCACTATTCGCCTCTGCACAGACCAGACGACGGAGGGAACTGTCCCTGTCCGGGTCTGCCATCTATCGTACTATCAGGCTTCCTTTGCACCCCTGACGCCATTCTATCCATTCCCACCTTGACTTCCCTCCCATGCAGCTCCATTTCCTCGCAAGCGTGGCCTCTTTTTCTTCGGGAAGACCAGGAACTGGTGTGTTGCTGTCTTTCCTCTGCCACCAGCATTTCATCCTCGCTGCTGCTAAAACCGTCCCGTCCAGCTCAGGCTTGCTAGTGTTGTTTTCTGGCCGCACCATTGAACTCATTCCCTTCCCTCGCCTCCATAAGAGCGGATAAAGGAGCGCACCAAGCACTGCAGTACCACTTGCGCCAGTCCCAGCCTTGACTCCTGTCAATAACATACCCGTGAAAACTCTAGAACTGGTAGTGTATTTAGATGAGTCTTCCGACGAGTCTAAGGCCTGGTCATCACTAGGTCTCTTCTCTTGACTGTCCAGGCTCGCCGAGGAGGGTCTCCTCTCTTGTGCCGGCTTCGTGTAGTTTCCTTCGCCACCATACGATCCCTTAACAATCTTTTGGAACAGGTACTATTAAAACTATGAGCTGTCCATAGATGGTTCTCCTTGGAAGGCTAAGTCGAATTTTCACCTTTTCTGACTTAAAGAATTTCACGTTGGTAAAACTGCCAACCATATCGCTTTATTCGACGATCCTGAGCCTGTTCGCTGTCACATTGGAAAGCGGCTCAATATCATTTAGCACGAGTTCCCAGAGTTCGATCTGTAGCTTAAGTTGTGAGCTAGAAGTGTTATTTGAAACTGAGACTTGTGGCTGAGAGCTTAAATCTGTCGAGAGAACTTAGTTCGATCTGTAGCAAGGCCAAGGTGTCGAGGATCTGGTTATCCCTAGCAGTGAGCTCCACTGTCGAGGATTTCGAAGACGGCAGGAATAATGCGCTAAATATGTTGCGAGAAAACGTCATGCCACCAGTGACGTTGACGAGACTTTATAGGTCCAGGTTGACATGTCGAATTACCATCACGACTGCCTATAGTTGGTAATGCAGACACAAATCGTTTCTTGATTCCACCAAAAGCTCACAAATGTATTATTAAGCTCTGATAATCACGCCAGATTATCAAGGCGCGTATCGATATCAAGCTTACTCTGTCATACCACACCGACTTTCTCGATTGAACGGGCTCGGACAAGGAACATCACACGTCCGCGTCCGTATGGTTCCAAGTATTATCACGGCTTTCAAACGGGCTAGGTGCTATACTCTGTGCTGACATGGAATATGTCCGCCGGTATAAATATAAGTCCGTAGGACCGTTAACGCGGCACATTGATGAATTCCTTAACCCAGGAGGCTTAAAACAGGAACTATACCTAATACTTTGCGTCGTAAGCTTACTATATCATACTAAACCACGATTGCATTTAGCATATCTCGTGTACTTTATGACAACAAGACACAATTAAGTTACAGCAGGTCGTTATAAGTACTTCAGAGCCATTGTTTTCCACTCATCATCTCCAGTAAACCTACCTCAAAATCGGAATTCTGATTCTTGAGAAAAATAATATGTTTCCACTTACAGTATTTATCATAATACTTCTTACCTATGGCGCATGGGCGAAATCGCATATTCATATTCTTCGCGTCGCGCATCAAGAGCGGGGTATACTCACATTGGGCTTTAATTCCTCTGAACCTAGTGACAGAAGTATTCAACTAGTTGGTACTACCCAGGCAGGGTATCAACCAGGATGGTTAAATAACAGAGGAGAATATCTGTACTCGGTCTCGAGAACACACTTCCCTGACAATTCGTCCACGAGTGGCGGTATCTTCGCATTCAGAAAGCTACCTAATGGATGCCTTGAGCTATCTGACGCAGTAGCATCCCGCGGCGATGGTGGTGTCTACCTTGACATTTCAAGAGACGGAAAAACGTTATCTTCAGCCAATATGTAAGCAAAGAGCCCATACGTTTACATCGACGATTCATATTACTCACATATTCACACGTCAGCGACGGCTCTACAGTCACCATATTCCCACTGAACTCTCCTGGCAACTTTGGCCACGTTGCAAACGTCTTTCATTACAATCTCAAGCATCCTGGACCCGGAACTGGAGATCCGCAGGAAAATGCGAACCCGCATGCGGCCATCTTTAGCCCCTGCGGAAATATCATGGCTGTCCCTGACCGAGGTGCAGATCGTGTTTACATATATCAGGTACACGATGCGAAACATCTCAAACAGATTCGGACTATTACACTGTTACCAGGAACTGGTCCGCGTCATATTGTCTTCTCTCAAGTCAGCAAAGAGAAGACAATAATGTTTTTGGTTTCCGAGCTCGATAACACTGTCAATGTCTTCTTGCTTGAAAATGGCACTGTTGGTTATTATGGCAAGCATCCTGACCTAAATGAAACCTTGCGTATCACTCATCTGCAGAGAGCATCTACTCTCGATGATTCAAGCAAGCGTACAAAGCCCAACAATGTCGATTTGGCTTCCGAAATTTCTGTTTCGCATGACAGGCGCTTCTTATATATATCCAACCGGAACACGGAATCAGTCGATAAGGTAGATACCATTGCTTTATACTCTTTGGACATATACTCCAAGAAACCACTGCAATTCTTGGGCCTTAACAGCACCTATGGGAAAATACCTAGGCACTTTTATCTATCATCTGATCCTCGAAATCAATTCCTTGCAGTTGCAAACCAAGTTACCAACGACCTTTTTATCCTCAAAAGAGACTTCAAGACAGGCTTTCTAGATGGTATTGTTGAAAAGTACAGTTTCGGAAAGCTTGATCTGACAACTAAAGTTGGCCCGATGTCAGTTATATGGGATTGAACCACGAGTCCAGTATAAGCCATGCGTGCTCTAAGTTCTATCTGCCGGAATAAGCTCTCAGCCATGCGTGCTCATATAGTTGTTGGAGATTATGGCGATGATCTATGAGGAGACCCAGTCAGGACAGGTAAACTTTATAGAGAACTCTATATCCTCTTCAATTTAAACCTTCTCTTTCTCTCAAGGTCTCTCAGATACAAAAAGTGATATATCCTTCTGGCCAAATCCACAAAAGAATTATCGCCATCTCTGCCGACACAATGACATTGTGAAACGATCTCATCTCTAGCATGTAGGTGCCTAATCTTGAAGCTATCGGTAAATCCAGCCTCTTCCACTCCAGCCTTGCCGGCTCTGTACAAGCAGCCCAAGTAGAACTTTAATCCTATCGAGTCTGCAGGCTGGTGCAAACTTAAGCAAAGATGACCCTGATCCATGACTCAATTAAAGATTCACGTCTCCTGAGACTTTTCCTGTGCCACCGTGGTTATCTGTCTCCAGTCCACATTTGGCTGAGGCTTGGTGAGCGACCTGTTGAAAAAGTATCTAATGACTATATCTAAGCTTAATGTTTTCTAGGCTGTAAAGCTTACCTTTTACTTGTCAAATTTCAGGCTGCTCGTGGAGCTGTTTCAGTCACAGTTGAGTTCGACCTCTGTCTTAATATACATTAGCGTTAGTTACCAGTCCACTAAAGATAGTTAAAGGGAGAAAGCCTCCAATAAGTAATGAAAAGGTTTCAGAATGTCTACAGGGATGATATACAGTAAGACTGAGGATCTAAAGTATATACCAATATAGTAATAGCTAAATTAATTTACTATAGTTAATAAGGTTAGGGTAGCCTAGAGTATAAGTATTTCTTAATTTATATTTTTAAGTATTTAGCCTTTCCTTTTTTATTTTATTATTAAAAAATGCAATAAACTTAATATTTATAACTGTAGTAGTTAATTGCAATTTATATCTTTTTACCCTTTAAATAATTATAGTCTTCCATTGACTCTTGAACAATACCCTTAAGCTTTCCAGCAGTCTCCGCTCCAAAGTTATCCGCCCATCGCCTATAAACAACATCCAGGCTGATTCCCTGAGAGCTCTTTGAGCTATCAATTGAGGTTGAGTTCCAATACTCGCTCATAAACTTCAGCTCGCGACATCCAGCGTTCTCGGGTGCTTTAATCGTATCCCACTTGTAAAGGATATGCTGTTCATCCATGCCGAGTGAATTGCACAGCTTCTTGATTGTAGGACTGCCATCAAGAATGTCATCCGCATCGACAACAATAGGTTTAGAACTCTCTCCGACGTTGAACAAAAACCAATCGTAGAGCTGGCGAGAGTACTGATAAGTCGTATAGAACGCCCATGACCTATCAGCAAGATCAATAGAGCGGGCGGCGCTTTCGGCTCTATACCAAGATTCGAACGTGAGGGCCGGGTGTCGAATTAGGAAGATTGGTCTCCATTGCAGGAGGAACTTATCAGGGAATATGGTTGGGTTTGTTTTCGCGTCCTCTGCTGAGTGAGAAGAACCCTGTCGATGAACTGTAAAAGAGGGTCTTGGATATGTACCCCACATATGTTCCGAGAGCTTACATGGCTCCCAGACGTAGAAGGTATGTTCTTTGAGGAACATAGACATATTCTAACATCATTAGAAATAAGCTCAAAACAGTTTAATAAACAGGAAGTAACGAACATGAGTTTTGGCGACCTTAAGCTCCTCTTGAATTTCATCAAACCCTTCTTGGAGGAGACTTTCAAAATCTCGACGTTGCTGATCGGATACCGAATTTATCGGTCCCCAGTTGAAAGATTCTCTTGCAAAGTCAAAAGCACGTTTGAAGTGATAATTTGATTGAGTCCATCCTGGTTGCCCCGACAGCAAACGGCATAGGACATGAGAACAGGTACGGTTGAGAGCAAATAGGAACACGTCCTGAGGACCAGTAGCATGGCTTTCTTCTATGCTTCCCATGGTGTGTAACCGTCGTGTTATAAATGAATTACTGGGCCTGATATGATGCCTGGTTGAGTGGAAATACTTGGTAAGAGAAGGACAAACGAACACCGGGATCGGTGTCAAATATACTTATATGATCTGAAAGAGGTGCCTCTAGTGCCTCCAGGCTCCGGATAATTTCCTGTCATATTGGAAAGCGAAGAAAATGCATTAATTGCTGTACTATAGCTGAGCTAGGGATACTATTGAGCCTCTAGTGGTCCTTGATGGTTCGCTGCATTAAAACTTTCATTCCTAATAGTGACCTAAATTATCATTAAATGCCGCCATCGACTAGCATATCAAACGATATACAGAACTTAACGGGCTAAATAAGAAAGATTTCAATTTAAAGATATTAATATCTATTAATCTAGCCTTAATAATCTTGCTGCTATGTGGTTTTTTAAGAGCTTTTTAAGTACCTACTTATTATAATTATAATAGTCTATAATAGAAAGGATCGCGATATCGCGATGCGATCGAAGTTACTACTTTACTTAGAATTTACTTCTTATTCTGGTTTTAACACTTTATGAACTTAATTTATTGCTTATTCTGGACTTTGTATCTCCTAGGTGATAATAATAACCCAGTCTCCTCGCTTGTCAGAACACGTATCATCGCAGCTTTACACAGTAATATATATTCATCCATGTTGCAACAGAGCTTAATGTCCTTCCATAGCCAATGCTTCGCGGCGAGTCTTGCTTTTGGCATCAAAGTATGGTTTCTCTCCAATTCCAACAGCACGATGACCTGTACGTGAACCAAGCCCAGCGTAGTCAAAGATAGCAGTGTGATAAACCGTACGATTATCCCAAATAGCTATAATTTAATTAGGTAACTGGCAAAACTT
The DNA here is from genome assembly GCA_022627125.1 of Fusarium chuoi. Lineage (NCBI taxonomy): Eukaryota > Fungi > Ascomycota > Sordariomycetes > Hypocreales > Nectriaceae > Fusarium > Fusarium chuoi. The sequence goes on along the minus strand of JAJALE010000888.1, from coordinate 69,660 downwards.
AGAGATACACACTCACCAAGATCATAAGGATTCTGCCAGCGATGCCTCAGCTGACAATCATGCTCCTCAACAATCATCTGCAGAAACCAATCTAGAAGGCGTTTACTTTCATCAGGTGTAAGGTCATTGATACTCTCGCAGTGATTGCCAACTGCAAAGAGACTTTTCCAGCCCGTGACGGGGTTGGTACGAACAACTGGATGGGTTGTTGTGAGAGAATCACCCACGTTGTTTGGAGATCCTCGTGGCTGGGTGTATAGTTCGAATCCCTTCTCCTTAGCTACGCGTGGCAGTCTTCTCTGCGAAAAGCTGGCTGTTAAACCTTCAAGAAACTTGCGATAATTGGGGGAGATCTTGTCGTAGATTTCACATGATGAAGCCCACATCGTGTCTAGACGTTGTTAAGATTTGTGTTTTGCTAAGGGATGAGATAGAATTACCTCCACCTGTAGGAGGCATCTTAACCACCTTCAAGATTGAGTAGTCTGGAGGATTTGGTTCATAACCAGCATCAGTATGCCAACTGTTTCTAATATCGGCGGGTCTGTTTTTCCAAAGGTCTTCAGCCGGGTTAGCAGCTTGGTCAGTCGTGATGGTGTTGATGTGCTTCTCTTCGTCAGGATTGAAGTTTTGTAAGGGATGAACATGGAGTGTTGAAGACTCTGGCTTGCCAGTGAGTCTCCCCAAGCGATCAGCAAGTTCCATCTGAAGTTCATTGGTGAGATCTTTCTGGGCGCGAAAGAAGACGACACCACGTCGAGATACTGCTTCATCATCAATTGTGTGCTGTGAGAGTCAATAGGTGATTTCTTACTGGTGATGGCCAATTCGCGGATTAGGTCATCACTGTTGTCAGCTTTTAACCACTCTGCGACATTCGCATCCGTAAATTCCGTTCCTATGACTGGAGTGACGCTGAAAGACTCGTACTTGTCCAGTAAACCACTTAGTTTGAGAGGCTCTCTGATGAGTTTAGTGTCGTTAGTGGCTTTTCCATTGCCATTGAATGAAGCTGTTTCGATCTGAGAAGGAGACATTGCCACACGGTAAGATAGGTAGGTTCAGTACAGCAGCTCAAGATAAGAAGTAGCCCTATTAAGTGTAACAGAACATTGAAGATTAGGATGCGTATTTATTGCCGCAAAGACAATGCTGTATTAAGCATTCCTCAAAATGTCAACGTGGAAAGGGAGCAAGGGTAATTTCCAATGTCGTCCCATGCATCAACAAGGGTCTCATGTGACAGCAGTTTCTACGGGAGCTTGTTGAGGATCGTGGCTCTTCACAATCAACGCGGTGGCAAAGGTTCAAGTTCCAGCTAATAAAGATGCCAATAAGGTGGCAATCTTTAAATTCCTTAAATAAGAGTTCGTCATAAAAGATTCAAATTAAGGAACCAGTTTAGAGTTTCAAAAATAAATAAAACATTTTTAGGTATTGCTAATAAAATAAAATATTATTGTATAATTTCAGTAAGCTCGATAGTTGAAATATTGCGCATCATTGAATGTGTCTAGAGAGCTTCACTCTAGATACGCGCTAGTAGCTAATAACAACACGATTCACTGTCTAGAGAGCTTCGGCATGCATGGCTACTGACCCAGCGTCCCCATGTCTCAAGCGACGCACAGCGCGATCCAAAACTTCTGTAAAGGTCCTCATCTCATCTATGGTGTTGTAATGCACCAGACTTGCCCGTATGATGCCATCATCTCCGCGTCCTAGAACATCATAGACTGTACGGGGAGACCAACAGTCTCCGCTTATCAATCGACAAGCTGATGTTTCGTGAATCTCTTGTGCCACCTGATCAGACGAAAGTCCGTTTACAGAAAAGCTAACCAGAGACACGCGATCGTTGGGATCTGATGACTGTGATCCGTACACAGTGTAAAGATCTGGGTTGTCTCCAAGATGGCGAAGGAGATATCCGGTGATGGCTTGTTCATGAGCAATAAGGGGTTCCCAACCGATTTGGTCTTCCAGATAGTTGATGATAGGGACAACAGAGTGTTCGAGCTCAATGCAATGGTTTCCAAGACCAAGCTTGATGGACAAGGCATTAGGCTCGAAGAAATAGTGATTGAGGCTGGTCAGCCAGCGCTGTTGAATCCGCCGACGAGCATAAAGTTGAGAAATATGAGGACCAAAAACTTTGTACCAACTAAAGATGTAAAAGTCGACATCAAGGCTTTTAACATCAATAGGGCGATGAGGTGCCATTGCTACTCCGTCAACACATACCATGGCGCCGGGTATGGTATGAACGAGATCTGCGATGTCCTTTATGGGTTCGATTGTCCCAGTGATATTTGAAACATGGCCACAGCAAACAAGTCTTGTCTTTGGGGTTAAAAGTGGCCGCAGTGATTCCAGGGTGAGCTTGGGGTCTGTGTTGCATCCATTGACTTTTGGGGGCGCCCACCATTTGATGACTATACCTAGACTCTTCGCCAAGGCGCGCCATGCGGTGATTCCAGCTTCATGGCAGAGTACAGATACAATGATCTCAGAGTCTGCGTTGAGGTTTGGACGGAGAGAATTGGTCAAAGTTCGCAACAGGCCAGTTGTCGAAGGACCGAATGCTGGACTCGTCAGGAATATTCCACCAAAGTATTTCAGCGGAACTCACCAATTTCGTCAGGGTCAGCATTCACGAATGAAGCTATTCTTGCGTATTGAGCAGCGCGTTTCTGAACATCAACATGGCTCTTCGAGTCCATTCCTCGGAGATTCATGAGAGGATAAGACATAGTTTTGACAATGCTTTGCTAAGTGTTAGGACATTTTAATAATGTTATTCAACTTGGAATGGACTACATGCCTCTCTATAGCGCCCTTATGGACAAGAGAGCCAGCACCATTATTGAGGCAGATAGAGCCCTTGTCAAGGCCGGGGAATTGCCTCCGGACGAATTCGGAGGCCAGTTGCGGAAGACGTCTGCGAACTGTCATGACTGCAGTGATGGGAAAAGGCGACTTGAACTGAGCCGACATGCGACAGCGAGGGAGATGTATTCTTATTGAGAAAACCTCTCCTTCACCTTCAGCCTTACCAAGTTTGACCGTAATCGTAACACAGTGCACATACTTTGTTCTCCGCCCAGTGGGTACGTACCGAAAGTCAAGGCACGCATCACCAGGCCACGTTCTCTCTCAACCGTGTTATATGGTGCATCTTGGCTCTCAACACTAATCCACAGCAGAAATGCACCGTCTAGACGCATGCAATATCTATATAGTCCACTGTTGTTATTGCGGGTGTTTGTCTGAGATACTAATTAATAGTCTCCATCTACGGAACTACATGCCCAGTGGATCTAATTACGGTCAGACTGTGCATTGGTCCTTGTGACATGTCATCTCGCCTATCTTGGGTTCATGAACTCAACCCCATCATACAATTGTGGAACACGATCAAATACTGTATAAGAACCCACGATGAGCCGTGGCAAACTAATCATCACGGCCGCTTCACTTCGCATGGATCTATTAAACCTGTAAGTCATTCTAAATTGCATATTAATGCAGCGGAGCAGCCCAATTCAACTTGTCCGAGACTGAGGCGAGAGACGAGAAAAGAGAAAAGGGCAAAGGAGCCCATGCCAAATGCAGGCGAATCATCGGAGCTGACCCCGACGGTCCGACCCTCCATTGCACGGAACCATGTCCAATCGATACGCCACCTGCAATGGAGCTGCAATAATCAACAGCAGTCCCGACCTATTGTAAACACGGCACGAAGAGGGGACCTATGAGGAGTTACTTTGAATTCACATGGCCCTGAATTTTTGTTTATTTTCATGCCTAAGTGGAGTCTATCGACATAGCAAACGCTTTGAGCAAATGCAGACATGGGACGGCAGAGGATACAGGGGTGCCTACAGCTTGACGATCTCCCCGTACTTTGGTCCTAGTGAGTATGGTATATTGGCGTCTTAAATAAATATTATTTGGTAAGTTTTCCTGGTACTACTTACTAATGTTAAAGAACTATAGGGGTACTATCAGGTTGATGTTTACATGCAGTTATACCCAGCCCTCATCTAGTAACAAAGAGGAGTTATAAATAAGTCTAACCACCAACTACAGCAGAACGAATTAATTCAGAAGCCAAAAGACGGTAAGATTTCGCTTTACCATTATGGGAGAATCTCGCATATAAATATTATGTGTTGTACTGCATCTCACTCACCGAGTGGACCGGCATATTATGCGGGGGTCATCGTAAAGGCGCTAGGGTCGCCCCGCTCGCTCGCAAGACACTTACGAGACACGGTGTAGTTCTACATGTACGTCAACATATTTCAAGGCCCGTGCCGTGGTTCGGGGTTCCACCCACTGTCCCGGATCTCGTTTCCATCGCTCCGCTCACTCTATCAGATCTGATCTTGTCACCGAATAGCCGAATTTGATCGCGTTAGATCTCTGGCTGGACTCGCTACTTGTTACTCGTCGTGTTTACTCTGCTTCCCTACTTGGATCACAGACTTTTCTTTTCTGCCAGTATGCATATCGAGTCAAATTCGGATGCGAACCTACAAGACCTGTTCTGTCAGCTTGCACGCTATTTTAGTGCCAACGAAGACAAAATCTCCGCTGCAGAAGCTTCCAAGTGCTTCCTATGCCTTTCGTTACTCGATTCTGTCGCGTTAATTCGCCTATTCTTCTTGTTGTGCCCATCTTGTGAGTTTCATTGTATTTGCTTAAGTTGACCTTCTGAGTCTGGGATAGCCTTCAACTGCCTGTTCAATGGGCAAACATCAAGAAGCCACACATTTGGTGCTGATTATGTGGTGATGCCTGCTGACATTAATTTTCACAGTCCGATCAGTATTGTCGCGCGAAGGTGGGGTGTCTGCTGCGTTCCCGACATCACCATCTAGACCCAACAACGATAACGACACCCATAGGCAGCCAGATCCTCCAGAACCGCCGCCAGGGCTTGGCGACCACCAAATTTCACATGACAACAACAGCTCGGGTGTCCCTGGTTTTGAAGAGTTGGAAGATCCAGTTTCCACAAACGATGATGGTCTGCCAACTGCGCATTCAAGCCCGGCTGCGGAGAACGGGGCCGACCATGTCTCGGGAGAAATTGATGACATTTACACGCTTGAATCAAATTTCCTGGAACCGAACACTTTCTACCAGCAACAAACTTTGAACGGATTACAGCACCCAGTCTTAAACACCCTAGCAGTAAATCCTTCTGATACAATAGCCTTCCCCGATAACGACAACGCCCTAAGCAAAACACGCCTCGCCACATGTAGCGAACTAAGCTTCACACCCACTCTACGACAACTTTTAGAAACATGCAAAACCGACAAAAGCCTCTTCCTCCGCAGAATCGTGGAATCCAAAGCATCTCTCCCAAACGGGCAAGGCTGGAGAGCCGCTATAGCAATCAAGCAAGAAAACGCCGATATGCGGGATTTGTTAAGTATATATCACAGGTTTGAATGCTATAACATTTACCGTCATGTGGCAGAGGCCGGCTTTCACACTGGTGAGCATTGGATACGAGACAAGAGGCTCGAACTTGCCAAAAGGCTTTGTGACGACTTTCCTGAGCGGTTCCACGATACTAAAGCGGCTAATAAATGCCTCAACTGGGTTGATCAGGGTTGTAGATATCATGAATGGACTAAGATGTTTACTCAAGTGTCAGGGCTTGGAATCCTTATTGCGTTGCCTCCTGAGATACCCAGATCAGCGTATGTTCAACGTTCCTTCGGGCAATTGCTGTGTCTCACTCTTACAGGTACACATCGAGATGCACCAAAGAGCAAATGAGTGCGGCAGCCGCTAGGTTCGTTTCTCTGGGCATTTACGAGCTTGTGAGAGATTTCGGGCTCTTAGAATTGGGTGACTACATTGCACGAAAATTAGAAGAAATGACGACAGGCAAGCGACTTGGTAAGATGCCCTATTTGGCCTGGCTTCGCTTTCTAACATATTCCTCTTCTAGAACCAAGCCAACATTCTCAACAATCATCTACGCCACGATTGGTATCATCCTTGTGTACACCAACTCTGCTCCAATCAGAACAAACTGAATCCTCGCCCGGCGCGATAACAATTTGCGAAGATACAGCTATGTTGGATCAAGCCAATTTCTTGTCTCCATCAATGTTTGTAGATGACGATTTGGACAACTGTATGGCCTTGTTTGCGCTCTCGGCAAGACTTTACTGACATGAGTCAGATCAATTGAGCTCGTCTGCATACTTGGACTTTAACATGGACAGTCAGCTGTCGGCTTTTTCTTTCCCGCTTGACGAGCTGTATCAGAATCTCAATAATGCCGAAGCTCAGATGGTAACTTGCAGTGAATCCACGGGGTGATCAATTGGGAATTGGTTCCTTTGGCCAGGACAAGAATACTATGTTATGGGGTATGGGAACGATTGTCAATTTCAGTTATTCTCTGTGAGCACTAAACTAATCATAAAAGCATTCCATCTTCACTTCAAGTACTAGCCGTCGCTCCAAGATATTCATTCCGCCCAGTAAGCATAGCTCCATGCTCTTTAGCATCAAGACTATCCTCCCTGAACAGGGAATATTTCTTGTTGTGCCATTCCACGCTACTGATCTCTTTTCCTTCATGATTCTTAAACTTGGCGTCAAACTCAGGTCGCAAGAAGTATATGACGGAAAACTTATCCTGGCCAGCGGAATCAGGCGGGGGAACGACACGATGGAGTGACGAGGCCAACATGCCATTCGACAGGAACCGAAGTGAGTCTCCGACGTTTACCACGGCATGCCCCTCTTTAGGTGAAATAAACGACCAATCTTCGCGTCCAGGTAACATGGCCTGCAGACCTTCAGATTTGGAAAAGACAACGGTTAGCGTTCCCATATCGGTATGAGCCATGTTACCGATTCTCTCGTCACTGCTGCCCCAGGGCAAGTAGTTCAACATGGCCATATTTGCCGACGATGGCCTGTCCTTTCTGTGGCATTGTTTCAGGTCATATGGGAGTTGCAAGGCTTCTGACAAGATGGAGAGAATGCAATCAGTATATTCATGAACCTCGCTCATGAACATCTTGAACAACTCCAAGTTATCATCGATGTCTTGTGGGACTATCATGGCATCGTTACCAAACATGCCGTTGTTGTGAATCTGATACATGTCAGCTCATTAAGCCCAGGAACAAAGCCTAAGCCATTTGAGACATACCGAGAAACTCTCGTAGCCATCCTTCTTTCCAGAAAATGGCCCGACAGAACATCCGGCTCGCTTATAACTACAAACTTGGTTTAGCTGGACGGTGCGTAGAAGCATTTGCATCTGACGTACCCTAGCAGTCTCGAAGGGAGATACTTCTCCGTACTGTACTCCTCCTTCTCTTCCAGCGTCATCTTGAACGTTGACTTTCCAATGATGGAAAGCTGTTCAACAAGCGTCAGAATATCGCTTGTAGATGGATGTCGGAAGTCGAGATAGAAGAACCCATTGGTTTTGCATTCTGATACAAGATCATTGATAGCATTGGCGTCACGAGTGAGTAGTCCTGCTAGTGAAACTGACGCGAGGTTGGCGGTTTTGTTTGTGCCGATGGTCATGATGTCTTAAAAAGGAGCGAGTAAAAAAGTGTCTCTGAGGTCAAGTGAGGTTCTGTGGACTCATTAGTCGTTGGAGAAATATCTAGCCTTAAATACTTCTGACTTGTTAACATCCTTTCATGTCGCATGTTCTGCAGTATTATACCTCAAACCATTGTTGACTGACGTCCTGAAGTATTGACAATCTGATCTACAATACCGCCAATCATACGCAAATATTAGCTTAAGCTGGCCCTAACATAGTTGTCTCAGTAGATGGTGGTATCTATCAGACCATAAGGCTTATTGTACGGACAGGTACATTAACCACAGATAGTCTTTGCATGTAGCCCGGTCAGAAGACCAAAGGTGTCCTGGGCGTTACTCTCTTCTCATTTTCTCCTCGTATCTGCAACAGGCAGACCCTTGAACTACCCGCTTGACGTTTATCATGCATCACCTAGTAGGGGAATGAACATAATTACTAGAGTATTCGCAGTCTCACTCATCATCATCGCTCGCAAAGGATACCAACCAGCAATATGAGAACACTCAATACAAAAGATTATAATGCACTGAGCTTGGCTCAGCCAACCAACTTCAATTCGATGCTCAAGTCTGGCACAATCCTATGGGGTACCGGCTGTCGAATTCCTCACGAAGAGGCGGCTCGAATTGTTGCTTCGACACCATATCATTTTTGCTTCCTTGATGCGGTTAGATTCCCTATTACTGAAAGACACAATTCACGCCGATACAGCAATGGAAAGGTACGAATGACTGATGAGTGTATGCAGGAACATACGCCGCTAAATATTACTCTGCTTGTGAGCATGATTCGGACGATACAGTATCACTCCAACGGCACCATGGTCCCGCTTGTGCGAATTCCAGGATGTTCACCAGAACTAGTCCCACATGCTTTGAACGCAGGTGCAGGAGGAGTGATCATGCCTCACGTACAAAATGCGAAGCAGGCCGAGGACTTGGTTCGACTTTCAAGATTTCCGCCAATGGGAGATCGAAGCTATCCTCCTGCTGCCTTGATCAGCAAACAGCAACAAGAAACACCAGAAGGTCAAACGACGTATGATGTCTGGAATAATCATGCCGCTGTGATCTGTCAGATTGAGGACCTGGAAGGTCTGGAAAATATCGAGGAAATCTGTAGGGTTCCTGGCGGTATGTATCAATCTTCCGCAGACCTGAAACGTAAGCTGATATCCTTTTCCTTCAGTTGATGGACTATTTATTGGCACCGGTGACTTGCGTTTATGTATGGGAATGGCTACAGGGAGTCTTGATGGCGATGAGCCTGCTTTCGTGTCGGCCCTTGAGAAGATACGAGACGCGGCCAAGGCTAATGGCCTGCCCATGATGGGATTCGGCATATCTCACTCTACAATGAAGAGTAGGATAGATATGGGATGGAATGCATTTATCATTCATGGGGATATTACGGCGATATGTCAGTCTGCTATTCAGACGCTGGATTCATACAGTAGCGTCGCTCGTGGTATGGTTTCCAATGGCCATAAGAATGGTGAAAATGGGAATGGAGAACATCGAAATGGTACGAAGAGGGAGTGGAAGGATGACTAGTGGAGAGCTGTATACATTCTTTGGCTCATCAATTAGAGCCATGTTCAAATTTCACTTTGTTATTGATTTGAATGCTTCAACCACTACGTCAAACTGTGTAATAACCCACTCAGATGAACTTGACTTGCCGCGTACCTAGCTCTGCATGATGTGGAATCGTATATTAGCCATCCAATTGGGCAGATCAGCTACGCCAAGGTGACCTTGAAATTAAATACCAAGCATCCCTCAGCTCAATATTCTAGCAATACTCCTCACCACAATCGTATTATTTCCATTATGACTAGTTCAAAGATCAACCTCCCTGACGACGTCCTCTTTTCCAGGCTCTTGAAGCTGGTGCGCGAATATCAGGACCAGATTATTGTTGACGACCACAGTCACGGTACACAATTTGGTTATCGTCATGTCCTTGACGGCACCTCAAGACTGCTGCAGAGGCTACAAACCCTTCATGGATATACCCCAGAACATTCGGGAGACTTTTTTATTGCTGTTCTGGCTCCAAATGGCTATGAGTTCATCATCGCCGTTCTTGCTGTACTAGCGTTTGGGGGAGTGGTTGTTCCTATGCGTGAGTTAAATTCTACAGAAATCAGACCTTGAACTACCCAATTAAACAAATAACAGCTACAGGAGCCCTTCCATCCGAGGCAGCTTATATGCTTCAGCAATGCAACGCACAATACCTGCTCGTTGGCCCCGAGCAAATTGACCTCGGTGCAAGAATTCAAGCTGAACTCGAGATATCCACCTTGACTATTGAAGGCCAAGGTCAGATCGATGCACTACTGCCGACAACAGCATATGCCCTCACTCCAACCATGGCGGTATCTGAGGACTATCCCAGCATCTTGTTCTTTACTTCAGGCACAACTGGACCCCCCAAGGGTGTACTTCATGCCCGCAAAACTATCAATAAGTATGCGCGAATGGCAGAAGCAGGAGTCAATGATGACATTTGTCTCATACCCAGCGGAGCTTTTTGGTCCGTCTACTTTACAAAAGTCTTCCAAATGCTCCTCACAGGCGTTCGCATCGAAATTCAAAATTTCGGTCGCCAGTATAACCTGATATGGGAGAGGTTCCGCACCAAGACGGCCACCAAGATTGTTCTATCTCCTACCTTTTGGTATGGCATGATGCACTACTTTCAGCAGAACATCTCACAGTTACCTGAGCCTGAGGTTCAAGAGTACGTTGAAGGGGCTAGGCATCTTCGTGACGCTACTGCGACTGGAGCTATGCCTTCTCAGAGGCTGAAGGAGTTTTGGCGGGACCTCCGTGGTGGGAGGGCGTTGAAGGTTCTGTATGGATCTACCGAAACTCAAGAGATATCGGTCTGCGATGGAGAGGTGGAATTTACTGAGGTAAGACGCACTGTAGTTAGGAGACGTCTCACTGACGAGGCGTACAGAACGACCTCGGAACACCCCAACCAGGCGTCGAGGTCAAGGTAGATGGCTTCGAAGGAGAACTTCTTGTTAAGACGCCATCTTTGTTTCTCGGGTATGTCCTTTCTGTGCACCGGGGGAGAAACAATCACTCACGTCCAGCCAGTTACCTGAACAGACCGGAAGATTCAGCGGAGCGTTTCGACTCAGAAGGGTTTTTCAAGACGGGAGATGTCGTTATCCGTCGTGATAAGAAGCTCATCTTCCAAGGAAGGGCAAAGATGGACCGTCAGTATCTGTCTTATCATTTCACTCTTGAATATCGGCGATGATCTAACTTTCAACCTTGTTCAATGCAGTATTCAAGTTCTACACCTACAAGGTTCCCCGCATGCAAGTCGAAGCATGTCTCACAGCTCTTCCATACATCCTGGAGGGATACGTCCTCCCAGTTTCAGATCCACACTGCGACACCCGTGTTGCCTCCCTTGTTCGACTCCGTGACGGCGCCGGAAAGGTCAACTTGGAGAGAATCAGAAGTGACATGGAGAACGAACTCCCGGCCTACCAGCTTCCGACGGTGCTTCGTGTGCTGAAGCAGCATGAAGAAGTTCCACGGACTTGGTCTGACAAGCTTGCGATGAAGAAAGTGGTGCAGAAGTTCTTTCCGCAAGATAGTAATGATCGTCTTTATGATGAGGCGACTGAAGTGTTGGATGTCAGTGAGTTCATGCGGGCCAAAACCACCAAATTATGGGACTTGTCAGGAATGCGGCAGTAGACTCTTTGGTGGACCTTAATTTGGTAATAGAGTTGCATACATCACGAGTCCGTGCAAATACAACCTCTTCTCAGTAACTCGTAAGTAAAGAACATTTATTGCTTCTATTTGATCCCTTCCCCTATGTGGCATGAGGTAGCTGCATAAGGTCATCAATCGACTCCTTGATAATCCGAAGCGACCACTTGATCTCTTCTTCCTTGATCACAAGAGGAGGAGAAATGCGGATGATGCCTGTGCGACTGGATTTGAGCTAGTCAGAAGTCAGTAAGCAGACATGTATTCGGCAAATAAGACTTACCAGCAACCCTTTTTCCATCATCAGCTCGCACAGGCGTATACCTGTATGCCCATTCGTCTTGGACTGGTCAATCACCATCGCATTGAGCAGACCCCTTCCGCGAATCGTCTCGATGATGTCCGTCTGAGCCTGGATTTCCTTGAGACCATCGCGCATGACGCAGCCAAGTCGTTCAGCATTCTCAACCAAGCCCTCTTCCCCGACAACTTGCAGAGCACGCATCGCAACAGCGGCTCCAAGTGGATTACCACCATATGTTGATCCGTGGGTTCCTGGTTCGACTGTGAGCATCACAGCATCATCTCCCAACACGCATGAGACAGGATACATGCCACCTGTCATGGTTTTGCCTAAAAGAACCATGTCAGGCCTGATTCCACTCCAGTAGTGGCCCAGAAACTTTCCGGTTCTTCCAATTCCTGTCTGAATCTCGTCACAAATTAACAGAACATTGTGTTTATCGCAGAGTGCTCTTGCATATCGAAGATAGTCGTCATTGGCAACAATGACACCTGCATCGCCTTGGATCGGCTCAACAATGAAGGCTGCTAGGCTAAATCCAGCTGCTTCAAATGCTTCTTCGAGTGCAGCCTTGTCGTTTAACTGGATGTGCCGATCGGTTCCAGGGATGGTGCAGCTGATATTTGGGTCCAATGGGCCATAGTTGTTGCGCGACATGGTATTTGAAGCTAACGCGATAGTTGCTAACTGCAGAAGTAGTTTAGCATCGATGAAATTGATCTCATAATGTTCAATTCACATACCGTACGTCCATGGTGGTTTCCAGCCACCCCCAGCACGATAGCCTCGTTTCCAGGTACACCCTTAACCTTATACGCCCATTTCCTCGAGACTTTGATGGCAGTCTCTGATGCTTCGGCGCCGGTACTCGAAGGTAGAGCTCTATCATACCCAAAAAGCCCAGTTATATACCGCACAAATTGAGGATATATGTCGTTATGAAACGCGCGAGACGTAAGTGTCAGTCGTGACGCCTGCTCAACAAAGGCAGCGACGAGCTTTGGATGGCAATGGCCATGATTGAGGGCGGTGGAAGCAGCGTGAAAGTCGAGATAATGACGACCTTCAGGGTCCCATACGGACGCTCCTTGGCCACGGGACAATACGATAGGAAGAGACTGGTAGTTTTTGGCGGAGAAATCTTGTTCGGCTCTGAGTGCCTCTTGCGAGCTGACTCCTGTGGAAGGATTACGGTGTTCACCGTTGGTGAGGTGACTGTGACTTTCAATTCCCATGATCAATGACGACGTTGTAGGTATTGATCTCGAGGTAAAGTTAAAAAAACACTAAAAGGGCAGGTAGATTCCAGTCACTTTTCTAGCAAAGAAATAAATATAAAGGACTGCTTAACACTCCCTTATAAATCATTTTTAATACTCACTTAGCCTATCTAAATAAGACCATCTATGAATTGCCAGCAGTTATTTCAATATCTAGACAGGTCGTAGTTAACTGCAGCTAACCTATACATATCTTTAGTCTTTACGAAAGTGGATCCTGGTATCTATAAATAGTTAAGATGCAACCGTGAGGCACCCCACCTTGTCTCTCGGGAGCTTGATCTGCCAATTGGATTCTGTATAAAGATAGTCATAACACTGAGCTTACTTAATTAGGCTAGCCAAGCAGAAAACGGATCCACATGGCCAATTCTGTTTAACATTTAACACTAGCATACTCCTTACAGTCTCGAGGCAAAAAGATTTAGCGAATTTCATCACACATTGTATTTTACTACCTTTATCACAGCGAAATTAGACCCTACCACGATAAGGCACTGTAGTATGAGCTGCTAGTATCAATCTTTTCTCACCGAACTTTCTCATCTCTCTGAAAATCCTCGATAACAGCCTGGTAGAAAGCATCATCCGTGAGTACATCCCATCCAGTCATCGCCATTGCCTTTCCAGATATCACCGACCTCTCGTAAGCAACAGAAGCCCCCGCCGCCTTAGTAAAACCAGCTGTATGGTTCTTGACCCATCCCCCGCTGGGATACCAATGACTGCATGGAGAGCTGGTATAGCATAAGACACATTTCCTTGATCCGTAGCTGCGGCAACAGGGCCCTCCGTCTTGAGGACTCTGATACCGTTAGCAGCTATGTGCTCTTGAAATGAGTTGCATAAGGGTTCATTGACACGCAATTCCGAGTATCCGGCTTTTTCCTCAACGTCTAGCTTGCAACCGGTAGCAAGAGCGCCAGCTTCCATGCATTGACGAATTCTACCAGCCAGATTCTTAGCTCCACGGATCGTGGTGCTTCTAGCTGTGTATTCTGTCTTAGTGAGAGCTGGAATCGCATTGAAAGAAGGTTTCGGTGCTTCAACAATAGCACCATGGATTCTCTCAGAAGGTAGTATCTGCTGCCGCAGCATCGAGACGTTGACGTAGGTTGAGACCAACGCATCAAGGGCATTGATCCCCTCCCATGGAGTGGCTCCAGCGTGGGCGCTGACGCCGTGGTATGTGCCTTGAATGTTGTATGATGCGACGTTGGAGAATCCCGCTGAGCCCAAGACGCCTTTGTGTGTATACTCGTCATCCGACATTGGGTGCCTTTCGATAGTCAGAAGCTTCATCTTAGTATGCGCCGATGGGGTGAAACTCTTACATCATCAACGACACATCAATCTTGTCATAGGCTCCAGCATTGAGGAGATCAATCTTTCCGCCTCCATCTTCTTCAGCCGGTGTGCCAAGAAGTTGTACCTTCCCATCAACACCAAACTTTTCCAGAACGTGAGAAAGGGCAAGAAATCCAGTCACACTCGCTGTGGCAATAAGATTATGACCACATGCATGTCCCATTCCTGGGAGTGCATCGTACTCTGCATTGAAATTGACCGTCCTGACCCCTTTTCCACTAATGGCTTCAAATGCTGTTAGGAGCCCGTACGCATGTCGCTTTACGTGATGACCGAGGTCTTCCAGTAAGTCACAGATTGCATCATGTGCAATGTGTTCTTTGTATGCAAGTTCAGGATTCTCGTGGATCTGCCATTGCACGAATTAGCAGTTAGGGTCTCAGACTTTTGAAACATGGTTGATGCCCTTACAAGCTTATTCAAAGATTTGAGCTTCGGTTCAAGACTGGTAATATAGTCGCTCATTACGTTTCGTAAGTCTTCTTTTGAAGGCAGGCTAGAATGATCCTTCACGGCCGCCTTTTGGCCCTCCATGGAAACAATCATACGGAATGAAACGAAATGAAACCATGAAAGTTGTTTGTGTCAAAAGCAAAAGTTGAAGGGAGGTCGATCAGATTACGGATAAGGGCCCAATGCCTTACTAAAGACCCCGAAGACGTCAAGTAAGTGGATATGATGATTATTATGGCCATCTAGCCCTCGATCGACGAATTCTGTATGCACATCGCTATTTCTGGTCAAGCATTTCCAGTTGTACTCCTCAGTCCTGTGACGTTCTTCTGTTTCTAGCCGTGTCATTCCAATGGCCTCTTGAAGACGGTATTGGCTCTCCATGTTAATGTTTCTTCCAATCAGATGTTTTTGGCGCAGTGGCCTCTATACGAAGCTCAACGGAGGCTTGACCGCTATTCTTTTGTATTACAAGACTCATTTTCTAAAGGCAACCCGTACTTAGATATCCCCGCGGCAGCCTGCTCCAAATTTGGATGTCGCCTATCTAATTCTTGACCCAACAAGCACCTTGACAGTTGATCATACCTCGGTATTCAACCGAATGATACCACAATGAGTCTTATTGCTCGACAATCACTACTTCGGGTGACCAATCCTCGTGTTATAGGAGCCCCCTTAACGTCACACCAACGTCATCGCTTCTGGATGCACTCATCAGAGCTCAAAAACGTGATTTCTCACCATCAACGCACTAATGCCGTCGCCGAACGTCCCATGGTTCTTCCCACTACCAATTCTACGACAACTGGGCCGAAAAGAACCCCTTCATGTATTCTATCGTTGGGAATGATCATTCGGTCTTTGCTTATCACCTCGATCTATTCTTCTGCTATACTTCAAAACTCATCTCTTCGAATCCTGTGGATTATAGCCCACGCTGAGAATACTATGCTCAGCCATGACAAAAATCCCATTCTCAAATTCCTTCTCAAGAAAACCTTTTACGCTCAATTCTGCGCTGGTGAGACTCCAGCCGAAGTACGATCTACTGTCACCAGTTTGAGAGATATCGGCTTTGCGGGTGTTATTTTGTCACACGCCAAAGAAACTGCCGTACAGGAAGAAGAAGCAAAGGCGACTAGCACTCACGACATAAGCGAGGAGACGACTCATGATGTGGCGGCCGAGATTCAGCCCTGGGTTGACAGTGTAGTTGAGACTATCAAGATGACTGAGCCCAATGACTATGTTGCACTCAAATTCTCTGGTGCAGGCCGTCTCGCTTTATACAACTTGTCGCAAAATATTGGTCCATCTCCATATCTGTCCAAGTCTATTCACGATATTTGCATCCTAGCCCACCAACGACGTGCTCACCTCCTCATTGATGCCGAGCATGATTGTCTGCAAGAGGGGGTTGACAAGTGGACCATGATTTATGCGCGGAGCCACAACACATCAGTCGACACTGCAACTATTTATGGCACCTACCAGGCCTACAGAAAGGTAACAGCCGCGACTATATCACGGCATCTCGCAGAAGCTCAGGAAGGTGGCTTTACTCTCGGTGTAAAATGTTCGTGGCGCCTACCTTGATTCTGACCCTCGTCACTGTTTCCATGATACGAAAGCCGAAACAGATGATTGCTATAATGTAATCTCGAGTGCCATTATTACCAGGCAGTGGGGTTCAGTTGTTGACGGAAATGGAGAGTTTCCTAATGTCCATATGGTTCTTGCTACCCATAACGCTGAGTCTGTTGACCAAGCTCGAGCTATCTGTGAGGCCGGAAGGGCCAAGACTGGGATTGTCTTTGCTCAACTCCAGGGGATGGCAGATGAAGTTGGCTGCGAGCTTATCCAATCTAACTCCAGCAGAAATCCCGTCGCCTTGCCAGCTTATAAATACGTTGTTTGGGGGAATTTGGCGGACTGCATGAAGTATCTTCTTCGCCGTGCTTATGAGAATCGGGATGCCATTCAGCGCACGGAACGTGGACGAAAGGTTATGTGGGCTGAGCTTATTCGGAGATGCAAGATGGCTTTGTCCTTTTCTGGTTAAGGTTCATGGGAACTGGAGTTGGAGTTTGACATAGGAGAAGGAAAGAGTCTATGATCGCTGGACATCAATCAAGAGTGAAAAGTATCTGATGCTCTTAGTAAATCTTATGAAACTTAAATTAAAACACAGGCGCCCGAGTCTTCACTTACTTATGCAGAGCTGATGTATTATCTCAGTTGTCTAATCCGTCCGTCCCGTCTTACCGAAACTCCTCCAGAAGTCCATATTTAATCGTCCCAGGGTCTTCCCGTAACCAACAAAATATTGCGTTCTAATTGTTGTACAAGCGCCATGAAAGGTCATGTAGCTTCATCACCAATGCTCTAACGAGCGCCCTCTATTTGTCCTTCTCAGCTTTCCTCATCCTCAGGGGTATCTGGTCTTCGGCCAACATTGTTGAAACGCATACAAACCACAATCAGAGCGCCAGGCATCAGTATCAACATGGCTATGAACCAATGCAGACCAAGCCACCTTCCTCCCCAGTCCATTCCAAGCCGGAAGCCAGCAGCCATGACCGGACCAGAGACAACAGCAGCTATTGCATTCAGCACCTCCACAGCTGAAAGGACCGCACCAGCACCGCAGCTAGATGCCATGGTCAACAGGAGACTCCTAAGGGCTGGATTCAAGCAGAAGTTGACTGCGGATAAGACAACTGCTATGATAAACATGACCAAGTTATCGGCGAGCCCAGCCATGCAATAAGCTATCACAAGGATGATTACGCAAGTTCGAGCGACCCATATATCTTGCGTAATAGCTGGAACATGAGATTGTCGCATAATCTTTTGGGCGAAGGGTAGTGCAACAAGGCATAGCCCCAGCTGTGTGAAGCTTTTGATCGAAGTGATAACGCCAGCCTAGCTCTATAATTAGCTTTGACCGGTAAATATTGCAGCTTCCATACCTCTGGCCAAGTTAAAGAGAATCGCTTCGCTGCATATTGTTTCGTGATAATCGAACCGATATCTTCGCCAACGTCAATAAAGAGGAGGCTGAAGATAAAGAGAGTCACTGTCGAATCGGACCAAAAGATGTCCCGTAGCGATTTAAACGATTTTGTCAATAACTCTTGACTCCCGGTGCGGATCTTGTACGTGAAAGACGTTTGGCCTCGCAAGCTGCTTGTATCCGATTGCCCATTCTTAAGGGAGAGAGTTTCAGGGATAAATACAGTCGTGATGAGTCCAAGGACTTGGAATCCCAGTGACATGAAGATAGCAGGCCACTCTCCACTGGAAATGAGGTAGTAAATTGCAGGCCCGCTGAGAAGCGTTCCAACAACGAGGCCAGTTGACATAACAACAAAAACACCAGACCTTGGATCAGAATTAGCATAAATGACCATGATCGTAAACAAATGCCCATACCTGAGTGACTCTGGGACTGCATCGCTTGCCATTGCATAAACCATCATTACTGGAACTAATGGCCCACCACCGATAATAGATATAATCGGGGCTACCCAAAGAAGACGCAGAGGAAAGATATGAGGAAACCAGCCTAGAAGAGGGTGAGTTTTGGTTCAGAATGTCTCCCCAGTGAAGACGTACAAATGATAATGCCAGCTAAGCCATACAAGACGCACCCCAGTGTCGCTATCATGAGAACCGGCTTGCGACCGTAAATATCAGCCGCGAGACCATAGGGAATGCTGAAGATAACCGTAGGAAGCAGTTCAAAGGTCGCCTTCATGCTCAAGATGATGGAAAGCTCGCCCTGCACATGCTCATCCTTGCAGCGCGGATCTGAAGTAGGGTCAGTAGCACCATGGTACTGCCGACACAAAATACCCTCCAAAATCTGGCTGAGGATGGTATTGAACATATTGGGCGAAAGCTTCAAGAAAATAAACGACATGTATCCCGATGCAAGTAGTCGTAAGTGATGACGCCATGGGCTGTACTCGTCAACCTTATTATCCTCCTTAACGTCGCGCTCCTCAGGCTGCAAAAGCAACTCGTGCTCGTCAATCAGAATATCGGAGTCTGTCGCGGGGACAGTAAAGCGACGCTTTGCGCCCGAAGAAATGGCAAGGCCATGCGTATGCGCAGCACGGGGTGCCATGGTGAAAAACGTTGTTGTGTCGTGGTTGAGTTGGGTCAATTAGCGCGTAAGCAAAGCGAGCGGGGAGAAGTTAGTCGTAAGGCTAGGCAACGTTTGTACTATGTATTGTGCAAGCATATATTACTATGTAACGGCCGGTGATATCACGCGCCCGCGGAGCTTGTCAGACGACATCCGTATTGGATGCAATCGGACGTGGGGGCGTCACAAGGGCCGTATTCAGCAGGTATGTCAGCGAGGGGGTTTCATCAGGTGGCGAAGGGAGGGTTTTTGGCAGTACGTATAGCCACTGTTCCATGGCGAATCTCGGCCCAGGATGGCAGCGAGGTCAGTTACTTCTGCATTCTAAATTACATCGTTCTCGGAGGGATAGCACCTTTGCAGGGCGGATGGACAGTTAAATGGACAGGTGTAATGCGACGCTCTGAAAAGAACCTGACGTCAATGTCTGGCTTAAGAGCTTCTCTTGCTTTTAGTATTTATATTAAGATAAAAATTTAATTAAAAATTTATAGAATTATAATAACTGTCTTTAAGAAATTAAATTAATTATATACTTAATTTCTATAATATATAGCAGTAACTAATTATATTTCTTATTATTAATAGTTTTCTTTTAAATAATAAATTATAAGCTTATTTTAGAATATTTAAGTATATAAAAGCCTAGGACATGATTTTACAAATGTAATATAATTGCTAGTGCATCTAACTCTTTTATCTGGGTATACATTTTAACTTCATTTCTGGGTGGTTTATCCACGTTTCAGGATCCCTCTTCCATTCTTCAGCTTGGCCATCAGTAAATTGCAACTCATAGCCCTGTAGCAAATGAATGAGAATTGCTCTCAACATCATATCTGCGACGTACTTTCCCATGCACTGTCGCGGCCCAAAGCCAAACCTCCAAAAGTTATACCTGGATTTGACTGGGCTTAGAGATAGATGACGCTCCGGGCGATATTCAAGACCGTCTTTTCCCCAGAACTGGTTCCGCTGATTCAATGCATATGCGTCGACAATGAAGTTGGTGCCGGCGGGGAAGAGGAAACCATTAATTACACGGTCTGTTGGAATTGCCTGCGGAACAGAAAAGGCTGCGAGGGGCCGTAGCCGGGATGATTCTAATATGCATGCCGATAGGTAGGTGGTCGAGTCAGTGAAGTAGCTGTTGAAATCTCCTCCCTTAGGGCTTTGTTTCCACTCTCGTGCTTCATCAAGTATACGCTGTTGGTGCTCAGGGTAGGCGGCTAAAAACACGAGGTTCCAAGAGATAGCCCCCAAGGTAACATCCAGGTTGGCAAAGAGAGTCTCATCGAGAGTGTGCAAAAGATGCTCCTGGTTCATTGTGCCGGAAGTCACAGCATTATAGAGGTCCACGATCGGGGGTCGAGATCCAATGTGGATAGCTCGATCAAAGGCGTCCCGATTAAACTCAATCCACTGCTCTTTGAACAACTCGAGAGATTTGTTGGTATCGGTCGGGAAAAATCGTGACCAATTGAATCTCGACAGACCGCCTTCTATGACCTTGCGAAATAGAGCTTCGCGCAGAGGTGCAAGTTTAGCAAGAGTGTTTTCCATTTCCCTTGATAAACGTCCATAAAGCACATCAGCAATGATCCAAAAAGGGAGCATCTTTAAGTCTGCTGCTGGATCAATGATTTCATTGGATAGGTTGTCTCCGGCTTCAAGGGTCTTGAAGTGACGCACGGTTCGTTTCTGTATAATCTCCAAGTATTTTGGTACCGCGCTTCGTATGAATGCAACTTCTGAGACCTCTCTGACCTGTTTCCATTCATTCTGGCTCACGAGACCAACACACTTTCCAAGCAGTTGCCCCAGTACATACCCAGAGTTATTATTAACTGCTTTGATGTGTTTGTCTGAATCCTTGAAAACCTGCTGGACGTCTTCAGGTCTTGTGAGAACACTACGATAGATTAGACGGAAATGAGATTAATGGCGTTGCATACGAACACTTCAGGGTTAGGACCTGACCATATACGGTAAATGGGCCCATACTCTGACTCCCATTTAACACTGTTTTCTTTGCCGTGTAGAAATTTGGCTGCGTCCCCTTGACCACTGGGGAACCAGTATCTGTTTGAGGGAAAGGGTTTCCCGGCACCAACATCGCGGACTTGATGAAGTCTGGATAAGAAGGCCTGTGCGATGTAAGCAATTGGCGTGCAAAGAAGGAAACGGCTGGCACACATCAATGACAGTTGACAGCAGCCAGTTCACGGGTCGGTTGAGTAGCCTCAAACCAAGAAACAACAACACGAGAAAGGGACCTATAAAAGGACTCCAAGTAACAGTCGTCAAGTTATGGAGTGGGTTGGTCTGATGAGTGTCGATCATTTTGATAGATGGGCTCGGATTCAGTGCGTTTCATCAGTGGTATGGCGCTACTGGCAGTAATGAATGAATATCTAAACCTTGGCTCTGCTCTATGAAGTTGAACTCATTTGGGTTGCTTGTGGCTTGAGCCCCACCTTAAGGTCTGGAGTCCCTTGCCCAATGATGTTGGCTCGGCAGTGGCAGGGCTATTTCGGTGTCCGTTGCTACCTTTTCGGCCCATACCATCGGTGACCATGGTTCAACCAATTGAATTTACTACTACAGACACAGGTTTTCCACCAAATGAGACGTTGTTGAATGTTAATCATGTCCAAATCGTGGCGCTCTCTCCAAAACATCCTTGACAGCTGGACGGCCTAGCATCCTCTGAGCCCACTCATTAATAGCCGGCCAATCTTTTATGTCTACACCGAAAAGATTAAACATCCAAGGCATGGCAAAGGGCAGATACGACAAGTCTGCTAACGTGGGACGGTCCTTCAAAGCGATGTATCTCTGGCCCGGTTCTGAAAGGCGTTTGTTGAGGATATCCCATTGCTTAGTTGTATTCTGGTGCAGTCTAAAGTAGTAAGTTAGTAATTATACCCACAATTAACTACCACGGTTTAATAACTCACTTCTCGATTGTCCTTGGAAGCTGAACTGGCTCTTGTCTATTAGGGTACCCTTTTAAAAAGTAGAGCCAATACTTTGCCGTAGCCCTGTACCGTTTTTTAGCAAACATGTTCACGTGTGTAACATCCCTAGTCGGCTTACCCCAGTCCAGCAGTCTGATAGGCCGTCCATGAAAGCACAGCTCCCTTCTCGGCCGCTGTTCTTCCTGTCCACTCTCCATTATTATCAGATCGGTCCGCGAGATATTGGAGACAGGCAGTGCCTTCAAAAACAATCACATCCTGTCCAGTTTTCGGATCGCTGTCCTTAAGAGACGGGACGTAGCGCTCTGGATGGATTTTGTAGAACCATTCGTCATTGGTATCGATAATGGAAAGGACGTAGGGAGTTTTTAGCTCTTCGGCAAGGATAATTGGTTTGATGTAGTTGATATACGATGTGGCATCAGCTTCTTGATCAGTTTCTAGTTCTGAGATGTCTATATTCGAGCTGTACCTTTGATAATGTACAAGATCACCCTGCCATCGGCATCGAGGTCTCCTTTGACTATTTCGCCACTCGCCATGATGGTTCTTGAGATATGATCGTATATCTGACTCGGTGCTGTTTGAAGTCTATGTCTGTATCTAGATGGAATAAATAGTCATCATCAGGGCCAGCGGACCGAAGATCAAATCGGCACTTGGTCCCTGAATATACCCTTATGGCCTCAAGTCAATAGCCTGTACCCAAGCATTCCTCAACGGCCAGATCCTCTCGGTCCGCCACCCAGCCCTCTCAGCTAGTTCCTTCCATTTAGCTTCGGTCCTTTCCTGACCATTGACAGTCATCATCATGTTGATGTCTCCGTATACCGAAAGCCTGCCACTGCGAGTGTCGGACAGTACGGACTCCAACACTATCAACCGGCTTGACTCGGTCGCAATGATGGCCTCCCGAATGTTCTTTAGAATTCTGACAACCGTCTCGTCATCCCAGTCATGAAGGCACCACTTCATCGTGTAAACCTCATACTGGGGCAATTTTTCTAAAAAGTTCCCGGATATGAGATTATCACGTGGCACCCGGCTTTCCAGGTCTTCAAATTGACCGCCTTTTGTGAAGAACGGAATGGTGTGATCTATCACGGCCGGTCGGTCAAAGACAGCTCCCGACATACCGGGGTTAGCTCGTAGGAGCGAGGCTAGCAGAGCTCCGCTGCCTCCTCCGATATCCATGACGGTTTTATCACCAATCTCGTGCCAAGGATAATCTACGAGAATTCCAGGGGCCATTGCCTTGGCACCCCCTCCAAGGGTCTTGTGTAGTTGTGGGACCCAGCCTTGGCTTTCAAAGTAGGCAAACATGTCCAAGTCGGTGTCGAAGTTGACCTGTGCGGCGCTTCGAGTAGAGCCAGATTGAACAGCTTCTGGAATACCTCTCGCAATATCAAAGAATTGATTGCCATACAGAGTCACCCAGTTATGCCATTGAGTTGCATGATCCTTCAGTAATAGTCTGGATATATGGTTCAAAGCGTACTCCTCCGTCGCAGGTTCATAGGAGAAGATACCCTTAGTGTAGAGAGGACGAAGGATTTGGCCTAGCCTAAGTGGCGTTGCATGGGTCACCGTAGCCAACTGCTCCAATGTCTTTGCACCATTGGCGAGATGACCAGGAACATCCAGGTCTACCGCTGCAACGAGACATTTGGTATCAGTGTAGCCTACGTATCTGGTTAGTTAATTAAAAACCGAATTGCGGATAAGCTGGGTGGTAGATTACCAAAGAAATGATCCGCGAGGATAAGATGGGCCGGTTCCAATATCAATTGCATTTCCCCCAGCTTGTCCACAACCGACGTCGCACGCTGCAATATCTCCTTATCCGGCAAAGCTTGTTCATTATGTAACAGCTCTTGCAATTCTCTTTTAACCCCATCTTTAGTCAGGATCGAGAGGAACGCTGTCAAAGATGCCTCTAGCTGGACAAGGGTTTGAATAAGCGACATAGTGAGCTAAAAGTGATGACGAAATAACAGTGATGCTGCCGTGAGAGACTAGGACTTGTATCATTTTACGTCGCTTAACAATCCAGGTGCAGTAATAGAATATATACTTACGTGACAAAATGGTAATTGGTTGGAGGAAGACAGGAGCTCTATGCGGAATGGTCGGCGTGTTCTTTTCGGCCCGTATTTACTAGAAACCCCGGAGCAGTAAGACTCTGTCGGCATTTAAATTCACCGAAATAACATAAAAGGAATGCATGTAGAGGCTATCCACTAAGACTTAAAGTATTCATGAGTGCGATGTATGACAATAATAACCATTTAAGCCAATAACTGTGGTGTTAGACTATTTAGTTGGCGTAGACTAAGGGCTTCACTTATGTAAACTAATCCAAGAGAATACTTTCATATTATTCAAGGTCTACCTCAGTTATGAATAATAGCACAGTGATCATGTGAATGAATCCCATCAAGCCAGCTCAGCGCCAAGTTGAGCGGCCGCAGCACCAGCTGCCAAACATCCCATACCAACAGCCTGGGACACCGCCTTCATCATGGTAGCACAATCTCCCACTGCAAAAGCTCCCTTGATCTGAGTCTCAAACATCTGACCCTCCGTCTTGATATCGCCCATCGGTGTAAGTTCAAGTCCTAGCTGCTCGGCAAAAGGCCCATTAATCTGCCCCATCGGCCCGTGGGCCAAAAACCCCTCAACCACTTCAGAGCCATCCTCGAACTTGATCACAATGTCCGAGCTGTCTGTGGACTTCATCGAAAGGCCCACGATTTTGCGATTGTCTAATGTGATGCGACTTTTGGCCCCGTCTGTACCAGTGGCTGTGAGGTCGGACTTGATCTGTTCGCCAAGACTGTCTCCTCCGTTGGTATAAATCACGGCTTTATTAGAGAGCCGTAGGACCATGCGAGCAAGATGGAGTGCCATGGGTGAGCTACCACTGAAGTTCATACCCAGGACACCTGCAGATGGCTTGCCTCGATCCTCATACCCATGACAGAAGAGGCAGTGAAAGCTGATGGCGTTGGTGAATTTATTATTCCATCTTGGGATTCGACACTCACATTCCTTTATCCCAGCATTCAGAGTAACCGGGAATATCAGGGAAAAGATCCTTCCATCCTGTAGCAAGGAACAACTTTCTACCTGTCCAAGTAATGCCATCCGCATCGACAAGCTCAAAACCAGAATCGGTTTTCTTCGCAACGTCTACCTGCTTGTCAACAAACTGGAATAGGTCTGCATAACGGTCTAAGAGGTCTTGCCGGGCCTTTGAACGAAACTCGGCAGGTGACTTATGATCCCAGGCAGCGAAGTTATGCATGTGGTTAGACGGGGCATTGCGGTAAACTCCAGAGTCAAAGACGGCTACTTTGTACACCTGACGCACGAGGCCGGTTGCTACCGATAGCCCAGCTGGACCGCCCCCTATCACAAGGGCGTCAAAAGTGGTGTTTACGGTCGACATTGCAAGAGAAATGCGAGAGCGCTTGTATTAGCTTGTGGTAAAAAGAATTTGATTTCAGAGAAAAACAAATGATCAAAATTGAGAGATATTTCGCATTATAATCTGCTTTTCCGAACATTAGTCTCTTGACAACCGACGGGCCGAAGGAGTCATACTGCAGTGGCACAGGACGCCGATGGCCCGGTGTAGCGCGAGCCGGGGCAACTGCAGCTTGAACTTGCAGAAGCGCTTACGATAGAATCGCGGTAGTAAACACAAAAGGAGTAACACTACTGGCGTTTTGAGTAATTATGTTTTCAGAGCATCTGGTAAAGGCCACAATACTTCGTAGCAAAATCCCCCACCATGGACAACTTGATGAACAACGAAGCTTGCAACACTGTGGCGATAGCCCTAAATGTTGTCATCGACAGCCTGGACCTTGATTACAGTTTCATTCAGAATGGAGGAGACTCGCTCAAAGCAACGTCTCTTGCAAACCATTTCCGTAAACGAGGAATAATGGTCACGCGAGAGATGATCCTCACGAGCCCTTCACTTAAGCATCTTTTCAGCCTCTTCGAATACCCATCGATGGACAATTATGACCTGCAGGCTGATTCAACCCCAGCAGAGTACTCAACTGTTCTGTCTGGGAGCTACTGGCAGACAGTCTCTCCCGCGGAGCAAGAGGTTTTGTCCAGCCCGAACGGCTCTAGCTATAGGACGCCATGTTCAAGCGTATGCTCCTCCGCGGCCACGTTAGAAAATGAAGTGTTTCCACCTAAAGAGAGCTTATCGACCTATTGCCTCGACCCGATATCGATGGCTCAAGGGGCCCAGCAGGCCACAGAGATGCAGTTGGCGCTGGTCCATGGAACTCTTAAGGATCGTCGGATGAACATTATCAGGTTTACCATGGTGCATCGCAACCAAGACATCAATAAACTTCGCGCAGCTTGGAAGTTTATTGTTGATCGAGTGGATATCTTTGACTTGGCTTGGGCTTCGCTGTTGACTGGTACTCAGCATTCGCGTTTTGTGTGGGTCGAAGATCCATCAGAGGACGAGGCAAAGGCGACCCCCATCGGTTCCAGGTTCATGGTTCTGTCCCAAGATACGAACAGCGG
Organism: Fusarium chuoi; assembly: GCA_022627125.1. NCBI lineage: Eukaryota > Fungi > Ascomycota > Sordariomycetes > Hypocreales > Nectriaceae > Fusarium > Fusarium chuoi. The sequence goes on along the minus strand of JAJALE010000888.1, from coordinate 43,203 downwards.
TAACTCAAAAGTTATTTGGACAGTGCACCATGCTCTGATCGACGGCATTTCAGCCCAGCGTCTCCTCCGCAACGTCCTAAGAGTCGCCAGTGGTCACCCCCCAAGCACCATGCCATCCTTTTGGAAATGGGCACAAGATCTCAAAACGTACCAACAGGATAACGCCAAACTTGCACAAGAATTTTGGTCGCGACAGAAGAAGCTTTATCCCGAGGCCAAGGGTGCACTGCAGTTACCAAAGCCCGCCACGAACAATGAACTCAACGAGGCCAAAACTATCACGCTTCCTATAGTTGACATGCGAGGTCGCCTCGAAATGGCAGCAAAGCATTCCAATGTCACGTTGGCCACCATGTTTTATGCAGCATGGGCGCTTGTCGTGTCTAGCTTCTCAGACTGCAGGACAGTTGTTTTCGGTGCTCTACTCAGTGGAAGAAATGTCCCCATTGCAAACTCAGACAATGTAATTGGTCCTCTGATCAATTCGCTGCCATTGTACACATTTGTAGATCCAGATGCTACGGTTCAGGAATTTCTCGTTTCACTGTTTAGGAGCCTTCTTGACCTTGAGCAGTTTTCCTGGACATGCACCGACCACGGATTTGATCGGGGTTATGACTCAACGCTGTCTGTCGAGACATGGCACAATGACTGGTCTGAATTCGATATTCAACCAATTGCAACGTCCAAGTCTCAGCAGAGCGATGTCCCGCTGGGCGTAACTGTAAACACTGAGAGTCTTCAATTCCAGTACCATACGGACAAACTCCGCACTGTGGATGCTGAGAGAATGACTTCTTCTTATCAACTCGCCCTTGAACAGATCACTAGAGTACACACACCCGTCGGGGTGGCTATGGAGGCTCTCGTGTCAGCACCAAACCGAGCCCTCTTGACCAAGTTCGGTAATTGCATGTCAGGTCGAACCACAAGGTCCTCGGTCAGTGACGACCTCATCAGTTTGTTCAACAGATGTGTAGAGAAACATCCAGATGATATTGCAGTCGACGACAGGGTTGTACAAGTAACATATCGTGACTTTGGCATCATGGCAAGTCGTGCTGCTTCCAGAATTGCCTCAATGATCTCCGAAGGTGACATTGTTTGCGTTCACTCGGACAAGTCGCTCAACTGGATCGTGGCAATCTTTGGAATCCTCAAAGCAGGCGGTGTATACTCATCACTGGATCCGGGCCTTCCATCAGATTTGAGAGCAACCATGTTTCGGAATGCCAACGCCAAGTTGTTCCTCACTCCAAAGGCATGCCAGCTTTGCCAAACGCCATTGACGTGTGATTTGAGCGACTCGATAGACTCAATTCTAGCAGATCCTACGGTAAATCCCTACAAGAGCGACAAGACACCCAAGTCATGGGCCAATGCCTATCTCTGCTTTACTTCTGGTTCTACTGGGACCCCGAAGGGCGTTGTATGCACGCACGAGGGTCTGGTTGCTTTCCAGAGCGACCTCGAGGTGAGACTCTTTGCTCAGCCTGGAGTTCGCATTGCTCAGGTCATGTCGGTTGCATTTGATGGAAGCATTCATGAGATATTCTCCGCATTGACACATGGTGCAACACTGGTTTTGCCGTCTAGTGCTGATCCCTTGGGGGCTTTGGACACGGCTCACTCGGCAATTTTAACGCCTTCTATTGCTAGGGTACTGAACCCCGAGGACTATCCGATGCTGAAATGGGTAAGAGCCACTCTGTTGATGATTTATCTAGGACTAACAGAATACGAAGGTGTACCTTGTTGGCGAACCGGTTCCTCAGATAGTGTCGGATCGTTGGTCCTCTGTCAAAACTCTGTACAACATGTATGGTCCTACCGAGGGTACTGGCGGAGCAACTATCAAACGCTTGGCTCCCGGCGATGCAGTCACCATTGGAACACCCAACCCAACAACAAGAATCTACATCTTGAACTCGCAGGGAAAACTCGCCCATCAAGGTATGATCGGTGAGATCTACATTGCAGGTGTCCAAGTCGCCCGGGGATACGTAGGTCTTGACGGCCAAACTAAAGAGCGATTTCTCCCAGACACCATCATGAGAAATGGAGAAACCATGTATCGTACAGGGGATCGAGGGTACTGGACCGAAGCTGGTGAAATATGCTGCCTTGGTCGAAATGACCGTCAGATCAAATTGCGTGGATATCGTCTGGATCTGAACGACTTGGAGATTCGCATCTCGCGAGCAGCCCCCGAACTTTCTGGGGTTGCCCTAGCTCGGAAACAAGATGAGCTCGTGGCAGTTGTTCAACCAGAAGATGTTGACATTCAGCAGTTGAAAACCAAGATATCCTCAGCTTTGCCCCGTTACGCCATCCCACATCACCTTGTTGCTCTAAACAAGATTCCCATGACGCCAGCTGGAAAGGTTGACTATCGCGCTGTTTCAAATTCTTGCGAAAGACTTCCACAGTGCCATACTGAGCCTTTGAGCGACATGCAGCGGTTGGTCACCTGTGTTGTCTGCAAAGTCCTTGAGATAAAAGACACAAAGCAAGTATGTCTCGATTCGGACTTTATCGGTTTGGGTGGGCATTCCTTGAAACAGATACGTCTTGCTCAAACACTGAGTGAAACATTCAAGACGCGAATACCTGTTCAACTAATCCTATCCAACCCTTCGGTCCGTGGGCTGTCAGATAGCCTTCAGGTCCTGCTTGGTCCAGGCCAATCAAAGCCTTTAGCTGTATCTTGCGCGCGGCTTGGGGACAGGGTCTCGCCCATTGAGCACGAGTGGCTCGTCAAGTACCAATCTCCAAGAGGGACTGCTTCTTTCAACGTCTGTTTCGCTTCCACTTTCATTGAAGCATCGGTCTGCAGAGACAGGTTGATCTGGGCATGGAATCAAGTTTTGCAGAGACACAAAATTCTATCGTCGCGATTCAGACTCGATGGGGAGGCTTCAAAGAGATACTCTGATCAAGCACCACCACGCATTGAAGCTTTGTCCGGTTTTGACTTTTGGAAGCAAGCAAACCGACCCTTTGATTTGACACAGGAAAGCCCCATACGTGTGTTTGTGGCCAGGAATAAGCTTATGGTTGTCATCAGCCATGTTGTAGCAGATTACACTACACTCAGTCTTCTGCTTCAGGATGCATCTCGGTTTTACCATGGGCACCCGGTGCGGGAGAGGCCCGTCTACGCGGACTCTACGTCATTGATGGATGCGACATCCGAATCTGTTATTCATTTCTGGAGGGATTATCTAAGCGATCTACCTCAAGCGCCAAAGCTATTGCGTGATACACCATTGAGAACCACTTATAGGGGGTGCTCTTTCACTATGCAGTTTGACTCCCAGCTTTGGAGTTATATCTTGAAGCTATCTACAGCCAGGGCTTGCAGTAATCAGCTGTTAGCTATCGCAGTTGTTGCTGTTTGTCTTCACCAAGATGCAGGTGATATGGACACTGTTATTGGCATGCCTTCAATGCACCGACAAACCGAAGATGAACTACAGACGATTGGGCTCTTTCTCCAACCTTTGCCTGTCAGAATAAAGCATTCCAAGGCCACTCAAAATTCGACATTCCTTCAATCAACTCAATGCTCTATGCGGGCCGCAGTGGCACATGCGACTTGTTGGGATCGCATTGTTCATGAGCTTGGCGTAAACCACTAATATCCCAACCATCCCATTTTTGACATAATGGTCACGTTTCTAGATGACAGAATGGTGAGCCAACTACAGTTGGATATTCCATCTTTCGAGTCTCGCCATCAATGGGCAAATGGTGCCAAATTCAAGCTGATGTTTGAGTTTATGGAGGTTCCAGATGGTAGCCTTACGCTTAGGATAGAGTACGACGACTCGTGCATTTCACTACCTGAAGTGGAAGACCTTGCTTCCAGGGTAAAGGTCACATTGGAGATGCTGCTAGAAAGTAATTGTGATTTCGACCGGATTTTGCGCTAGGCATTAAGCTTCCGCAGCTTTAAATCACATTCATTGACAAAAAGCGATTTTTTTATCCTGCAGGAGAGGCAATTTCATAGATTATCTCGTTATGACCAATAGACTCACCATCATTGATCTGGTCTTTCAACTGATTGATCCTCAACCATCTGTCCCTCGCGTAAATAACTGATGCATTACCCTTTATTAAACTGTAAGGGATAACAAAGTCAAGGTTACCCCACCTCTGAAGAAACGACCATCCCTGTTAAGGATGTCGCGAACCTTGAGGGATAGGCGATACAAAATGCACAATCTTATACGGCCCGAAACTTAGCGGAGACTTACCAGCCGGAGACTTACAAGAGGATACCGACCGGAGACTTAGCGACTATTGCGGTCAGAGAATCACCAGTAGCCAGATATATACAAAATCTTTAAAGTGGAAGGCTAGTATAATTTTAATCAACAGATATTAATATATAGAAGTTATATAATATTATAGTGTATTAAAATAAAGATCTGAAATATTTCTAAATATTATTTAAATTATGACCTTAACTGAAATTCTTTCTCCTCACATAAGAGACATTGTGGCTACAGTTTTGCCAGCAGTCTCATCAAATCTGACCGACAGATCTTGTAATAAGATAGATCTTGCCACAGCTGAGAACTGGTTAATTAGGCCTGAGCTTCAACGTCTCTGCAAGGAGGCTATTCAGAGCCACCTTACTGAAGACGTATGTGTCGGGACATTATCGTTTGGATCATGGAACTCATCTCTACATTAGCGTTTGTCTTATTCTAAAGGCTTTGGTGGTGACGCATTACTGCTTGCATCAGCAGCCGACTTCTTCAACACTTACTTCAAGCCGCTCAACCCTGTCCTCTCAGAGCACATAGTAGCTACGCCTGGCGCCACCTTGTGTCTTGATTCACTTTTATTCAGTATCTGTGATGAAGGGGATATTGTGTTGGTACCCGCACCGTACTGGAGTTTGTAAGCCATTCCATCCTCGAGACAAGTACTAATCAGACGCAGACGGCTTTGATTTCCATTTCAGACTCCGGGCCAAAGTAACGATAGTGCCAGTCATAACAAAGTACGAGATACCTACCTATGGGTGTAACTACGAAATACTTCAAGGCTCTTTGCTTTCTTCCTTGAATGAAACATATGAAAGTGTGACAGACAAAAGCCGCGTGCGAGCTCTTATCGTGACCAATCCACATAATCCATTTGCCCAGTGCTACCATGCAACAGATCTCAGGGAAGCAATTGTCTTTTGTCAAACACATGGGTTACACTACATCTCTGACGAACTATACGCCATGAGCGACCTGCAACGAAAACAGGGGTATGATGGTAATCGCGGAGTGCCTTTCGCCTCGGCACTTAGGTTGACTCATCAGAGCCCTGAGTTAGAGGCCCAAAAGCTTCATACCTTGTCTCCAAGTAAGATTCATATTATCTGGAGCTTGAGCAAGGACTTTGGTTCAAGTGGCTTGCGTCTGGTTAGGTTGATTACCCTACAAGTATTTCATTAACTAACATATTATCAAGGGATTCCTCATAAACCAAGATCCCTGCTGTAAAGCCTTACTAGCTTCAGTCTACTTACTGTCAACCATTCATACGTCCTGTCTATCCTCCATCGCAGCAACCCATCTTCTCAAATCAAAAGACCTACCAATTCTCTTAGAGAAAGCAGCAACACGTCTTGAAGAAACTCATAAAACTGTTATTACACGGTTCCGTAAATGGGGGGCTCCGTTTATATATCCGCATGCTGGTCCCTATGTAACAGTGAAGTTGGTAAAGCAGGCCAGCAACCTCGAAGAGGAAGACGAGGGGCTTGAAAAGCTGAAACAAGGAGGGGTCGTGGTCTCAAGACTTCGCGACTTTGCAGGCTGGAAGGAAGTTTCTGACAATCAAAATCACTTCGGCTGGGTTAGAATGACTGTTGCAGTTCCAATGGAGAGGCTACTTGATGCTTTGGATAGGATCGCGGATGCTATGAAGTACGAGGAGAAAGAAGACAGGCTGTAAATTTGTTGATCAAGATGGTTATGACCAAAGCCTGACCGGAGGTAGCTACTTGGCATGCTATATAATATTACTAAGCATGGTATTGCTTTTGTATTGCTTTTATATTGCTTTTGTATTTCGTTTTGGCTTGAGTAGCTTCTGTAGATATTTGGTCACCACTAAGTAGATCCACTATGTAGAATCTTTGTAAGATGTTCGCCTCTGCGAATGAACAATGTGCACATCTGAGCAACGAGCCTTTTTTGTCCATCCTCTCCAGTTCCACAAACCTCCTTAGACAATTCATAAACAATCTTCAAAGCTCGCTGTATCTCCTTTTGAAGTATCCTTTTCGTCATCGATATCTGCTCTTCGGGGTCCAGTTCAAACACGCCAAACTGCAAAACTGGCGAAGTGATTGCTGAATTTTGTTGATGACTCCACGCCTGACTTTGAACCATGTCTTCAAATAGCACCAGTATGAGATCCAACACTGAACATACAGTCATGTGACAGCTACGACAAGCTTTGTACTCTTCCTGGTCCATTATAGTGGCTAGATCTGTCAAACATGCTTTATTAACGCGCAGAATTTCGTCGATAGAATGCGTTTTGGAACGGACATGGTGTTCAAGTATGAGTATGATCTTGGAGAGTGCCGCAACATGAGGAAATTGGCGACCATCGAACTGTATCTTTCTAGTAGCAGATTCCAAGGATGCAGCTACCGATGAGTTCGAACATTCTGGGCTAGGAGGAAACTGTGGTGGTGTCCCGCCGCTTGCGTGTATGGTTGAATCGCCGTCCATATCTAACATGTCGAGTGTCATGTGATCCATATTGAAGTCAAAGTTCAGACCTGACTGGAAGTCATGTGACCTATCGGGCCCAATGGTCGAATCGCCATAGACTCCGGCGTCTGCAGCACTGCCAGTACCAGTACTAAAGCAATCAAAACCCTCGAAGTTTGCAGAATTGCTCAAAGGTGATGCCAGAGCGGCCTGTGACAAGTCTAAACTGGTGGACGCATGTCGTGTTCGTTGTTGGTCCTCATTCTGTTGTGATGGCCCTTGATTTCCCCCTGTAATTTGCGACACTTGTTTATTCTTGCGTGACATTCTTCCAACCATTGAGACTTTGTAGCAGCAATTGAGTCCCGCTTGTCGACACCGAGCGCAGCCTGTCTTTTCTCCACTGCACCGAACCTGATGTGCATGCTTGTCAGCCTTGTCGATCCCCATTCACTGCAGCTGGTTGGTTTTGGTATACCTTGGCACTATGGCATTCAGTGCACGCGGCTCTCAATCGAGCAGGCTTTTCCCTCTGTTGTTCGGCCATGGCACCGTGAAGCCAGGAGGGACGGAAATAGTGCAATTGACACTACCCTTTATGTGTCCTTTCAAATTAAACACAGCATGGGTGCGATCGACTTGGTTCTCATCGGAGACTTTATTCTTGCTGTCCCTGGTTTACTTGTCAGTGGCTCGATCATGTCCATAACAATGAGCAACCAACGAAAGCTCTTGAATTCTCAAGATCTTGAACTGTCAGTTCAAGCTGGGCAGACTTGTGGATCCTGAATCATGATTCAACAAGCCCGTTGGCTACTTAATACTACCGGCCATCAAGGTTGCACCATGCCACGTCCGCTAAACGAAAGTCAGTCGGAAAAAGCGCAGTCTGCACCGATTCAGGTCATTCGTAGTATCAATCAAGCATAAATCTACGGCCTTTAATTATCCCGCATAACGAGTTTGCTCACGCAATGGGCTAGATTCTCCCACCAATACCCACTTCACTGAAGTTGTGTTCATCAATGAAACCCTTCTGGACTTTGTCAATTCCTCGTACTTCGGCTTTATCCAGTACTCTGCAGCTAAACCTTATGCAGCACTGTCTCGCCCTCCTGAGGCCCCCCCGCCCCATCTTCTTCGTCTTCTTTCTGCCAGGCAGCTAGCTTTCCTTCAGTCTTCCACTTGCGAATATCTTTGACAGCGTTCTCGCAGGCCCCTCTAGCCAGAGCTGTATAATTGACCTCTACATCCTTAGCAGCCTGTGTTCCAGGCTCAACATTGTCGAGTTTGAGTTCATACATGGCAGTCAGGAAAAGTACAGGTCGCTCATTGTCCTGTTGCCCAGTTGTGCCGTGAGACAGTAGGAAGGTACTTGTGGCGCCCGTTGTGACTGTTTTTGCTTGAACCTAGATGGTGTGAGCGGACCTCAATCAATGCCTTGGAATGGAATGTGGGGGCGCACTTACATGAAGCGGTGGGGCGATGATAACATCCTGGATCAGATCCTCGCCGGCCGCCGTGTGGACCGCACCATCTGCAAGGGTGAGCTTACGACGAAAGTCGTTCTTTGTACCAGCTAAAACCTCACAAGAGGCTACATACTGTGCAAAGTCGTGGGGGTTGCGGCCTCCCCGTCGAATCCCATACCAAAGTTCTGTTTCGTTGAGAACAACGGTCTGATCTGGGGGATTCACGGATTGAGTGAAGGCAATGTTGAAGCTGAACATCGACTGAGTCATGGTCTAACGGGCCAGTGAGCAAGATTGAATGAAAATAAAGTATGCCGAATAAGTAATTCGTATCAGTTGAGCAATGCAGATGAAGCACCAAGGTTGATGATTTAACTCAACAGTCAATAATGCAGAGCGTTCCCTGCTAACGCTATCTATATATATTTCGTGTTAAACCAATACAAGGGTCTAAGCCAGGAGCTATTTACAGCTAAGATTTATGCCTGGGAGCTTAAATCAGCGTAGAGAAACTTGGAATTATGCAAGCAATAATTGCTTCCGTTTTTGAAATCACTTTCGGCATCTGTAAAGCGGATAGAACGCTTCGGCCCGCTTTGCGAAAACAACTTACGAAAAGCCGAGAACCCTGCTGGCCAGACAAGCCTCCAGGTTCCTCCATTAAAAGCAACCAATAATAGACCTTTAAAAGGTTCCTTATAATTAGAGATATTAAGGTTGCCAAAACAAGCATTTCGAAATGGGAATAAGTATTCTTTAAGATATTAAGTTTAAATATATAGTAAAATTTCTATTTAGCAATTAGCTATAATTTTTAAGTATTTTAATTTTTAAGTATAATAATATCTCTTAAGTTAATTAACTTTTTTAAGTTCTTACTATATAAATAAATATATAAAAAATAATATAATTAAATATAGTTATATTCTTTTAGTATTTTACTATACTAGGTAGCTGGTTTTATTTCCGAGACCTAAATATAATCTCGGCCTGTGCATCAGGCAGGATTGCCAAGCCGTAATGAATCTGACCTGGCTTACCCGTGCCCTTCTTAAGCTTGACATCATAGTTCATAAGTAGATGCGCGAGCACTACCTTAATCTGAGCGCTGGCGAAGAACCGACCCGGACATGCCCAAATACCGTGCCCGAAATTGATATTGTCAAGACCTGTTGATGCGTGCTGGTATTTAGTTTCGTTCCCTGGAACTTCCCGAAGTCTAGAGAATCTAAATGGATCGAATGTTTCTGGATCGGGATATACTTTAGGGTCGTGGTTGATGAAGTGGCTCATGACGGTCATACGTGTTCCTGGAGGAAGAACGTCTCCGGTAAATGTCTTAAGTCCATCTGGACTCGTGACGATACGGGGAATATTGACTGTGCCGCGATGAGTACGATGAAACATGAAGCGGGAGGATGTATTTGTTTACCTAGTGACGGAGGACAAAGGCGCTGAGACTCTTTGGCAAAGCTATCTAGCTTTTTCAACTTGGCCAATGAGTTCTTATCAATTACGCCATCTCCTCCAAGAACTTCCATCAACTCCTTTCGCATCTCCTCAACGTCTTGCTCGGGAGTGGCAGCCAGGTCAAAGACGATATAGGTCAATGCGTTGGATAAATTGTAGATGGAAGCGAATGTTGCCAGGAGTTGATCTCTGCCAAGCTCCTGAACAGTTGGGGTTGTTTTGTACTGCGAAATGAACCAGTCAAGCAAGTTTCCCCCAACGTGCTTCTCTTCGTGAGTAAAAGTTGGAGACGAGCCCTGTTTCTCCTCCAAAAGAGGTGCAAGTTTCGCCTCATTATTCTTCCTCTGACGCTTCAAGCTTCGTACCTGAGGGAGAAAAGGGGCGACAAAAAACCGGACTGGATGAGGGATCATCTTTAGAATCATCCAAGCCTTGGAGACATCAGCTGTATAGTTGACATTGGCTTCGACCCAGTCTGGTTCACGACTCAGTGGAAGTCCCACGAACGCCCTTCCAGACATGAGAGATGCGACTCTAGACATGGCCTTGCGAGCAATAACAGGTGTCCAGTCTTGACATGGGCCGATTGTGTTGGAAATTGCATATTCGACCTCCTCGGTGAACGACTCGAGAACGGCCGGGGTGTTTCGGGTGAGAACGTTGCGCATTGCTGAGTCGAATTCGTCTGACTTGGTACCCATGTAAGTATATTCTCCGAGAAAAACATCGTAATGGTGCTTTCTGAATTCTGTCAGTAGTTGAACAGACAGCTATTATCGACCAACTTACTTAATTGACACAACTGACTCCGGCAGCCCACGAATCGTGTCTACATCGGCGGGTGGCAGAACAGCCATTTCCATCCCTGGCAATTCGAGCATAAAAGGCGAAGTCGGGTACTGCAGAAGAGAGTCAGCTCTCAAAGTGAAAATCGGTTCAGGGACTGAACGACCTTTTGGTACGCCTCGGTAAGAACAGCCAGCACATTATTGTCTCGTAGCTTGAATACAGGCAAATTATGCTTCTTTTTTGGTAGGACCATGCGATATAGGCCATAGGTCAGTGCGAGCATTAAGGCAATGCCGTAATAACAAGGCATATGTTGCAGCCTTGCTGCTTGACTAGTTGCACACTGTAAAAATCCCATCGTGAAGACGTGAAATGATGGTAAAAGTTCGATGTCTCTTCTGGTAAGGCTACTGCCTTTCGAATGGTTATGAGGAATCGAAGGCACAAACACCACACGAGATCAAAAGAAGGGTCCAATAAGATATCTCAGATTAGGGAAACATCTTCGCGGGCCGTATGATCGATCCTGTCCACCTTGCTTGCAGTATTTAGGAATCTAACCCAGCACCACTTCGGCAGCGCTAACGATCTGCACCTCTAAATACCAGTAAAATGCAGTACACCGACATGGTTTGGTACTTTGCTTACGGTTCCAATATGGCCAGCACAACACTCAAAAGACGGCAGCTAAACCCAAGAGACTCTCGGCCTGTCTTTGTGTCCTCACATGTTCTTTGCTTCGATGTGTTCGGTGTCCCATACAAAGAACCTGCTATGGCCGGTATTCGGGAAAGAACTCCAGTCGATGACACAAAAGCGACGCCTTCCGTTCACGGGATGGCTTACTTGCTATCACGGGAAGACTACCATCGGCTGATAGTCTCCGAAGGGGCAGGCGTAGCCTATGTCGAAACGGAGTTGATAGCCCGGACCTCTTCAACTGTGTTTACGGAGCGAGCGGCGACTTGTGAGGAGATTCCGGTGTGGACCTTGATGGCGAGATTTCCATTCCGGCCCGAAGCACTTCCGAGCGTTCGGTACATGGTAGGCACTGCGGGCCAATGCTTTGAATCTGATCTGACTTTAGTAGGAGCTATTGACTCAGGGAGCCGAACAATCCGGCCTGCCTGCCTCATACCAAGATTATCTACGTGGTTTAACTGCGTATCACAAAAGTCTTTCCAAGTACGAAGAATTCGGCGCGTCGCTTCTGGTCGGCTTTTGGATGCCTCTAATCAATGGGATAATGAAGAGAGTCAAGCGGAGAACTGATTCGGATGGTAATGCACCGCCTTGGGTCGGGGAACTGGTTAGGTTGGTGTTTGTCACCATGTGGCTCTACTATGATACCATACACAGCTGTATCTGGGGTCGGAATGGTGGAAGGAATTTAGTTGGAACTACTTAAAGATGGCTCAGTGCTAGTCCAAGTTAATCTTGTTGATAATTTAGCCGATGAACCATGGCTCCAACACCTGATGAATACCTGTCGCCGGCCCATGCCCTGCTGAAAAGAGTCCCGTTGGTCGGTTAGTAAAACACTTGCCATCGTGCTCCGTTACTCACAGGAAACACAGATGGACACAATGACTTTCCTTACATGATTCGAGGATGGTTTGGAAATAACTTTGAGCTCTTCCGTCATGGGATTCATAATATGCCTATCGGCCAAACAGACCTAACACGCTTGAGAAAGGGCCTCATTGGTGGACAATTCTGGAGCGCTTTCATCCCAATGTTTGATTACTTCAGTATTGGATTTCACTATGCCTATTCTGACTCTGCTTAGTCCAAAAACCAATGATACACTCGGCAAGCTTGAGTGTCTGATAAAGACTTTGCAGCAGATTGACACCATTCATTTAATGACTGAGAACTTTTCTGATCATTTCGGGGTAGTAAACTCATCCAGGGATATTGAGACAATCTTCAGATCAGGAAGGATTGCTAGTTTGATCGGTGTTGAAGGACTGCATCAAATTGCTGACAGTACTTCCGTTCTGAGGCTATTCCACAAACTTGGTGTCAGATACATCACTCTCTGTCACGATGAAGATAATCGATATGCTGATTCCTCGGTAAGTATTTAAGGTCGATTAAATGACTTGGTTAACGTTATTTCAGAACGGAAAGAGTACAAATGGTGGTTTATCCAGCTATGGCCTGGATATAATACGTGAAATGAACCGAATTGGCATGTGAGTTTGAGTTGCCCAGAGTTGCTTTTGCGATAATAGTGCTAATATTTACCCTCACAGGATAGTCGACCTGTCGCATACAACTACAGAAACTCAGAAACAAGTTCTGAGTGTCTCTGAAGCCCCGGTCATTTTCTCTCATTCATCTTGGTAAGTTCTTGGCTATTAAGCAATTAGGGATCAATAAATCTGACCAACCTAGTAACTCGCTACTAGCCAGTCCTCGCAACGTCACAGATGAGATCCTAGATCTTTTACAGACAAACAACGGCCTTATAATGATATGCTTTCTCCCTGACCTGGTCAGCGCCAATGGAGTCCAGGAGGCTATGATCGATCAGGTCATTGACCACATTATATATGCAGGTCAAAGGATAGGCTTTGAGCATGTTGGCATTGGTTCTGACTTTGACGGTATGTTAGAAGGTCCAAAAGATTTAGATGATGTGTCCAAATACCCGCAGCTTGTTGAAAAGCTTTTCGAGCGTGGACTCTCAGAAGATGTTATCGCTCAAACGCTTGGTGGCAATGTAATTCGGGTTCTGGATGAGGTGGAAGACGTCTCAAGAGAGCTCAAAGGCCACTTACCTGTGCTATCGGATCCGATAGAGGCAGTATGGACATCAGAACAGAAAGATATACTGACTAGGATGGGAACGTTGAGGAGTTCTGAGGGTTCTGATACTAGATTGGCCCTTTAAATAGTAGGGCTATAGGTTGAATGATAATTTTTTCAAGAGCGTATTGTTGGCATATGCAATACAGCATCCAATAGAAGGCATTAAATCTTAAATGGCTGTGGTATAGTACGAGATCTTTGGATTAATATAGGCTTCTACTGACAGCTTTTACTTTATGCTGCAATGTATATAAATGCCTCCTTACAGTCTAAGATATGTCTCGTTCAGATGTTATAAGCGTTAACCATCAATCAATAATGTAAGACTTTAAATCAACAAGAGATAACTATTCATGCTATAAAGCAAATATATTGAGATAATTAAAACCAGATTCATTGCATGTACTTATGCTAATGAAAGCCTTCAACAGTCCCCTTATACAATCGATCTATCTACAGAGAAAGAAGTAATTCATCTTCGCGACGGTAAGGCATTTCCAATATATTATCCTAACACTAAACTACATGATCAGGACGGCTACAGAGACAGCAACAAGCCTAACCACTGCACCGTGGAGTGACATGCCCCGAGCTGCATCACCTGTGGCTGTGGACGGAGTAGGCATGGGCATTGAAGAGGTTTCAGCAGTTTCGTGCGTCTCGTGTGCACGAGTTCCAGCAGCGGATGTTATAGCACCAGGCGTGGGAGTCGCGGCGGCCTCTGTAGCCTGGAGCTTTTCAGCTCCTTCGGTGATGATGGCAGGCATCAGGCGGGTTTTGGTGTTCATTTCGTAATTCGACAAGGACGTGGTAACCTTTACGCCGGCTGAGTTCTTGGTCTGGATCCAGATATGGCAGCTGGCCTCCGCGGTCTTGATCTTGCAGTTCAAGTCCTCAGAGCTAAGCATTGAAGGTCAGTTTGGTTGACACGAGGTTTCTTAACAGACTGGCTCACAAGTAAGAAACCTTCTCGTTCCCATCAAACGAGTAATTGATGGACAAAGTCTCTGGCCCGACGACCATGGTCTGGGTACCGATGATTTCGCATTGAACGTTGTCGACGTTTTCGCCGCAGTGAAGAGCGAACGTGGTTACTTGAGGGCTTGCTGCTACTACGGTACCGTAGACTGACTTGATACCCTCAACAGGGAAGAGAACATCAAGAGTTGTCGTTTGCGCAGAGGCAAGGGTACACAATAATGGGACGAGGATGGTGGAGGTTATCATGGTGATGCGAGATGGTCAATTGACACCAGATCAAAAGAGTCGAGGAGAGAAGGAAAGAGTAATGATCTGCATATCAATGGTCCTACATAATCTTGATTGGAGCTGTTCCTCTTATTACTTACGCTATCTGCTGAGCCATCGGTCCGGACACTTTTTTTGATCCTCGGACTCATTCTCTCCCCCACGCCAAGACTACAGACACAGCACCTTGATGGTCTACGCCACCTCGCGTAACGCGGAGAGGAGTAGAGGATGGTTTGGACACTTTGCGCAAAAATGAGATCTATGTGAGCCAATCGGCTACCGTGAATTGGCGCTATTCGCAGTTCAAAGCTTGTGGCTGCATCGTGAGCCAGAGAGGTTCTATCTGATTGCAATTATTATGTTAGTCGATAAGAGATTTACGTAATTAGAAGCTACTTTAAAAGCAATCACTTTATTTTACATTTAGTCCGAAATGTCATACTATAATTAAGCTTCAGTGGCCAAAGCTAGGACCTAATCGTCCCAACGTAATAATAGCTGCAGTTACCGACTGTAATAAGTACCAGGTAGATAATTATAGATAAACTAATAAAAATATTTACTATTTATTACTTATATAGTAACTCTACTTTAAATTATTTATTTATTTACAGTAATAGACTATTAATTTTATATTTATCTTTAAGATAATAATAATATTCTTTATTACTATCTTTAAAAAATCACTTTAATATCCTGAATGTTAAGTTATAGATATAGATTATTAGAAAGACTTAGCTGCATGCATGGACATACTACTTAGCTACGGCCAGCGTCTTAACACTCTTCCATTCCATACCAATAACTCCAACAATCGACAGTGCAGCCAGGGCCACCGAGAGATACCACGTCTCCGTCAGTGCATTGTTGTAAGCCTCCAAAACTCGGGCATAAAACCGAGGATCCACAACGTCCTTGAGATCCGTAGCTCCAACTTGTGTGACGATATTGAAATTCTCTCCTACCGTTTGTGAAATTCCATGACCAAGGAGATTACCAAAGATACTTTGAGCAGCTGATATGGATATCGCACCTCCCAACATTTGGCAGAGCGTGATAATGGCAGTTCCAGTCGGAATATCAGCTTCCTGCAGAACAACCTGGGACGCGATGATACCCAGTTGGATACCACAACCAACTCCTGCCCCAAACAAGAATTGATATCCGATCCATTTAGGATGGCCAGTGTCCGTCTCAAAGGTTGTGATGAGGCCCGCGCCAATGGCGGTCAATATACTGCTGGCATAAGCAAAGGGTGCATAATGCCCGATGGCGGTAACTCCTCCACCTGCCACAAGGGAAAAAATAACTACTGACAGAATCATGGGCAGACACATAATTCCGGACTTGATAGCAGAAACGCCTTTGATGGCTTGGAACCATATGGGTATGTAAAAGACGATGGCGAAATATGCAGCACTGAGCAGGAGAGTAAAGACACTCGCAGACACAAGTGTCCTCTGGCGGATGATTCGAGGCGGTACTGTAGCCTTGTCTCCCTTCCACACCTGGACAGCAGCAAAGGCTGCGAGGAGGACAGTGCTGAGGACAAGAGGACCTATGACCTTGCCGGAACTCCAAGGATACTTTGTTCCACCCCACTGAAGAGCAAGCAATAGGCATACTAGACCAGGAAGGAAGCAAACTGTGCCAATGGGATCCAGATCGCTCACATAGGATATCCAGGAGGAACCTTGAGAAGGGTTCTTTTGCTTCGGGATACGAAGGGTCATTATTGCGGTAAGCATGGCGGCGGCTCCTACGGGTAGGTTGATGTAGAACCTTTATCCAGTTAGCTTTCTGTTATATTATCTTGTAGATACAACTTACCACCATCGCCAAGTAACATGGTCCACGAATACTCCTCCCAGCAGTGGTCCAATAACAGACGCAACGCCATAAACAGATCCAAACATGCCGTTGTCTGCGAATGCCGGTTAGAATTATGTCATCACTCCAGCAGAAATCACATACACAAGGGTCTTTTGGCGAGTGGAACAGAATAAGCGATGATGATAATGGCACCCTGGAATATACCAGCAGATCCCAATCCTGCGATGGCACGTCCGACGATGAGCGCCTCAGACGTCGGCGCAGCTCCGCAAATGGTCGATCCGACCTCAAAAAGAACCATTACCGCAATGAAAACCCATTTTATGTTGAACAAGGTGTATAATTTCCCAAACAGGAGTTGGAAAGCGCATGTTGTTAGGAGGTAGGATGAGCCGTACCATCCTATGTCGTCAAGAGACTTGAAGTCATCGGAAATTCGAGGTATAGCAGTCGCAATGATTGTGTTGTCCTGTATCCTATGGTTAGACATGGCGGACATTTGACGTAGACCACGATACTCACGAGCGCCACCAAAAGTACAGCCAGGCCAAGCCCGACAATCAGAGAGATGAGGCGGAGGCCACCGGGATAGTCTATCCCCGGAGTTCCTGGGGCATCATTTCCTAGAGTGGCGTTGCTTTCCTCTGCTGAAGGGCATTCTTGAGTAGACGCATTTTTGGCCTTTTCGTTTTCACCTCCCAAGGTCATCCTGGCCGTGAAAAGGATAGCGTCCGCGAGAAATGAATGTTTCGTCGAACAGAATTCGTAAATGGAAGACATTCTTTTGCAAGCAATATGGGGCAGCACATGGAAGTCCCTCACGCAACGTGTTCGGAGTTAGTCTACTTTGAATGAAAAGGAGAACAGCGGCCCGAACCCTGAACTCTCTCGGCCACCGATAGTATTGCAGGGGACATGCTGCACCGACAGCCGGGAGGCAAGTACTTCTCCACGACATTGAATGCTGTCGAGAAGGCGTAGCTTCCGTACCAGACTATTAATGACTGTCCGTTGGAGAGACGTATTTGTAGTTGTTGATATTGATATACAATACAACATTGGGAAATACAGCATCCAGTGTCCTCGCCATCACAATCGACGGCCGCCAACCACCATGTCTTTTCTCATAAGCCATCCCACGCTGGGCCTGTCACTTAGTTCTTTCACAGCCGCTCACTTTCTTTGTACAGTTACGCTGGGCTTCACAACCAAGGATCAAGCATGGATCCGCCGAGTTGCCTCTATCTTGGTATTTATATTCACGTTTATTGGTGATCGCACCGTTTATGGCGTGTCGGATAACGCGAGTATTCGATGCCTTCTTGTAACATTCTCCTGGGTTCAGGCATTCAATGGTAACTCGCTGCTCTGTCTTTCAAAAGCTGAGTACAAGACCTTGAACCAAGAGAGACCTAAAAATACCGCACCAAAGTCTGTTTTCGTTGGTAGCGGTGCTTCTGGTGACGGATTATTCTTTAGCCGTCTCATATGGGCTCTCGCCATGCAGTGGAATCTGCGTCGCATCAAAACATCCAGACCAGCCCGAAACACACCTCCATTCTCCTCCAAAAATCCAACTTTTATTCCATCAAGAGGTGCATTCCTCTTGACCCGCATTGCTGTCATCCTCGCTTCCATTGCTTACATGGCCATTATTGGTCTCCAGCCCCAACCAACTCGCGAGGATCTCTCTGGTGACAGAACTAGATTCTTCTCGCGATTGAATGAAGTGACACTGTACGAGCTTCTCCAGAGAGCCATTTCAACTGTCACATGGCTCTCTGGAATTGGCACAACCAGCGAGATTTGCTACAACGTAATCGCTGTCGTGTTAGTGGGCTTAGGTCTGAGTGAGCCTGTTATGTGGCCTTCTTGGTTTGGCTCCTTTACACAGGCTTATAGTGTGCGCAGGTGGTGGGGGTAAGTTTACATTCCACTATTATTTCCATCCCTTGGTACTGACTATTTATAGCATTTCTTGGCATCAAACCTGGAGATGCTTCCTCACGGATCATGCCGATTGGGTTGTATATGACATACTACACCTCCCCAAGACTTCACTAATTACCCGCCACACCAAGAACTTAATTATATTTTATATATCTGGGTTAATTCATCTGGCACCTGATCTCACTATTGGCATGCCTCTGAAAGAATCTTCTGCCATAATGTTCTTTACTTTTCAGGCAGTGGGTATTATCATTGAGGACTTGGTGCAAAGTTTCAATGATAAGGTCGGGCTGGTCAAGAGTTCGATTATGGCGAGATGCATCGGATATTTTTGGCTTGCGGCTTGGCTTATTTGGACGATCCCGTGGTGGTCGTTTAGTTGCACAATGCACATGAAGGCTGGGCAGGATGACCTGATTTCTCTGGCATAATGCAACTATGCTTGAGTTTAAGAAACTATATATATAAGGACTATCTAAAAGAAGAAGGATAGAAGGAATAAATATAGGCTCTTAAAAATCTCTTAAATGTATACTTAATAACTAAAAGTAGAGAATACAGACTCTCAGTACCTAACTTTAAACCAGACTTCAGCTATGTAATGATTGACATCCTCCTTGACCTACTGTCTTAAAACCCATATTAAGATTAACGACATCAAACCCAAATTGTCTGAGAATACAGTAAGCCAAATAGTCGCGGTAACCAACTTGACAGTATACCATAGTTGATCTTGACCTATCCAGAGTGGCCAACTGTTGCCTCAGGTTATTGAGCAGAACATTGACTGCCTGGTGAAGATGACCGCGAGCAAATTCCTCAGGAGGGCGGACATCCACGACTTGCAGCTCGTGAAGAGCTCGTCAAGTTTTTCTCTAGTAAGTTCTTCAGCATGGACAATCTTACAATCTCAGTCAAGATCGCATAAAAATCTCCACTCTAGGTTGCGTCATTCAAGTAGGCTCTGAATTTTACGGCCCAACAGCAGCTCGTGCTGTGAGGCAGTCCAGGGCGTACCTGACACTACCACTGAACGCACATCCCGACAAAGAATTGGGTGCAGCCTTAGACGGTTCCATGCCATCACATGTTTTGGGAAACTGGCGGAACCCGTTCATGGCCCGCAAGGATGCCCAGGCCGTAGAGTTAGACGATCATTCACCCAGTAAAGTAGCAGTCGATGAAAGTGTCGAAGACACAGACTTTGTTATTGACGTGGAATACGAAGACTTGTTGGAGGAGGATGATTATGGGGACGACTCGAACGACTTCGATGGGCCATCGGTCCCAGGCGATTCGGTCCACGAGGACTACTTGACTTCAGCCACTCAAGGAGGGATGATGGACACGGAAGCAATGTTTTCTATCGAGTATGGATAAGGTACATTGAAGGCTCTGGGCTTTGATTGGGTCCTCATCAGCTTGCCGGAAAGGGGACATAACCCTAACCCCTTACTGCCTCCCTTTCAGATAATATACTACTGTAAAGTTTAAATAATGTTTCCGATAGCCTTTTTAAGATATGCTCCAGCACCTGCTTGGTGCCTTTCCTCTCCTTCTGCAGAGATACCTGCACCACTGATCTCCCTCATGCCTGTGTAGATATCAATGTCTTTTGTTCTGATGAACAATGGGCGGTGTGCTGGCTCATAGATCCAGCTGTAGCCCTTCCAGAGTAAGTAGAGGAAAATCAGTAGCGGACCGGCAAGGTAGAGCTGGAAAAAGTTTGTTGCATCCAGATTAGGACCGCCAACAGGATAAAGCGCGACGTAGAACTGGGCGATCAGAGCAAGAACGCAGATAATCAAGCATATCCAGGAACCCCAGACGCCGCAATTGGCCTTGTAGGGAAGCTCGTCCAAGGTATGACCGTTTATGGCCCTGTTCGAAGTTAGTCATCGAAGGAACAAAGCAGGCCAGAAAACAACAGGTGATTTGCTTACCAGGCCTTGCGGAAGCGGATATGAGCCAGAGCGATGCCACCGTACACGAAGAGGATGGTAAGACCCGACAGTGACAGGAGCCAATTGAAGATCGTACCACCATTATGCGCCAGGTTAATGAATGCTAGCAGCCCAAAGAGAAGCTGAAGAATGACCACGGGGATAGGACGACCCTTTTTGTCAACGTAGGCCATTTTCTTTGGGAACATTCCTGCACAGTAAGTGTGTGTTAGCGTCTCAAACAACATGTTCATATCATCACGCAGCACGCACCATTTGCAGCGAGAGCCTGAAGGGTTCGAGTCGAGCCAAAGGTGCACGAGTTAGCAACACTCATAACGGCGATCAGGATAACGGCGTTAAAAATCGACGGCAGGACCTTGATGCCAGCAAGCTCAATTGCAATGACAAAAGGCGACCCTTGCGACGCGGTAGTCGCACTGCCGTACAGGGGACTGTTTGCCGGTACGATGAGTCCAACAAGAAGAAGGTTGACGACGTAGAAGATACCGATTCGCCATGCGACCTGATTCGAGGCCTTCGGGATCTCCTTCCTTGGATTGGCTGTTTCCGCAGCAGCCAGTCCGGTCAGCTCGGTGCCAGTGTAGGCGAACGCCGCAGTGACGAAGACGCTGCAGAAGCCGTGGAAGCCATTGAGGAATGCGCTGTAAGGATCGTTCCTGTTTCAAAATCCATGTTAGCCTAGTTCAGCCACTTGGAGGCATGCATAACATTACCAGTATCTTCCACCGATGTAGCCTCTGTCGTCTGTTGGAACGCCGCCACAGTTGATGATTATTCCCAGAATGATAAAGCCTATGCAGGCGAGTATCTTCATCAAACTGAGAACAAATTCGACCTAATTCAATAATCGGTCAGCTCATTGCTCATATACCTCAAGGCTGGGAACTTTTCAGACAGGTGGGAGCATACCTCGCCGTATCCCCTCACGCCAAAGAATTGAATGACCACCAAGGCGACAAGTAGAGGGACGATCCAAGCACTGTTGTTAATACCGTGCGAACCTGGCCAGAAATGGATCATGTTGCAAGCAGCGGAGATCTCAAAGGGAAGGACAGTCAGCCAGCTGATGGCGTACTCGATGCCGCACGCCCACCCGAAGGAGGGATCAACGAAGCGGCAGATGTACATGGTGAAGGCACCGTTGATCGGATACAGGACAGTCATTTCTGCGAGGGCCTGCATCATGAGGTATCTAAATGATCTATGTCAATATCTATCAACCGAAGGGCAAGATGCTTCGACTTCGACGTCGAGGGAACATACACCATGACACCTGAACACACGCGTTAGCTATCGCATCACGACCAATGCAGGGCACACAACTTACCAACAATTAGGAAACCAAGAAAAACAGAAGCAGGTCCACCAGTCTGAAAAGCAGTTCCAGAACCGATGAACAGGCCAGCACCAATTGCACCACCACTTAGAAAAGCGACCATTAGTTGGTATATAATTGAGTACTTGGTATTAAGCCCTTACATGGCAATCATCTGCATGTGCCTGCCCTTGAGATTTTTATGGAGGGGATTAGTCGCCCCGGCCTCTGGGTTATCGACAGCGAACTGCTGGCCGGCCGTGGAATCGACCGTACCCGATTTGTAGTCGGGGGCATCGCTGCCGCCATTTTTTTCGTTCTTAAGACTCATCGTGACGAGGACGGCGGAGAGGGGGGGGATGGGTAGGAATGGGAGATATGAGAAAGAAGAAAGAAAGAAAATGTAGAACATGGAAGGTTACCCCAATTTTAAAGCTCCAGGCAAATCATGTGCCCCCCCCTATGGGAGCCATTGCTTACGCTGCTAGCACGATACTGCCTTCCTCGATGGAGTACTCCATACCGTAGCAATCAATAGCTAATGCGTCCAATTGGCAATGGTTTGGGATAAGCAGCCTGTTCCAATCTTACTCCACGCCATGGCACTCCGTCAACGAGGGGAAATATGGGCCAGCGGATCCGTTCGAGGAAGGTGCATAGCGTGACAGGTGATGCTTCATTCAGGTCTTCAGACACTCGGTATCGCGAGCTCTGATATTATTGGTGGTTCTCCTGTGCTCCTTATCATGCTCGACATAACTACCTGCCATTTGCGGAGATGCAAGTAGTACATGTAGATTCCGGGCGACAAGGTTCAGCTTCCCCAAATAACCTAGTGGCGGCCAAGGCAATACGCGAATGCTTGCTCAAAGCTTGTTTTATGACCTACTTGCCTACCTGAGTCGGGCGTAGATTTATAGTTAGCTCGAACCCTGGTCAAGGCGGCGTGCCGGTTAGCCGAATAGTAAGCTAGTGCTGCAAGCTACTGGTAAAGACGGCATAATGTCAGATACAGGAAAACCGGGGGTTAGCGGGAAAACTGTTAAACCGCCAGGCCAAAAACAAGGTAGGCTACTTTAATTAATAACCCTTTAGTTATTATAGTCTATATTTAGTTTAATAAACCTTTTTAGCTTTAGCCTTTTTAGGTTTAAGTTATTAATTTTTTTTTAGCTTTTTTTTTAATTAATTTTAAGATTTAAATTTATAATTTTAATAATTATAAAAAAAAATTTTAATTTAATATTTAAGATTTTTAATTATTAAATTATTAAATTAAAAATATAATAGGCTATTTTAATTAATAAGCTTTTAATTATTATAATTTATATTTAATTTAATAAAAACTTATATTTATATTAAACTTAATATATTAAATATTATTATTATTATTATAACCTAAACAGAAAAAGCGCTTATATTATATATACCCTATATTTTCTTCTAATTATTTATAATTATAATATATTAAGGGATTCTATAAGTAACTACTAAACCCTAATTACTAAAGTCTAAAATAGATTACTAGTAATTCTAGATAATTACCAGTAATTCTTAAGAATTACTATTAACTTTATAGCAATCTCCTTAATTACTATTAATACTATATAGTATATAAATATACTCTTTTAGTATTAAATAGAACTTAATTTACTAGCTATTAATAAGACTTCTTTACCTTAATAAGCCTAACCTATATTATTAACTATTAAGAGATATAATAACCTAATATACTTAATTTAATGCCTTATATATTTTATAAATATAAACTTAATATAGACTAGTTTATTTATTTAAAAAACCTAACTGTTATAATTATAATATTTAGCTAAATAAAGCTAAATATAATATTATATTAAATATATTATATTTAATTATTAATAAGTTTTATTTATTAATTTATAAATATAAATTTAATATAAATTAGTTTACTTATTTAAAAACCTAATTATTATATATTAATAGCTTTTATTTAAAATATATTATATTTAAATAATTAAATAATATTATATTATTAAGATATTTAATAATATTAATACTTTAATACCTCTTTATATTAAAGTATTATTTAATAATATTAAAATAGTAATTAAGGGTTAATAGCTGTAAAATACTATTTAAACTTTATAGGCTTAAATAAATATATAATTTATTATAATTAATAATAAAAGAGAAAACCTTAATAGGTTTTAATATAATATTAAAAAAGCCTTAAAGCCTTTTAAGTTAAAACTTTTTATTAAAAAGGCAGTTAATATAATTTTATTTTTTATTTAAATAAAAATATACTTTTATTTAGTTTTAAATTAACTAAATATTAATTAAATTAATAATAAAATAATAATAATTAAAATAAATTTTAAAATTAATAATAATAAAAAAAGTATTAAAATAATAATTTTTATAAATTATATAAAAGACTAATAACTCTAGAAGTTATTTAACTTAATAAAAATAACTATAAAATATATAATATATTTAAATATAAATATTATAACTATAATTAATTTAAATATATAATATAATAATACTTATAGTTAAAAAGGCTATAAAATCTTAATTATAGTAAGTAAATATTAAAATTAATTTAATAAGATATATTATAAATAGTTATATATATTTAAATATTAAAGATAATATAAAATAGTTATAATAAATAGTTTAATAGAAAATTAAATATTACTTAAATTAAACTAAAAGATATTAATAAATTAAAATAAAAATTACTAATTTTTTTTAAAAGAAAAAGCTTTAAGAAATAAAAATAATAATATATATTACTAAAAGTATATAAAAGACTTAAAGAAAAAGAATATTATAAATAAAAATAATAAAACTATAAAAAAATAATTAATAAAATTAAAAAAAATAAAACCTATCTTAACTATTACAGTTAAAAAACGCGCCAAAGGGGTCCTGGTTAGGGCTATAAGTAATAAATATTTAGAGCATTTTATCTATAGACCTCTAGATTTTTAGAAGCTTGCTAGTAAACTTACTATTTTAATATAGTAGACCTGCCTAAACCTAGGTTTAGGTATCTATATATAATACCTTTCTTAAAAACTTTAGTAGCTTATTATTTAAACCTAGGTTTAGGTATCTATATACCTTTAACCTTTTAAAACTTTTAATAATTTATATCTTAACTTTAGCTTTAAGTATCTATATATACTATTTATAACAGTTAGGGTTTCTAAACAAGTAAACTAGTCTATACTAGGTTTATATTTACAGAATATATAGGGCGTTATATTAAGTACATTAAGTTATTATATCTCTTAATAGTTAATAGTATATATTAGGCTTATTAAGGTAAAGAAGTCTTATTAATAGCTAGTAAGCTAAGTTCTATCTAATACTAAGTAAATATATATATATACTGAGGTGGTTTATAGGGAGGGTAATGTAATATAAGGTTATTATCAGTCTTAAAGCAATATAGTCTTAAAGTGCTATCAGTCCTAGTCCTATTAGTCCTCTATCTAGTTAGCCATTAGGGGGGACTTAAGATAGAGTTTTTATAAGGTATATATAATATAACTGCTAGGGTTATAATATAATCTCTTTTCTCTAACGGTCTTATCCTTAAGGCCTATTATTTTAATTAATATTAATCTTCTTCTAGTAGGTCTTAACTTAAACCTTTTATTATTATATTCTATAATATCTAACTATATATCTAAATAGTTATTCTATAAGGACTGTAAAATCTAAATGCTTGTATTATCTATTAAGTTTTTTAATAAGAAGGTTGATATACCTTATACTTACTGTTTTCAGATAGGCAAGAAGTGCTTAATATCTGCTAATTCTGCTTACTATAGTAAGTATATTTAGGCTAAAAAATCTTATAATAGTATCTATATTATATCTTTTTATAAGCTCCCTTTTTCTATTAAGCTTTTCCTTACTAATTGCAGTAATTATAAATTTAATAAAATAAAAAAAGAAATTAAAGAATAATAAGGATAAAGTAAATAAGAATCTCCTTAAGCTTTATAAAGAAATGGCAGCCTTATAATCTCACTTAGCTCTAGCTGCTAGTTACTTATTATAGATTTATAAGATTTAAAGTTATATAAAGGAAAAACATTTAAAGGCTATCTATTACAGTCTCTAAAAGGTAGATTAGCAGAATATAATTTTATTTAGCTTAAATATATATAAAGATATATTACTTTATAACCTTTAGGTAGATTATATTCTTAATAATATAGATTAATCCTTTTTAGGTTTAAGTAATAACTTTCTTAATACCTCTCTTTTATTTAAGTTTAGTAAAAGTTCTTTAGGAGTTATTAGGTATTAATAAGGTATTTTAGTAGTTTCTATATATTTTTATTTTTTAGGTAGTTTTTTTATTTAATTAAATATTCTATTTTTTTATTAATTATCTTTATTTCCTGAATTACTTTTACTTTATAAGCTTTTAGTCCTTTTACTTTTATTGGTTTATTATATATTTTAATGTAAATTATATCTGCTATTAATTTAAGTAGTAAGATATAAAAAACAGGATAGATCCTAACTTTTAGTGATAGGTCTAATTTATAGTTATTCTTTAAGACCTTTTTAACAATCTTATATAATCTTATATATTTAAAGTTAAGTTTATAGTTTAGTTATTTAGTGGTGATGTTTTTTATAGATAGGTAAACTATATCTCTCTTTAAAAAGGTAGGTCTCTTTACCTTTTTAGGATTATAGTACCGTTATATCTATCTTTTAATAAATTTAAGTTCTATCTGTAGTTTATTATGTAGATTCTTTAAGTTATTACTTTTAATTATTGTTACTAGGTTAATCGTTTTAGGCTCTTATAGGTCTCTATAGGCTTCTAGTATAAATCCAAAATTGGTATATACTGGTATAAGCTTTATGCTTTTATTATAGGCAGTATTATATACTAATTAGGCATATAGTAGCTTTTTAATCTAATCGTTTTACTTATAGTTTATATAATACTATAAGTATTATTCTAGTATTTAATTTATTTATTCTATTTATTTATTTACTTAGGCTTTAAATACTATTATAAGCTTATAGTTTAGGCCTAGTAATACTAAAAGTGCATTCTAAAATTATAATATAAGTGTTAGTTCTCTATTTAAGATAATCTTAAATAGCAATCTATATATACTAATAATATATCTATAGATAATATATATAAGTTCTTCTATATCTATATTTTCTCTATAGGGTAGGTAGTATAAGAACTTAGTAAATCAGTCTATAATAACTATAATACTATTATAGAAGATTCCTATTAAGGGTTCTTTAGATAGTAATAACTTTATAATAAAGTCTATTATAATTAAGTCCTATATTTATTACGCTATAGGCAGTAGTTAAAGTTCTCTATACGGTTTATATTATTATACTTTTATTTTAGCATAAAGATTGTATTATCTAATAACCTTTTCTACTGTTATTTGCTATACCTTATATCTATATTATAGGAGTTATTTAAAAGTCTTTATTACTTCTTAATATCTATATATAGGATATTTATAGAATTCCTATATAAACTCCTTTAGTTCCTTTAGAATTTCCTTAATTACTATTGCCTATATCTATCCTAGAGTTTATATTTATTAGGTAAATCTGTATTCTCCCTTATTATTTATCTTTAATACTTATTCTATTATTTTTATAGCTTTAGTATTATAATCTAGTTATTAACTTATTATATCTACTTTTCTGTTTTTTAATCCTTTTCTATAGATAATTATAAAGTTAAATTTATATAGGTATTTAGTATAATATAGTTATTATTAGTTAAGTTTATATATTATAGTAAAGTAAGAGATATTTTAATAATCTATATATATCTTAATTTAGTGCTTACTTTCTATTAAGTAGTATTTAAACTTCTTAAAATAGTTAATAATTGCTAGAAATTCCTTATTATAAATCAGGTAGTTAAGTTCTGCTCTATATAGTTTATAAGAGTAAAATGCAATAGGGTATAGCTTTTCTGTATTATCTTGTTAATTAATCTATCCTTTTAGTATAAAGTCTAATATATCTGTTTTTAGTTTAATTTCTTTTTCTAAATTAAATATTATTAATATTAGTTTGCTAGAAATGGCTTCCTTAAGCTATATAAAGGCCTTTTATATTTTGTTATTCTATTTAAATATCTTTTCCTTTTTTATTAGTTCTATTATTAGGTTGGCGATTTTACTAAAATCCTTAATAAACTGTCAGTAATAGTTAGTAAGTCCTAAGAAGGCTTATATTTCCTTTATATTATTAGGTTCCTTTTAATCTATTATTGCTGTAATTTTCTTTAGTTCTATCCTAATTTTATTAGATATAATAATATATCCTAGAAAGTCTACTTTTATAATATAAAAGAAACTCTTCTCTAGTTTTACTAACAGTTTAGTATCTTATAATATTTTTAAGACCTTATAGATATATTCTATATATTTTTCTTTATTATTTAAGAAGATTAAGATATTATCTAGATAATATACTATAAAGATATTAAGGTACTGTTAAAGTATACTATTAATTATTTGCTAAAATATTATAGATATATTAATAAGACTAAAAGGCATTACTATATATTTAAATAGTCTAAATTTAGTTTTAAATGCCATTTTCTATTTATCTCCTTCTTTAATATAAATAAGGTTATACGCTCCTTTTAGGTCTAGAACTATAAAGATCTTTTTGCCTTATAACCAATCCTTAAGTTCTATAATAAGTAAAAGTAGGGTTCAGTCCTTAATAGTATATATATTAACCGGTTAATAATTAATAACTAATCTATCCTTTCTATTCTTCTTTAATATAAAGAATATTAATAATACTAATACTAAACTAGATTCCTTAATATAGCCTTTCTTAAGTATTTTATTTA
Source organism: Fusarium chuoi (assembly GCA_022627125.1). Classification (NCBI taxonomy): domain Eukaryota; kingdom Fungi; phylum Ascomycota; class Sordariomycetes; order Hypocreales; family Nectriaceae; genus Fusarium; species Fusarium chuoi. The sequence goes on along the minus strand of JAJALE010000888.1, from coordinate 14,731 downwards.
TATATTCCTTTTAAACTTATAGCTCTTTTTAATTAAGTAAATAGAGCTTTTAGAATAGTAAGTTATTATTTATAAGGTTGATTTTATAGTCCTATTTACTATATTTAGGTACTTCTATTTCTAGTTCTTCTCTAAATAGTCTATTATATATTTAATACTATTTTAGAATATTCTTAAGTCAGTCCTGGCTTAGTTCTATAATTATCTTGTCTTTATATAGGTCTTATGCCCTAAAGATATCTAGGATTTCCGTTTTATTTCTTATACCTTTTTTATACTTATATTATACTCCTTTTAGAGGTAATAGACATTCTATTCTATACTTACCTATACTATCCTCTTTAGTTAGGGTTTAAGATCTCTTATTATTTATTGTAATTATTTTTTTATTACTATTAGGGTTACTAGGAAATATAACCTGGCCATTCCTTTAGTTAATAAGTAAGTTTTATTATTTAAGCTATTATATACCTAATAAGATATCTATATCCTTTCCTAGAGATATAATATTAAAATCTACTTTTTAATTTCTTCTTTTAATAAAGACCTTAAGGTAATTAATCTCTTAATTTATAATACTATTATTATAATTAAAGAGCTATCCTTTTATATTAATTAATAGATAAGGTAATAATTTCTATTTCTATAGTAGCTATAGCTTTATAACTATTTTTAGGTTAATAAAGTTTCTTCTTACTCTATAATTGATTTAAGCATTTAGCTATCTTCCCTTAATTTAAACTTATAGCATTAGGCTATCTACTAAGTCTATTATTTACAGTATTCCTAATATATTTATTAGTTTAAGTTATTTTTATCTATAGTTCTGGCTTATCTATAGCTTAGTTATAGATAGTATATAACTTTTCCTGATATATTTCAGTATATTTACTTACAGTTACTATTATTATACCTTTCTCTATTAAGGCAGTTATTATTAAATTTATTATTAAATATTATCTATTAAAAGTGTTTTTTTAATTCTATATCTATCTCTATAGTCCCTTATCTAGAATGTTTATTATTAAGTAGGTATAATCTATCTGCTTTCTATTATCCTAACAGTTCTTTTATATTTTCTAAGCTAGTATTATTAACTAATAGTTCTTTTCTTCCTTAAGTATACCTTTCTTAAGTTGCTTCTTTAAATTCCCTTTTTGCATTTTTAATAATTTATATATTCTCTTTAATTCCTTAAGTTAGTTTATTAACTTAATATATCTTTCTATATAATATTATATTAAATTATAGTTCTACTACTTCTAGGTAATTATACTAAAGGTATATTAAGTATCTTTCTATTTTCTCTATTAGATAGGGGTTATTATTAGGTATTTTAAATATAGTTATAGGAAAATAATTATTATCTAGTTTATTTAATCTATATTATTTACATTAATGGTTTTAGTATAATACCTAGGATATTATGTTATATTTAGGGTATATTAGTATTATCTATATATTATCTTATTTATTAAATATAGGTTCTAGGTATAGTAGGTTTAGTGCTTTATTAGTATAATATACTTTAATATAGAGTTTATTTCCTATTTCTGTATTTCTGTATTTCCTGGCACCTTATATATAGATGTCTTCTTATATCTTATTAATTTTTAAATTATTTTTATTATATCTTACTTTATAAGGTTATTTCTATTTCTATATAATTTATTTATCTTAATAGTAAAGGTACTTAGCTGTATTTCTGGCGGTCTTGCCTTTATGTCTTATGCTGCAGGAGTTTTATTATTTCTTCTATTAGAGTTAGCTTTTTACTTTAACTTCCTATCTTTAGTATTCTTTCTTATCTTAAAGTATTATCCTAATAGGGATATTATTAATAACTTATAAGGTTTGCTTCTGCTTATTTATATTAAGGATATTTAGGCTATTCTATTTTATTATTTCTAATATTTATATTTTCCCCTATTTTAGTTATTCCTTAAGTTTTTCTAGCTTTTATTATCTTGCTTTATCTTTTTATTCTTTCTGCTTTACTTTAAAGCGTTTTTATTTCTCTAGATCTTCTATATACTTATAGTAGTTCTTATTCTATCGTTTATTTTATTAGTTCCTCTTTTATTTAAGTTCTTCTAGAGTATATAATTTATTCTTCTTCTCTAGTCTCCTTTTATCTTTAGGTTTAATCCAGATAATTCCTATATTACTGTTAAAGTGTATATTATATCTATTATATATTATTTCTAGTATTTAGATATATATAGCTATCTATAGATCCTATTATTAAGTAAGTCTTAAAGCTTACCTACTTTAGTTTAGGTTTTATAGCTTTTATAGTTCTAGGTATTACTATACTATATATCCTATTTAATTGCAATTATAGCATTTACACTTAAATATATCTTATAGCTTATAGCTATTATTTCTCCTAGGCTATATAGTGCCTAGAGATATAGGTCTTAATTACATTCTATATAAGGTATTATTTTATTAAAATCCCTGCTGCTATCTTTAGTTTTAAGAGTTACTTTAATTATTATTATCTTATTATTAATTAAAGTAATACAGATTAAAGTTATTTCTATACTTATAGTTAGCTTTCTCTCTTTTGCATTTATACTATTATTTATTAATCTTAATTGCTATTATAATATAGGTAGTCAGGTTATTAGGTCTATCTATAAGGTATAGTTTATCTTTAACTTCTTCCTTTAGGCTTTAGTAATAAATTTCTATAAGGGTATTATTATTCTATTAGGTCTTAGCTGCTAGCTATTAGAATTTAGCTAAATATATAATATATAATTTTTATTATTTAAGTGCAAGCAGTTTAGCTGCAGCTTATCGTTCTTTATTAACTACTCTAAAATTATCTTTAAGGGCTTATTTAACGTTATCCTAATCTCTAAAGATATTCTATATATCCTAATCTTATAGATTTTCTTTATTTTTTAAGTAGTCTCTTATAATAGGTTTAAACCATTTTTTAGCACTACCTTAAATTAAGGGGGCCATAAATAGAAGTTTCTTTATAGTAATATCCAGTTTGTTTAGAAATAAGCAGAAGTATCCTTTTATTTAGGTTAAAAATAGAATAATATTAGTTACTTATCTCTTAAAGGGCTTAAGCTTTAGTAGTTTAAGGGCTTCTTTAAGATCTCTTTTTTATAGTTTGCCACTACTATTACCAGTTATTATAGCATTTTGCTAGTTATTTACCTAGACTTATAGGGTATTATAGCTATTATATAGCTGCTATAGCTTTACTATTATTTTAGCGTTATTAAGTAAAGCTTTAATATAAAGAGGTGCTAGGCCAGTATTACTAAATATCCTAATAGTATAATATTACTTAATATAAATGCAATACATTCTAAATAAGAGCTATTAATATATAACAGTTAGGGTTTCTAAATAAGTAAATTAGTCTATATTAGGTTTATATTTATAGAATATATAAGGTATTATATTAAGTATATTAGGTTATTATATCTCTTAATAGTTAATAGTATATATTAGGCTTATTAAGGTAAAGAAGTCTTATTAATAGCTAGTAAGCTAAGTTCTATTTAATATTAAGTAAATATATATATATATTAAGGTAGTTTATAAGGGAGGTAATATAATATAAGGTTATTATTAGTCCTAAAGCGATACAGTCTTAAAGCGCTATTAGTCCTGGTCCTATCAGTCCTCTATCTGGTTAGCCGTTAGGGGGGACTTAAGGTAGAGTTTTTATAGGGTATATATTAGTAATATAAGTAGAGACCGGGTTAGCAGGATTGTAAGTATCTTTATTAAATTTAAGCGTTAACCAGAAAATAATAAAGAAATATTACTAAAAATTAATAATAATAGATAAGTATATAAAAAGTAGATATTATAGCAGTCTAAGGTATAATTAAGTAAGTAGTAAATATTAATTCTATTTTAATCTCTATTTATGCCTTCTGTCTTTATTTCTCTATTATATTCTGTTATTAATCCCGTCTAAATTATAACCCTGTTAAAATGCTGCTTATAGAATAACGTTATATCCTTATTTGTGGCCTATAGTAATGACTAATAATAATATGTTTAAATGTATATATTACCCTTATTAGTCTTTTAGAGCTAATATAATAAGGAATAAATATATATACTGATTTTAATTTAATGTCTTAACCTAAAGGGAGATATAAAAGTACGTAAAGTATAGGGTTAGGAGAAAACCATTCCTAATTATAGAGTTATTACTAACTGTATTAATAGTCTATATATAAGCTAATTTATAAAGAGATTATATATCTAGTTATTAAATAATAGTTAGTATTTAATAAGCGCCACTAAGTATTAAAACTATCTTTAAGGTAATACTTACTGGCTTATAGATATATTAATAACTGATCTTTAGTTAGGAGAATAGTTAATCTATATGGTTTAATTAAAACCTGACCTAAAGGGGAGCCTATAGCCTTTTCCCTACTAATTACTAAACTTTAATGTGTTTTTATTATTATTAGAAGGTTTTAGATATAAGAGAGGCTGATTTTGGCTATTAGCCTTTTTATTTTTTTTATTATATTAGATAACTGACTTAAAAGTATCCTGAGAAAGCTACTGCACTGTTTTATCGTTTATATAACCTTTAATTTGCCTTTAAGCCTACCTAAATCTACTGTTCTTACTATTTATAGTCTTTTTGTTTATTAAAACTAAAAACTAGATAGTTTGATTTTTAGTAGTGTAGTTTTTAATTATACTGGCTTTCTATTATAAGCAGATATCTGCTATATAGTAAATCCTTATTAGCTTATTAGTTATATTGTATTTATTTTTTAGTTTTTTAAGGTTTGCTGTATTTAGATTAGATATAAATAACTTTACTTTAGAAATTAATAGATCTATTTCTTTTTGCTGCCTTTTTTTTAACTCCTTTAATTATATAGTAGTAGACTGAAGGCTTTTTATATATACTTATAAAGATTTATTAATAATTATATTAGGTAAAAGTATAGGTTTGATAACTGCCTGTAAAGCCTTACTCCTTTTGGTGTAATCTAGCTATATCTTATTTATGTAATTAGAGAGTTAGTGGCAGATTTAAAGGCCTTTTTCTGTATTAAGTTAATTATCTTAAATATGCTATAACTTATTAGAATTAAAATTAGATATTAATATAGAGCGCTTAAGTAATGATTTAAGCTTTCTGTTAATTTCTTTAAGATAAGTCTTTAAATTATTAGTTATATTTTTAATTAGCTCTTTATAACTTTTTAGTCTTTTGGTTATAATAGATAATGTATGCCTATATAATCTATTAGAAGTCTGTTTGGATCTCTAGTTATTAATTTTTAAGAGCTTATAGGGTTGTATCTATAAGGGCTATATTAATTATAGACTTATAGCTGGCTAGCTGCTGCTGAAAGCCGTTAATATCTTCCTTTATATACTTTATTTTAGCCTAGTTATAAAAACTGATTTAGTCTATACTGGATTGTATAGAGTATTTTGCTAACTTAATACTGAATTCTTTATAAGTTTCCCTATATTGCTATAGAGGGATCTTAAGCGCTAAAAAGTCTGCCTTAACTGCAGCTCTAACCGTTTTTATAAGTATTTTTAAGACCTCCTTTAATAAATGTAGCTCTTTTAAAAGGTCCTTAACTTTCTTAGGATAGCTGCAGAAACTTTTAATGTTATTATAGAGTGTAATGCTTATTTTTAATGCAAAAGTGGCTAGCGCTAGAATCGTAGAGGTAAGACCTAGTGGCTCTGCTATTATAATGCAGGGATTAAACTAATATTAAGAGAGAATATATAATAGGTTTAATAAGTGGCTATTGACCTAATTGTAGAGTGTATTAAGTTAAAAGAGGGATTAAGTATAATGTTTATCTATATAACTGATGCTAGAATGGTTTTCTATTAAGTAAAGTAGGGGAGACTAGAAAGGGTTATATTTCTATAAAGTAAGCTTAAATTTCTAAAAATAGAAAGCAGCTAAAAGAGCTTATGTAATAAGGCTTTATGCGCTAGGGGTTATTTTATTTTTAAATTATTTAGATATATTTAGGCTTACTGTATGGCTATAGATAAATAACTAGGATTTATTTAATAGAAATGGCTTTTAATTAGAATTACTTATACTACTTAAAAAGCTAGCCAGTCTGGTCTTAGAAGTGGTTAGACTTATTTTTAAATACTATAACCCTCCCCCCCCCCCCTAAGTAGCTTATACCAGACTTTAGGGCTTAATTAATCTGTTATAAAAGAGTGTTAAGTTCTGTATATAAGCCTGTATAAACTAATACCGAATTTTATAAAGAATAGCATTATAAGTAATATTAATACTAGGACTAGGAATAAATTGCTAGGGGAATGATTGTTATTTTAAAAAGAGGGCTATAGTCTAATATGCCTTAATTGCTTTTAGTAGGTATAATAAATTATCTTTTAAGTTTTTTATTATTAAGTATATACAGTTTAATTAATAAAGTGGCTATATATATCTTAATGTTAAGTATAAACTTATTTTAAGATATACTATTTTGACTTTAATTTAATCTTTAGGGACTTAGCTTATCTTACTATAGGATAAAGAGACCTTAGGTTTAAAGCGGTCTATAAATAGCTGAATATCTTTAGGCACTTTTTTAACCTTTATTATATTAGCCTGTAATAATAGTTAACTGCAATCTTAATAGTTCTATTAGAGACTTACTAGATTTTTAGTATTTAGCTTAGTAAGAGCAGTAATGGATTCTTAGACTGTTTAATTAGTTACTTAACCACCTAGATATTATAAACGGTCTTTAAGGTTAAGCCCTTAAGCTATTATAAGCTAGTTAATAGTTAAAACTGTAATAATATAGCTATTATTTATTAACTTAATATCCTTAAAGATATTATTTTGCTTATTGGCAGCTTTATTTATATCTAAAATAACCTTAATATAGTTCCTAATACTCTCTTTTATCTATTAAAGCCTTGCTAGCTATATGGCAGTAGTTTTAGGACTTACTTCTATTAACGATATAGCCTCTAACTGCTTATTAATTAGAGCTATATATATTTGCAAGCGCGTTATAAGGGAGGTAATAGAGCCCTTAACCTTGCTTAAGCCTGATTTAACGTGTTTATAGGCAGATAGGCAATTAGAGAATTGCATATATTCTCTTAATGCTAACTTAAACTATATAATCTAAGTAGACAGTTTAGTATATATTATAAGACCTTATTAGGTACTTTTCTTTTCTTTAAGTATTATATAATACTTACTTGCTATATCCTTAATAACTATAGTATTACCTACTTATAGTTAATTGATTTTCTCTTATATATCCTTAAGGTAATTATTTAGATTAATTATAGTATTATAGATTATATCTTTATAGTTCTTAAGGATATTAGGTAATATAGTAGCAATATAGCTATTAAAAAGTTAGAAATAGATACTTAAACTTTTAAGTAGAGCAGTTTATAGCCTTAAGGTTACTTATAGGTTTATATTTACTAAAGTAATATTAATAGTTAATTTATATATAGTTAATATAATCCTGAAATTATTTATATTACCTTAAAGATATTTCTAAATAATCCAGTTATATATACTAAATCTTAATCTATTAGAGTGTTTTATATATTATTTAACGATTTCTATATAATCTTAGCAGATGGTATTATATCGCTTTAAGGGAAGTTTAAGCCCCTTAAAGTTAATAGTTGGGTTATTAGCTATAATCTTAAGTAAAAACCTAAAGACTATAGATAGATTATTAACTTCTGCCTTTAATGCTTAGGTATCTCTATTTTAGCTCTGGTAACTATATATAGCATTATAAAGTGCTATATAAGCCTTAAGGGCAGACCTTACTATATTAAGTAGATCTATAATAATAGTATATAGAAATAAGTATATATAAAGTTAGGAATGCTATAAAAAAAAAAAAAAACCGAGAATTAATAGTAATAAAGTAAAGAAAACTATAAGAGTAGATAACTTAATACTTAATGCATTTACCAGTAGAATATATATCTCTTTCTCTTTTATATTCTCTCTAGCTCCTTTCTGGGTTTATGCTAACTTAGTGCTTACTGAAATATATTACCTTAAGCTAGACTATCTATATGTATCTAGGCCCTTAATAAGTAAGAGTATATTAGTATATAATAGATTAAACTATTTAATGCTATATTAATATAGTATAAATTAATTAGTAGATTTAAGTTTTAAGTATTTAAGTAATTATTAAGATAAAAAAGCTTAGAATTATCTTACTGTAATAGGTAGAATATTTAAATAGGTTAATAGGTTTAGCAGTAGGTTTTATCTTGTTCTTACCTATACTTTAATTAGCTTTAAGTAGCCTTTATAAGTTTCTCTATAGCCAGTATAGAAGATAGAATAATAAGAGAAAGTATATAGATAGGAAGGCCTATAGCTAAGGAATCTATTTAATAGACTCTAGTATAACCTAGGTTAGGAAATAAAATAGTATATTAATAAGACTGTAATACTTAAATAAAAGAATTAATAAAGAAATATAATAGGTAAATAAAATAAGATATAAAGGCCTTTAGTAGGTTTAATTTATTATTATTATATAATAAAAATACTAGAAAAACTATATTAAGGGATACTATCTTGCTGACTTTTAATTCTTATTTTCTGTCTATCTCTTTTAGATTGTCTTAAAAGGGCTTTAGAAAATTGATAGTAAAGTCTTGCCTCTTTTTTATTGCTTAATAATGGTTACTGCTGTTCTGTCGTGCGATCTTTTTAGCTCTTTATAAGGCTTTTTGCTCTATTATGCGTTCTTACTCTGCGGTTTTAGCTTAAGTATTTATTAAAATATAGCCCTAAAAGATTAGTGTCTATAATAAGTTTATATTACTATCTTTTTCTGCCTTTTATTAAGAGTGCTTAGGGTCTGTAACTAAAAAAGCTGGCTAGATTACTTCTTTAAACTCTATATTTAGTATAGAACTAGAAAGAAGCGTTAATAGTAATAATCTTAGAGATTATTACTAGACCTGGCGCCTTGCCTTTTTCTTTTGCTTTAGTGACTGTATAGAATGTAATAATAGTGCTTAAGGAATTTCTGGTAGTAGTTACTGCCAGTCTTTTAGAAGATTAAAAGAGAAATTAGGTTTAATTCTTTCTTCTAGCTTTTAGACTTTTAATTAGCTGTAGTATATTTAACTAGTTATACTGTATAGTAAGAGCTTGAATTTATCTTGCTGTAATAAAGGTATTAAATAATTTAATATATATAATACTATCTTAATAACTAATTTAATTAAGGCTTTTTGGTTCTTTTTTTACTTATTAGGAAGGATTTTTAATAAGCTGGTATAAGTATATATTTCTTAAAGAGGGTTTTAGGATCTAAGATTACCTAAGACTATATTAAGCTTATTATGCTGTATAATATATATAGGCCTAAATATATATTCTATAAGCGCTTAACCTAAGAGAATAAGTCTGGCAATAACCCTTATGCCTTTAGCTGCTATAGAGTTAGAGGCTGGCAATAGAATATACTTATTAGCTAAAACTTGCATTTAAAGATTATCCCAGCTAATATAATTATCTAGATAAAGGCAATTAAGATCGTTATATAGGAAATCCTCTATAAGCTTTTATATAAGACTAAAGAAGCTAGCCAAAAGGCCTTAACTATAAGAATGATAATATCAGTTAGGTAAGTAATATTAATATGGGGATATTGCAGTGCAATAAAAGGTAAATATTCCCGTTAATATATATATATATGCCTTTTCGTCACCAATGCTATCTAACTTAATAATAAATAAGTAAACCACTTAGAAGTTATTTTAAACTTGGCTAAGCTTAATGCTTTTAGACTCTAATTATTTTGCTGCTATTTATAATTTATGCTATAAATTCTTAGTATCCTGCTTAGCCCTTTTTAACTTGGCAGCTCTAGCCTCTTCTCTTGCCGTTAAATCTATAGTTTACTTTTCCTATAACTTAAATGTAATTATTAACGTCTTTATATTATTTTTAAGCCTATTAATTTAGGCATTAAGCTTCTTTATAGCTTTACCTTTATCTCTTAATTCTTTAAGTATATCTACCCTAGTACAGTTTGCTTCTTTATATCTGTTATACTCTAATCGATAATTAGCATCTAACTTTACCAGTATACTAATATTCTTATAGTAAGCTATCTCTAGCTTTTTGACTCTATCTCTAAGCTTTTTATTCTTAAGAGATAGTTCTTTAAGACATTTAAAATCTTCCCCGGTATAATATTCCTTAATAAATGCGAAAAAGTTATTAATAGGGTCTTGCGCACATTTAAGTAAAAGTAGTAGCTATAGTATATTAGTAGATTTCGGTATTAGTTTGCTAAGTGGCAAAAGCAATAAGGTAGAACTATTAGGCTTTTATAAACTTATACTATATAGCTAAATAAATTTTAGTAATAACCTATAATAAAGTGGTTTAATAATAAGTAAATAAGTAAGAAACTAAATAAGGAAGAAAAGATATTAGGCAGTATAGAATATATATATATAATAAGTTATACGTTAAATATTAGCTAACTTATCTGGCCGGCTAAGTAGGTATTCTTTATATATATAATTGCCTATATTTACGATAATAGTTAGCTAACTAATTAATCTATAGCCTTATTTATAGAAAGTATAGATATAGTAGAGGTTAAGAAGATAAAAAAGAGACTAAAGGGTAAAGAGGAGTGCAGACTGGTTAGATATAATTGCAGGTTAGGTTACATAATATTACAGGGATTATAGGTAGAACTAATAAAGTCATTATAACTATTAGCCTGTAGAGGCCAGTTGGGTTCATTTAGGCCCCCCTCTAAAGAGTTAATCGCTTTCCCTTAGCGGCTACCTTATATATAGGATTAAAGACTGATAGTTACCTTCTTATAAATTATACCCTTTCCTTAAATAGCTGCCAGCCCCTTAAAGACCAGGTAGAACTAGCCAATTACCTAAGGCAAAACCGCTATCTAGAAGAGCGTTTTAACTACCTAGAGAAACTAGGTCTGGTTTAAGGTTAAGAGCCTTATATGACAGGATAAAGATCTAGCTTGCTATGCAGTTAAGTTAACGTTTAAGTTAACGCTAATATAAGTGGATTAAGGTATAGTAAGTTATAGTTTAGTATATTATTATAAGATAATGATATAGCGTAACAGTAAGATTGTAATAGGTAAAGCCGATTATAGAGATAGGATATTAAAATAATTTAAATAATTATAATATTTACCTGTCTTAATATTATAGTAGCTTTAATAGTCTATATTTACTATTATATCTATCTTGCTCTATTTTTATTAGCTATTTAGTAGGTAATAATAGGAAGCAGAGACTGGCTATATATAACGGAAAATAGATTTCTAAAAAGCAGTAATAAAAGATTCTTAATATAATAAATATTATTAATTAAAGAGGGGTAACTATAAGGATAAGTATAATAAAAGGTAGATATTATTGCTTAGTAAGTATTAATTCTATTTTAATATTAATTTACTATTTATATCTTCTTTTCTTTACTATATTTTATTATTAATTTAGTTTAAGACTTGGCTCTATTAATATACTGTTTATAAAATAATATTATACCCTTATTTGCAACTTATAGTAATGACTAATAGCATTACGTTTAGATATATATAATGCCTTTTTTAGTCTTATATAGCTTATATAATAAAGAGTAAATATATAAAAGTACCTAAAGACAGAAAGAATTCTATTAACTTAGCTTAGCAGTTAATGTTATATAGGTTACTTTACCTCTGTATTATATGCCTTATAATCTTAATTTATTCTCTTTTTATAAAAACAGCCAATTATAAGAACTGATATCTGTAATAGCGGTCTCTTTATATTATTATTAATAGACTATAAAAAGTTAAATTAATTAGGATAAAACTCTATCTATATGAATATAAATATTATAGGCAGATGTAGATATAAATAAATAAAAACAAACAAATAAGCAGTTTAAGAAAGGGTCTGTTATTCTTTATATTATTAGAGCGTATAATTTCTAGCCTTATAAAAAGGTTATTATATATATGCCATTATAGGTTGTTATGCACTATTAGTTTAAGAAAGGGTAAATAAGGCTGCTTGTAAGCGAGACCGTTTAAGATAATATTATTTAACGGCCTGTTAGAATAAAAGTATAGATTCTAATAATTCTTATGCCTATATTATAAGCAGTTATCTATTAAATTTTCTAAAAACCCTATTTATAGAAATAGCTTAAGAAGAAAGCTCTTTTCTTAATATATATTATTTCTATCTCTAACTTAACGTCAGGCTAATAGTTTAACTTAATAGTATATAATAATAAACAATATAATAATAATACTCTATATTACTATATTAATAACTAACTGGCCCCTAATAATCCCTAAAGAAGCTAAACCTTACCTATTATTTAATCGATTATAACGATATATAATAAGACAACCCTATAATAAAGTATATATATACAGTCAATTAACTAATATATATAACTAAATTCTATCTATATTACGGCCTAACGTCCTAAAACCGCCAATTATCTAAATGCAGTAACTGTAGAGGGTAAGGCAGAGTCTATCTCGGCAGCTAAAACACTAAGCTTAAATCTTCTTATATAAGCCAAACAATAAGCTAATTATAGACCTAGTTATCCTTAAAAGGGCCCTGCCCTGTTGCTGCGTGCGTAAATGCGTTGCTGCATCTAATGATATTGCGACTAGCAGCACCTTATAAGGGTATAGCAGATTATCTAATCTGTTACTGACTTATAAGATACCTTACCTACCTTAGAGTTCTCTGCCTTAACCTTGCGTAATAGTTAGGCCCCTTTATTGGTTCCTGATAAGGCTATAGAAGATGGTAAGGGCGATAATAGGTTAGAGAGCTTTAGCTTTAATAATAATATTACATTAGGGCTGATGTCCTTAATGCCTCTAGCACCTCTTACCTCTACTTAGCGGGATAGTTAACTACCTTAATATAGAATCTCTCTCCTATTTATACTAACCTTCCCTGTATTGCCTAATGCAGCTATAGTATCTTCTTTATTTAGTTTAGATAATTCAGTCTTTAGTGGCTTCCTTAAGGCAATCCGCTAATAAGATATAGCTAGCAGCCCTGACTTTTTACTTATACAGAGCGATATATATAACTAGATACTCTGGAAATTCTTTAGCTATTAATATAACTGTATATTACTTTACTAATCTATCTATCTAGAGTGATTTTATAAATTTACTTATATTTTAATCTTAATTAGGTCTAGAATTATATATATATAAAGAGCCAGAATATATCTTTACCTTTCCTAAATATATCTAATATATTAGCCATACTCTTCCTCTCTTGCCTGCTGTCTTTATAGAATATAATAAGGCCTGCAATCTATATACTTCCTTCTTATAATAGCAGAGCTTCCTCTCTAACCAGCCGGCCAAGCTGCTATCTTTCTATAAGATATAAGCCTTACTATCCTAAGATACTGTAGCTATTGCGTAATAGTAGGATATTAATAGCATCTAGCTTGAGGCTAGGAGCCTATTAGCTATCCAAACTTTTAATTAGTTTTAACTCTCCTTTTTCTTACCTTATATAAGTAATATCTCTACTGCTTAAGTAATATAGCCTTATGGCCTAGATCTGGCATATATATATTATATTATTATTAGCATCTTTACTACTGCTGGCATTTGCTTCTCTGTCTTGATATTCTTCTCTAGCGGAGCCCCTTTATAAATATAAGCCTCTACTAATAGCCTCTTTCTGGCATGATTTAGGGATCTTTATGATGAGATTATTCTTCTAGCTGTCTGTAAAACTGTCCCTATTTATATATAATAGGAAATCCCTGGTTTATACGATCTGATTTACGTAAAGTTGCGTGCCTACTAGGAAAAGCTAGGTATTAGTTACTAGAGCGCTAAAAATAAGAGTTAATTATATTATCTAGTATATAGTATTTTAGCTAGTGTCTTTCTGCAGTTCTAGGCAGTAGTTATAAGGAATGTAAATTGGTATTGGCTTTAGAGTAAGAAGGGGGATGTAGTTCCCTACTTTTAAAACCCCTATCTCCTCTTTTAGGCCTATAACCTAAAGAATATATTTACATTAAAGAGTCTTTAAGACAGCTTATATCTATTTCAGGATAGTATATTAGCTAGCCTTAACTTGAGCTAAATTGATATACACTCTTACTGGTTAGATATAGGTATGCAAGATTATATTCTTATACTGCCTATACTATCTAATAGCAAGAGCTAGAATTACCATTACTATAAACTGTAGATACTTCTTTAGAAAAGTAACTGCTATTATTATCTTTATAACTAAGTAGTTAGTATAGCCCTAAAAGCTCTAATAGAGGCTACTTACTATTAGCCCTACCTCCTCTAGGATATAGGTAGATACTATATAAGGGTAAAGTTAACTTAGAAATTAAATCCTGGCTACCTAGAAGCTAGGTCACTAGGTGTTATTCAGGCTAAGGCATATAACTATAGTAAGGAGCTATTTGGCGTTATATTTAGCAATTACTAGCTCTTTAGTTTAGGTTTTCTGCTACTTCTTGCCTTTAATAAAGGGATGCTAAAGGACCTGGCCGCTATAGATTAAAGTTGCCAGTATATATTTATCTTATAGGGTTAGGGTTAGGGTTAGGGTTAGGGTTAGGGTTAGGGTTAGGGTTAGGGTTAGGGTTAGGGTTAGGGTTAGGGTTAGGGTTAGGGTTAGGGTTAGGGTTAGGGTTAGGGTTAGGGTT